>OZ029914.1:12920473-13552226 GCA_964023275.1 Norana najaformis
CACACCAACAAACATTTACATCATGCAAATAGTCAGAGTGCATTTGCATGAACACATGGCATAAGGTATCTCTTGCTTTGAATACATCACATTTAGCTGGCTTACATGTATTGCTTATGTTTTTTCATATTGGAAAGATTATCTGTATCATGAACAAAAACGCCTCTTTATTTTAAAGAATGTCTTATTGCGGTCTAGCACTGTTGCAATATTTATTTCATAAATTTCTTATTGATGGAATGCTTGATTAAATGCTCTTTAATTAAATTCGATTCCATTAGTCTTGGCGGATGTTAAAAATATCAAGATATTAATATTATATTTACAAAGCACTATAGTTTCAATGCTTACCATATGCTTTTGACAGATTTTTATTGCAATGTGTTTTACAATCTAGTAGGTAGCACGATCATTTCGACACGTACACATAGTTTTTTTTATTTCTGTTTCTTATATATAAATCTACCTAGAATATTAGAACATCGGCAACAAATTCAACTAAAATTCAAACTATAATTCAAAATCGTAGGCATAAGCAGAGTCCTACAAAGCATTTCTTTAGCGTTCACAATGTCAAGCAGCATTCTGAGCAACGCTCAGTCAATACAGAATCGTCTGCTTTCATTCACTTATTTAGGGCATTTACAGACAACAATCTTTCAATATATCCACAAAGAGCATTTCCAGGCCAGCCTGTGGAAAAGACTTTTCAAGTGTTGAAAGAAGCGTATAGCATGCCCTACCAAATAGACGAATCTATAGGAAGGGCACAGCAGATTGAAAGTCCTACCACTGAAAATGCATAACGTTATATAGTCGAAATTCGTGCTTAGGCGATGTGCCAATTGTCACATCTGAGACAGGGCGACAGAATTCCTACAAGTAGGTATGTGCAACACTCAGCATACATCGCCATACCCACGGCACTTTGTACAGGATTTTTGGTCGACACATGATGAAAAACTTTCTCATCAATCGACGCCTCTCCGAAGACTTTGATTAAGCGCTGTCTGAACGAATCCGATATTTTCCAGGCTGCTAACACTAAAAATGCTGGTCCGACACTGCCAAAACATATTTCAGTACTTCAGTTATTCCCAATGCAATTTTAAATTAACACACCGGAAGCGTTTCCGAATTTATACCAAACTCTATTTGGACACTAGGTTTGATACATACTTAAAATTTTTGTTCTGCTCAGCACCAAATATTTCCACATAAGACGTTTTACATTCCACAGCTAATCTATGCAAAGTGACTATTACTTTATTTGTGCTGCACGATGGTCTGTTGCTGTAGTTAAATCCTGTAAAATCTCTTATAAGGGTATTAATGGTAGAAAGCAAGAGTTCGGCGAAAAATGGTCAGCTTAAATGTAAATGAGCACGTTTTTTATAGCGACCGTGTGCCCGCGTCCCTGCTCATTTTTGAATGAATTAATCGGGTGAGATCCTTTAACACCGCTGCCTGTTTGAATGGGGACCACGCCAATCAAGGTCCCACGTACGTATCATGCTAGCCCGTTTGTTCCTAGGTCTAAGATTTTAGTCCGTATGCATGAACAATCTTCAATTCAAAACACAATTAAAATATTCTTTAACTTTTTCTCATTTGACTTATACGACCTAACACCGCTTCATATTGACATGTGTCATACGTGTGTATGCTGTCACGCACCAACTGATCCCTTCTTGCCCTTCGCAGAAAAACACGTCGAAAACCTGCAGGGCGAATATATCAACCCTCTGATCAAATCCGTTTGTGGAATTTGCCTTTCATGGTGTTAAGGAAGGTTTTAAATGGATCTGAATAAAACAATTCACGCTTCACGTTGTCCTCGCACGCAAGACAAACAGAAGCTAGCCAATAAGTCATTGACTACGAGACCGCACTGGTCGCACTGGTCGTACATCACACCAAACGACCACTTTTAAACCTGCAAACTCAACCATAAATCTTCAAAATTTCACTACTTCAAGACATCAAACACAACTTTCTTGAACCAAACCACCACTTTTAAACCTCCAAACTCAACCATAAATCTTCAAAAGTTCACTACTTCAAGACCATCAAACACAACTATCTCGAATGAAACCACCACTTTTAAACCTCTAAACTCAACCATAAATCTACAAAATTTCACTACTTCAAGAGGAAAACAGACAACAATCAACCTACCTCGATCCATAGGGTTTCTGGTGGTGGCCCAAATTGACAGCTTATCCTTCTCTACGGACGGCCTGACCTATGTACTTTGTTTAGCTGGTAGAAGATCTAGGGCAGCTGAGTGTCTTGGCGTCCCACCAGCATTTCCTCGAAGTAAGTGTCTGGGGCTCTAGTACAATTGGTAACAATAGCAGATTGAAGTTCCACAGAGGTAGCAGCTGAGGTCATTTAGGCTGAAGAATCCAGCGGTGACACTCGTCTCAAAATTAGTCCATCATTGAATGGGGAGTAAATTTATATATATAGGTAAATTTAAATAGCAAAAATATCTAAATATAAAAACGCAAGCAAGAAATTAAAACAAAACATTCTAGGCTGTAGGCACAATCAAAGTGATAGAACGCATTTCTTTAACGCTCGCAATGCCAAGTAGCATTCCGGGAAAGTCTAAATCGATACAAAGTCTTCTAATTTTAATTCACTGTATGTCTGTCTGTCTGTCTGTCTGTCTGTCTCTCTCTCTCTCTCTCTCTCTCTCATTTTATACAATATCACCAACGTATTCATAATATGATGTCTTCGACGGGATAAAGCATTTTCAGATGTCACAGTAACCTATAAGTACAGATTACGAGACAATCGTGGTAGCACTGACTGTAATATAAAATACATATATAGGCCTAAAGCACTTACTTCTAGAAGTTTGTTTGTCGAATCCTCATGGGCCTACGTTTAAATTAGGCAAGACGATGCGTAGTGCGCAGTTCTATTTACGCTGAGTCATCATTTCAGTAAGACATCATTAATAGAATACCAAACAATATCTTCAATGTTATGACTGCTGGCAGAAAACACTAGTCAGGTTAAAAGGATCTATCAATAAGTAGCCTAACTAATGTTTTTCTTATTCATCTGATTTCTGCCCAACTTTGATTTGTCTACGGTTTCACTTAAAGCGACCATCGATTGTGCGCTATGATAGCGGCGCTCTAGAAGTCATTTGATTAGAATAGAATTGTATGGCAAAAATGAACACTCGTAATGACTTGCATATGTAAATTTTGTGGTCTATTCTAATATTTACATCATTAATTGAACGCTAAGCCGTTTCACAAATGATTTCTGTCGGCCAATCTATGCGTTGTTTGCACTTTGGTCATACTGACTAATGCACTGTAAACATGTGATACATGTAACTGCTCCTGAGAAAAACGCCTACACGATCAAATATCAGGGCGGACAACCTCATATTAGCATAATGTGCGCAACGTACAAAGAGTACTTTAAATGTCGAAATAACTAAGCAACGCCACGTCACTTTTTAAACAAAACATTTCGGTGCATGTGAATTTGCCTCACATCGATAAAAGAAGTCCTAGCAGATGAGTGCATACATAAGTCGTTGACACCGTTTTGGCTTCACAATTCAGAATAAGTTTAATGCATTTAATGTTCGACTGAACTGATTGAAAGAAAGAGATAGGTATTGCTTTACGTCTGCGTAAACTTTCATAGAGTTTCGATCATCCATAAATCAGAATAAATAAACAGCATCATGATCCTTTTTAACTGAATAAAAACATTACTTTTTCAATTGACGTGGCGTTGAACTTCATCTGATGAAAGAGTTAGGCTATGCTGATCACTCCAGACGTCATATTTGAAAACATTTATGCTCTGGTTTTAGATCCATTTCACTACTAATGATTGTATATTATCGACAGTTTTTACGCCGTGTAACAGCGTTTTGGAATACTAAACCAACAGATAGGAGATAGTTCTACGTGATTCTTTATTCGAGGTAAGTTTCACCTTTAGCCGATGACTGTGTGGGTTGTCTTCAACTGGAAATTATTCAAATTAAGCAACAGATGTGCTTTTAAGGTAAATTTTTCACAGGTTAATTACCACAGTTTCTGGTAGAATCAATTATTCAATAATTCAACTGAATTATATTGCAAAGTGATACTATTAGATTTCTGTTCCAACAACGCCCTAACTTGGACTTAGCCATAAACGAGAACATCGACACTACATTGTCAGTGAAAATAATCATACGGCGAAGGATAAGACTGGCTATCCGCCCTCGTCTGCCGATACTCAGAAAATGAACTTCTTTTCGTCTTATTTTTCTCCTTATTCTTGTTTTTGTTGTTACTGTTGTTGATGTTTTCTTCTCCTTCTGCTTGTGTTGGTCCTTCTTCTTCTATATTCGTGTAAATTTACGTATAATAAGTAACGTGTAACTAATATTCTGCAATTGCTTGTAGCTTTTTATATAGAATGGAGACTGTTCCGCTGCTGATAAGTGGATTGATGATGCTGTTGATCACGCCGTCTGGCGCCGTCATATGCTACGGATGCATTTATTCTTCGGATTTTGATGACCAGATGTCTGCATGCGGACAACTTCTAGACCCAACGGGAGTTGCAACTTGCTCTGGGTCAGGTTGCTATACTTATATCTACAATACATCTGAACAAGGTATGTCTTGACTTTCGATGGCTTAGAAAGCCTATGACTGACGCAGAGTTATTACAGCTATCTAAGAGGAGATTGGAATTTATCTATGAGCGTTAATCATAATCATATGTATTATGTTAACTTTTAAAGTGCGGTTAACAAAATTTGTTTAATCTATAAAGTTCTGAAAACATTTCTCTGAGTCTTTAAGATGCAGGGATGTGCATATTTTTAGGGCAAAAATATGTAACCTGCCCACTCTCGCCTGATGGAACACCAAGCTTCAAACAGTTAATAAGTATTTACAATTATGGCACCATGCAAACACAGCATGCTTTCAATATATTTGAAAGCCTATTTCACAAATATAAGAGTTTCTTAATGGATCATATCTGTTGACTCTGCCATCTGTAAAATTCATGTATCCCTATGAACGAAGATTATTACCTTGTGTATTTGTCAACTATTTCATACAATTCTCTCAACTTCATAACTATTCCACTAGATTTCAGGATGATTTTTGTGGTACTTTTGCAAGAACTAAGACTAGATACTTCAACATTAAATGTATTGGTCCGTCAGTTTGGAATAAATTACCTTTAGAAATCCGTAACCTACCTAGTCTGTATTTGTTTAAAAACATCTGCGTAATTTCCTAATAATGTCACTTGACTGTTAATTATAATGCTCATATCTTTTTAGTCCATAAGTTTTACTTATGTTTCTGGAAGTCACAGTTATGACTCATTTTCAGTTTTCTAGAGATCACAATGGTGATCCACTTCCTTAGTTTCTTTTTAGATAAGTTTTAGTTAAGACTTTCTTTTTAGTTCAGTTGTACATAATATCTGTTAAACATTTTTGTCGCCACAAGCATCGTTTTGTAATAGGCGGCCCTAATTTAGCGGGAGTTAGGTCCCTTTTGGGTCTACCATTTGTATCCCAACAATCTATACAATGGTCAAAGTATTTGTTCTTTTCTTTTGTTCCATTGGAATCAATAAAGTTTTTTCATTCATCATGATTTGATGAACCAATTGAAACATTTCAAAGACTTCAAATGAACGTCATAATTTAGAAACATAGCTTAACTCGCCTATGTAGATTTCAAACCATTTTATCTTATGACACGAGGAACTTATGGATATGCATAAGAACCCACTTACATTAAGGTAGTACTGAAATTTCAACCTTATGTATACATATATATGCACAATACTGTATTCAGTGCTTCTTTAAAGCAATTTCATCTGATCACAATTTTTGAACTGATAAAAATAAGTTCTTTAACAGGGTACTCAACGATTCTAAGAGGATGTGGCGACTTGCCTGTAAAGGCGTCCAGCAAACAGTGCTTACTGAACAATCAGATTGTTAACGCTACTTTCTTTCTATTGGAGAACCAGTGTTGCTATAACATGACGGATATCATGGGCGCGGTCACACGTTGCTTTTGTGAAGAAGATTATTGCAACTACAACATCTCTCAGTCAGCAATGATCGAGGAAACAAATTTCACAACTAAAATAAAAAAATATAAGAAGAACCAACAAAATTCTACAAGCCTCTATAGCAATTATTCCACAGTGCCAATTCCTTTAAACCCTAACGAAACCATGAACAACTCTCGAAACATCACTTGCCACAACTGTTGGTACTGGGGCAATCCCACCAATATGTCCGCGGAGTCGACTTGTAACGAGACTTTCAATACTTATGGTGGAAATACCTGTAACGCAGACGTATGTGCTACCTATGCCTCTTTTGCTGGAGGTAAGATATCTTCAGATTTAAAATAATTATTCAAACTAATCGTACATCCAGCACACTTAATTATGACTTCAGTTTGACACGCCTTTAGGTATTTCTGTGTTAATATAATTGGTGGTCGTAGACAGCTATTGCTTGATGTCGCTTCTACGAAATTGTCGTTCAACCGTACGTGTAACTGATTTCTTCTTAAGCCTCCAATTTAGGAGATTCTTTATCTTGAATTGCATGAATGGCTACCGTTTGTCCCTACTGACGACGCTATTAGCTGTTTTGATCTTGTCAGCCAGACAACTGAATAAACTGAATCTATTTTGAACACCGTATATCGTCTTGTGTTTAGTCTTAAGAATTGGGAAAGTTGGATAAGTTTCATTAATGGGCTTGGCAGACTTAATTTTATATTCTTATCGAAACTACGTTGCTGTTAATCTTATCATTTGTGCTTTTTCTCGAATTTTCCTTTATGTAATTTATTGCAAACCTGTGTTTGATAATTACTATAGAGATGACTGCTTTAATCAGTATTTAAAAAATACAGAGCCAATAGCCAACTGCATAGCGACTTCAATGTAGGCCTACTATGCATAGCGAGCTGAATATTTACGGACTTCTTAACAGCGGTGCTGGTTATTTCCATTATTTAGTTAATATATGCGTTAGTCCATACAAGACTATTGTTTTCTGAATTTATGGTGTATAAGACGGTGTTCATGATGCTTTAACGCATAGTTAAAACTTCAATTTAATACGACGTATTTTAGACGTATAATTTAAAGTAATATCGTGGATACTTCGACAGATGGTCATGTTCTATCTCGACAGTGTGCTGAAGCACTGTCTTACACCGAAAGTCTCAGCAAATGTCAGCAAAATGTCAGCATTAATGGCTACAACTACTTCTTCAATGGAAACCAATGTTGCTATTCCTTTCAAAGTACCGCTTTTGCTATAACATCCTGCTACTGTACGGATGATTATTGCAACAGACACTCATTGCATGCACCGCCACTCCTTCAACCACGGAACAGCTCTGATTTAGTCACCTGTTACAGCTGTGGGTATTCGGGCATTCCCTTTAACATATCGACAGTTTCACATTGCGAAGAACCCTTCACTCCATTATATGGAGGATCGTGCAAGGGAGAAGCTTGTTCTACACATGTTTCTTCTTCCGAAGGTAGTTGCGTTTACTGTTTAAAGTCAAATGTTGCTTATATCTTAATCATCAACAAACTATGCATTTTATAATGTTTTACTCAATGAAACTTACAAAGCGGTTATAAGCGATCGCTCCTTAAAGTTGTAAGTTCAGTATATCTAATGTTACTTTCTAACTTTGAGGCGATGATGTTTTTCTGCGTAAGTGCATCCGACATTACTGAGGGTGCAGTGAAATGTGTATTCCAGTTTAGATATCTTCCATAGTTTTGAATAATATGAACTTATATGGCAACTTTAATTTATTTCTAGACATTCAGATACGCACATACAGGACAATAATAAATTGCAATACAATAATGTATTAAACTGGTGAAGATATATGAGCAGAGTCAGTAATTGCTTACAGATTAGATCATTATCTCCTAGAGACCTAGACTGTGTAACGAAGACCTTTCACGTAGTACCAAAGAAGCAAATATATCACTGGCCAACACATAATTTGTTGCCTCAAATGTTAGAACTGTTTCTGGGTATATTTGACCTGCTGATTCCAGAAAAGGCACCAGTTTTCTCCCAGCAGGTCTAGTTTTCGAGATATAGAACATTATGCCATATACCAGTCCTTGCCTCTGCTCGCCCATAAAACATAAGGCTATAGCTATAATTATGTAGTGCTCAATTTATTATGTGATACACTAAATAAACATAATAATACAAATACTTAAAAGAAAATGGTAGTACCTGAAACTGTACTTATATGATACCAAACAGAACAAGTTTGTTATAAAAATTTTAAGTCATTCGACACCGAAGAAGCTCCTTTTGTACGATTTCCGAGTGTGGCATCTGCCGGAACAATCGCGCATAATATTCCAGCAATAGTCTGCCATCATGTGTGCATCCCATCTTCCTTGATATCGATTTTCCATTGTTTTGATGTCTTGGTGAAATCCTTCACCTTGCTCTTCGCTGAAGTCACCAAGATTCTCTGGAAAGCGATCTAAGTGACTGTGGAGATAATGGACTTTAATGCTCATGTTGCAGCCAAGCTTGTTGAAATGAAGAAGCATATCCTCTACTAGTTGTGCATAATTGTCTGCCTTCTTGTTGCCAAGAAAATTTTTAGTTACAAGAACAAAGGAAGACCAGGCACAAGATTCGATTTCATTCATTGATGGTATGAAAAGTGGGTCATTCATAAGTTGCCTGATCTGTGGACCATCGAAGATTCCAGCCTTCAATTTTTCCATTGTAATTCCTGGTAACTTGTGTACTATGTATTCGAAGCATGAACCTTCTTTATTCAAAGCCCTGACAAATTGTTTCATCAGGCCTAGCTTTATATGTAGTGGTAGCAGTATGATCCTATCTCGTGCCACCAAAGATTCCTTGATTACATTTTGAGCTCCAACCACCATGTCTTTCCTCGAAGGCCAATCTTTTCTTGTCCAATGTTCATGCTTGGCTCTACTGTCCCAAAGACACAAAAAGCAGGGATACTTTGTGTAGCCACTTTGTTGACCAAGGAGGAAATTTACCATCTTCAAGTCTACACAAATTACCCATTGATGTTCTTTGTATTTTATCTTTTCCAGTACTAAAGAGATGGCATTGTACTCTTCTTTCATCCTGGTGGAGTGACCGATTGGAATAGAACCAAATTTGTTGCCGTTATTTAAAAGCACACATTTCAGACTACATTTTGAACTGTCGATAAAAAGACGCCACTCATCTGGGCTGTAATCCGACAGACCAATTTTCTTCAATAAGTTGCTGATGTCATTACAGAATACTAGGTTGTTGTCTTCGGTAAAGAATGGCAGCAAATCCTTTTCTCTGTTTCTATAAATTGTAATTTTCGTTCCAGGCTGAAGTGCATTCTTTTCCTTTAGTCTGGACGCAAGCAATTCAGACGACTCTTTGGAAAGATTTAAGTCCCTGATCAGATCACTCAACTCTTTTTGGTCAAAACGTTCACTGTGTGAAGTTGATTGGAAATCACTGTCACTGCCCCCACTTTCTTCACTTTCGTCATCTTGTCCGATATTGGACATGCAAGTGTCATCGTCTGAGAGCTGAGGTAGTTCGCGAAAAGGTGGAACTGGTACAATATCCGAATGCGGAACAGGTCTCCTGGCTGAAGGTATATCAGGGTAAGACAACTTGTGACGATTATTTCAATTGATGCCTATGATATTAACCATACAAAAGTAACAGTCGTCGAGATGGTTTATCTGTTCCCTCCAAACCATCGGTACACCAAATTTCAGGCAGCTTCTCTTTCCAATTGTCCAGTGGCGCAATTGTTCAATACACGTTTTGCATACTGTATGAGGAGCCCATTGCTTATCTTGATCTCCAAGTTTGACACCAAAATAACCTACATATGCTCTTTTTACAAACTCAGAAATCGGTTTCCTGTTTGCTTTTAGTGTGTATTCCCCACAAATGTAGCAGAATATGTCTGGATGGTTAATGCAGCTCCGTCTGGAAGTAGCCATAACCTTAAGGATGTTCGCATCTGAGGAATTAAATGACTAACCTAAAAAATAGTAAGAACATGTAGTTATTTAATGCTCACATTCACAGATTGTTCTTGCGACCAACTCTTAATATGCCCTAAGACGACTGCGGCTGCTCTAGCTTTCAGGAGGCGGTTTATATAGGCTATAAATGCTGACTTCAGCATAATCTATTTACATAGTTCGAAACCATGAAACGCTGTATAAGCACAAATAAATTCTAAATGAGGCCATGAATTTAGTGCTGAGTAAGCTGTAGGCTACGGAATAGTTATTTCGTTGAATCAGCAATATCTCAGCACGCGGCAAGATATGCTGATTTTACATTATAAGGATGTAGGCATTATATGAATCAGCAAGAATTATAATAATTAGCCATAAATAAAGCTTATTATGACATTTTAGTTTTGCCAAAGACATCGTTTAAAGAGTGGACTGGGTTTTCTTTACAAAATCGACGATATCTCAGAAACTAGACCTGATGCACTCAATCCAATGACATTTTCTGAATCAGCGCCCAAAATTACCCCAAGAACAGGTCTAAAACCGAAGGCAACAAGAAAAAAATTTTTTTCTGTTGGCCAGTGTATTCATACATACTTACATGACAATGTAAATTCCAGCAGAAATTTTTCTCTAACAGCGATTTATTACAATAATCAAATATAGCTATATAGCAGACACCAACAACTTTCATTTTTTTACTAAAATATCTTCCGCAGCATTAAAAAAGTAGACAGTAAACGGAAAGCAAAAATCGTATATGCAAAACAACTGTCCTTCTTTTGAGCAGTTAAAAATGTGTTCAGAACAAAGTTTGAACTGATGGTGACAATTAGAACACCAAACTATATCTTCAATGCTATAGCTGCCAGCAGAAGACACTAGCGAAGTCATAATGATCACATCAAATAGTAGCCTGACTAGTGACATAGAATATCGTTGCATCACCCATCTGATTTCACTCATCTGTGGCATACAAGAAGAATCCTTGGCTTAAATGTTTTTGCATTTTAAGAGTCGCAATTTTGGTTATTAACAGGCTATCTTGGAGTCAGTCAATTGTGCATCGATTACCAGTACTACACAAACACCCTCAGGCGTTGCCAGAACAACGCCACCATTGAAGGAATCTACTACTTCTTCTACGAGGATCAGTGCTGTTTTCCAACACGTATGGCATGTGGTCCAGCACATCCTGTTTTTGTGCAGGCAGTTATTGCAACATTAAATTTTTGCAACCGCCCATAGTTCCTCGATCAAATGACACGAACATCTCCTCATGGCATAACCCACATAATGCTGCTGCCTCTCCTAACCCTTCTATTGCCTCGGGTCCTTTGGACTTTAACAATACATTGAATAATTCTAGCCTCATCACCTGCTACAACTGTTGGAACATAGGTATACTCTCGAATACATCAAATGAGTCGCCTTGCAACGATCCACTCAATTCGTATGGAGGAAATATGTGCATCGGAGGAGCATGCACTACTGTTGCCTCCACTCCTGGGGGTAAGTCGTCTCGCCAATCAAGTCACACGAAATAAATACCTACAAGCAATCATAAAGAAACTGAAAAGGGCATAATCAAATCATCGCATGTCCTTAAATTGTTCTGTATGTATTGAACGCTTTTAGAAGTTCAAAATCTTCAGTTGTTATACGATGCTATTAATGTCTCTTGTGTTAGATCTGTGCAGAATTAGACTTGTAATATGGTTTTAAATATTCATTTAATTGGGGATCGCTGAACACAGAACATAGCACAACAATGTTGAAATTATGCTGTTGACAGGTGATCATCTGGTCTCTCGATATTGTGTTGATACTACGTATTACACCCAAATGCTCAGCAATTGTCAGAACAACAGTCAGATTTATGGTTACAGCTACTTCTTCAACGGAAGTCAATGTTGCTATTCCTATCAAAGCGCCACGTATTCCATGATATCTTGCCTTTGTACCGATGATTACTGCAACGGCTATGTAATACAAGCACCGTTACTCCTTCAGCCAAATGACATAACAGCATCACTGGAATACTCTCAAAACACTACCAACCACTATGAATCACCTACTACTCCGGTACTTTTCAATTCCAACGATACGGTGAATAGCTCCAATTTCGTCACCTGTTACAGCTGTTATTATTCAGGCATTTCCAATAACATATCGACAGATTCGTCTTGCAAAGAACCTTTCACTTCATCCGTGAGAGGGTCGTGCAGTGGAGAAGCATGTGCTACATTCGTTTCTGTTTCGAAGGGTAATTTACGATCTTTAGTTTAAGCTCAGATGTCGTGTCATATCTCAATCATCAAAAATTTGTCCAGTTTATAGTGCTTTTCTCTGTGAAATCTAAGTAACGGATGAGTTTCAGGCACTCAAATTAGCATTGTAAATAAAATAAAAATACCTTAAAACAATGTGGTATGCCCTGAAACATAGTTGCTTCTCTGCTCTTATTAAGTATATTTCAGTTTTTGTTTCTTCCATTAATGTGTATTATGTGAATATTATGTGAATTTTAATGGTGAGTTTCATTATTTTTGCTAAATTATCATATAAAGTGTAATAAAGGTTTCATTTCTCGTAGTGGGATTTTGGGGAGGGGTTCATTTCCTTTTCATTGATCATTGCCGGTTCAATGAGCGTTTGTTTCTCTGCTTACTCTGGTACTATGTTATATTGCTTTATGACAATGTTATTTTTGCGCAAAAAACTTGCACAGAGTTGACACCTGTCATTGTTAACTTTTGCATTGTTTAAAGATGACGTCTCATATTGTATACAGTGCATGTATGTAAAAGCAAAGCAAAATTTTGTTTAAAATATGTCCTTCACTGAGCACTTAGAAACTAAAAGGTTATTCGTAATCTGGGACAAATTTGTGTAGCATCACTTCTACAGGAACTCGTCAGAGGTGTTCCGAACCCAACAACATAAACCCCTATCGAACAGTTTGGTCTTCAAATACGGAAAGTATCTTGAGATGTTTTCGAGGTCATATTCTGCGTAACTACGCAGATGTTAGAATCTCTAAGAAGGTCAGTTTCTGGAGCAAGGTCACAGCCCCAGGTTACACATAGCAGTGGAGAAACACACCAGGGAAGCAATCCGAGCCTCCCAGGGCTAGCAAGCCAGATGGCCTTGGTGTTCCCGGAATTTAGCCAAAGGCTATTGGACTGCATTCAGGCGCAAAAGTACTTCCAATAATGTCTGACTAGTTTTCTCTACTCAGGAGATTGACTTTACAAGCAAAACCCGATTGTCGTTGACGATATTTTCCAGTTTGTTGCAGTCTTTGAGGTTGTAGCCAAAGTATGCGCTTCCCTTTGGGTACGTTTATGGTGGTGAGCATGGGATCTTGAGCGACTCACCCACAACTGGGGTCACTACGGTTGGCTCAATTATGGTTGGAAATGGCTCAATCACTGGAACAAGAACAGCATGTAATCATGTCATCACTCATTCATTATACACCTCTATGGTTCATTACAGCTAGACATATGCGTGAATGTCATCACCATACTGATCAGCCGCAACTCCAAAGGAAGACAGTACCAGGATAAAATCGGCGATGTAGAGTAGGGGCCCTAAGATGGAATCTTGACCAAGTGATATCAAGCACCAGTCAGACCGAGCAGGATCAAATACAGTACACTGCCTGGGTGAGTCCAACGAGTAATGAACGCCACCTCGATAGAACAAGACCAGCGGCACTAAACGTTCGAAGACTGCGCTCACGTTGACTATGGAAAGGGTTAATTTTCAAAAGCGCAAAGGTTTCAGCAAGATTGCGTGTTAGAACAGGAAATGTGAAGTTATCCTTCATTAAGCTCCGACTGTTATTGACTTTGACAGCATTTTGTCTCAGGATATCGTTTAAGCTGCGTTGACACGAGTTTCTCAGCAATCTTTGATAAGAAAAATTAGTTGTAAATGGGAAGCGACGCTTCACCCAAAGCAGATCCACATTGTGAATACTATACAGTAGTCCTCATGATTGCTCCAATAGCAATACTGCTAGTTTTCTTCTAACCGGAGGCCTATGTAAAGTTTTATGCTTTTAGTTTCCGAATTATAGAACTTTATAGGCTACTTGTAAATCTGTTTATAACATTGCATCGTTTTAACTTACATAGTGCTAATTTTTCACTCTTTGTATGCATTGTTGCCGTAAAATGTCTCGCACTAATGAAGATTACTTACTTATTATTTAAATAAGCAAAATTAATCGGCTGAAGATTATCCGAAAGGTCCTTAATTAGAAACGGTAATTTGCACAGGTCTTCCTAGAGCAAAGGATTTGATTGATCTTCAGATGCATACTGTCCAGACAGTCGGTTGCTGTGAATAATGTTTGCATGACATTTTTCGTTGCATGCTGGTAAAAGATGACAACAGCAACCTAGGATTGTCTGCGTTTTGTTTGATCACCTTCTTTCAATGGAGTGTTTTCTATTATCTGAACACGCCAACCATTTCTAACCGTTGAATTCAGACAGCACCTCAGACGTCGTCGACTCTGCGCTACAGTGTCGCTCAAGTCGTTTGACTTCTAAACGCAGATGACTACAGATTCCATGTAACTATCCGGCTAAGATCACTTCAGGCTACATCGGAAAATGGAATGAGAGGCCTAAAGTAGAGAAAGCTGTCGATCAGAGAACAAGGAGTTCGTTTGAGCAACTGCCTTTCATAGGCTGCAGGCTTTAACACAGCGGAACGTTCGACAGGCCAGATTGGAAGGCAATTCCTTCCGCAAAAGTATGCAAAATGAAGATTTAATTGATTTACGTAGTGCATGTCGTGGATTAATCAAGGAATGAAAATTTAGTCTGTGACATATGTCCTAATTTCGGGTATGATGTGTTTGCATAGTAATACGTATCGATTTGTGTTTTACAGATTATTTTAGTATCCATCGATTATGTACCAGTACTCAGCGCTATACAGACAACCTCATGCTTTGTCAGAAGAACACCACATTTTCAAGCATCAAGTACTTCTTCTACGAAAATCAATGTTGCTTCAGCTACACGTCTGACACGATATCCGGCACATTCTGCTATTGTGCAGACAATTATTGCAACACTAAGTTTTTGCAACCAGTGTTAGTTCCTCGAGCAAATGACACGACCGACTTACCATGGTACAATCCAGATGATGATACTGTCTATTCCAATCCTTCTACCATGTCAGTGCCTTTGAATCCTATCAACACATTGAATACTTCTGGCCTCATCAATTGCTACAGCTGTTTTTACTCAGGCACTCCCTTAAACACATCTGCTGAGTCACCTTGCAGCCCACAAACCAATTCCAGCGAAAGAGAGGTCTGCCCTGGAGAAGCATGTGAAACATACTCCTGGATATCTGCAAGTAAGCAATTTACCTTTCGACGGAACTAATTTTGTAACATGTGTTGATTGCTAAAATAAATATTTGGACACTCATTTATACTTTTAAATGTTTCTACTCAGTGCTGATTAAAATGCATGCAGCATTTCGTTTATGCTAAAATAAAAAATATAAAAAGAACAGCTGGAAATGGTTTTCGTAATTTATTTTAAAAGACTAGTAATCTGCTATATATTCTTTTCGAACATCGCCATATGTACCAATGACGCAAAGACCATCCAGATTACGTTTTAAACATCATCACCATCGTGTATGGCCTGTTCAGTGTACTGCTCGGACCCAATACAAGGACCTGGATGCCCCTGTCCAACTGTCTCATCCATGAACCTATCCATCGGGCGTGTGAACAAATCTGGCGACATTCTGCGTCTCTGTTGCACTCCTCTATCTCCCCGGAACCATTCCGATGTTACCTCATGAAAGCCTACCGCGCATGAACGTAGTTTATGCATTAAGCATTTTCATTGATAAAGTTTTAAATAAAGACTCACAATACGTAGAGGTATAAATATCAAGGTATACTTGAAACTCTTGCAGCAAAATAACATCATATGAATCTTAATTGCTCTGTAACGTTTTCTTGAGCTCGTGGCTGCTACTGATATGTTGTCTTTAAAAGCACAACAAAAGTATAATGCGCCGGATAAGTTACATTTAGCGAGATTTATAGGCTGATGATGCTGTGTCCCCTCTCCATTTTAAAAACTTTCATTTCAAAGCGTCTTTGCATAATAAGTCAGTTAATGTCTGTTCCTCGCTGAGCCATCCGAATTCTAACAAACTTGTAGAAATTATCACATGATCGGATTGCAAATCAACAATGTTGCTGATTTTAATATTTGCTGTTTATTATACCAGTACATATAACCAAACAAACGCCAGAAGCCATGGCACAAGCTACGATGAAAATATAAAACATTAAAATCCTGAGGAAACTAAGACGTCTAAACTTCAGTGGTTTAATAAGAACTCAAAATGTCAATTACATCAAAATATCGAATGTTGTGTTTGCAACAAGCAACTGGTACCACTGTCTGCTTTATTAACATTCGATATAAAATTATTTTAATTATTTCACAGATGAGTGTGGTAGTATAGTAAAATGCTGTTGTCTAATTTGTTGCTAGGTTATGCAGTCATCACTCAGCATTGTCTTGATATTAATTATTACGTCGAAAATCTCGGAAAATGTCAGAACAACAGCCAAATAAATGGCTTCTATTTCTTCTTCGAAGGAGATCTGTGCTGCTATTCTAATCAGTACACTTCGGCTGCTGTTAAATCCTGTTTTTGTGCATCCGATCATTGCAACAAAGACGTAATGCAACCAACGATGATCTCTCAGCCTAATGACACTACAAATTCAACATGGGATAGCCTACAAAATGCAACCTTTGCTTTTAGTTCTTCGACCACTGTCGGTAGAAACTCGTCAAAATTCGTAACTAGACAATCGAGGAACACAACCAACATTCAAAAAATGAGTACTGGAAGATCGTCAAACACAGCTACCCTAAAACAACTGACCACTGAAAAATCACCAAACTCAACCATAAATTCACAAATGACCAGTAGAAAACTAGCAAACCAGACCGCCACTCCACAACCAGCCAATCAAAATCCGGCAAACCAGACCAAAACCCCACGACTGACCACTACAGAACCAAAGACCACAACTACGTTTGTGAAACCATTAAGCAAAACGACCAAGACATCCTTGCTGAATACAAAGCCTGCGAGAAGTTCTGCTTTCTACAGTAAACCTGCCATATCTCTAATGCTTCTATCTGTGACAAATATTTTTGGCGTTCGTTATCTAGAACTTTTCTAGAACATTTTCTAGGTTATCTAGAACTTTTCAGAGAACATCTTGAATGTATATGATAAATTGTGATCATTATATTGAGCTTGCTTAAAGTTAGTGTTAAATATAGAAAGCAATAACGATTAATGATTTTGAAAATGTGAGAAGAGTTTCTAAAATATTAATTTGCTGTCCAATGAAATTTAAAGTTAGTGTTAAATAAGTGAAAATAAATGAAATTGCCAAAACTGTAGGCTTATGTTATTTTACTTTTAAGGTACAGTGTTTGTTTATTCATTATGTGATTTATTTATCAGTTATGTCTGTGTTTGCAACCTGAAAAACTTGGATCACTGTTTTGAAAATTGATTAAAACTAAACACACCGACCGACAGGTACATGCATAAAAGTAGTAGGTATGCATGTGTAAGAACACAGCATAAGGTATCATTTGCATTGATCTTGTCACATTTAGCTGGCATACATGTATTGCTTATATTTTCTCATATTGGAAAGATTATCTGTATCATGAACAAAAACGCTTCTTCATTTAAAAGAATGTCTTATTGCGCAATCTAGCGATGTAAGGATGTTCATTTAATAAATTTCTTGTTGATTGATTGCTTGATTAAATGCTCCTTATTTAAATTTTATTCCATTAGTCTTGTTGGATGTTCAAAATCTTAAGAAATTAATATTATATTTACAAAGCACTATAGTTTCAATGCTTACTATATGTTGTTGACAGATTTTTAATACAATGTGTTTTACAATCTACTCTTTTGTTAGCAGGATCATTTCGACACGTATACATAGTCTTTATTTCTATTTCTTATATATAAATTTACCTAGAATATGAGAACATCGGCAACAAATTGTAACTAAAATTCAAGATCGTAGGCATAATTAGAGTCCTACAAAGCATTTCTGCTCACAATGCCAAGCAACATTCCGAGCAACGCTCGGTCAATACAGAATCGCCTACATTCATTCACTTATTTAGGGAATTTACAGATAGCGATCTTTCAATATATCCATTAAGAGTACGTCCAGGCCAGCCTGTGGAAAAGACTTTTCAAGTGTTGAAAGAAGAGCATAGCATGCCCAGCCAAATTAGGCAAATCAATAGGAAGTACACTGCAGGTTGAAAGTCCTACCACTGCAAATGCATAAGGTTATATTGTCGAAATTCATGCTTAGGCGAACATCAAGATGTGCCGTCAGTCACACCTGACAGAGAGGGACAGATTTCCTACAAGTAGGTCTGTGCAACACTCAGCATACATCGCCATACCCACGGCACTTTGTACAGGATATTTGGTCGACACATGATGAAAAACTTTCTCATCAATTGACGCCTCTACGAAGAATTTGAATAAGCGCTGTCTGAACGAATCCGATATTTTCCAGGCTGCTAACACTAAAAATGCTGGTCCGACACTGCCAAAACATATTTCAGTACTTCAGTTATTCCCAATGCAATTTTAAATTAACACACCGGAAGCGTTTCCGAATTTATACCAAACTCTATTTGGACACTAGGTTTGATACATACTTAAAATTTTTGTTCTGCTCAGCACCAAATATTTCCACATAAATCGTTTTACATTCCACAGCTAATCTATGCAAAGTGACTATGCGTTATTTGTGCTGCACGATGGTCTGTTGCTGTAGTTAAATCCTGTAAAAATCTCTTATAAGGGTATTAATGGTAGAAAGCAAGAGTTCGGCGAAAAATGGTCAGCTTAAATGTAAATAAGCACGTTTTTTATAGCGACCGTGTGGCCGCGACCCTGCTCAGTTTTGAATGAATTAATCGGGTGCGATTCTTCACCACCGCTGCCTGTCTGAATGGGGTCACGTCAGTCTAGGTCCCACGTACGTACCATGCTAGCCAGTTTGTTCCTCGGTCTAAGATTTTAGTCCGTATGCATGGACAATCTTCAATTCAAAGCACAATTAAAATATTCTTTAACTTTTTCTCATTTGACTTATATGGCCTAACACCGCTTCATATTGACAAGTGGCATACGTGTGTATGCCGTCACGCACCAACTGATCCCTTCTTGCCCTTCGCAGAAAAACACGTCGAAAACCTGCAGGGCGAATAAATCAACCCTCTGATCAAATCCGTTTGTGGAATTTTGCCTTTCATGGTGTTAAGGAAGGTTTTAAATGGATTTGAATTAAACAATTCACGCTTCACGTTGTCCTCGCACGCAAGACAAACAGAAGCTAACCAATAAGTCATTGACTACGAGACCGCACTGGTCGCACTGACTGGATTAAAACCTTACTTCTGAGGTTTGTTTGTCATAGGCGTTCGTTTAACTTAGTGCACGTGATGCTAAGTGTGCAGATTGATTAACCCTAAGTCATCATTTCAGGAAGATACCACTCAAGGTGCATGGCTGAAATGGTGACGCTGCAGAATATCAAACAATATCTAAATTGTCGGTGGAAATATCATGCAGCGATGCACAGGACTGGCAACTCGTCCTCAACTGCAGAGGCTAAGAAAATGAAGCCGCTAACACTTCTTGCTAATGGCAAGAAGTTGGCCTAAGGGACTGTTATTCTTGTTCTTCTTCTTCCTCTTCTTCTCCTTCTTCTTCCCCTCCTTCTGCTTCCTCTAATTCTACAACAACTACTACTACTTCTACCACTACCACTACTACTACCATTACTACTACTACTACTACATTCCTTTCTTCTATTTTTCTTCTGTTTTTCTTCTTCTACTACTACTACCATCACTACTACTGCTACAAATGCTACATGTAGCAGCAGACACTAGCGAGGTTAGAAAGACAATATCAATAAATAGTCTGACTATCGTTTTTCACTCATTCATCTGATTTCAAACGAGTTTTGATATTGGATTATGACTTTGAATACGGCTTCACTTGGATTGACCATCGATTTATGCCTTGTGCGTTATGATACGGTGCTATAGAAATAATTAGATAACAGTAGATAGGAAATTGTCTGGAAATAATGCTCACTCATAATGACCGACATAAATTCTGTGGCCTGTTGTGATGATTACAGTATTACTTGAACTCAAAAGCCATATTACAAACGACTAATGTCAGCCAATTTATGCGTTATTTTTGCGACATGGTGGTCCATCGATGACGGGTTTGGTCATTGATCATGCGGTTGCCCTGCATGGGCAAGTTGTTCGCGCACACCGTGCATCTGCCACCAAGCAGTATAATTTGGTACCGGCGTAAGCTAGGAAGTCAACGGTATGCCCTGCGATGCATTGCATGTCCCCGTGTCCAAGACCTTGAAATTCGTCCATTGCCGACTAAAGGGCCTAAAGAAAGCAAATCAACGCCTCCCCTTCTGGGATTTGGGATACTTTGCTTTACTAAGAGTTATTTGCTTTTTGGTCATATGACTGAAACATTTTCAGCAGGTGAATCACTGCGCCTGAGGAAAACGCCCGGCACGATCGTTTATCACGGAGGACAACATGGTATTAACACAATGTGTGCGTCGCACAAACAGTATTTAAATGTCTACCGACTACGCCACGTAACGACACTTTTCTAGATAAAAATTTTAAACATATGAATTTTCGTTGCATCCATGAAAAGAAGTCCTATCAGATGTTTGCGTATACAAGACACTTAAACCGTTTCGGCTTCGCAATTCAGAATAAGATTAACATATTTAGTGGTCGAATTAACTGCATGAAAGAAAACTATAGGCAGGTCTTTGTGAGCTTTTACAGGGTTTCACTGATCTATAAATTGGAATAACTGTGCATCATCACGATCCTCTTTGTTCTGGCTAACACCATCACATGATCGATTGTGAACTTCACCTTATAAAAGAGACAGGCTATGTTGATCACTCCAGGCGTCATGCTTGAGACATTTATGCTCTGGTATTAGATTCACATCACAGAATTTAGTCGCCTACTGAATAATACCGACACAGTTTGTCACGTGTCGTTGTTGCAGCGTTTTCGAAAACTAAATTATCACACAGTAGATAAACCTTCGTGATACTTCATTCGAGGTAAGTTTTATTTTCAAGAAAAATATGTGCGTTGCCTTCAACTTGAAATTATGTCAATTAAGCAACTGATATGGTTTTAACACAAATTTTGGCATTTTAAATAACACAATTCTAAATGACTCATTTATTCAATAATTGAATTAAAACATATTGCAAGGATAAAGTGATGTTACAAGATTCTGTTCTAACAGCGCCCTAACATGGGCTTAACCACAAAATGAGAACATAAACCCCAAACTGCGGGAGGAAATATCATGCAGCGAAAGACAGGACTGGCAACTCGCCCTCAGCTGATGAAGCTAAAAAATTAAGTTGCTAGCACCTCATGCCTATGGCTGCCTCTGGCAAGTCACCATCATCTGCCAAGGTTACGAAAATTAAGTCGATAATATTTCATGCCAATGGCTGCCTCTGGGGAGATAGCTTAAGGGACTGCTCTTCTTCTTTTTCTTCTTGTTCTTTGATCTTCTAGTTCTTGTTCTTGTTCTTCAACCACTACTACTAGAACTGCTACTGCTACTACTACTACTTTCCTTCTTTTCTCTTTTCCTTCCTCTTCTACTTCTACTACTACTTCTACCACTACCATCAACACTACCACTACTACTGCTGTTCTTTCTTTTTCTTATTCTTCTTCTAAACTCTTGTAAATGCACTTTTAAAATGTTGCGTGTTACTAATAATCTAATATTGCTTGTCCTTCTTTAGAGAGGATGGCGACTATTCCATTGCTGATAGTTGGATTGATGATGCTGTTGGTCACGCCGTCTGGTGCCGTCATCTGCTACGAATGCACTTATTCTTCGGATTCTGATGGCCAGATGTCTGCATGCGGACAACTTCTAGACCAAAGGGGGTTGCAACTTGTTCTGGGTCAGGTTGCTATGCTTACATCTACAATACATCTGAACAAGGTATGTCTTGAATATGGATGGTGTAGAAAACTTAAAATGACGCAAAATTATTACACCTATCAGAGATCCCAAAGAGAAATCATAATTGTAATTAATTATAAAAATCATAATTATGTTCATTGTACCAATTTTTGTAGCTAAAAGAGCAAAATCAGTGAAAAAGTCTTAAAGAAAATTATGTGGGTCTTTTAGATGCAGGTTTGTAAATGTCATAAAAGGACTAAATTATGTAGCCTGCAAACTCTCACCTAATGGAATATGAAGCTACCAGCAGTTAATCAGCAATATAAGGCAACATGCAAGCATAGCATGCTTTTGTTATTCGAAAGCCTATTTTAGTTTTGCTGAAATGCATTTATTCAAAATAAGCACACCTGCTGACGCTGATATCATATGAGGCACATACAAGAATATCTTATCTGACTAGACTATGTCTGTGGAATCTGCCATCATGAATTACAAACGAATTAACACACTTCAAAGACTTTAACTCAGACCGGCGGAACTCTAGCAAACGGGTGAAATTTGGTCCGCGGCCGCATTTCAGTTGGCCCTAGGGGGTCGAGTTGACTTTAAAATGGCTGCATTCGACGATTGACCAATTAAGTTTTTGGTACCAATGCTTATTAACATTTTAGGCGTGATGCCATTTGTTGCTGTTGTGTACATTTCTCTTCAGTTATTGTACATGTACCACTTGTGGATCACTTAGTCTGGCAATCATAGAATCACGGGTACACCACTGTGTTTTCGTTGTGCAATGCACAGTCCTTCTGAAATGGTCGTCCAGTGCAAATACTTACAGTTCCACCCAAGTGATGTCAAGGAGCATTTCAACTTGTCTTAAGCTGCTTGTTGGATCTGTTAGAAAACCATGTTCGGCAACCTTGTGAGGCTCTGAAAGGTCCTATATAATAACAGGACAATTATTCAGCAAGTTCCACCTGTTGGTAATCAATAAAGTCACTTCAACCCACTTACATAATGCACATCGTAATTTCGAGATTCTACAGCGCCCAAAGAAGATAAATAGTTGGAATCCAACTATTCACAGATGATCAGGCAAAACAAAATAAAAATGCAGGTTTCAGGTGAAGATATAAAGGTGAGGCAGGTAGACTCAGACGGCTATGCATAGTCAGGATGTTGTGTAGAATTAAAGAGGCGAGAATGGTAAAGGGAAGAGGAGGAATCAGCATAGGATTTGCGGGAGACGAAAGCTATCAGTTTTGAAGGAAAGACCTTAGCAGAGGTTGCAAGAGGTTCAGTGCAGGGGAGTTCATATGAGATATGGGTCTATGCAAGTTAACTCACCAAAGCGAAAGATGGTGGCATGCAATGGAAACAATTAAGAGTGGACGAAGACATGATTGCGTTAATGAGGGGAAAGGAAATGCGGCTGCTGTAAAGGAATCTGTTAGTGCAGTAAAACTGTATAATATCCGTAAGAATATTACAATTCTAAGCATAAATATATCCCCAAATTTGTGGTATTGGTGGGATAGGAGTGCCCTATTAATACAAGTGTAACTCTGAAAGACATCTGAAAACAATAAGGACTCGCGGCGGGGCATCAAGGTGGTTTTCAAGCTAACAATGTATCTATATAACTGTAACCAAGCGGTATTATTTAGTACCAGCGTAAGCTGGGAAGTAAACGTCATGTCCTGCGTTACACAATGGTCCAGGACCTTGGGATTCGTCCATTTTCGGCTGAAAGGTCAAAAGAAAAGGAAACTAGCGCCTCCCCTACGTGTCTCATCTGTGGGATATCGGATACTTTGCTTTATTTATATAACTAAGGAGCGTATTGTTATGCAGCTGAATCCTCGCACCTATAGAGAATTTGTGAAAGGTTCGCAAGTGGACCACTCTTGATGCCAGAAAAGGTGGGCCCAACTACGACGCAAAGTACATCGGCTGAATTCACCCCATTCCGATCTTCTTCCGTTCATCCCTCTTTCTTCTTCACCCTGCAGCACTAGTAAACTCGACATTTGCTTTGAGGGGTAGTTCCATAATACTTTACAAATCCCACCTGGCTCGCGGGAATATCGCACATGTACGTTTGGCTCGTCCCCAATGAATTTACCAGGGCTGTGTTCACTGGACGATATAGTTTAGAAACATAGCTTAAAGCGTCTAAGTAAATTTCATTTCAAGCCATTTTGTCTTATGACACAAAGGACTTATGAATATGCATAAGAACTCCATTATATTGAAGTAGTACTGAAATTTATAGGCATTTTCAACTTTATTTGGACGCATACACGCAATACTACATTGTTTCATTGAAGCAGTTCCATTTGCATCGCAATTTTTTAATTGATAAAAATCAATTCTTCAACAGGGTATTCAACGATTCTAAGAGGATGTGGCGACTTGCCTCTAAACGCGTCTAGCGAACACTGCTTACTGAACAGTCAGAGTTTTAACACTACTTTCTTTCTCCTTGAGAACCAATGTTGCTATAATATGACGGATGACAACTGGGCAGTGACAAGTTGCTTTTGTGAAGAAGACTACTGCAACTACAACATCTCTCAGTCAGCAGTAATAAGTGAAGCAAATTCCACAACTAACAACCCACAAACTGATAGCGACTATGATTCACCTACTACTTGGGAACCTTTAAATTCCAATGATACGCTGAACAGCACCAGTTTCGTCACCTGTTACGACTGTTGGTACTCAGGCATTCCCATTAACACATCCGCTGAGTCACCTTGCAGCGAGGAAGCCAATTCTCGAGATGGAAAGGTTTGCAGTGGACAATCATGTCTATCATACACATGGATTTCTGAAGGTAAGCAACTTACCATTATCTACATTACCAATTTTGTGATATGGTTTGATTGCTAAATAAATTCTTGGAGCCTCATTTACAACTTAAATGTAACAGAGTAGTAATAAGTATGTAACAGTTGTTAACACTACTTAAAATGCTCACGCCATTTTGTTTCTGTTAAAATATCAAATATAAAAGAGCTGGTCGAAATGGGTGGTATTCTCTTTTAAAACGGCTATACATGATTTTGAAGATCGTCACATGTACATAAGGTATAGAGGGCCTCCAGATAACGTTTTAAATACAGTATTTTGCGAATTTGCATGTAAAAACTCATAGCACATAGAATTATATCCATCAAGGTATACTTGAAACTCTTGGTCGACAGATCATAGAATTAGAGCAATTTGTATTATATGAATCTTAGTATCTTAATTCCTCTCTCATATTCACTTGAGATTGTGGCTTGTTATCTTTACATAAGTTTTATGCATTATGTTAAAGCGACAGATAAGATACATACAGTGATATTTATAGACTGATGCCGTTGTGTCCAATTTGTATTTTTATATTCCGAAGCAATCATTTTCACAACACGCCAGCTCGTGTTTCTTATTAACCGCGCAAACCAATGTGTGCCCAACATACAGAACCTTTCACGCAATTGGACTGCGTAAAGACTCATTGCTTTCGCCCTGTTTCAAGAGATTATTGCATTTGAGGTTACCCATAAGCACACCCACTTAATTCATCCAGAAGCTGCATGTTAGCACACCGGCCTATTCGACAATTTCTAAATCTCGTTTAATAAAGAAAATCTTACAATGTTGCAGATATTAGTATTTGGATGGCAGATGTAGAAGTTCATATAATTAAAAATAAATTGCAACAAACTAAGATGAAGTTAAACCATTGCAGTCCTGGGGGAAAATAGGGAGCCAAAACTTCAGCGATTTAATAAGAACTCAAAATGTTGTGACATCAAGACATCGAAGTTTGTGTTTGCAGTAAGAAACTAGTATCAAATTCTGCTTTATTGACATTCAATACATGTATATAGTTTTTTTAGTTTAATTGTCTTACAGATGAATCTGTTTTATATGGTAAAGTACTGATATCTATTTTGTTGTCAGGTTTTGTTGGTTCAAGATAGTTGTGTCAAACATCTCTCAGCAATGTATTGATACTTATTATAACGATGAAAGTCTCAGAAACTGTCAGACCAACAGTCAAATGTATAGCTACGATTACTACTTCGAAGGAGATCGGTGCTGCTATTCTGCCCAATACGCATCGGGTGCTATGAAATCCTGTTTCTGGGCAACCGATTATTACAACAATTATGTATTGCAACCAACAATGATCTCTCACTCTAACGACACTACAAGCTCAACATGGGATACCCTACAAAATGCAACTGTTGGCTTTAGTTCTTCAACAGCTGTCCCCAGAAATTCTTCGGATTTGCAATTACAAGCAATTTCGTCAACACAGATCATCGCAATGAACAGTTCTACCGTGCAACCTTCAAATGCATCCAACGCCAGTCAGCCTGTGTCGCCTACTGCGTTCACTGTAAGTACTTTTCTAACAACAAGCACTAAAAATGCTTCCATGTCAGCGACAATACAACCACAAAATACAATCAATGGAAACCAGACAGCGACGCCACAACCGCCCATTCAAAATTCGGCAAACCAGACCAATACCTTACAAATCAACACAACCAACGACCAAAATTTCACAACTTCAAGACCATCAAACACAACTATCTTGAACCAAACAACCACTTTTAAACCACCAAACTCAACCATAAATCTTCAAAATTTCACTACTTCAAGACCATCAAACACAACTATCTTGAACCAAACGACCACTTTCACACCACCAAACTCAACCATAAATCTTCAAAATTTCACTACTTCAAGGCCATCAAACACAACTATCTTGAACCAAACGACCACTTTTAAACCACCAAACTCAACCATAAATCTTCAAAATTTCACCACTTCAAGACATCAAACACAACTCTCTTGAACCAAACGACCACTTTTAAACCACCAAACTCAACCATATATCCACAAAATTTCACTACTTCAAGACCATCAAACACAACTATCTTGAACCAAACCACCACTTTTAAACCACCAAACTCAACCATAAATCCACAAAATTTCACTACTTCAAGACCATCAAACACAACTCTCTTGAACCAAACCACCACTTTTAAACCACCAAACTCAACCATAAATCCTCAAAATTTCACTACTTCAAGACCATCAAACACAACTAACTTGAACCAAACCACCACTTTTAAACCACCAAACTCAACCATAAATCTACAAAATTTCACTACTTCAAGACCATCAAACACAACTAACTTGAACCAAACGACCACTTTTAAACCACCATTCTCAACCATAAATCCTCAAAATTTCACTACTTCAAGACCATCAAACACAACTAACTTGAACCAAACCACCACTTTTAAACCACCAAACTCAACCATATATCCACAAAATTTCACTACTTCAAGACCATCAAACACAACTAACTTGAACCAAACGACCACTTTTAAACCACCAAACTCAACCATAAATCCACAAAATTTCACTACTTCAAGACCATCAAACACAACTAACTTGAACCAAACGACCACTTTTAAACCACCAAACTCAACCATAAATCCACAAAATTTCACTACTTCAAGACCATCAAACACAACTAACTTGAACCAAACGACCACTTTTAAACCACCAAACTCAACCATAAATCTACAAAATTTCACTACTTCAAGACCATCAAACACAACTAACTTGAACCAAACGACCACTTTTAAACCACCAAACTCAACCATAAATCCTCAAAATTTCACTACTTCAAGACCATCAAACACAACTAACTTGAACCAAACCACCACTTTTAAACCACCAAACTCAACCATAAATCTACAAAATTTCACTACTTCAAGACCATCAAACACAACTAACTTGAACCAAACAACCACTTTTAAACCACCAAACTCAACCATATATCCACAAAATTTCACTACTTCAAGACCATCAAACACAACTATCTTGAACCAAACAACCACTTTTAAACCACCAAACTCAACCATATATCCACAAAATTTCACTACTTCAAGACCATCAAACACAACTATCTTGAACCAAACGACCACTTTTAAACCACCAAACTCAACCATATATCCACAAAATTTCACTACTTCAAGACCATCAAACACAACTCTCTTGAACCAAACCACCACTTTTAAACCACCAAACTCAACCATATATCCACAAAATTTCACTACTTCAAGACCATCAAACTCAACTATCTTGAACCAAACGACCACTTTTAAACCACCAAACTCAACCATAAATCCACAAAATTTCACTACTTCAAGACCATCAAACACAACTAACTTGAACCAAACGACCACTTTTAAACCACCAAACTCAACCATAAATCCACAAAATTTCACTACTTCAAGACCATCAAACACAACTAACTTGAACCAAACGACCACTTTTAAACCACCAAACTCAACCATAAATCTACAAAATTTCACTACTTCAAGACCATCAAACACAACTAACTTGAACCAAACGACCACTTTTAAACCACCAAACTCAACCATATATCCTCAAAATTTCACTACTTCAAGACCATCAAACACAACTAACTTGAACCAAACCACCACTTTTAAACCACCAAACTCAACCATATATCCACAAAATTTCACTACTTCAAGACCATCAAACACAACTCTCTTGAACCAAACGACCACTTTTAAACCACCAAACTCAACCATAAATCTTCAAAATTTCACCACTTCAAGACCATCAAACACAACTAACTTGAACCAAACCACCACTTTTAAACCACCATTCTCAACCATAAATCCTCAAAATTTCACTACTTCAAGACCATCAAACACAACTAACTTGAACCAAACCACCACTTTTAAACCACCAAACTCAACCATATATCCACAAAATTTCACTACTTCAAGACCATCAAACACAACTCTCTTGAACCAAACGACCACTTTTAAACCACCAAACTCAACCATAAATCCTCAAAATTTCACTACTTCAAGACCATCAAACACAACTACCTTGAACCAAACGACCACTTTTAAACCACCAAACTCAACCATAAATCCACAAAATTTCACTACATCAAGACCATCAAACACAACTAACTTGAACCAAACCACCACTTTTAAACCACCATTCTCAACCATAAATCCACAAAATTTCACTACTTCAAGACCATCAAACACAACTCTCTTGAACCAAACGACCACTTTTAAACCACCATTCTCAACCATAAATCCTCAAAATTTCACTACTTCAAGACCATCAAACACAACTAACTTGAACCAAACGACCACTTTTAAACCACCAAACTCAACCATAAATCTACAAAATTTCACTACTTCAAGACCATCAAACACAACTCTCTTGAACCAAACGACCACTTTTAAACCACCAACTCAACCATAAATCTACAAGTGACCAGTGTTAAACCCGCATACCAGACAGCCACTACACTATCACCCATTAAAAATCCAGCAAATCAAACCACTACTCCACAAATCAACACGACCAACGCCCAAAATATCACTAATCCAAGACCATTAAACACAACTATCTTAATCCCATTGAGCATTTTTAAACCACGAAACTGAATATTAAATGCATCACTGACCAGTGTTAAACTCGCATACCAGACCGCCACACCATAACAGTCCAATCAAAATCCATCAAACCAGATCACGACCCCATAACCGATTAATGACATTCTGGCAAACCATTCAAACGCTCTGTCAGAATCCAGCAAATCAGGCCAACATCTCGTATATGACCAATGCGATACTAAAGACCATTCCTACGTTTGTAACACCATTAGACACTACGTCCATGGCATCTAAGCTGAATGCAGTCACTGAGAAGTTACATGTATGCTTTCTATCACAGGACTATCTTTTCCGTAACGCTTATATCTTTTTAACATAATCTGGCATTTGTTAAGGTTGTTTAGAACTTCCAAAGATGATCTGCGATGTTTATGATAATTATAATCAGCTTGCTTAACTTTAGTTTTAAACATAGAAAATAACAAGAATTACATGATTTCGAGAAGTTTAGGAAAGTTATTATAAATTTTCTGAAATATTAGTGGCCATTTGATTCAATAACATGCTGTATCGAAAATCAGGAAAATATTAATTCGCAGTCCAATTAAACTGTCATAGTTGTAGGCTTATGTAATATTCTATTGTGTAATAATTTTTTATTGTTATGTAATCTATTTCATGGTTTTGTGTCTATTGTGCACACTGCGCTTTATTAATAAGAAAAAAGTTGTATTGCTCTTTTGAATATAAATTGAAACTAAAAATATTAACTTACCTGTACCTTTGTACAAGTAGTAAGGATGCATATGCATGATCATATATTGTTGCAATCGCTTTGGTTGGATATGCCACATTTAGCTTGAGTACATGTGTTAATCATGTTTTCTTATATTTAAAAGATTTATTTCTCTATATCAAGAGCTAAACTGCTTCTTTATGTAAGAAAATTTCTTATTAAGCTACCGATCGATGTAATAATTTATATTATAAAGTTCTCATTGATTTGATGCTTGAATGAATGCTTTAAATTTGTTTTTTTACTTTATTAGTCTCAAAGGATTCTTAAATATCAGTAATGTTTTTATAATTATACAGACTTTAAACTGAATACTACATTTATATTAAAGCTATATAACCCCGACACGTACTTTATGTTGACAATCTACATTTTAATACAATATAGTTTAACATGTGTACTCTCCTGCTGTTAGCTTGAACATTTCAATAGATTACATGAAGTTCTCGTTGAGTTTTCATTTCCTTTATATAAAATTGCATAGAATATGAAAATGTCGGCAAAATGACCTGTTCCGATTTGCTTGCTCCACTTAGCCCCTCTTCTGTTCTCAGGAGCCTTGAGGATCTTATGCGCATGGCTCTGTCCAATGACTTGCAATTTTGAAGTGGGATTTTGCTCAAAAACGACTTTCGATTAATGTCTTTTGCGTTAATATAATGGCAAATAGAAGTTTCCGGATTACATGTTTATATCTGATCAATTGGATTCTTTATTCAATAGAAACCTAGTGCAATGATTATAATAAGAAGCTGATGAGTTCAAGTTTGAGATTTTTAATGATAGCACTGGCAAAGGTGTTCTGACGTATTTGCAATTTGTGAAAGTTCGTTTTTTGTGTGACAGCATTTTTATGGGAGTAACGGCAGGCAAGATAAGTTGAAACTAAAGCGTTAGCAAGAGAAAACCAATGTATTCTGAGGTATATGTTCTGCGACTATATTGTTCATGAAGTAAATAGGTATCAAAATCGTTTGAAAATATTCTGAGAAAGACGTTAATATAATGGCAAATAGAAGTTTCCGGATTACATGTTTATATCTGATCAATTGGATTCTTTATTCAATAGAAACCTAGTGCAATGATTATAATAAGAAGCTGATGAGTTCAAGTTTGAGATTTTTAATGATAGCACTGCAAAGGTGTTCTGACGTATTTGCCTTGATTCAAATATGGCTCCCAAATTGTGTGGTGACCCAGAACGATTAAGTAAGTAAGTAGATAGGTAAGTAGGTAGGTAAGTATATAATGCATTTGTTAACACGCCATATGTCCATCGACAGAGCTGGAGATCATAGGCTATTATTGAGCAATCCATCCAAGTGAATGTAAGTAAGCCAGTCAAAATCGTACCTGGTAGTTTGAGCCAAACAAGAGGAATTCAATTTTGGGCGGGTTCACAAAAAACCTTTCTGAATGACATTCAAGCCTATACAACTTCAAAAAGAGACCAGAGTAGCTGAAGAGAAGGGGTAGAGAAGGGGTGAAGCTGTCGAAAGAAATAAGAAGCTGAGTGTCGTCAGCACATTGGTGGGACTTCAGTGCTCGGCCAGCAAACAAATTATCGATCGATGCAGTATAAAGGGTGAAATGTAGAGGACCAAATATAGAGCACCGTGGTACGCTATAGCTAAAAACGGATATGCAGTGCCTACTCAATAAGTTTGAGCCCAATTCCATTAAGACACATACGCTACTGATTACACAACGAGCTGTTATCCAACTGTGGTATGACTATCTTTCCATAATAGTCAGGTAAAATTTATTTATTTATTTATTCCTAATAAATTTATTACAAATAAAACATTTCACTAATGTCAGCTTCAAGAATACATGCTCTTATTTCAAGAATTTGTAGATGCAATTTCCAAAGCAGCAACAAGCCCGACCAAAAACAATGGTATCAACGCAACAGACTAAATTAGAACAAAAGATTGAGCGTCAATAATCCAAGCTTCACATGAGGAAATAGCGAAAAGTATATGAGCAGCTTTATGAGTAAAAAATACCAGCATAATGGCCGCAGTTGCCTCTGGTCAAAGTCGACAGTGAAACAATCCAATGAAATCATGCTGGAACCAAGCCTTTGAGATACTGGTAGAATACTGCAATGGTGGTATAATGCATATGCACTGCGGTGTACAGTAATACGAATGCTAAAAGGAAGAGATATGGAATGACAATATCAAAGAACTAAATCTTATTCATGTTAAGGCACAACAGGTTTGGATCACGTGTCATGCAACTTACCGCAAAAGTTGTAATTGCAACTTTAATAGAAAATGTATATAGCGCCATTTAGAAGCCTATCAGAGGCGCTCCATACATGGCCGTAAAATGTGTATTATATCTGGTGAAATATTAGGCGAGCAGCATTAAACGGAACACACCATTTCCGCTTGGGACTGTTCCAGAAGACATTCAAACAGAGGAGCTTCGACGTGTATGTGGCGATGTGCTTGGAAACACCAATACATAGTCTTATTCTGACAAGACCCAACCACTGCAATTCTATGCTTTATGGTCTCCCTGATTGCATGCAGTTTTCTCAGACTAAAGTAATGCACCATATTGCCCGATTGTCTTGGATTCTCAATCCGATAGCACATCACACTCGCTGTTCATTCTTTACATTCGATTCCTGTGTCTTAGCATATCTGCTTCAAACTGGTACTCCTCATGCTCAAGGCACGTGCAAAAATCATCTGCCATCCTACCTATCAACCCGGGTTATATCCTGTAGCTCTATTTAAAGGCGAACTTCTCCTTGAACATGCTTATTGTGGAACATAACTAAGTAGTATGTAAGTAAAACATTTGTTTGCACGCCATTTTTCCATCGAGTGAGCGAGGAATCGTAAGCGTGGATGAGTCACAGAGTTCAGACAACAAGAGCAAGACATTTACAAATAGGTCTTAAGCCGCTTTACGAAAATGTCTAAAGAGACTTACTGGTGTTGAATTGCTGAATCCGCATCTGGAGTATTCAGACCGGTAATCTCGGATGTCGGAAAGAGACTATTGGTTTTTGTGTAGTCGACAGCAGAGATCTGGATGGCTGAGAGCGCTGTAATGACGATGACAGATAAGCAGGTTGATTGGTTGAGAGAGTCTTATGCGTAAGGAGAGCTATCTCGTATGTGATTCTGGAGCTGACAGGAAGCCAATATAGCTTTGCCAGTATAATAGTGGCGTGATCAAACCTACGGGTCCCTGTCACAGGTCGGCCTAACGAGTCCTGTACTTGTTGCAGTTTGGCAATGTTGGACTTTGTAGTGCCGTACAACAGGGAATTACAGTAGTCGAGTTTTGCCCTGACTACACTACAAGCGACTGTCTTCATAAGTTAAATGGCAAGCACGATCAAATATGACGCATGGCTTTTATGTGGAAATACGAAGCCTTGCAGACAGTGGTGACATGCTGATTGAATATTAGTTTAGAGGTCAGTGTCACACCGAGATTCTTAAATGTTCCTGATAGTGAGATGTCCGCACCTACAATGTTGACTGTTTTTAGACCCTCGATTTATTTTAGTGATTTTAACGTATAATGTTCCTGGCAAGTAGGTATAAGTCTTGGCTTTGGCGAACGCTCATTCGCAATTGAGAATGATGCTAGAGAAAGGAAAGTTCAAGAGCAGAATAGCTCTTCGACAATTTTGAAAAGTATTGTCGTTTAGAATTACCTATTAATGCTAGGCTATATATGTATGTATTACGCACATTTGTATGAACGATTTTAAATATTTTATAGAAGAATTTTAAGGACCTTTCTGGATCACACTGGAACACAGACATTTGATATTATTTCCTTAAGATAAGACGAAGTCTCTCTTGAGCTGTTTTGCGTTCGAACAATAATCTAGACATATAGATTGTTCAACGTCCTAACAAATTCCAACAAATCCACCTGTTCAGGGGCACTTGAAGACAACTTCCTAAAATTTGATAGAAAAGCAAGGAATTAAGTTTTAAGGAAAATAAACTTTGGTACAATCCTAAGTTTGTATTAAATTATCATTTCGGTCAATTATAACTTCCTCGTCTATAAAACTGAAAACTACGAAAAAGAAACCACGAGGAATATTTAATTTATAAAAAGGAATTTTGTTGCTGTTAATTGAATTGAAAAATCACTGCATCGTTACCAGAATCTCAGTGGCTCAGGTCATCAAAATGAGATACGAGCGGCTTCCCAAAACGAGATATGGAATGATTTCCTTGTAAATTTTACAAATATTCTTGAAGATAAACTTACTTCGATTCCAAGAAAAAGGTTTCTAAAAATTATTTCATAATCTAAAATTAGAATTCATCTCTTTAGTACAACATTCAAAAATCAAAAACCGTCCACTTTTGTACATTCTATGAGAGTCCGTTTTGTTATCAGCTATAAATAGTCGACCGTTTGTCTGATCCAGAAGAATCCTGTGTGGATATCGTAATATATGTTTTACTTCAGAGAGAATTTCTCTCGTGAATTCCAAATTAGAATCCAATAACAAAATTCGACTGTTTTTTCTATCAGCGGCAATCACGAACCCATTTTCATCGACGGCCAAATAGAATGGATGAAACGTTTGTCCGATGGTCGATCCACATTTTCCACCGAATGATTTCTTAAGTTTTCCATCTGTATCCACTGCACACATCGTTTGCAAAGCACAACCATCAAAACCACGACTGACCAGGAATTGACCATTGGTCAGTTTTATAGCACGCCATGGATATAGAATATATTAGATCGATGATAGATTTATTTTAATAGTCCATCTGACACATATTCATTTAGTTTATTTTCAAAACAAACAGTTAAAATGACATTCGATTTATCTGTAATAAAAAGACTGTATCCAAAAACGCCTCCAGTTGACCAGTTATTTATTAAGATTCCATTTGGATCAACTCTTGAAATTTCCTTCAACTGAGAATAAGGTTCTTTGTAATCCAGGATGTATATACGTGTATTTCTGTTGCAAAATTCTTTGTCCAGTGGACGAATTAATTTCTCTAAATTCCATGTGAGATAGTTGGTTCGGCTTGGTTTATTTATTTTGCTTACAGAAAGTTTAAAAACACAAAAATCCATGAAACAATAATGACAACCAGATCATGTTATATGTAATGTAATAAATGCTATTATACACCTCCGTAAGTTGCGAGCTCCTTACTTTCTAGTTTGTTTTACATTATTAATTGTGAGCGAAATTACTGAGAGTTGCATAACGGATAGAATTTTAATTGTTTTTGAAAGCGTGAACAGTTTCGGTCTCCTGAATTGATACCGAAAGGCTTTTCCCTCATCAGGTGACAACCCATAATGCGCGATCACACGTTTTAGTCTTAGTTTCTGGTACGAATACATCGGTAGGGTGATGATCGCAGTCGCAGTCGATTGCTAGGGTTATCTGAAAGCGAGCGGCTTGATGTGCTCTGCGAGATAGCATGATGCTCAGTTACTTGCATATGACGGCCGAAGTTTGAACATGAAGAGCTCACCGATCGTGAACCACTGAAGCTGGTCTTGCAGCCAAATGTGGTGTGGTTGAACTTTATTATTCAAATGGCCAGAGGAGCAGCAGCGTTGATGACCGCCTGAAGGTGAGAGACAGCTGGTCACATCCTTTGTGAGAGAACGAGCGACAGACCTCGGTAGTATGGTCCTTACAAGTCCTCTAATGTGTAACATCGTTGAGCGATCGCTGTCAAGAAAAAAGTCGAGAACGCGAACCGCGTTCTTTGCCTCAACAGCACCTGCAATGAAGACGAAGGGGCTGTGATCAAATGTGGCTTATTCAATTGCAGTAAACTGGATTTGATCCAGTGCCACTTATTCAGCTCATTTAGATGGCCTACAGATGCTGGACGTCGGTGACATGAGGATGACAGAAGCTATAGATCGGTGAGTCGTGAGCATAAAGGTGACCATATAGATCATATGCCTAGATATTTCGGTCCCATGCGCATCCCTTTAGAAGACACAGGTAAGGAAGTCACTGAAGAAAAGGAGCCAGCATGGCGGACGTTTTGCTGTCTGCAAGTCAGGTAGACATCGTCCATTCTAGCGCGGTGGATGACATGACGAAAGATCGATGTAGTCGGCGGATGAGAATGGTGTGGTCGACTGCGTCGAATGAGGCAGACAGATGAAGAAGATACAGAAGATTGGTTTCCAGAGTCTATTGCCAAGAGTATGTCAACTAATACCTTTGCATTATCGGCCTGAGTAAATTTTTATTTGAGTCTCCCAGTTTCCAAGAATTAAGCCAATCAAACTTCTTAAGTTGCTGTATAGTGCCCAGTAATAGAAATTCAGTTTAGAGTCTTTGAGTTTGTTCAAAGTGCTGTAGTAAGGACGAGTTCGAGTCACAGTAGCCCATGAAAAATGTCAGGGTTCAATAGTGCAGGAGTGCCACTGCTAAAGAAAAATTCGCAAACGTCTGGACAATACTTTGGGCTGCAACATCATTACCTTTTATCTAAAATACTGTCGAGTTTGAGTAAAATTTATGGTCAAACTTGTGAATGTTATCAGAACTAGTAAAGTACATTTATTTTTCGCAGCGAACTTTCTTAAATAAAACAGGTATCTGTGTATTTGTGTGTTTTGTAGCACCAATCTGATATTTGCGCAACTTTGGACGATTAACAGCAGTTCAAGAAAAAACATATATTCTCATTTCGTTATCTTTAAATAAAAGGAGTGTGCAAAGTTAACAAAATGGCCGCAAAAATGCGTAGTTATAAAAAACTTTCGTATGATTTTAGTTCAAAATGGGACTTAAGGAAAATTTGTTGCGCTGTGATGTATGCTCTCCGATAACAAGAACAAGCTCGTGTCTTCAGTTCGTTCAAATTAAACTTTATGCAAACGCGTTTATGCATGCAGTTAAAAAAAAACTACCGTCAAATAAAACTTAAGCCCATTGGATATGACTAAGTGATTCAGCTTTACTTAAGCAAGCTTCTGGTACACAACAGTTAAACCGTTTTCGAAATCTCATATGATTGTATTAATGGTACGTAGAAGGCAAGAGCTCGGCGATGTACAAAGATCTTAGTTGTTTGTTCCTCGATCAAGGCCTTCAATACATATGCATCCTTGATATTTTCAAATAGACCGACTTTTTCTCAAAAGAATCATGTGACTTAAAACCTTTTTATAATAGCAAAGTGGCATACGCTCGCGTGTGTGTGCGCGTCACGCACCCATTGATCCCGTCTTGCCTATCGCTTACAAACTGACGCTTCACTTTGTCCATACACTCAGACTAAGAAGAAGATAAGCAGAAGGTAATCTTGATTGCGTGACCGCAGTGGTATACAAAAATCTTACCTGTCTAGGTATTGTTTGTCATAGGCGTTCGATTAAAATAGTCCGTATGATGTTTCGTGCGCAGTTGCATTAAGACTGAGTCATCATTTCAGTAAGATACGACTCGAATTGAATAGTAAAAATGGTGACGCAATAGAATATCAAACAATATCTTCAGTGCTACAACTGCTGGCAGCAGATATTATCGAGGTCAGAATGGTCACATCAGTAAATAGCCTGACTACCGGTTCCTCACTCATCTGATTTTGACAGGCTTTTGGCTTTTGACTTTTTGGCTTTGACTAAGATTTCACTTGAAGCAACCATCGACAAATTTTAATTGTAATTGGGCATCTATGAAGCGCCACTTCAAGAATAAACTCATTAGGGGCGTTATGATAATGGCGCTAAAAAATCTTTATATTTTAACAGAAATTCTCTGGCAAATATGAATGCTCATATTGACCGATATACATAAATCCTGTGGCCCATTCTAATAATTACGCTATTAATTGAACGCCTAGGCCACATTAAAAACGATTTGTATAAGTCAATCTATGCGTTTTTTGCATTTTGCTCAAACTGACAAATACAAATTTAAGCAAGTGAATCCCTGTGCCCGAGAAAAAGCCCATCGCGATCATTTATCAAGGCGCAAAATCCTGACATAAACAATGTGTACGCCGCACAAACAGAATTGATATGCCTCAATGCCGACTGATTTAGCAACGCCGTTTCACCTTTTTAAATAAAAAATGCTGAACGTGTGAATTTAAGTTAAATCCATGAAACAAAATAACGGCTATCAGATGTATATATTTACACGACGCTTATACCGTTGTGGATTCACAACTCAGAATGAGATTAGTGGATTTAGTTGTCGACTGAACTGCATGAAAGAAAAAGATCGGTAAGGCTTTGTAATCTTTTAAAGGGTTTTGATAATCTATAGGCCTAATTCGGTAGAACTATGCAACATCACGATCCTTTATTTTCTGAATACAATGACACTTGTTCAATTGTAAATTTCAGCCTATAAAAGAGGTAGGCTATGCTGGTCACTCCAGGGGACATATTTGAGACATTACTTCTCTAGTATCACAAAATTTAGATGCCTATTGAATAATACCGATACAGCTTTTCACGCATCGTTGTAACAGCGCTTTTGAGTACTTAGGCAACACATAGGAGATAGACCTACGTGATACTTCATTCGAGGTAAGTTTTATCTTCAGGAGAAACACGTTTGTTGCCTTTGACTTTAAATTATGTCAATTAAACAAATGATATGGTTTCAGTAAACATATTGACATTCCAAATATCACTAATTTTTGCAGATTCAGTTGCGCAATTATAGAATTAAACTATATTGCAATGATAAAGTGATATTACAAGATTTTGTTTTACTAGCGGCCTAACTTGGGCTTAAATGCAAAATAGAAATATCGATCCTTAACTGTCAGTGGAAATATCATACACCGAAGGACAGGATTGGCAACTCGCCGTCATCTACAGAGGCTAAAAAAATGAAGTCGCTAAAACTTCTTGCCAACGGCTGCCTCTCGGGTTATCTTAAGAGATTGTTCTTTCTCTTCTTCTATTTCTTCTTCTTTTTCTAGAGCTACTACTACGACTACCATCGCGACTACCACTACTACTGATACACTTTTTTCTTCTTTCGCTTCTATTCTTAGTCTTCAGCTGTATTTGTGTCAGTGCATGTATAATAAGTAGCGTGTAAGTAATAATCTAAAATTGCTTATCCTTCTTTAGAGAGGATGGCGACTGTTCCATTGCTGATAGGTGGATTGGTGTTGCTGTTGATCACGCCGTCTGGTGCCATCATCTGCTACGAATGCACTTATTCTTCGGATTCTGATGGTCAGATGTCTGCATGCGGCCAACTTCTAGACCCAAAGGGGGTTGCAACTTGTTCTGGATCAGGTTGCTATGCTTACGTCTACAATATATCTGAACAAGGTATGTCTTGACTCTGGATGGTCTAGAAAACTTGTGTCTGATGCAGGATTATTATAGCTATTAAGGAGCAGATTGAAATTTATCTGTGAGCGATTAAATCATAATCATGTACCTTATATTAATTTTTACAGTGAGAAGAACAAAATGTGTATAATCTAAAAACTTTTGAAAATATTTCTCTGAATCTTTGATATGCAGGTGTTTGGATATCTTTAAAAGCATAATATACGTATTCTACACACTCTCGCCTGATGGAACATGAAGTTTCCAACAGTTACTAAGGAAAATAGCGCAACATGCAAGCAAAGCGTGCTATCATTATTCGAAAGTCAATTTTAATTTTGCTGTGGCGCTTTCGTGCAAAATTAACACGTCAGCCGACTTTGATAGCATATGAGACACCTTCAAGAATATCTTAACGGACTCAGCTATATCTGTGGACTATACCGCCATGAATTGGTGAACTAATTAATACATTTCAAAGACTTTAAATCAGACCTGGGGAAACTCTCGCCTGCGGCGTCATTCAATTGACCCGTAGGTCGACTTGACTTTAAAATGCTTGAATTCTACAATTCACCAATTCGTTCTCGGTTCCAATGTTTGTTCATATTTTCAGCCAAGATGCATTTTTTCCATGTGTAAATATCTTTATTGTTACTATACTATTATTCGTGCAAGTTAAGAATCACCTTCTCACTACGCTTTCTCTGTGCAATTGGCCCTCCCTCTGAAATAGTCGTCCAGTGAAATTAGTAACAATTCCTCCAAAGTGACCTCAAAAGCATATTCAGTCTCCCTTAAGCTTCTTCCTAGATCCGTTAGAGAGCCTTGGTCAGCACCCTTCCTAGGCTCTGAAAAGCGCTATATAATAAGAAGCCAGTTGCTCAGCAACTCCCATCTGTTGGTGATCAGTAAAATCACCACTTCAATCCAGGTGCATAACAGCATCGTAATTTCAAGATTTCTACAGCGCTTAAAGAAGCTAAGTCGCTGAAACCAAATATTCGCAGGTACTCAGTCAAAACAAAATCGATAGGCAGGAAAGGTCAAGTTTGGTATCAAGTGAAGATACAAGGGTCAAGCAGGTAGACAGTCAGTCGGCTATAGATAGGGTCGATGGTGTTTAGAATTAAAGCGGCGAAAGCCGTAAGAGATGTGGAGGAATAGGATTTGTGGAAGACGAGTGTTTTAGTTTTGAAAGAAAGACATGAGCAGAAGTTACAAGAGGTGCAGTGTTGGGAGTTCTTATGATATAGGCCTATGCAAGGTAACTCCTAAAAGGAAAACTGAAAGATGGTGCATGGCATATGTAGTGCCTCTTTTGACACCACTGATCACTCCATCTTACGTTCCAGTGTGGAGATATCCTTTGACATCACTGGTTCTGTTCTCACCTGGTTTCGGTCATTCCTCTCAGACCCACTCCCATCTGTCGTCTTCGAACCCAACCGGTTCTTCTGGTCCCCCGTCTTCTTTGGTCTCCCCACGGCTTCGCCCTGGCCTCTCTTCCCTATTTTTATATACCTCTGATCCAGCTCGGACTCTTCTCCCTCTGAGTGTTGGTGTCTTACAGTATGCAGATGACACCCAGGCTTATGCCCTTGGTCCAGCTGAGGCTGCCCCTGTCCTTATGCAGAGGATTCTTGATCTCTGGAAATCCTCCATTCGCCTCTTCCTATGTTTGAACTGTAACAAGATCCTGTTCATCTGGCTCGGTGGTCGCGTGCAGCTGGCCAAGTTGGGTCTATCCTGTCTACGCCAGAGATTTTACGGATATCTCATTCCCTACTACGGTCCGGAATCTTGGGGTTGTGTTAGAGCAGGAGCTCACCCAGTCTGCTCATGTTAGCATAGTCTCTCGTTCGCACCATTCGCAGTAAACTTTCCTTTCACGCTATCTCGACTCTTGTCCTTGCTCTCATTTACACCAGGCCATCTTCACTTGCCTATCGCTATCCAACACTGCAAAGCTTCAATCTGTGCTAAACTCTGCTGCTCGTCTCATTGGGGTGATTCCCAGACTTGGCCGTATCTCGTCTTATATTCGAGATACTCTTCTTTGGCTCCCCATTCACCAGCGTGTCCAATTCAAGATCCTCTCTCTTATGCGCAACTGTGTTTCTGACTCTGTTCCGCTTTACCTCATTCACTTCTGCACTTTGGTTTCCTCTTTGCCGGGCCGTAGCACCCTCCTCTTGGCCACTCGGTATCTCCTGTTTGTCCTTCGCGTGCGAACTACAGCGACCCAGTCCAGAAGCTTTGCCCACGTTTGTCCCACCTGCTGAAACCGTCACTCTCGAGAACGGCGACTTGAGCTCCTCTCTCCATCCTCTCTGGGTTCCGCAAGCGCCTGAAGACTGTATTGCTTAACAGAGATTCTTCTTGTACGGGTCTGGAGCGCCCCTGTTGAGTTTATACTAAAGAGGGGCTATTAAAAATCTAACTTTACCATTAAAATTACATTTACAAAACAATAAAGAGTGGAAGGAATCATTTTTGCGATGATGAGTGGGAAGACTGCTGTGGAAGAAGACTGTTAGTGCAGTAAAGCTGTATAATATCCCGAGGTATAACACAATTCTAAACATAAAAATGCTTTTAAAATTTTGACATTGGTGGATTGAGAGCGACATTTGAAACTTTGAAAAAAGACCCCTGGAAACAGCAAGGACTCTTCAAGTAAACCGCGGAGGCTCAAGAAGTTGGTTTGCAACTAAGGAGCGTATTGATATGAGGCTGAATTCTCACTGATATAGAGAATTTGTGAAAGAATCGCAAGTGCACTCCTTCTGATGCCAGAAAAGGTAGGCCTAACGACGATGCAAAATTTCAGCCCCAATTTAGTTCTTCATTCATTCGTACAGAACAATTATATATTGCCTCTTCAAGTTGTATACCCGGAGGTATTCCCAGCCCAGCTCCAGCGAAAGAGAGCGGTTTTTAGCTGTTGATAAAAAGTATATATCTATCATTCCTCGTTAGAAGCACACATAAAAAAGAAGGCCATTCCACGTAGATGGCCCGATCACCGAGAAGGTGCGACGATGAATTGTTGTAGTGCGTGCTAAAGGAACAACAATTTCGCCTCGGGTCGCGAAACGAAAATTTCCGCGCCCAATCAAACTGGGATCAGGGCAACAAGGCTCACGCAAGTAGGAAGGCGCATCCCCAACTGACATCGCCACAACAAAATCTTGAATTAGATGCGCAGCGAAACCGGAAGCCAATGAAATACATCAGGCATAATATGCGATACATGGTCAAACCTGGAAATGCCGTCGTCTTCTTCTTCCGTTTCCCTTTATTCAGCTTAAAATACTAGAAAACTCGACAATGGCTTCAGGGCGAGCTCCAAGACTGCTTGAACAACTCCCGCCTGGCTTGCGAGAATATTCCAAGTTTTTTTTCAGCCGTCGCCAATAACATTCCCAGACCTGCTTTAAATGAACGCTATAATTTAGAAATATAGCTTAAACCGCCTATATAAACATCAAACTATTTTTCTTGTAACACGGAGAACTTATGAATATGCATAAGAACCCTGTTATACTGAAGCGGTGCTGACATTTTTAGACATTTTCAACCTCAGATGAACGCATTTACACAATACTCCAAGTGTTTTATTAAAACAATTCCATCAGCATCCCAATTTTTGAACTAATAAAAATTATTTTTTAACAGGGTATTCAACGATTCTAAGAGGATGTGGCGACTTGCCTCTAAACGCGTCCAGCGAACATTGTTTACTGAACAGTCAGATTTTAAACGCTACTTTCTTTCTACTTGAGAACCAGTGTTGCTACAACATGACGGATGACAACTGGGCAGTGACAAGTTGCTTTTGTGAAGAAGACTACTGCAACTATAACATCTCTCAGTCGGCAGTGATGAAGCAATCATTCATACCATATGACCAACAAAATTCTACAACCAATTATAAAAATTATTCCACAATGCCAATTCCTTTCAACCCTAACAGTACCATGAGCAACTCTCGCATCGTCACTTGCCACAACTGTTGGTACCGGGGTAATCCTACCGATTTATCAGCGGAGTCGCCATGTAGCGAGCGCTTCTTGAGATATGGAGAAACTACCTGTAACGCAGAAGTATGTGCTACTTATGCATTTATTACTGGAGGTAAGATATCTTTCGATATTTCAAGTTATAATTTCAAATAACCACACATCAGTACGCTTAGGTATGACTTACTAAGGCACAACATATGGGTTTTTTGGTGTGAATATAGTGGACGTCGAGAACTATGGCTTGATGTCGATCCTATCGTTCTGCCGTATGTGTAATTGCATTTCGACTTATGCATCCAATATGGATTTCATTCTTCAACTGAATTTCCAGGGTAGCTTTGTAAGTTATTTTAGGGCTAAGTGCTATTCGATATTTAAGATAAAGTGACAACGTGAATACTAATGACAGATGATCAAGTGCTACCTCGATAGTGTGCTGATACACTGTTTTATACCGAAAGTCTCAGCAATTGTCAAAACAGCATCAGTATTAATGACCACAACTACTTCACCAAAGGAAACCAATGTTGCTATTCTTTTTCTTTCAAAGCACCACGTTTAACACAACATCTCTATCGCCGACTCTTTAACTTGAGGCAAAAATTAAGCTCACAATATTTGACATTTCATTTTTTATATGTGCTAAAGCTAAGGTGCTGGATGATGTCTATTTTAAAGCAATTACGTGAATACTTTGACAGGTGGTCATGTGCTATCTCATGTATGCGCTGATACACTGTCTTACACCGAAAGTCTCAGCAATTGTCAGAACAACATCAGCATTAATGGCTACAACTACTTCTTGAACGGAGATCAATGCTGCTATGTCTACCAAAGCACTACGTTTGCCACGAAAGGCTGCTACTGTACCGATGATTATTGCAACGGTGACTTATTACAGGCGCCGCCACTCCTTGAGCCACAGTACAGCTCTGGTTTGATCACCTGTCACAGCTGTGGGTATTCAGGTATTCCCCTTAACGTGTCGACCGATTCACCTTGCGAAGAACCTTTAACTCCATTATATGGAGGCTCGTGCAGTGGAGAAGCATGTGTTTCACAGGTTTCTGTTTCTGAAGGTAAGCTGTGTTTTTCTGTTAAAAGTCAAATTTTGAGTGATATCCTGATCGTTAGCGGGTCATGTAGTTTATAGTATTTTTACTCAATGAAAACTACAGATAGGTTATAACCATTCACTCCGTAAAATTGTAAAATGGGTTCATGTAATGTTATTTAGAGACAGATATATTATGTCTGAGAGGAAGATAATTTTTTTTATTTTTTAAATCATCCTAAATTACCGGGCATATAAAGCATTGTGTATTTCAGCCTACACTTCTTCTGTAGATTTTATATAATCTGAACTTAAACAGCAATTTAATTTGCTTCAAAACATTCAGATGCACATATCTTCCATGACAATAGTAGATTGAAATAGAATAGTTAACTAAACGATGAGATATCGTCAGTCAGGAAATGTTTAAAGAATAGACTTTTATCTCCGAGACTTTTTAAAATAGTCACCGAAGAAGTAAATATATTCATGCACACATCCGTGATAAAATGCTGCGTAAATTTTTGCCAATCAGTGATTTATCACCACTAGAGTCGGAAATAGTTCAAACGCAACCGACACTAAAAACTTTCATTTTATTCAACAAAGATGCCTTCTGTAGCACTAGAGGAGTAGGAGTAAACGCAAAGTGAAAATCGTTCAAACAATACAACTGCAGTATAATCTTCTTCAGCAGTTAAAAAACAAAAAAAATGTTCGACACAAAGTTTGAAGTGAAAAGCGCAGTGCTTCTTTGATGTCAAAAAACAGATGTGAACGTTAAGAATGTGGCATATTTTAAGACTTCCTGAATCGTTTGTGTTCACAAAGTAAGCATGGAAATTTGGGTCATTAAGAGGCTAACCTGAAGTAAGTTGATCATGCACGGAGAATCAGAACTAGTCAGTCCCACTGAGAAAGCAGAATAACATTAAATTGATATAATATGTGCAATGCATGTTATGTTTCTAAACGAAAACATGAAAATAAAGATATAGCAAACTAAAACAGAGTATATGGTAACAAAGTAAGTGGTAGCAATTTGTGTCATTGATAGATTATCTTGAAATCAACCGAACATGCATCGATGCTCAAAACTACACAGACAACATCAAACTTTGTCAGGAAAACGCAACAATTTCAGGATTCGTTTATTTCTTCTACGAAGATCAATGTTGCTTTTCCTATGCATCTGAGACGTGGTCCAGCACATACTGCTTTTGTGCAGACAATTATTGCAACACTAAATTTTTGCAACCACGCGTGCTTCCTTTCAACCATAACAATACCATGAGCAACTCTCGCATCGTCACTTGCCACAACTGTTGGTACCGGGGTAATCCTACCGATTTATCAGCGGAGTCGCCATGTAGCGAGCGCTTCTTGAGATATGGAGAAACTACCTGTAACGCAGAAGTATGTGCTACTTATGCATTTATTACTGGAGGTAAGATATCTTTCGATATTTCAAGTTATAATTTCAAATAACCACACATCAGTACGCTTAGGTATGACTTACTAAGGCACAACATATGGGTTTTTTGGTGTGAATATAGTGGACGTCGAGAACTATGGCTTGATGTCGATCCTATCGTTCTGCCGTATGTGTAATTGCATTTCGACTTATGCATCCAATATGGATTTCATTCTTCAACTGAATTTCCAGGGTAGCTTTGTAAGTTATTTTAGGGCTAAGTGCTATTCGATATTTAAGATAAAGTGACAACGTGAATACTAATGACAGATGATCAAGTGCTACCTCGATAGTGTGCTGATACACTGTTTTATACCGAAAGTCTCAGCAATTGTCAAAACAGCATCAGTATTAATGACCACAACTACTTCACCAAAGGAAACCAATGTTGCTATTCTTTTTCTTTCAAAGCACCACGTTTAACACAACATCTCTATCGCTGACTCTTTAACTTGAGGCAAAAATTAAGCTCACAATATTTGACATTTCATTTTTTATATGTGCTAAAGCTAAGTGCTGGATGATGTCTATTTTAAAGCAATTACGTGAATACTTTGACAGGTGGTCATGTGCTATCTCATGTATGCGCTGATACACTGTCTTACACCGAAAGTCTCAGCAATTGTCAGAACAACATCAGCATTAATGGCTACAACTACTTCTTGAACGGAGATCAATGCTGCTATGTCTACCAAAGCACTACGTTTGCCACGAAAGGCTGCTACTGTACCGATGATTATTGCAACGGTGACTTATTACAGGCGCCGCCACTCCTTGAGCCACAGTACAGCTCTGGTTTGATCACCTGTCACAGCTGTGGGTATTCAGGTATTCCCCTTAACGTGTCGACCGATTCACCTTGCGAAGAACCTTTAACTCCTTTATATGGAGGCTCGTGCAGTGGAGAAGCATGTGTTTCACAGGTTTCTGTTTCTGAAGGTAAGCTGTGTTTTTCTGTTAAAAGTCAAATTTTGAGTGATATCCTGATCGTTAGCGGGTCATGTAGTTTATAGTATTTTTACTCAATGAAAACTACAGATAGGTTATAACCATTCACTCCGTAAAATTGTAAAATGGGTTCATGTAATGTTATTTAGAGACAGATATATTATGTCTGAGAGGAAGATAATTTTTTTTTATTTTTTAAATCATCCTAAATTACCGGGCATATAAAGCATTGTGTATTTCAGCCTACACTTCTTCTGTAGATTTTATATAATCTGAACTTAAACAGCAATTTAATTTGCTTCAAAACATTCAGATGCACATATCTTCCATGACAATAGTAGATTGAAATAGAATAGTTAACTAAACGATGAGATATCGTCAGTCAGGAAATGTTTAAAGAATAGACTTTTATCTCCGAGACTTTTTAAAATAGTCACCGAAGAAGTAAATATATTCATGCACACATCCGTGATAAAATGCTGCGTAAATTTTTGCCAATCAGTGATTTATCACCACTAGAGTCGGAAATAGTTCAAACGCAACCGACACTAAAAACTTTCATTTTATTCAACAAAGATGCCTTCTGTAGCACTAGAGGAGTAGGAGTAAACGCAAAGTGAAAATCGTTCAAACAATACAACTGCAGTATAATCTTCTTCAGCAGTTAAAAAACAAAAAAAAATGTTCGACACAAAGTTTGAAGTGAAAAGCGCAGTGCTTCTTTGATGTCAAAAAACAGATGTGAACGTTAAGAATGTGGCATATTTTAAGACTTCCTGAATCGTTTGTGTTCACAAAGTAAGCATGGAAATTTGGGTCATTAAGAGGCTAACCTGAAGTAAGTTGATCATGCACGGAGAATCAGAACTAGTCAGTCCCACTGAGAAAGCAGAATAACATTAAATTGATATAATATGTGCAATGCATGTTATGTTTCTAAACGAAAACATGAAAATAAAGATATAGCAAACTAAAACAGAGTATATGGTAACAAAGTAAGTGGTAGCAATTTGTGTCATTGATAGATTATCTTGAAATCAACCGAACATGCATCGATGCTCAAAACTACACAGACAACATCAAACTTTGTCAGGAAAACGCAACAATTTCAGGATTCGTTTATTTCTTCTACGAAGATCAATGTTGCTTTTCCTATGCATCTGAGACGTGGTCCAGCACATACTGCTTTTGTGCAGACAATTATTGCAACACTAAATTTTTGCAACCACGCGTGCTTCCTTTCAACCATAACAATACCATGAGCAACTCTCGCATCGTCACTTGCCACAACTGTTGGTACCGGGGTAATCCTACCGATTTATCAGCGGAGTCGCCATGTAGCGAGCGCTTCTTGAGATATGGAGAAACTACCTGTAACGCAGAAGTATGTGCTACTTATGCATTTATTACTGGAGGTAAGATATCTTTCGATATTTCAAGTTATAATTTCAAATAACCACACATCAGTACGCTTAGGTATGACTTACTAAGGCACAACATATGGGTTTTTTGGTGTGAATATAGTGGACGTCGAGAACTATGGCTTGATGTCGATCCTATCGTTCTGCCGTATGTGTAATTGCATTTCGACTTATGCATCCAATATGGATTTCATTCTTCAACTGAATTTCCAGGGTAGCTTTGTAAGTTATTTTAGGGCTAAGTGCTATTCGATATTTAAGATAAAGTGACAACGTGAATACTAATGACAGATGATCAAGTGCTACCTCGATAGTGTGCTGATACACTGTTTTATACCGAAAGTCTCAGCAATTGTCAAAACAGCATCAGTATTAATGACCACAACTACTTCACCAAAGGAAACCAATGTTGCTATTCTTTTTCTTTCAAAGCACCACGTTTAACACAACATCTCTATCGCTGACTCTTTAACTTGAGGCAAAAATTAAGCTCACAATATTTGACATTTCATTTTTTATATGTGCTAAAGCTAAGTGCTGGATGATGTCTATTTTAAAGCAATTACGTGAATACTTTGACAGGTGGTCATGTGCTATCTCATGTATGCGCTGATACACTGTCTTACACCGAAAGTCTCAGCAATTGTCAGAACAACATCAGCATTAATGGCTACAACTACTTCTTGAACGGAGATCAATGCTGCTATGTCTACCAAAGCACTACGTTTGCCACGAAAGGCTGCTACTGTACCGATGATTATTGCAACGGTGACTTATTACAGGCGCCGCCACTCCTTGAGCCACAGTACAGCTCTGGTTTGATCACCTGTCACAGCTGTGGGTATTCAGGTATTCCCCTTAACGTGTCGACCGATTCACCTTGCGAAGAACCTTTAACTCCATTATATGGAGGCTCGTGCAGTGGAGAAGCATGTGTTTCACAGGTTTCTGTTTCTGAAGGTAAGCTGTGTTTTTCTGTTAAAAGTCAAATTTTGAGTGATATCCTGATCGTTAGCGGGTCATGTAGTTTATAGTATTTTTACTCAATGAAAACTACAGATAGGTTATAACCATTCACTCCGTAAAATTGTAAAATGGGTTCATGTAATGTTATTTAGAGACAGATATATTATGTCTGAGAGGAAGATAATTTTTTTTATTTTTTAAATCATCCTAAATTACCGGGCATATAAAGCATTGTGTATTTCAGCCTACACTTCTTCTGTAGATTTTATATAATCTGAACTTAAACAGCAATTTAATTTGCTTCAAAACATTCAGATGCACATATCTTCCATGACAATAGTAGATTGAAATAGAATAGTTAACTAAACGATGAGATATCGTCAGTCAGGAAATGTTTAAAGAATAGACTTTTATCTCCGAGACTTTTTAAAATAGTCACCGAAGAAGTTAATATATTCATGCACACATCCGTGATAAAATGCTGCGTAAATTTTTGCCAATCAGTGATTTATCACCACTAGAGTCGGAAATAGTTCAAACGCAACCGACACTAAAAACTTTCATTTTATTCAACAAAGATGCCTTCTGTAGCACTAGAGGAGTAGGAGTAAACGCAAAGTGAAAATCGTTCAAACAATACAACTGCAGTATAATCTTCTTCAGCAGTTAAAAAACAAAAAAAATGTTCGACACAAAGTTTGAAGTGAAAAGCGCAGTGCTTCTTTGATGTCAAAAAACAGATGTGAACGTTAAGAATGTGGCATATTTTAAGACTTCCTGAATCGTTTGTGTTCACAAAGTAAGCATGGAAATTTGGGTCATTAAGAGGCTAACCTGAAGTAAGTTGATCATGCACGGAGAATCAGAACTAGTCAGTCCCACTGAGAAAGCAGAATAACATTAAATTGATATAATATGTGCAATGCATGTTATGTTTCTAAACGAAAACATGAAAATAAAGATATAGCAAACTAAAACAGAGTATATGGTAACAAAGTAAGTGGTAGCAATTTGTGTCATTGATAGATTATCTTGAAATCAACCGAACATGCATCGATGCTCAAAACTACACAGACAACATCAAACTTTGTCAGGAAAACGCAACAATTTCAGGATTCGTTTATTTCTTCTACGAAGATCAATGTTGCTTTTCCTATGCATCTGAGACGTGGTCCAGCACATACTGCTTTTGTGCAGACAATTATTGCAACACTAAATTTTTGCAACCACGCGTGCTTCCTTTCAACCATAACAATACCATGAGCAACTCTCGCATCGTCACTTGCCACAACTGTTGGTACCGGGGTAATCCTACCGATTTATCAGCGGAGTCGCCATGTAGCGAGCGCTTCTTGAGATATGGAGAAACTACCTGTAACGCAGAAGTATGTGCTACTTATGCATTTATTACTGGAGGTAAGATATCTTTCGATATTTCAAGTTATAATTTCAAATAACCACACATCAGTACGCTTAGGTATGACTTACTAAGGCACAACATATGGGTTTTTTGGTGTGAATATAGTGGACGTCGAGAACTATGGCTTGATGTCGATCCTATCGTTCTGCCGTATGTGTAATTGCATTTCGACTTATGCATCCAATATGGATTTCATTCTTCAACTGAATTTCCAGGGTAGCTTTGTAAGTTATTTTAGGGCTAAGTGCTATTCGATATTTAAGATAAAGTGACAACGTGAATACTAATGACAGATGATCAAGTGCTACCTCGATAGTGTGCTGATACACTGTTTTATACCGAAAGTCTCAGCAATTGTCAAAACAGCATCAGTATTAATGACCACAACTACTTCACCAAAGGAAACCAATGTTGCTATTCTTTTTCTTTCAAAGCACCACGTTTAACACAACATCTCTATCGCTGACTCTTTAACTTGAGGCAAAAATTAAGCTCACAATATTTGACATTTCATTTTTTATATGTGCTAAAGCTAAGTGCTGGATGATGTCTATTTTAAAGCAATTACGTGAATACTTTGACAGGTGGTCATGTGCTATCTCATGTATGCGCTGATACACTGTCTTACACCGAAAGTCTCAGCAATTGTCAGAACAACATCAGCATTAATGGCTACAACTACTTCTTGAACGGAGATCAATGCTGCTATGTCTACCAAAGCACTACGTTTGCCACGAAAGGCTGCTACTGTACCGATGATTATTGCAACGGTGACTTATTACAGGCGCCGCCACTCCTTGAGCCACAGTACAGCTCTGGTTTGATCACCTGTCACAGCTGTGGGTATTCAGGTATTCCCCTTAACGTGTCGACCGATTCACCTTGCGAAGAACCTTTAACTCCATTATATGGAGGCTCGTGCAGTGGAGAAGCATGTGTTTCACAGGTTTCTGTTTCTGAAGGTAAGCTGTGTTTTTCTGTTAAAAGTCAAATTTTGAGTGATATCCTGATCGTTAGCGGGTCATGTAGTTTATAGTATTTTTACTCAATGAAAACTACAGATAGGTTATAACCATTCACTCCGTAAAATTGTAAAATGGGTTCATGTAATGTTATTTAGAGACAGATATATTATGTCTGAGAGGAAGATAATTTTTTTTTATTTTTTAAATCATCCTAAATTACCGGGCATATAAAGCATTGTGTATTTCAGCCTACACTTCTTCTGTAGATTTTATATAATCTGAACTTAAACAGCAATTTAATTTGCTTCAAAACATTCAGATGCACATATCTTCCATGACAATAGTAGATTGAAATAGAATAGTTAACTAAACGATGAGATATCGTCAGTCAGGAAATGTTTAAAGAATAGACTTTTATCTCCGAGACTTTTTAAAATAAGCACCGAAGAAGTAAATATATTCATGCACACATCCGTGATAAAATGCTGCGTAAATTTTTGCCAATCAGTGATTTATCACCACTAGAGTCGGAAATAGTTCAAACGCAACCGACACTAAAAACTTTCATTTTATTCAACAAAGATGCCTTCTGTAGCACTAGAGGAGTAGGAGTAAACGCAAAGTGAAAATCGTTCAAACAATACAACTGCAGTATAATCTTCTTCAGCAGTTAAAAAACAAAAAAAAATGTTCGACACAAAGTTTGAAGTGAAAAGCGCAGTGCTTCTTTGATGTCAAAAAACAGATGTGAACGTTAAGAATGTGGCATATTTTAAGACTTCCTGAATCGTTTGTGTTCACAAAGTAAGCATGGAAATTTGGGTCATTAAGAGGCTAACCTGAAGTAAGTTGATCATGCACGGAGAATCAGAACTAGTCAGTCCCACTGAGAAAGCAGAATAACATTAAATTGATATAATATGTGCAATGCATGTTATGTTTCTAAACGAAAACATGAAAATAAAGATATAGCAAACTAAAACAGAGTATATGGTAACAAAGTAAGTGGTAGCAATTTGTGTCATTGATAGATTATCTTGAAATCAACCGAACATGCATCGATGCTCAAAACTACACAGACAACATCAAACTTTGTCAGGAAAACGCAACAATTTCAGGATTCGTTTATTTCTTCTACGAAGATCAATGTTGCTTTTCCTATGCATCTGAGACGTGGTCCAGCACATACTGCTTTTGTGCAGACAATTATTGCAACACTAAATTTTTGCAACCACGCGTGCTTCCTTTCAACCATAACAATACCATGAGCAACTCTCGCATCGTCACTTGCCACAACTGTTGGTACCGGGGTAATCCTACCGATTTATCAGCGGAGTCGCCATGTAGCGAGCGCTTCTTGAGATATGGAGAAACTACCTGTAACGCAGAAGTATGTGCTACTTATGCATTTATTACTGGAGGTAAGATATCTTTCGATATTTCAAGTTATAATTTCAAATAACCACACATCAGTACGCTTAGGTATGACTTACTAAGGCACAACATATGGGTTTTTTGGTGTGAATATAGTGGACGTCGAGAACTATGGCTTGATGTCGATCCTATCGTTCTGCCGTATGTGTAATTGCATTTCGACTTATGCATCCAATATGGATTTCATTCTTCAACTGAATTTCCAGGGTAGCTTTGTAAGTTATTTTAGGGCTAAGTGCTATTCGATATTTAAGATAAAGTGACAACGTGAATACTAATGACAGATGATCAAGTGCTACCTCGATAGTGTGCTGATACACTGTTTTATACCGAAAGTCTCAGCAATTGTCAAAACAGCATCAGTATTAATGACCACAACTACTTCACCAAAGGAAACCAATGTTGCTATTCTTTTTCTTTCAAAGCACCACGTTTAACACAACATCTCTATCGCTGACTCTTTAACTTGAGGCAAAAATTAAGCTCACAATATTTGACATTTCATTTTTTATATGTGCTAAAGCTAAGTGCTGGATGATGTCTATTTTAAAGCAATTACGTGAATACTTTGACAGGTGGTCATGTGCTATCTCATGTATGCGCTGATACACTGTCTTACACCGAAAGTCTCAGCAATTGTCAGAACAACATCAGCATTAATGGCTACAACTACTTCTTGAACGGAGATCAATGCTGCTATGTCTACCAAAGCACTACGTTTGCCACGAAAGGCTGCTACTGTACCGATGATTATTGCAACGGTGACTTATTACAGGCGCCGCCACTCCTTGAGCCACAGTACAGCTCTGGTTTGATCACCTGTCACAGCTGTGGGTATTCAGGTATTCCCCTTAACGTGTCGACCGATTCACCTTGCGAAGAACCTTTAACTCCATTATATGGAGGCTCGTGCAGTGGAGAAGCATGTGTTTCACAGGTTTCTGTTTCTGAAGGTAAGCTGTGTTTTTCTGTTAAAAGTCAAATTTTGAGTGATATCCTGATCGTTAGCGGGTCATGTAGTTTATAGTATTTTTACTCAATGAAAACTACAGATAGGTTATAACCATTCACTCCGTAAAATTGTAAAATGGGTTCATGTAATGTTATTTAGAGACAGATATATTATGTCTGAGAGGAAGATAATTTTTTTTATTTTTTAAATCATCCTAAATTACCGGGCATATAAAGCATTGTGTATTTCAGCCTACACTTCTTCTGTAGATTTTATATAATCTGAACTTAAACAGCAATTTAATTTGCTTCAAAACATTCAGATGCACATATCTTCCATGACAATAGTAGATTGAAATAGAATAGTTAACTAAACGATGAGATATCGTCAGTCAGGAAATGTTTAAAGAATAGACTTTTATCTCCGAGACTTTTTAAAATAGTCACCGAAGAAGTTAATATATTCATGCACACATCCGTGATAAAATGCTGCGTAAATTTTTGCCAATCAGTGATTTATCACCACTAGAGTCGGAAATAGTTCAAACGCAACCGACACTAAAAACTTTCATTTTATTCAACAAAGATGCCTTCTGTAGCACTAGAGGAGTAGGAGTAAACGCAAAGTGAAAATCGTTCAAACAATACAACTGCAGTATAATCTTCTTCAGCAGTTAAAAAACAAAAAAAATGTTCGACACAAAGTTTGAAGTGAAAAGCGCAGTGCTTCTTTGATGTCAAAAAACAGATGTGAACGTTAAGAATGTGGCATATTTTAAGACTTCCTGAATCGTTTGTGTTCACAAAGTAAGCATGGAAATTTGGGTCATTAAGAGGCTAACCTGAAGTAAGTTGATCATGCACGGAGAATCAGAACTAGTCAGTCCCACTGAGAAAGCAGAATAACATTAAATTGATATAATATGTGCAATGCATGTTATGTTTCTAAACGAAAACATGAAAATAAAGATATAGCAAACTAAAACAGAGTATATGGTAACAAAGTAAGTGGTAGCAATTTGTGTCATTGATAGATTATCTTGAAATCAACCGAACATGCATCGATGCTCAAAACTACACAGACAACATCAAACTTTGTCAGGAAAACGCAACAATTTCAGGATTCGTTTATTTCTTCTACGAAGATCAATGTTGCTTTTCCTATGCATCTGAGACGTGGTCCAGCACATACTGCTTTTGTGCAGACAATTATTGCAACACTAAATTTTTGCAACCGGTAATAGATTCAAAATCAAATGACACAACTGCTTTCCCATGGTACAACCAAGATAATGCTACTGTCTATCCTGATCATTCTACCATGTCAGTGCCTATGAATCCTAACAATACAGTGAATAATTCTGGCTCCATCACCTGTTACGACTGTTGGTACTCAGGCATTCCCATTAACACATCCGCTGAGTCACCTTGCAGCCCGCAAACCAATTTCCTGCAAGGAAAGGTCTGCAGAGGATCAGCATGTCAAACATACTCTTGGATTTCCGAAGGTAAGCAACTTACCTTTATCAAGAGTATCATTTCAAATTATGCTTTGATCGCTAAAAAATCGTTGGAGGCTCATTTACACTTCAAATTTTTCTACGTAGTGGTACTTAAAATGCTGACTGCATTTCTTTTCTGCTAAAATATAAAATATGAAAAGGACTATTCAAAATTGTTGTTATTCCCTAAAAAGAACCGGCTATATATCTTTTTGAACATCACCACATATGTACCTAAGTCGCAGAGGGCCTTCGTAACGCTTCTACAGTAATACAGTCTTTCGTAAATTTTCATATAAAAATTCATCATACGTAGGAGTATACATATCAAGATATACTTGAAACTCTTGGCTGACAAATTAGTATTGAACAAATCTTAGTATCTTAACTGCTCTTTCATATTCACTTGAGATTGTGGCTTTTGCTAATGTGTCATCTATACAAGTGCAGCATAAGTTTCATGCATTATGTTGAAGGCTACAGATAAGATACCTGTAATGATATTTAAAGGCTAATGCCGTTGTGTCCAATTTGTATCTATATTTCAAAACCCCGTCTTGCACAATACATTAGCTCTTGTCTGTTCTTAACTGCGCCAACCAATTGGTTTTCCCAATATACAGAAATTTTCATGCAATCGGACTGCATAAAGACACATTGCTTTGACCCTGTTTCAAGAGATAATTGTATTTCAGATTATCCATGACCACAGCCACGTAATGCATCAAGCAACTGCACATCGGTCTATTCGACTAGTTCTAAAGCTCGTTTAATGTAGAAAATTTAGCAATGTTGCAAATATTAGTATTTGGATGGTATTTTATAAAAGTTCATATGACTAAAAATATTAGAAGCCTTGGCACAAACTACGATGACGGTAAAACATTGCAGTCTTGGGTAAAGCAGGGTCCAAAACTTCAGTGGTTTAATAAGAACTCAAAATGTTGTGACATCAAGACAGCGAAGTTTTCTTTGCAATAAGAAACTGGTATCGGACTCTGCTTTGTTGACATTCAATAAAAATTATTTTATTTTATTATTTTACATATAAATATGTTATTGTAGTAAATTACTGCTATTCATTTGTTGTCAGGTTATGCATACATCGTTCAGCTATGTGTTGATACTTATTATTACGATGAAAGTCTCAGAAACTGTCAGAACAACAGCCAAATGTATGGCTACGATTACTATTTCGAAGGAGATCTGTGCTGCTATTCTGCCCAATACACATCTGGTGCTATGAAATCGTGTTTCTGTGCAACCGATTATTGCAACAAAGACATTGCAACCGACGATGATTTCTCAGCCTAATGAATCTACAAGCTCACCATGGGAGAGCCTACAAAATGCAACCTTTGGCATTAATTCTACGACAACTGGCCCCGGAAACTTTTCGGATGCGTTTCCACAAGGTATTTCTTCAACAAAGATCATCGCAATAAACAATTCTAACGTGCAGCCTTCAAATGTAACGAACTCCAGCCAGTCTGTTTCGCCAATCGCATTCACTGTTACTAGTGTTCTATCAACAGACATTAAAAATGCTTCCATCTCAGCGACGCTACCACCACAAAATACAACCAATGTAAACCAGACCGCCACCCAACAACCAGCCAATCCAAATTCAGCAAACCAGACAAACATCCCAGAAATTACCACAACCAATGCTCAAAATTTCACCACTCCAAGACCATCAAACACAACTATATTCAACCAAACAACCACTTTTAAACCACCATTCTCAACCATAAATCCTCAAAATTTCACTTCTTCAAGACCATCAAACACAACTATCTTGAACCAAACGACCACTTTTAAACCACCAAACTCAACCATATATCTACAAAATTTCACTACTTCAAGATCATCAAACACAACTATCTTCAACCAAACGACCACTTTTAAACCACCAAACACAACCACATATCTACAAAATTTCACTACTTCAAGACCAACAAACACAACTATCTTCAACCAAACGACCACTTTAAACCACCAAACACAACCATAAATCTACAAAATTTCACTACTTCAAGACCAACAAACACAACTATCTTGAACCAAACAACCACTTTTAAACCACCAAACTCAACCATAAATCCTCAAAATGTCACTACTTCAAGACCATCAAACACAACTATCTTGAACCAAACGACCACTATTAAACCATCAAACTCAACCATAAATCTACAAAATTTCACCACGTCAAGAATATCAAACACAACTATCTTGAACCAAACGACCACTTTTAAACCTCCAAACTCAACCATAAATCCTCAAAATTTCACTACTTCAACACAATCAAACACAACTATCTTAAACCAAGCGACCACTTTTAAGCCACCAAACTCAACCATAAATCTACAAAATTTCACTACTTCAAGACCATCAAACACAACTATCTTAAACCAAACGACCACTTTTAAACCACAAAACTCAACCATAAATCTACAAAATTTCACTACTTCAAGACCATCAAACACAACTATCTTCAACCAAACGACCACTTTTAAACCTCCAAACTCAACCATAAATCTACAAAATTTCACTACTTCAAGACCATCAAACACAACTACCTTGAACCAAACGACCACTTTTAAACCACCAAACTCAATACTGAATGGACAGTTCACCAGTGGAAATCCAGCAAATCCAGACCAACTCCTCACAAATTAACACAACTAACACCCTAAATATTACTACTGCTATACCATCAAACACTACTAACCTGAACCAAGTGATCACTGTAAAAAAACCAAACTCAACACTGAATGCACAATTCACCATTGGAAATCCAGCAATCCAGACCGCCACCCAACAGCCGGCCAATCAAAATCCACCAAACCAGACCACCACCCAATAACTGACTACTGAAAATCTAGCAAAGCTCAGAGCACAGTTGAGGAAATTTTTTGAATTTCAGAAATACTAGTGATCTTTTGATTGAATTACATGTTTTGTCGAAAATCAGGAAAATATTCAAATACTGTCCAATGAAATTGTCATAGCTGTAGGCTTATCTTATTAGTCTCTTATATTGTAATATTTGATTGTTTGTTATTGTGATTCATTTGATGGTTTCGTCTCTATTATGGACACTACGCTTTATTATCATGAAAAAACTTTATGAATTGAAACTTAACATATCGCCCTTTATGTACAAGTAGTAAGGGTGCATGTGCATGATCATATACTGTAGCATAAGAATTCTCCTGATTTGAGTATGTAACTTTTAGCTTGCTTACATGTGTCAATCATGTTTTCTTATATTTAAAAGGTTTATTTCTCTATATCAAGAGCTAAGCCGCTTCTTTATCCAAGATAATTTCTTATTTATCTACCTAACAATGTAACAATTTTAATTAATAAAGTTCTAATTGACCAAATGCTAGAATGAATGTGTTTAATTTGATTTTTATTTCATTGGTCTCAACGGATACCTAAATATCAGTAATGTTTTTATAATTATATAGGGTTTAAACTGAATACTGCATTTATATTATAGCAATGTAGTTTCGACGCCTACTCTATGTTGACGACGTACATTTTTAATAAAATATATTTTAAGCTGTATACTCTCTTGCTGTTAACATGATTATTTCAACACGTTACAAGTAGTCTTCGCTATTTCTTATATCTTATACAAAAATTACCTAGAATATAAAAAAGTTAGCAAACGGGGCTGTTTCCATTTGCTTACTCCACGTAGCCGGTCTTCTGGTCTCAGGTGCCTCACGGATCTTATGTACAAGGTTCTCTCCGATGGCTTGCGATTTTGAAGTAGGATTTTGCTTAAAAGTTTTAACAATTTTCCTTCGATTGATACCATATACATTGCAATAACGGCGAAATAGAAGTTTCCGGATTAGATTTTTATATTAGAACAAATGAATTCTCAATTCAACAGGAAGCTACTGCAATGACCAGCAAGGAGCTGATAAGTTGAAAGTTAGGAGTTTTCTTTTTAGTACTGACAAAGGTGTTCTGAAGCAAGTGCAAATTGTGCAAGTTCCTTTTTGTGATAGTATATAGAAGTGAGTAGCCTAATAGTAACCAAGACGACTATAGGCTCAAACGGATGCCAGTGAAACCAAGACATTCTGAGGCACATGAGGTCTTGATGTGGAATATTTTGTATATGAAGTGAACATATATGAAAATCGTTTGAAAATGTTCTGAGAAAGACAAATACTGGAATCAAATATGCTCCCAAATTACGTGATGACCCAGAGCAAGTAAGTAAGAAAGCAAGTAATTAAGTACGCAAGGAAGTATTGCATTCATGAACACGTCATATGTGCATCGACTGAGCGAGGAATCGTAGGCGATTCATGAGCAATCCACCCAAGTGAATAAAAGTCCGTCGAACTTGATCCTGATATTTAGGTATCAGTTGAGACCAATGAAATAAAAATCAGAATAAACACATTCATTCTAGCATTTGGTCAATTAGAACTTTATAAATTAAAATTGTTACATTGTTAGGTAGATAAATAAGAAATTCTGTTGGATAAAGAAGCGGCTTGGGCCCAAAAGAAGGAACTAAGTTTTTGGCGGGTTAATAAAAAGCTTGTTGAATGCCATAGAATTCTATACTTTTTAAAAACAGATTAGCAAGTTTAAACACACCACCGTGTTAAGGCGAATAAGCTACTGATTACGCAAAGATGTGTCATCCAATGTTGTATGACTATCTCCCCATGATAGATATACAAATTTATTTATTTATTCTAAATAAGTTTATTCAAAATAAAACAATCTTCCAATGTCAGCCTACATTATGGATGCGTTTATTTAAAGATTTCTTAGATGCAATTTGTAAAGCAGAAAAAAGCCCGACTAAAACCAATGCGAGCAACTCCACGCAACACTTTATTAGAACAAAAGATTGGGTGCCAATTATAATCCAAGCAAGACACGACAAAATAGTGAAAGTGTATTAGCAGCTTCATGAGTAAAAAAATACGAGCAAAAGTTGCCTTTGGTCAAAGTAGACAGTAAAACAGTCCAATAAAATCATGGTAGAACCAAACTTTGGGATACTGGAAGAATATTACAATGCTGGTGTAATGCATATGCACTGCATGGTAGTATGAATGTTAAGAAGAAGGGATTTGGAATGACAATATCAAAGAACTAAATCTTACTCATGCTAAGGCACAGCAGTTTGAACAACGAGTCATGTAGCTTACCGCCAAAGTTGTAATTACAACTTTAATAGAACATGAATATAGCTCAATGTAAGATTCCTCTCAGAGGCGCACAATACATGGCGGTCATCATTCGGATAAAAATATGCCTTCTATTCGCTGAAATATTACACCATCAGCATTTAGCGGTACAGCACAAATTTCAGTTGGGGACTGTTCCAGAAGACGTTCAAACAGAGAAGCCTCGAGGTGAATGCGGCGATGTGCTTGAAAACACTGATGCACAGTCTTATTCTGACCAGACTCAACTATTGCAGTTCTATACTTTATGGTCTCCCTGACTGCATACAATTTTCTCCAAATAAAGTCGTGCACCAGGTTGCATGACTGTTGGATTTTTGTGCCGAGACCATATCACTCCCGCTCTTCATTCTCTACATTGGATTCATGTTTCTTAGCGTGTCCGCTTCAAAGTGGCTTCATTCGTAGACAAAGCACATGCATCCTACCTATCATCCTGGGTCATATCCTGTAGCTCTGTTAAAGAGCGAACTTCACCTCGATCAGCATATTGTGGAAAGTATGTTGTTCCTGGTACACGTCTTATCTTTGGCGAACGGTCATTCGCAAATGAGAGTGATGCTATAGAAAAGAACGGGTAAGAGTAGCTCATCGACAGTTTTGATAAGTATTGCCATTCAAATTTACCTGTGTAATGGTAGGCCATGATTGTATGTGTTACGCATATTGTTGTAGAACGATTTAAAATATGTTATAGAAGAACTTTGAGTACATTTCTAGAACACACTGGAACACAAAGATTCGATATTGTTTACTTAATTACGGTAAGACGAAGTGCTTCTTGAGCTGTTTTGCGTAAAATGGGTTGTTCAAACAAACATGGTGACATGTAGATATATTCAAAGTTCTAATAAATTCCAACAATTTCACCTGTTTAGGTCATTACTTGAGGACCTTCTCATAAAAGTTATTAGAAAAACAAGGCACGAAGGTTTAATGAAAATATTCTTTCAGGATACTAAATTAATATTAAATGATTTTGATTTAGGTCAATTATAAGATCCACGTCTATAAAATGGAAAACTACGAAAATCAAACTAGGCTGAATATCTTATTTTCAAGAGTAATTTTGCTGCCGCTGACTGAGTTGGAAAGTCAGTGCTTCGTTACCAGAAATGAATGACTTAGGTCACAAAAAGAGATATAAGCACCTTCTATAAAACGAGATATGCAATGATATTTTTCAAATTTACAAGAATTCCTGAAGATAAAATTTGAAAGCAAGTTACCTAGATTTGAAGCGAATTACTAGATTTCAAGAAACATTTTAAAAATTATTTCATAATCTACAATCAAAACTTGTCTCTATAGTACAACAGTCAAAAATCAAAATCCGTCCACTTCTGCACATCCTCTTAGAGCCCGTTTCGTTGTCAGCTACAAATAGTCGACCGTTTGTCTGATCCAAAAGAATTCTGTGTGGATCTCGTAATTCGTGTTTTGCTTCAGAGAGAATTTCTCTCTTAAATTCCAAACTAGAATCCAATAACAGAACTCGACTGTTTTCTCGATCAGCGACAATCACGAATCCATTTTCATCGACGGCCAAATAGAATGGATTAAACAATTGTCCGACGGTCAATCCACATTCTCCACCAAATGACTTCGTAAGTTTTCCACCGGCATCCACTACACATACCCTATGCAGATCGTCACGATTAAATCCATGACTGACCAGGAAATGACCATTGCTAAGTTTTATAGCATGCCATGGATAAAGAATACCTGAGTCTGATGATAGATTTATTTCACGGATCAGTAGTCCATCTGGCGAATATTCAATTAATTTATTTTCAAAAGAAACAGTTAAAATTACATTCGATTCATGTGTAATAGAAAGACCGTATCCAAAAACGCCTCCCGTTGACCAGTTCTTTATTAAGTTTCCATTTGGATCAACTCTCAAGATTTCCTTCGACTGAGAATAAGGTTCTTTATAATCCAGGATGTATAGACATTTATTTTTGTTGCAAGATCCAATGTCCAACGGGCTAATTAATTTCTTCACATTCCACAGGCGACTGAAACTGAATTTCATCGAATCGTAAACTTCAACTTCTGAGCTCAAATGACGCACAACAAACAATTCTTCGCCTAAGATCGTCATTCCACGGATCGATTCATTTTTATTTTTCCCGTCTTTTGTTCTGATTGTCTGAACTAAAATTGGATCCGATTTGTATATATCCTGAAGTTCATCTGAAAGTTACAAATATATTCGTTAGAATGATTTTATATATTTATCGATTTTCTTATGTTTTTCAGAGAAAGATCTTGTGAACATATTTATAATTCTTTCGAAATTGTTGGTGATGATGATGGTAACTAAAAAACAAACACAGATTGTCGCAGAGAAAGGAAATTACGTAGACAAGCTAACAGTGACTCGAAAAGACACATTGAAATAAACAAACGGATATAATAAGGGAGATAGGGGCAGACACACAGCAGATGTTCTTAAATGCAAGTTCAATGAATTTTAATATGGACCGTGGTTTCGTTGCAAAATGACTTATCAGATACTATATGCTTACTTTTGGTAATCAGGGGAAGAATCGTGCAAAATCATTTAAAGAAAATAAGTTAGGGCCTGTGTTGATGCTGAAGTTATGTTCTAGAAAGAAAAACGACTGTAAATACTAAAATATTATTACTAGCAGCATACAAATTGTGAATTTCGCTACAATATTTCAACTTAGCGAAACGCTAATCTCCAGGTATTCACCTGAGTGGTACAGGACACCCTTTTGGTATAAAAGCATATCACATAAATAGGTCTCTTACATCCTTTTTCAGTTGCTAGGCAATAAGGATTTGGCACAATTGAATGTTAGGCATAACTGACAGCTAGCATCTCCGCATTTATTAAGTATGGCGAGAAGCCCAGTTACTGACGATGATAGCATGATTATATAGTAAGCATTCATTGTAGAACCCAGAGCAAGACTTTCGATATCACAGCTGAAAACTGCTTCTCAAGTACCAACAATGAATTTATTCAAAAAAACATAAAACAACAAGAGCTACAAGTACTTCCTCTGCCGCACACCGCTCCGTGCTGCAAATGACTTTGACATATATTATGCTATATAATGTGATGCAGTCTAATATAAACATATACTTATGGCGCCATATGTATGTAACTTCTTTGGATCGTTCCCGACCCGACAACACCAATCCACTTCAATAAGCAATATATGTTTAGCATTTCACGTAATGGCGAATGGAGAAAGATCAGGAGTGCCTGTCTCATACTCATAGAAAACTCATTCTAACTAAAGCGACCTAAGTCTTCGTGACTTAATAGCATTTTTATCCGATCAAATCTTGACATTTTTGAGTGCCGTTATCATTGAAAGGAGGCAACAAGTGATTTCGTTTGAAGTAGAAGCATAGTCCAAGCTTCTTATGGATCATTGTAATCAGACTTCCCATAAATCAATTTCAGTAATGCAGACTAAGATAAAGATTTGAGTTATCTGTCGGTAGTACTCTGAAAAGTTGGGATATTTAGTCATATCCAAAAATCTTCCACAAAATAACATAGAAATGCAAAATAACAAAGAAATGCAACTCACCTTCTGATATTAACTCATCGGTGCCTTTATCTGTCAATTTTAGCCTTGTCTCTAATTCTTTTAGTTTGGCTTCGGCTGCATTTAGCTTTTCTTGCGTTTCTTTCAGCTGTGCTGTAGTCATTTTTAAAACTGTGTCGTCTTCTGTTAACTGTAATTTTGAGTTTCTGGATTCTGTTTGCGTTTCTTTGAGGTCTAATTGTGTTGCCTGTCCTTTAAGTTTTCCTATGATGCTTTCTTTTTCAATAACCTCGTGCTCTCTCTGCTGAATCAGCATCTTAAGGCTCTCAACTTTGGCTTCACTGTTCTTAAGCTTCTCAGAAAGAGTTCTATTCTCATTTTGTGTTACAGTAAGTCTAGTCTGTAATTGATAAACTGCTTGTTGTAATTCAATTTGATGTTTCTTGGTTCTAGTTTTCTCTCGTTCAATGTCATCCTTGAATGTTTTACAGTCGATTTCTCGATGAAGAATTTCTTGCATCAGTCTCTCGCATTTTTCATCTGCGACTTTGGTTTGTATTACGCATTGCCTCTTCATGTTTTCCAATTCTAAGACAAAATAAAATAATTATAGTGATTTGGAAAGAAGTGTTATACCGCTGCAAGTTAAGAATACGTTGAAAGTTTTAAAAGCAGATTGGCCGTTATAGGACCTGGTAAAAATCCACAAGAACAAACCCCGACGATAGGAACAACTCACAATTGACAGAATTCAGTAGTATATCTATAGGCCTACGCAGTTTGTTATGCGAGTTACATAGACAATTAGGATATATCGTCGCTGGCGCTCGATAGTCGACAGTAACATTTGAAGTTCGAAGTATCCATGAATAGGCCTAAACCCTGCAACGTCCATGGATACCTAATCCACGGGCAAAGATTTAATCACAGTAGATATTTCGGATATTACAGCTTAGACGTAGTTGATTGCTAACACTAGAAGCACACGCGTTTGGGCAATACTGGGCATACGTTGTGATAATGTTGGACAATTTTAGTCCAACATCTTTGTGTCCTCGTAAGTGCAAAACGTTTCCTGAAAACCCGCAAAAATTAGAAAATAAGAAGTAAACTTTAAAAATCATGAAGCCTAGAATTTGCTCATGATTTGCGTGATCGGAATACGACATTAAATAGCGTCAAGTGTTGCAAATTATTGACCACTTAACCGTACAGAGTATAATTAAAATTTGCGTTACCTAAGCTCTATCATACATGGTATACGATAACTCAATAGCCTTTTCGCTTACCTTGAAGTATCTTCATAAAGAATATCTCCCAAATGCTGTCTGAGGATGTCCTCTGACGTATCTGGACTAGTTTTGTTGAGACTTCTGTTTGCAATTCATTATGAAACTGCCTGAAGTGTCTTTCGAGTGTTTCGATTGAACGCTTCTTCTGATATATTTTGCAACCTGATTGAAACTGACATTTCTGGCAAAAGTAAATAAGCAGGCACTTACTATATTTCACAGTCGCTATTAGTAATGAATCTGGCATACACTTTCACTGTGATGTGATGCCACTTTTTATAAATCTTTTAGATGGATATAATGTAATTTAACATCTTATCGTTTAGATAAACCAAATTCAAATTCGTCTATGAAACTACCTATTTGCATATTTATAATATTTAATTTGCCCATATGTTGAGAAGTGCAATTGACAATATTCCCAATATTCCCTTATTAGCCCATTTCTTTGGTGTAATTTGCCTAACAATCTGCGGCATACGCTTCTTGACATTTCTTTGCCTCTTTACCGCAAGAACCACTCTATTCGTTGATTTTATGTTGCCAAGTTAAGAGCGCCATATAAAACTGTGATTAGAATTACAGTCACACTTATAATTCGTTCTAATGTAGAACCGTAATGTTTAAATCGCGGATATCATTCCACAAATATCTAGGATAATTCATTATTTCATTTGAGGTGAGACAGAACCAATGACAACACGTTTATGTATGTGTGAGAACACACGGATAACTCAAGTGTACGCTTACCACTGTTTCCTTCGGTGTAGAGTTTTGTTGTTTTTCCATTCGTTTTGCCGTAGGCGTCTGAAACATCGGTGGCAGTAAAGATTTGCATCGGGAAATAATTTTTGTGTTGACAGGCGACGGAAGTGGTGGTTTTCTCGGCTTAGGTGGAATTTTTGGAGGGATTCTCTCCCCCGACGAACCAGCAAGTCTACTTGAAAATGTTCTTACTATTGTAGTTTTTGTGTTGCTTTCATTCGCAGCGCCTTAGAATATAATGCGACACACTATTCGCAATTTAGATAAATGTATAAATAGGTATGAATTGGCTACAATGGATTTAATCATAAAGTCCTGATTAAAGACACAGTGCATAACCGCACTTGCAATTTACTTCCGAGCTACGCCGATGCCAAGCTATTTTGCTCTGTTGCAGATACAGTTGCACGGTCGGCCTTTATAGTGGGATGTTAACTGTCATCAGACAAGCCGATGGAGTCAAAAAGGAAAACGCTCTAGTAGTTGATATCTGTATTCAAATGGTGCTGAATTTGTGTGTGCCTTTGCAGAACTTCGTTCAAATGTGAGACTGACTTGACTTAGGACTAAAGCAATGGTTCCCAAACTGTGATCCGCGGGCCAAAAGTGGCCCCAGCTGTTTTTAGGTGGCCCGTCAAACCTTTCTCAATGCGGAAATATTTCTGGCCATTTTGTGTAAGACCTCTTTATTTTATTCCTGTTAGCTCCCAGCTGGCCTTATATATCTGGATTTTAATTCACAGCCGAGTGGAAAGACCTTAAATCTGAAACATGCGATGGATATAGTTGTGAGATGCGTAAACAGAATTCGAAGCAGAGCGATGACTAGATGGGAGTTCAGAGTGTTTGTTTTAGAGGAACAATATGGTAACTATTGCTCCACTGGGAGGTCAGATGGTTGTCCAAAGGAAAAATGCTGTCACGTTTCTGGACCTTAAGAAGTAGTTTATTCCTGTTTTTGTCAGAAATAAATGTATTACCTGCAGAACAGGAATGCCTCCCTAGTGATGACCGGCTCAGTGACCTGGCATTTTGGTTGATGTTACAGTTCATATGAACATTTTAAATCTTGGGATTCAAGGGGGAAAGAAGCCCTTTACAAATTTCTGTGACAACGTTTCGTCTTTTAAAATAAAATTGTAGTTATTTGTTGGACAGCTAACAGAGGGAACATTACTAAGGTTCCGAACCTTGATGCCCCATATGATGGACAAAGAATTTGGCCTATCGACGTACAAGATGAAAGTCGAGAATCTTCTGGACGTATTTCAGTTCAAATTTTGTGAGTTCGCAACAGAAGGAGATAATGTGACACTCTTCACAAATCCATTTGCCTTTCCAGATGATAAGATCTGCCAGATGGAACATAATCTTCAGCATGAAGTGATAGACTTGAAGGGCAATTCCGTTTTAAGAAGCAACTTCATGGAACTTCCAGTCGCACCTACTGCCGAACAGTTGATTTCATTTTTTGGAAACTACTGTCAGTTGAACACTTTTAATATTTCCGTTAATCTGCCCAACAATTTATGTGTCGTTTGGGTTACACGCACAGGTGTGAACTGTCATTCCCTGCTATGATACTTGTAAAAAATAAGCAGCTATCTAGGCTCATTGATAACAATGTAGCTGCACTTATGACTTATGCCCCCCTAAGCCACGACATCTCTTCAGCCAGACATTGACAGCCTGGGCGTTTAAGTGTCACATATTGAATTATGAACGGTGTACAGAGGTTTTGTCTAATTCAAATGAATTTTTCCATTAAATTGAAATGTTTCATTAGCAACATTATTTTGTTTTGATATCTGAGGAGCTTTTACTAAATTTTAATTTTCCATGGAAAACAATTTTTGTAATTAAGATGCATGGCCCGCTGGAAGTTACACAATAGCTTGTTTTGGCCCTTGGTGCAAAATGTTTGGGAACCACTGAACTAAAGGCTTTCATAGCATTCTGGGCAAAGGTGGTTTTTCTTGGTCAAGGTAACCATGAAATGGTCAAGTCTCTCTATCTATTTCGCTGTCTGGTTTATTATTTCTGCATTTATTAGGCGCCACTATCTAATAGCTTAGCATCAATCGATGACGCCGAGCTATTGTGAGTGAAGGACTTGCTCAAGGTTTCTACACAGTAACCGTCTCAGGGGAGTTTCGAACCGGTTCTCTACGCATTACAAGCCCAGCACTCTCCAATAGGGTACCGTGCCCCACGTGGTTGTCCTATGTTTATGTCCACTAAACTGTTATTTAAGTTGCTGTGGTTTTCTCAAAAATAGATATTTAGTTTAGTTTTCGATTTTTTTAAGGAGCAGTTTATTAGCCGCCATTCAAGACGGTACCTCCTCATAGGCATTGAACAACAGCTGCAAAGACGAGTGACAAGACTAGCTGTAAAATGAAGTGTAAGATTTGCGTATGATCAGCATATAATTGATATCCCATTGAATGGTTGTAAAGAACTATACCTCGTGGTGCATATCTCGTGAGAACTAACCAAGGAATCCTGCCGAACACCACATGCAACAAGGCACTAGACGAATAATTACCATTATCATTATACTGAATGAGTGCGTGGGCTTATATAAGTAGCAAGCCGATGACGGCGGGACCAGAAACACCAAACCTTTGCTGGACACAATGCAAAAGAGACAATGATCCACAGTATCGACACTAGCAGAAAAGTCGAAAAGAAAAAGTGCTCGCTTTCACCCTAGCCTTATATATGGAGCACATGATATCGTTATGATCAGCAACAGGAGTGAGTACTATTGAATAAAACTTATGATATGCAATCTAAAACTGAGAAATTAGTCAGTTGGACTACAGGTGAGTATGCACACAATTCATAACTACCCGTTCAAGAATTTCAGATAAAAAGTGATGGTTTGTATAAGATTTCAGAAAGCTCACCACGAGAAAATTTATTGGCTTTTCACATACCAATTTGGTTGTCTGTGAGTCTCTTGACAATTTCTTCTTGCAAAGTATCTTTCAGGGCAAGAATGAACTTGTTGAAATCATCATGAGATTTTCGGCTGATAATGGACAAAAGTATCTCAGTCCTCACAAATCGATTCTTTTCAGACACAATTTGTTCAAATTCTCGACAACTTAGCACTTCCTTTGAAAAAAGAATTGTAAGAAGACCAGAATCGAGATCTAAAGATTCCGTCAGCCAAACATAGTTTTGACGCATACGACGAGAGTGTTCGGACACGGATTGCTCATCTGCAACAAACATCAACAGCAGAAACCTAAAACAGTTGCAACCCTACTTGAGTTGTGTTTAAAAAAGCTTGTTCCGATCTGTTCTATCGGAAGCCATTTCACGATGGTTACCATAGAACAACGCATGGGTTCACTATTTATAAGAATTCATATTCTGACATTGAAGTGTCGAGGCTTCGATACTTTCGCCCAATGCTGACATCAAAGACTTATAAAACATATTAACGCGTTAATCTAATTGTGTCTTTCGCTCTTCCGAGAGGGTGCTGGTTGTCGGCGTACGAGGTTTTTCATTTGCTGAGACCAGACCTTTGTAATTGTAATTGTAATCTGCCATTTATAAAACGCCACTTCAAGAATAGACTCATCAGAAGCGCTCCCGACCCGAACCAGTGAGACCACTGGCAAATAATACAGACTTCAGGCGCTTGCGAAACTGCGGAAGAGACAAACTGAGGAATACTAGCCGGAGCTCTCGGGAAAGGCGATTACAGCTATTGGGTCCAACATAGGCAAAGCTTCTAGACTGCGCTGTAGCAGTGCGCATACGAGGGACAGTCAGAAGTCCAAGGGAGGCCGACCGGAGAGTGCTACGGCCTGGAACCAAGGAGACCGAAATGCAGAAGTCCCTAAGATATGATGGAGCAGAGCCAATGAGACAATTACGCATAAGCGTTAGGATCTTGAACTGGATACGCTGCTGAATGGGAAGCCAGTGTAGAGTGTCCCGTATAAAGGAAGTTATATGGCCATACCTGGGGACGCCTCCAATAAGACGGGCAGAAGCACTGAGAACAGACTGAAGCTTGGAAATATTGGCAAGTGAGAGTCCAGCAAAAATAGCTTTACCAAAGTCCAACCTGGTGCAGATAAGGGTATGAATTAGAGTAGTAACGGCATGAAAGGAGAGGGAGCGGCGGATGGTACGAAGCTGACGAAGGTGGTAAAAGCATGAGCGGGAGACATTGTTAACATGATCGGTCAAGGAGAGTTCCCGGTCCAGAACAACCCCAAGATCGCGGACTTTGGAACAGAATAGAGTGTCCGGAAACCTCTGGCGTTAGGATGATGAATCAATCTTTGCCAGCTGAGCACGACCTTGGACCATTTTCTCTGCATGTTCCATAGAAGACTTTCTGTTGGCTTTCCATATCCATTAAAAACGTAACTGTTCCAGATACACCTTTCAACGCAGGCCATTTATCTTTTCCCACAGGTTCTTCTGCTAGATTTAGATGATATGCTTCCCATGTTATTCCTTGCTTATGATTTGATTTTCAGCGACCGTCGATTGATGAGAGGTGCTTGAGTATAATCGTAATCTCGTATTTGTATAACTACACTTCACGAGAAACACACCTGAGACGCTCTTGACTTGACAAAACAAACCGATTCAATTGAATGGATTTCCAGGGCCTACGGAAAAGAGGCAGAGAAAGGCCAAGAAGCTTACGTATAGTAGGTTGTTAGGCAGCTTATTCCAGAAATTAGGGCCGACGACAGCAAAAGCTTCTTTGTTGAACATTTTGAACTTTGGGTCGGCGGGACAACCTGCAGGTCGCATGAACTTGGTATTCCCGGGATTCCACCGGAGGCGAATGGACGATATCAGACTCTCGTGTCTTAAGCTTTTCTTCTCTAAGGCAAACGCCTCTAAGGCTGGCCAAGAACATATGCCTGAGTGTGGTCAGCAACTCATATATACTGATGAAACGCAACTCCAAAGAACAAAGGACTAGGCTTAAATCAGAAGTCTAAAGTATACAGAGTACAGGCTCTCAGATGGAATCCTATGGAAGACCAAGTCAGATCATGGACAAGACGGTCGGTAATTGGTGTATGATTAGCATTAAGATTATGACGATTAAGAGAAGGCAGAAAAATATCTTGCTTCCGAAAAGCGGAGAGCGAACAATAGCACTATTATAATAATAATTGTCGCAGGCCGCCACAGTAGTGCAGCTCATTGTTAAGGGCGATATGTATTAAGCAGAAGAATTAGGTTTTTAGAAACATCTAAAGCGCTTGTATTCATACTAATTTCAATTATGGTATTAAGCTGCTAAGTTTCCTTTATTATTAACTCATTTTTAGGATGATGGTTTACAATGACATAGTTTTTAGTCCGTGAAGAATCCTCTCAGTTTCAAATAAGGCTTAGGGCTTATATGGAAATTCAGCAACTTCCACACTCGCAAAGTTTGAGCTGGCTGTTTACTTTACATAAATGGAAAGCGGAATTGAAATCTAGTGCTAGTATAACAAAGAAAAACACTGCTTACCTGGGCACACGTTTCCTTCACCACAAGTTAGCATCTGATACACATGATGTTGTTTTGTTGTCTTCAGTAATTCAAGAAAACACTCGTATACATCTCGAGTGTTTCTAATGATGATATTCAGTAGCTCTTCGCTCGCTCTTATCGGAGTAGAATGAAACTGTTGAAGATGTTCATGTTCTTTTGCAGTTAACTTTCCAATTTGAAACATCTGTGTAACTACATCTGGAACACTTAGGTTGCCGAGAAGCTGATTGTAGTGGCGTCGGATGCGGCTTTCGTGGTCCTCTATAAAACAAGACCCGGTTTCTTTTAGAAGAATGTCGGAAATTTTCAAATCTAGTTATTCAGTCTCTGTTTCTCTCGGTCTCTCCCTATCTTTCTTTTTGTCAGATGTATATGGTTCTCAATAGCGCTTTGTGCTTATAAAAACAAGTGGGTGCGGTATTTGTGTTCTTCTATAAGCAAGACTCCTTTTCTTATTAAACAATGTAAAAACTGTCCAGGTCTAGTAATTTAGTCAAGAGGCCATCTGTAAAAAGACACTACATTTCTTATTACACTAAAAAACTGTTCAGGTCTAGTAATTTAGTCAAGAGGCCATCTTTAAAAGACACTAAATTTCTTCTTACACTAAAATGCGATTACCTACAAGTAGTTTTCAACCGCATACCGAATGAAGGCAGAAGAAATTAAGTTCTTCGTTTGATTATTAAAAGTAAGCGAATGATAGGTTGACCTAGTGATAGGATGTAAAAAGTGACTGGAAGTGGAATATTTTGCGCAATAATATTTCCTTAATTTGCAAAACTAATTTTTGCAAACGTTCGACATTGTAGCTAATACAAAGCGCCACGGAGAACCTAATACTGCCTACGGAAAGAGTTTAAGAACAAGAGAAAACAATAGAAGTAAATGAAAAAATTAATTAATAAAAAGCAGTTAATATTAAGCTGTGTTTAATGTATTATGTACATTTTTATAGAGAAATAAAAATATTTGTACAAGAACTTTAAGTACCTCTCTAGAACAATGGAACACGATTATTTGGTAACATTTAGCCTCTTCAGCTGTTTTGCATGAAATGAGCGTTCAAAAATATCACGAAGACGCTTGCGATATATTAAAAAATACAATAGACTTCATATTCCCATGAAATTAGAAATTAGTACTTTTTACATGTGCTAAAAGTTGCCTGATATAACTAAGCCTGTATGTTGCTAGAGGGATGAAACACTTGTAACACAACTGGCTAGTTTTTTATTATAGGTAATTTGTATGTGAACTTAAACTTCATTTGCAACCCACAGTTTTGCAGTTTTGAAAATTATTCTATTATGAACACCTGCAAGTTGAGACTCTTCGGCATCAGGATCAGAAACGATGCGTTGAACCGAATCCCAGAGCAGAAATAATTTTGCACGAGATGGAGTCGTCTTTGCCTTCTCAATACCCATGCTGCTAATGAAAAAGTTTATGGCAACAATTACAGCACGTACGCTATGCACATGTTGAGACATCGGTCACTTACTGCAGGCAATTCAATTAAATGCATAGTATTAGTCATTATTGTTGTTGTTATTATTTTTTTTAATTCTTTTACTTGAGGTAGAAATGATCCCTCAGAAACTGAATTTTTTAAAGGAGTTCAAAATGACTGATTTCTGAGAAATCAGGCTTCGTCCCAGTAATTTTATTATTATTGCTACTACTACTAGTACCATCGTCATCATCATCATCATCATCATCATCATCATCATCATCATCACCACCATCACCGTCATCATCGTCATCATCATCATCACCATCATGACCATCATCATCACCATCATCATCATCATCATCATCATCACCACCATCACCTTCACCGCCACCATCACCGTCATCATCATCATCATCATCATCATCATCATTGTGACAAACCGTTCACAAAGCTTGCCCATAGATAGCATTTTAAATAGAAGTAAAAGGGAAGATTGAAATCACCTTCTGTATTCACCCCTTTCATCAACCATAGCCCACACCGCGCCTCCCAGCGACAGTTCGGGTTACACCAGGGCTGGTACCCCACTGCCATAATTTCGTCCACTTTCACCTCCACCGAAGCCGCCGTCACCCCCACCGCCCTCCTCTGCCATATTTCAGGAACTTCTAGGGTAACCGACCGAGAGGCACCCACAATTCACTTGGGTTTACCCCATTTATCTCACCACCGCATGCGGGCCACATAAGCAGCCTCCGCCCCAGCTCCCCCTCTCCGAACTTAGTTGAACATTTCAATTCGAAAATTCAGCTTCCGTTTCAGCAGACGAACTAATTTTGAGTGTGCTAACTGAAGGCGAACAGATAGTAAACAGACATTCATTTGCGCATCAACGAGAGAGAGACTCATAAAACTCCCCCGTTCTGTGTCCCTCTCTATGTCTCTTCCGTTCTGTTTCCCTCTCTATGTCTCTCTCCCGTTCTGTGTCACTCTGTGTCTCTCTCCAGTTCTGTGTCCCTCTCTATGTCTCTTCCGTTCTGTCTCCCACTCACACCCTCTGTCTTTCTCAGTGGACGTAACAGGATAAATTTACATTTGACAGGAAAACAGGACCTGAACTATGACCCCACAACGGCAGTCAGGCCTGTTTTGTTGTTCTGCATAAACATGCAGACATGTACCAGGCAAATTATGGCACGTGGCAGCACGACAGTCTAGTGGTTAGCGTCCTATGTTGTCAACAGGGATGATGGGGTGAAATCCGAAATCACCGCCAGAGAAGAAATTTGTTTCGAGATTTTGGCTTCACTTGCGCCCCCTAGCCAGCTTAGCTACAATGAGTTGTGTCTATGACTGCTACCCGAAGCGAAGCCTCTTACCCTCCCGTCCTCAGTGCCCCATAGTTCTGTTACTGTTCCTATGCCACCGGTCCAGCTGTTGCACTCACAGTTTTAGGCATTAAATTCCGTCACTGGCTCTATCGGCATGCCATAAGAAGAAGAGAAAGAAAGGCAACTATGTCAACTACATCAGCTGAGATAAGCCAGTGAGTTACAGACAATAATATTATGATATGGTCAAAAGAAATATTTCAGATGAGATAAGCCAGTGAGTTACAGACAATAATATTATGATATGGTCAAAAGAAATCTTTCAGATAAGATAAGCCAGTGAGTTGCAGACAAGAATATTATTATATGGTCAAAAGAAATATTTCAGATGAGATAAGCCAGTGAGTTACAGACAATAATATTATGATATGGTGAAAAGAAATCTTTCAGATAAGATAAGCCAGTGAGTTACAGACAATAATATTATGATATGGTCAAAAGAAATCTTCTTACCTGGATAATATTCTTTACTTCTCCAATAAATGAAGATAAAAGTGCATAATCATGTTTTCAAATATTCCTTGAGAGTCACCGTAAATTTGGTCACAGAATTTCCGTGTTCGGGTAAATCAAACTATATGTACGAAGAGGCTTACACGTACTACGAACCCTACAAAAGAGTTGAGTTATCCTTTTGAATAGTTCGTGCCCAGTGATTTCTTTCACATACGATAGCCTAAAGCACGGTGTTTGGGATTACCACGTTTTCGCACATACGCTGTAGGTCTATCATAAAGGCTTGCTTTATTCCATTGAACAGCGCAAGATCCCGTTAGGTACACGAATAAAAATATATATCCGCTTCACGGTCTGATTAGCAGCAGTCTTGTACGATGATGTCTTGCTGAGACTGAGCCGTATTGTATGAAGTCATATAGTGTACATGCTATTATTTAGATATTTCTGTATGTTTGGAAATATCCCAAATTCAGATAAGAACTAGGAAGTATAATTTAAAATTATCTCATGTCTTCGAAACCATGACTAACTTCTGCTTCGTTGTACTTACTGCAAACACTAGCATAGCCTACGGGCCTGACTTCGGTGATCGGTACAGTAAATAAATGTCGCGTTTCAGTTCTTCATAGCATTATTCAAATGCAAATGCGTAACTGCTGGTCCTTTGATTCACAGCTATGAGCTTGCTTCCCACGCAGTGGCAAGCCCATACATACATTAGCCTACTAATACCACTGGGCCATTATTGAAACTTAATCCGAGCACACGAGACCGTGTAAGCGTTGTTAAAATAATGATTGGCAAATACTTGAACGAACAGAATACAAAGTTCAACAGAGGACGTTCTCCAACGTACTCAGCGTTCGACGTGCACTTCTTGTACAGCTTTGTGTATGCTACGCAGTGTGTACGCCGCTTTTTTCGGTTGTGTACGTCGCTTTGAATTCCACTCGCTTGTTTTGCAACTCTTAGAATTCTCTGAAGTTGTGTGCGTCTCTTTGAATCCTATGCAGTTGCCTGCACCTCTTCGAATTCTTCACAGTAAGTCGACAGGTAAATCGCCGTTGGGCACGTCTGTAGACAATTCATTGCTTTTATTTGACTAGCTCGTCTGCTTAGCTTTTGTCTGGCCTGTTTCTTCGGAATTGGAGAGAATGGAAGAAAAGATGTTGATGTTATTGAACTGTGACGCTGAAACACGACAGGTAAATCAGGATTTACTCCTGTTAAAAATCGGCTTGACGGCACTAGACAGCGGAAATCAAAGCCACCGACTAGAAATTAAGAATGCTTGACGAATTGTCAAAGGTCGCAGTTCAAGTGATTGAGATAATGTAAGATTTGTTGGATACGTGTATAGATACGGCGATAACGTCCAGGTCGATAGAACAACAGGTGAAACTGAAAAGCTGATTCGGGATTTTCACTGACATGGGAAGTGCGGCCTTGGGAAATTAATAGATGTGGTTTTGAACTCAAACTATCAGTAGAGGAAAGACGCGATAAAATTGTTCACAGTCTCAAAGAATATCGAAACAGTTGATTCCTAGTGCTTCGGAGTTTCTGATGCGTTCTGTCGTTCCTAGTTCTAAATTAGAAAGACACATTGAAAGGAACGACAGAATGGAAACGTCTCTTTACTCAAACATCAGCAACGGCAGATACCGGACAAGATCTATAGATCTATGGGTCATTTGAAAAGCGTTTCTATTCCGACTTTCAGCGGCGTTAAACAGACCTACGACAGCTGGAAAGAGTATAAGCTTCTGCTGCTGTGTCAATACTTATCGGGTAAAGTACTGCAAGCTATTTAAAAATTGTGTCTCTCTGCAGCAAACTATAAGACAGCCAAGGAAAGATTTAAGAGGAAGTTCAGTTGTTCTCGACGTCACATTGCCGCCCAAATGGAAGAAATTTATAACTACAAGCCTCTTCGTTCAGGAAACATAAAAGACGTCGACAGTTTTGCTTATCAGCCAGATGTAACGCTATCAATCTTTGGGTGGTGTCCATGAGAAGAATTGGGCTATGGGTCTCTGTACATAAACTGTTGAAAAAGACGACATTGAGTATGATAATTAATTACTAACGATAATGATAATTTACGATATGATAATAAATTACTTATTAATTACTTCTTTGGAAAACAGCGGTCGGAGGATGTTGAAAATCTGAAAGAATGAATTGTAATGGAGGCGGAGTTTCAGCCTGTAACGAGTGAAGCAGTTCGTGGACTTTTAGATTGGACCCGTTTTCTTTTGTAATCGCCCTTTCGATTTGTGAATCGTCGCGGTAGGCAAAGGAAATGACTTCAGATAACGATCGAAACTCTGTGAAAGCTCAAGTGGAACTCAAGAATTCGTTGCACGACGTGAGCAAAGTTTGCTCAGGCTGCGGTTAATAATTGGATAAAATGGATCTTCAGTCTTCCTACAGCTCCTCACTTTTTTGAGATTATGATCAAGGCAACAAAATGAGCATTGCGTGGGATACTTGGGAACGCTGAAGTAAACGGTGAAGAACTGATGAACGCATTCATTGCAGCCGAAAAGTTTTGAAATTCGAGGCATTTGACTTACGTATCAGCTGATCCGCAAAAATGATTTCATTGACGCCAAATTATTTTCTGTATTGGGGGACGAATCGTTTCTGTTCCATCAGAAGATATCAGTCACTCAAGAAGACTTTGGGGAAGGCTTCCGGAGTTGATATGACATTTTTTATTGCTGGTTGAGAGAATGGCTGTCGGGATTGGTTTCATGATAGAAATGGAGAACTCTGACTCGAGATGTCATGACTGGAGATGTGGTTTTGGTTGTTGATCAGGAATAAGTTCTTGGTGACTGCCCCATTGGAAGAATATTCGACATGAAACATTGCCATAATAGAGTCATTCAAATTAGTCGGAGGCGCTATATGAACTAGACCAATTTCAAAGATTTTCCAGGTCGCTAACGACATAACGAGTTTTGTTTCGCCAGTGGGTTGATCTCTATTGCTGTTGTTGTTATTTTATTCTTTGTACAGATGTACTTAAGACATCAGCATAGCAATTTTAGATCCTATATATATTATAACAACATAAAGCACGGTCCATTCGTTATATGGCTACAAAATATTTGGCTAGTCCAGCGGTCATTCGCCAGATGGTGTATTCTTTAATAAATGCGCAATTTCACGGTTCTCGTTCACCACTGGTGGCAGTCCCAAGCATGGATAAAGGAGGAGCGTGACGCTAATCGTCTTCGTTATGACACAGCGTAGTTAAACAGTAACGACAAAAAGACAAATCTTTCACAACGAAGGCCATCTGGGGATTGTCTTGGAACTAATTTTGGAATTCAATAGCTAGCTATAATTATTTATAAGACCGAAGGTTTGCACGAAATCTCTTAAATCAATCGCGAGAAAATCCGAATTTATTTTCTAAAATATTCGCTTTATAGAATTGACTATTACATAAACGAACATAAAAACATATGATCGCGTGTTAGACTCACCAAGGCATCACATTCTACAGTTAAGCTGAGCAAATTCTTTCATCTCGAAGTGATTTGATCCGAAGTTGAATTGAAATAATTAAATTGTTAGGCTTATTGCTTGATGCGGTCGGTACAATGCAAAACAACATCACCTATAAACTCTTACAACGATCACTTACTACCGCACAAACTTCCAAAGACATCCGCGTGAAATTAGTCTTCTATAATTATCATGCACTGCTACGATCTCCGCCCTAGAAAATCCAGCCGCATCTCTCAGAATCTCCCTATAGTTGACAATCTAAAAACTTTCAACAAATTTCGCCTATTTAGGTCGGTACTTGAAGAGCATTCTTTAAAATTTAATGAAAAACAAGGCATTAAGTTTCAAGAACAATCTTTTTTACAATATTGAGTGTATATAAAATCATTATTAGGGTAATTACAAGTCATTCATCTACAAAGTTGAAAAGTACGAAATTGAAACCAGGCTGAATACCTTATTTACAAAATTAAATTTATTGCAGCTGACGTCAGTTGAAAAGTCAACGAAAAGTCAATGAATAATGAACAAAAAGTCAACGAAAAGTCACTCAATGCATCGTTAACAGAATCTTAGTGGCTCAGCTCGTAAAAAGGAATACGAGTGCCTTCCGTAAAACGACGTGTTTCTTTCAAATTTTATAAACATTCTAGGATACAAAATTTGAATCCAATTTACCCTGATTTCAGGAAAAATATTTAAAGTTTATACTTTTCAAAATCTAAAGTAAAATTCGCCTTTATAATTCAACAGTCGAAAATCAAAATTCTTCCATCTGTGTATATGCTCTCAGATACCTTATTGTTGTCGGCTACAAATAGTCGACCATTTGTCTGATCCAAACGAATCCTAGATGGATATTGTAATCCGTATTTTTCTTCTTTTGAGAGAATTTCTCTCTTAAATTCCAAATCTGAATCCAATAACAAAACTCGTCTGTTCTCTGAATCCACAACCATAATCCATCCATTTTCATCAAAGGCCAAATGTTTTGGACGATTCATTTGTCCAATGGTGGATCCCAAATTTCCACCGAATGATTTTTTAAGTTTTCCATTGGAATCCACTATACATACTCTATGTAGATCATCTTCACTCCAGCCATGACTGACCACGAAATAACCATTGGTCAGTTTTATAGCATGCCATATATAACAAATACCTGCATCTGGTGATAAATTTATTTCACGGATCAATTCTCCATCTGGTGAATATTCATTTATTTTACTTTTATGGTAAATAGTTAAAATGATATTCGATTCATCAGTAACAGATAAACGGCCCAATTCGATTCCTGTTGACCATTTATTTATTAATTTTCCATTCGAGTCAACTCTCAAGATTTCCCTCGACTTCCGATGGCCTTCGTAATCAAAGATGTACAGACATTTATTTCTGTTGCAGGATCCTATGTCTCTTGGATAAATCAATTCCTTCAAATTCCATCGACGATTGAAACTGAATTTCATCGAATCGTAAACTTCAACCTCTGAACTCAAATGACTTACAACAAATAATTCTTTGTCTAAGATCGTCAACCCACGGATCGATTTATTTTTCTTTTTTCCGGCTTTTGTTCTGATCGTTTGAACTAAAACTGGATCTGATTTGTATTTGCCTTGAAGTTCACCTGAAAGTAGATATAATTATATTCGTTAAGTCATTTAATATATTAATCGATTTACTTATTTATCAGATTTCTCTTAGAAGAAATTTGTCTAAACTCTTTCGAAAATGGTGGTGGTGGTGTTGTTATTGTTGTTGGTGGTGTTGGTGGTGGTGGCGGTGATAATGATGATGATGATGATAACTGAGACACAAATGGAGGAAATTACGTAGACAAACTAACAATGACAAGAACATACACAGTGAGACAAACAAATGGACATAGTAAGAGAGACAGAAGTAGACACAGCGTGTATTCTTAAGTGAAAGTTCAAGGACTTCTAACTTTAAGTATGGAACGCCGTTACATTGCAAAAGCCTTGCCAGATGCAAAGCTTACTAATTAATTAATTAATAGCTTCTATAGCGCCGGTGTCTAGTGCACAAGGCAGCAACCGATGGCGCATCAACATTAAAAAGGTCAATATCCAGAAAGTCAGTGCACTGAAACACAGAGGCAGCTTGCGGCGGATAAGCCAGGTGAAAAAGGTAAGTCTTACTTTTGATTGGTATTTGTAACTAAAGGTTGACATCGTGCAAATTTATATTCAAAATAAATTATGTTAATGATGAAGTTATGTTTTAGGAAGAATAATGACAGTAAATATTAAGCAAGGAAAATAGGGTGTGCCTCATATTCATCATAGTTTCAAGCCCTTGTTACGCGAATGAGCTCAAGTTTGAATCTTGGCGCTCAACAGTTGCAAATGCATCAGATGTCAGTCAGAGTCACTTGTCAGTGTACGACTGAAGAGAGCTACCGTAATCTTTGGAAACAACGCTTGCTTAAAGTAGACTCGTTTATATTAAGACATAATTCAATAAATTTAAGATTTTTGCAATTTCTACTTTCACGTATATTGCTTTGTTCTTTTGCAATGTTTTCAATTGGATTGCCATCAATCAATGCACAGTTAACCTACGTAGGCCTACTAAGCCTCCAATTCCCCTTGTTATCGAACTGTGTTAATCTAATCATTACAGTAATTATTAATTTCTCTTTGCATGATGGCTCCTTCCCATCTGTTTTTGCTCATGCCATGGTTCATCCTCTGCTAAAGAAACCCTCTCTTGGCCCAAGTGACCTGTCTAATTATAGATCCATATCAACTTTGAATTTTGTATCTAAAATTCTCGAACGAATAGTTTTGAATCGTTTGCAGATTCATCTATCTGCCAACTCACTATTATCCCCCTTTCAGTCTGCATACCGTAAGTTTCATTCAACAGAATCCGCACTTCTTGCTGTTCATGATGACATCATGTGCTCTATGGATAAGGGTACGGTGACAGCACTTGTTCTTCTTGACTTACCTGCTGCATTTGATACAGTGGATCATTCTCTCTTGTTGCATCGTCTCCAGCATTGGGTTGGAGTTTCTGGTCCCGCCCTGAATTGGTTTGCTACTTATCTTAGTCCTTGCACTCAAGCAGTATATATAAATGGTGATTATTCATCTAGTGCTTTGTTGACATGTGGTGTTCCACAGGGTTCTGTGCTTGGTCCTCTTTTGTTCTCACTCTACATAACACCATTAGGTACACTACTAGACCATCACTCACTAGGTTATCACTTCTATGCTGATGATACTCAAATGTACATTTCTTTTGACAGTTTGTCGTGTCATTCATCTGTGCAGCTGTTATCCACTGCCTTTGATGAGGTTCAATCTTGGATGGCAGCTAATAAACTCCTTCTTAACCCATCAAAAACTGTATTTATGCTCCTGGGTACTCCACAGCAGCTTGAAAAGTTCGAATGTCTCAACTCTTTAAAAATAGGTGATTCACTTGTGGAGTTGATTGATGTTGCTCGTAACTTGGGTGTTATTTTGATTCTAATATGTCTCTCACCAACTATATAACTGGAATTTGTAAGTCATCGTATATGCATATTCGTGACATACGCAGAATTCGGCGATATGTCCCTATGCCTTCAAGGATATCTTTAGCAAATGCAGTGGTCTCCAGTCGCCTTGATTACTGTAACTCGCTTCTTACAGGTATCACAAAGTCAAACATGCAGAAACTTCAAAGAATACATTACTCTTTGGCCAGAGCCATAACTGTTACATCAAAATATGAGCATACAACCCCTGTACTTAAATCCTTGCATTGGCTTTCTATTCAGCAAAGAATTTCTTTTAAATTGGGGCTTATAGTTTACAAAACATTGAAATCTGGACAACCACAATACTTAAAATCAGCCTTCAAACTTATCATTATTCAACTAGGTCATCTGATGCCTTGTTCTTGTTGTGCCAGAAACTAGAACATTTCTTGGTCGATGAGCTTTTTCGGTTGCTGGACCGAAATTTTGGAATTCTCTTCCTGCATCAGTGCGTTATGCTCATTCTGTTATGTCATTTCGTTCTCTACTTAAGACTTACCTTTTTCAGTTGGCTTATCCGCCGTAGGCTGCCTCTCTGTCTTAGTGGACTGATCTTCTGGATATCGACCTGAATGCGGATTAAATCTGAAGCGCCATCGGTTGATGCCTTGTGCAGTAGACACCGGCGCTCTAGAAGTTTTTAATTAATAATAATAATCTAATGACTTCTATAGCGCCGTTATCACAATGCCCAAAACATCAATCGATGTTCGCCCAAAGTGAAATCGTATTCCGCTAAGGAAACCAGGTCGAATTCTAATAGGACAAATAAAGTAGCCTACATTAAAAAGCCTAGTTAAAATAATGTTTGGGCCAAACCACGACATATTCTAATACTATACACTGACTTAAATATTTTACTATGCATATTAGTTAGTCAACGACGTTAGTTTGGAAATCACAGGTCTGTGTACCCCACAAATAACTAATTCGTTTAACCGTTACCGATTAGCCTTTTGTATTCTTGTATCTGTTCTTTAAGGTGATCTTTCTCTGTTCGTTCTTGTTCGATGTTCTGTTCTAGTTTCAAACATATTTCTCTGCTATCTGTAAACAGCAAAATACATAGAGATTTTATTACTATTGATTGTATTTTCCGTTGAAATAAAGCCTACTAGATGAATTCGTTATAGCAGACTACTGATTAAAACATGATTTATCCCGCAGTTTACGTCGTTCTCTTTTTGTCCTTAACTTCAGGAAACTGACAGGCAGACGCACAAAGACAGTTTAAAAGAAAGACAGAGAAACAGACCTATGTCGGTCATTTAACTGTATTTGCGAGGTCAGCTGAATATTATGAACGCCGTTTGTTCTCGAAATGCGCTTCAAAGTTCACATAAACAACAACTATGAATTGATAATAAAATATTAATTTTTGACAGCAATCAAATGAAAATTATGAAATTTTAATGCATGTACATTACATTATCTTGGGTCCATATTAAATTTGCACCTGAAACTTCCTGTTGCAGTTCTTGAACTTGCTTGGTGAGCTGTGCCTTCTCTTCCGCCCAAACTCTTCTCTCATCCTTTAATATCAATTCGAGGCCCAATGATGTCCCTTTGATATCTGCAAAGAACAAGATCCAGACGTAATTACTCTAGTACAAAGCATTAAGCCTGAACTTATCCTAATTAAATAAAAAAAGAAGTCAATTGTATATAGTCTATTGATAGCAATAGACGACAGTTGCTAAGAAGTGGTAGATTATGGTAGAACCAGCTTTCTTAGAAATCGCTACACAGCTAAAATATTAGAAATCAACGTCGGAAAAATTACTAAAACTGAAATCGGCCCTCATTTTACGACACCACTGTTTTAAAAAATGCTGACTACCTAGATAAAACTATATATTTATGCTCAGTTTTAATTACTTTATAGCGTTCCACAATAACATTGGACTATTGTTTGTGGCAGCCATGGTTTTTAGACGATAGAAAAAAATAAACGAAGATATATCAGAGGCAGAAGCACATAGGACATGAAACTAAGAGAAAACCAGACGGACAGGAGACAGAGTGGAAGCACAGTAATAATTTATTCATGGATCATGGTAATCGGACCCAATAATTCAATTTCAGTAATGCAGACTACACGCCGTTGATTCATCTACCAGTAATGTTCTGAAAAGTTGGGACATTTAGTCATATACAAAAACCTTCACCGATATAACAAAGAAATGCTACTCACCTTCTGATCTTAACTCATCGGTACCTTTATCTGTCACATTTAGCCTTGCCTCAAGTTCTTTTACATGTAGTTTGGCTTCTGTTTCATTTAACTTCTCTTGTGCTTCTTTTAGCTTTGTTGTAGTTATTTTCAAAACTGTGTCGTTTTCTTTGAACTTTTCTTCTGAGTATCTGAGTTGAGCCTGCTTTTCTTTGAGGTTTACTTCAGAATGTGTTGCCTGATCGTTAAGTTTTTCTATGATGCCTAACTTCTCGTTAATCTCTTGCTCTTTCCGGTAATTCAGCATCTTGAGGTTTTCTACCTTGTCCTCACTAACCTTAAGTTTCTCAGACAGATTTTTTATCTGATTTCGAGTTGCATTAAGTATTTCCTCTAACTTATATACTGTTTCTTGTAATTCTCCCAGTTGTTTCTGAGTTGCAATTTTCTCTCGTTGAATGCCATCCTTGATTCTTTTAGATTCATTGTCTCGATGAAGAATTTCTTGCATCAATTTCTCACATTTTTCGTCTGCGGCTTTGGTCTGTATTATGCTTTGCCTTTTGATGTTTCGCGATTCTAAAACAAAATGAAATAACTATAGTGATTTGAAATGAAGTATTTTGCGACCACTATATCACTGTACCGCTCTAAGTTAAGGTTTTTGGTTTAGATCAGCGGTTGTAGAAGCCAATCTAGAATAATTATAATGGAAAAAATCAGCGATACACAAAAATATCCTTTGATAAGAACGCCTCACAGTTGACCACAGGCAGCAGGCATCACTACAGTATATGTGTACCCGGTTAATCGTGTGAGTTACTCAGAGAATTAGAAAGTGGCGTTGCTGGCGTTCGATGGCAGACTGCAACATTTTAAAGTTCAAAGTGAATGGCGCATTCGGAAGTTATTAATAAAATCTGCAACGTCCATGGATACTAACATTACACACACATTAGGACACTGTTGGTCAATGTTAGTCCAACATCTTTGTTCATTATGTGTGCTTGCAAATGCGAAACGTTTACCTCAAAACCCGTAAAATAAGTAAAACAGCGCAACTTTGACATGAAACATAGAATCGTAAAGCCTGAGCTGTGCTCATAATTGTGAGTTTTAGCTGCTTGACGTCCAAAATAAATCAGCGGAAAATATTGCAAATTCTTGGCCACTTAACCGACGAAAATATAGATCGCGTCACCTTATCTCTTTCATGCATAGATATACGATAACTTAATAGCATTTCGCTAACCTTCAAGTATTTTCTTGAAGGAGATCTTCGAAATGCTGTCGGTAGATGTCCTCTGACATTTCTGGACAATTTTTGTTGAGACTTCTGTCTGCAGTTCATTCTGAAGTTCCTTGAAGTTTCTTTCGAGTGTTTCGACAGAACGTTTCTCCTTTAATATTTTATGTCCTGATTGAAACTGATATTTTTAGCAAAAGTAAATATGCAATACTTGCAAGATTTTACAATTACATTACCGCAACTTAATGACATTGTACAGAAAGGTGTGGAAACCATTAGTTGTCGAACCTGGCATACACTTTCAATGTCATGTGACGCAGTTTAATATTATTCTTTTCGATTGATTTGCTGTATAGTAATGTAGTTTAAATTCTTATCGTTTAGGTATGCCAATATCAGTGTCGTATCTACATATGCCTTTTTGCATAATTAAATAATTTTAATTTACCCATCTGTTGGTAAGAGCAGTTGAGAATATTTCCTATATCCCAGTATTAGGCAGTATGTTCTACATGAGTCCATGTGTAGGACATATGGAGCACTTAAGGGATTTATTATAGTATCATATTCTTCACCATATATTAAATATATATCGTTGATGCTGGGTGGTTACGTATGCAAAAACGCAGAAAATTTTTGATCTTAATGTTTACTCAACATTATCTTTCAGATTGTGCTCTATCTTATCTCAAGGAACTACGTATCTCGGTCTTATCCGTGACTGGACGCAGAGTTCTTCGCTTTGCTGCACAAAATGAACTGGTTGTCCAACCTGCCCAAATCCCTACAGTCCAGTAATAAAGTTCCACTATAGTCGGCTCATTGTTTTAAATAAGTTGCCTTACAATATGCGACATATGCTCCTTGACCTCTCTATTTGCCTCTTTTCCGGAAGCGCTTGAAAACAGTTCTGCTCGACCGGTTTTATGTTGTCAGGTCAAGAGCGTCTCTGAAGAGTTTTTCTTCGAGTGGCGCTATACAAATTTGCGATTAGATTAGATGGCGAGTATCAACCCCTAAATATCTAGAATAATTCAATATTGAAGCTTAGACTTTCCAGAACCGATGAACAGTATGTAGGGATCTGTCGACTAACTCCAGAGCATGCTTACCACTGTTTCCTTCTCTGTCGAATTTTGTTGCGTTTCTATTCGATTTGGTTTAGACGGTTGAAACCTGGGTATCAGTAGAGATGTAGGCCGGATACTTATTTGCTCGCTGGAAGGCGACGTAGGCTTTTGTTTTTTCGGCTTAGGTTGAGTTTTTGGAGGGATTCCTTTTTCGGACGAACCAGAAAGTTTAGTTGGAATTGTCTTTTCTACTGTAGTTCTTGTGAAATTTTCATTCGCAGTGCCTTAGAATATAACGTGCCACACTATTAGCAATTTAGATAAATATATTAATATGTATTAATTGGCAAGAGGTGATGTCTTGAATAAAGATCCAGTGCACAGAAGAACTTGCTATTTACTTACGAGCTGACGCTTTTACCAAATTGTTGTGCTTTATAGCAGGTGAAATTGCATCGTCAGCAATTATATTAGGATGTTAACTGTTATCAGACAATCCGATGGAGTCAACAGGAAAATGTTTTTGTAGTTGATATATTTATTCAGATGGCGCTAAATTGTCGTGTGCGTTCGCAGAACCGATTATAAGACTAGACTGGCTAGGCTTGGAAAATAAGGTTTCAAAGCATTCAGCTTCTTTTCTTGGTCAAGCGCCAGACATCACATGGCCAAGTTGTTCTACCTCTTTTTCAGCTGGGTTGCCCTTTTCGTGTCCCCTCATTTGTTATTTTATCGGCTTACGTCTCGATCTTACTCCGTCTGACCTGATTTTTATCTTTCTGTCTTCTGCTCACCTGTTTGAAGATTCTCTTACTCATCAAGTCCTCCTTTGTCTATCTCTCTGTCGTTTTGTCTCTATCTGTGAAGTTCCCTCTAGTCTACCCTTCGATCCTACTGATCAGCGTCCTTCGTTGGTTAAAAAGCTTGACGTCACACTAGTTCCGACCACGGCTTATACTACACAACTGCGCGTACTCAACTTCCTGAAGACAGTTGTGTGTGTCTGTGTGTATGTGTGTTGCTACACACGCCGTTAAGGTTAGTACATAGTGGGTTAATTTGTACTTTGTACGCCTTCTGTTCATTTTGACTGAAAAGCCAACTGCATACAAAAGTGTATTTAATTTTAGCTGACTGTTGCAGAATAGAATGTTTAGTACAAGATCTGAGAAGATTCTTTCCATGAAAGAATATATTGGCTTATCCACATACCAACATGCTTGGCTGTGAGTCTCTTGACAATATCATGTTGCAACGTGTCTTTCAAGGCGAGTATGAACTTGTTGAAATCATCAACAGATTTTCGGCTGATAATGGACAAAAGTGTCTCAATCCTCACAAATCGATTCTTTTCAGACACAATTTGTTCAAGTTCTCGGCAGCTTAGCACTTTCTTTGCAAAAAGAGTTGTAAGAAGACCAGAATCGAGATCTAACGATTCTGTCAGCCATTCATAGTTTTGACGCAAAAGACGAGAGTGTTCGAACACTGATTGTTCACCTGCAACAAACGTAAATGGCACAAACTTAAAAGAGTTGCAACACTCTGCCATTTTTTTTGAAAACGCTTGTACCGATCTGTTCTATCGGAAGCCATTACATAAAAGAACAACTCATTTTACGAAACATGGGTTAACCATAAATTTTATTAGAGTTCATATTCTGACATTAAGGTGTCGAGGCTTCGATAGTTTTACCCAAAGCTTACTTCAAAGATCTATGTAGCCTATACATAAGAACTGAACCAGTTAGTCTGTGTGTCATTGGCAGTTCTGCTAAAACGTTGGTTGTCATGCTTATGAGGCTTTTCATTTGCATTTGGTGAGCCCAGACCTTGCAACTCATTTTCTATGTATGTTCCATGGAACACTTTATGTTAGCTTTCCATATCCAACTAAACACTTTTCTTTTTCAGGTCGCATTTTTCGACTCAACCCAATTACCTTTTCCCAAAGTTTGTTCTGCTAGATTTAGGTGTGTCAGTTCCCGTGTCATGGCTTGCTTATGGTTTTCGTTTAGAAGCCACCGTCCGTTGATACTAGATTCTTAAGCAGCTTATTCCAGAAAGATGGGCCGACCACACCAAAGCACAATTTTCGCTGAACTTTGAAAGTTCGGGCCTGCGGGACTTTGGCAGAATTTTTCGCAGCATAGCGAAGAAATCTGAGGCCAGGAAAGGATGAAACCAAGAAGCATAGATGCTTGAGATAAGATGCAGCGCAGTCTGCAGGACAATTACAAAACAATCTTAACGCATACGCATTAAGATCTTTAACTCAATGCGATTTTGCATCGGTAAAAAGTGTCAGTTCCTTTCTCGTGAAGCTGGATAAATACTCAATCGTAGGTATAACGCCTATCAGCCGAGCCGCAGTAGTCGTTAAAAAAGACTGCACTGATTGATGCGAGAAAGTGTTAGGTCTGCACTACTGGAATTGCCAAAATCAATTATGGTACATATGACTACATGCGCATCAGAGTAAAAATCTTCATACAGCTACAAAGCCAGATGAACTTTGGTTTCCCGGGATTTAGCTGGGGCGATTGAACGACATCTAGGCTCCTAGCATCTCAGATGTCTGTAGCTTCTCTAAGGCGAACGCCTCTACGAATAGGCCGAGGACATATGGCCGAGTGTCGTGAGCAACTCACCGTACTGATGAGGCGCAACCAAAAAGACCAAAGGACTACGTTTATTTCAGCAGCGTGAAGTATACAGAATAAGAATTCTAAGAGGGAACCCTATGGAAGACCAAGTGAGACCACAGAATCGCGATGGAGCAAAAACCGCAGCCTTAGTACGTCCAGACACAGTAGAAATGAACGCAACCACGACAGAGCAAGAACCACGACCCCGAACCATTTTTCAAGGCGTTCAAAAGTGGTGTAATTTCGGTTAAATGTCATTTAACATTCTTTTCTTAACTGTGAAGAATAAACAATAAAATTAAAGGATATTCTTGTTTCATAGTAATATGCCGCTCTTGAAAGCAATGCTATATGCTAAAGTGCAATTTAATCTACGGAAATTTATTTCGACATTTCGAACTCTGAGTTTAACTGCTGTCTATGATTACATAGTGCAGAAATTTTATTAATCAGTCAGATGTCTTTTAATCTATTGCTCTGTTTCTTTCGTTATTAACTCATTTACAGATTACACTGGCCAACAGAAAAATTTTTTTTCTTGTTGCCTTCGGTTTTAGACCTGTTCTTGGGGTAATTTTGGGCGCTGATTCAGAAAATGTCATTGGATTAAGTGCATCAGGTCTAGTTTCTCAGATATCGTCGATTTTGTAAAGAAAACCCAGTCCACTCTTTAAACGATGTCTTTGACAGAACTAAAATGTCATAATAAGCTTTATTTATGGCTAATTATAATTCTTGCTGATTCATATAATGCCTACATCCTTATAATGTAAAATCAGCATATCTTGCCGCGTGCTGAGATATTGCTGATTCAACGAAATAACTATTCCGTAGCCTACAGCTTACTCAGCACTAAATTCATGGCCTCATTTAGAATTTATTTGTGCTTATACAGCGTTTCATGGTTTCGAACTATGTAAATAGATTATGCTGAAGTCAGCATTTATAGCCTATATAAACCGCCTCCTGAAAGCTAGAGCAGCCGCAGTCGTCTTAGGGCATATTAAGAGTTGGTCGCAAGAACAATCTGTGAATGTGAGCATTAAATAACTACATGTTCTTACTATTTTTTAGGTTAGTCATTTAATTCCTCAGATGCGAACATCCTTAAGGTTATGGCTACTTCCAGACGGAGCTGCATTAACCATCCAGACATATTCTGCTACATTTGTGGGGAATACACACTAAAAGCAAACAGGAAACCGATTTCTGAGTTTGTAAAAAGAGCATATGTAGGTTATTTTGGTGTCAAACTTGGAGATCAAGATAAGCAATGGGCTCCTCATACAGTATGCAAAACTTGTATTGAACAATTGCGCCACTGGACAATTGGAAAGAGAAGCTGCCTGAAATTTGGTGTACCGATGGTTTGGAGGGAACAGATAAACCACTTCGACGACTGTTACTTTTGTATGGTTAATATCATAGGCATCAATCGAAATAATCGTCACAAGTTGTCTTACCCTGATATACCTTCAGCCAGGAGACCTGTTCCGCATTCGGATATTGTACCAGTTCCACCTTTTCGCGAACTACCTCAGCTCTCAGACGATGACACTTGCATGTCCAATATCGGACAAGATGACGAAAGTGAAGAAAGTGGGGGCAGTGACAGTGATTTCCAATCAACTTCACACAGTGAACGTTTTGACCAAAAAGAGTTGAGTGATCTGATCAGGGACTTAAATCTTTCCAAAGAGTCCTCTGAATCGCTTGCGTCCAGACTAAAGGAAAAGAATGCACTTCAGCCTGGAACGAAAATTACAATTTATAGAAACAGAGAAAAGGATTTGCTGCCATTCTTTACCGAAGACAACAACCTAGTATTCTGTAATGACATCAGCAACTTATTGAAGAAAATTGGTCTGTCGGATTACAGCCCAGATGAGTGGCGTCTTTCTATCGACAGTTCAAAACGTAGTCTGAAATGTGTGCTTTTAAATAACGGCAACAAATTTGGTTCTATTCCAATCGGTCACTCGACCAGGATGAAAGAAGAGTACAATGCCATCTCTTTAGTACTGGAAAAGATAAAATACAAAGAACATCAATGGGTAATTTGTGTAGACTTGAAGATGGTAAATTTCCTCCTTGGTCAACAAAGTGGCTACACAAAGTATCCCTGCTTTTTGTGTCTTTGGGACAGTAGAGCCAAGCATGAACATTGGACAAGAAAAGATTGGCCTTCGAGGAAAGACATGGTGGTTGGAGCTCAAAATGTAATCAAGGAATCTTTGGTGGCACGAGATAGGATCATACTGCCACCACTACATATAAAGCTAGGCCTGATGAAAGAATTTGTCAGGGCTTTGAATAAAGAAGGTTCATGCTTCGAATACATAGTACACAAGTTACCAGGAATTACAATGGAAAAATTGAAGGCTGGAATCTTCGATGGTCCACAGATCAGGCAACTTATGAATGACCCACTTTTCATACCATCAATGAATGAAATCGAATCTTGTGCCTGGTCTTCCTTTGTTCTTGTAACTAAAAATTTTCTTGGCAACAAGAAGGCAGACAATTATGCACAACTAGTAGAGGATATGCTTCTTCATTTCAACAAGCTTGGCTGCAACATGAGCATTAAAGTCCATTATCTCCACAGTCACTTAGATCGCTTTCCAGAGAATCTTGGTGACTTCAGCGAAGAGCAAGGTGAAAGATTTTACCAAGACATCAAAACAATGGAAAATCGATATCAAGGAAGATGGGATGCACACATGATGGCAGATTATTGCTGGAATATTATGCGCGATTGTTCCGGCAGATGCCACACTCGGCAATCGTACAAAAGGAGCTTCTTCGGTGTCGAATGACTTGAAATTTTTATAACAAACTTGTTCTGTTTGGTATCATATAAGTACAGTTTCAGGTACTACCATTTTCTTTTAAGTATTTTTATTATTATGTTTATTTAGTGTATCACATAATAAATTGAGCACTACATAATTATAGCTATAGCCTTATGTTTTATGGGCGAGCAGAGGCAAGGACTGGTATATGGCATAATGTTCTATATCTCGAAAACTAGACCTGCTGGGAGAAAACTGGTGCCTTTTCTGGAATCAGCAGGTCAAATATACCCAGAAACAGTTCTAACATTTGAGGCAACAAATTATGTGTTGGCCAGTGTTATGGTTTAAACTGACTTGGTTTTTAATAGCCAACGTGAAAAATGCTCTCAGTTTGAAATAAGACTTGTAGAAATTCAATAAACTTTATAGAGCTATATGTATATGTGCATAGAAAAACAGTGCTAAAATTCAGTGTTAGTAACAAGGAAAACACTGTTTACCTGAGCACACACTTTCTCCATCACAAGTTAGCAGCTGGTACACGTGATATTGTTTTGTTTTCTTTAGAGATTCAAGAAAACACTCGTAGACATCTCGAATGTTTCTACTGATGATTTTCAGTAGCTCTTCACTCGCTCTTATTGGGGTTGAATGAAACTGTCGAATATGTTCCTGTTCTTTCGGAGTTAACTTTCCACTTTGAAACATCTGTGTAACTACATCTGGAACACTTAGGTTGCTGAGCAACTGATCGTAGTGGCGTCGGATGCGGTTTTCGTGGTCCTCTATAAAAACCCGGGTTCTTTTAGAACAATTGCTTAAATGGTGAGATCTAATTAATTAGTCGAATATACACTTCTCTATTTCTCTTGCTCTCTCCCTCTCTATCTTTCAGCTTTACGGCCTATATGGTTCTCAATGGCGCTTTGTGCTACATGGTAGAAAGAGAGAGAAAGAGAGCTAGAGAAAAAGAAAAGTGAATGAAAAGTTAATACTTTTAAGACTTTATGCATTACGTACATTTTAAACAGAAATTTTACATATTTTATACAAGAATTTTTAGTAACTTTCTAGAGGACTGGAGGACGATTTTTATATCATTTAAACTACTTAAGTTAAGGTTTAAAAAGTTTCATGAACTGTTTAGTAATATTCCAAATACAATAGGCTTTCTATCTTAAATATGAAATTAGAAAATAGTACATCTTTTAAATGTGCTAAAAATTAGGCCTATTCGGTGCAACTGAGGCTACATATTTTTAGAAGGCTGCAATACGTGTAACATAAGTGGCTACTATTTTATTTTAGGGTATTCGTTATTTGGCACCCACAATCTTTCAGTGAAAATTATTCCGTTTTGAAAAACCTGTAAGTTGTGGCTCTTTGTTGATCGGATCTGATATGATGCGTTGAATCGCATCCCAGAGCAGAAATAATTTTTCATGGGAGGGAATCGTAGTTGCCTTCTCAATATCCATTCTGAAAGCGAAAAAGGTTATTGAAACAATTACAACATGCTTCCCGTGCAAAATTTATTACATAGGTAATTTACTGCAGCCTTTCAATTAAATGTACATTATTAATTATTGTTGTTGTTGATGATGTTGTTGTTTTTATTGTTGCTGTTGTGGTTGTTCTTGTTATTATTATTATTGTTTTTATCCTATTACACTGGTCAACATAGAAATCGTTACTGACTGGAAAAGGCCCTAATGTGTAGCATCTTGGTGTGCTGAACACGAATATAACCATAAAAATTTTTTATTGGCTCTCGTTTTGAAAATATTTTATATAGTTCATTTTTTATGTTTCACCATGTAAATTTATGCAGTAGGACTGCGACAATATCCTAAATAAGTCTAGAATGATGTAATATTCCACCTCATTGTATAATCCCATCATGGACACATCATGCACAGTTGATTACGTCATTTTCTGATGCAATGTAAAACTACAGCCAGTCGGCTGCTGACGTAAGATTACGTCAGCAGTGTACTATATAAAGCGAGTCGGAACGGTTGAGCATTTACAATATTACAGACTTTGTGCGAGACAGTTTAAGTTACTGTTTTATAAAACTATTATTACTTTATCCATTTAGATACAATACAGAACAGTAATGCCTCGGAAGTGCGTAAATACTGTGGACAACTTTTGTTACATTTGTGGGGAAGTGACATTTGCCAACCAGAAGAAAAGTATCACTTATCAAGTCAAGAAGGCATATCATGCTTACTTCGAATGCAAGGTTGGTGACCAAGACAAGCCATGGGCCCCGCATATATGCTGTGCTACATGTACAACACAGCTTTCACAGTGGTTGAATGGCAAAAGACCATCAATGCCGTTTGCAGTTCCCATGGTATGGAGAGAGCAAAGCAACCACGTAGATGACTGTTACTTCTGCTTGGTTCCTCCTCTTTCCGGTGGAATAACGAAGCAAAAGAAGTCGACACTAGTCTACCCAAACATTCCGTCAGCATTGAGACCAGTTCCACATGGTGATGGACTTCCTATTCCAGAACCTCCAGCAGAATATATTTTCCTTGATTCATCTGATGAGGACAAGGGTGAGCCGACATGTTCTTCTTCTGGTCCGTCAGCGTGCAGTGATCCCGATTTTCACTGTGGTGCATCATCAACCCCACACAGAATAACACAGGAAGAACTAAATGACCTTGTTCGTGATTTGGACTTATCCAAAAACAAGGCAGAATTGCTAGGATCAAAACTCCAACAATGGAATCTTCTAGAAGAAGATGTCACAATTACAGAAATTATAGAAAGCGCCATCAGCAGTTCGAACCTTTCTTTATGAAGGAAGGTAATCTGGTATTCTGTTCCAATATTGACGACCTCATGAATGCCTTACAGATCACTCATGACCCACAAGAATGGAGACTCTTTGTAGACTCTTCAACACTGAGTCTTAAGGCTGTGCTTTTGCACAATGGAAACCGTCTTCCATCTATTCCATTAGCGCATGCTGTCCACATGAAAGAGACATACGATAACCTAAAACAGCTACTGCATTCCATTGACTATAACAGGTACAAATGGCACCTGTGTGGTGATTTGAAGGTAGTTGCCATTTTAATGGGACTGCAGCAAGGATATACAAAATATATGTATTTCTTGTGTGAGTGGGATAGCCGAGCAAGAGAGTTGCACTACGTGCGGAAGGAATGGACTCCCAGACAAAACATGGCAGTTGGACAGAAGAATATCCAGCACCCAGCTCTGGTCGAGGCTCACAAAATCCTACTACCACCCCTTCACATCAAACTAGGTTTGGTGAAGAACTTCGTGAAAGCCATGGACCGCACTTCGCCAGCTTTCCGATACCTGCATGAAAAATTCCCTCGACTCAGCGAAGCAAAGATTAAAGAGGGAGTTTTTGTGGGTCCTCAGATTAGAGAACTCTTCAAAGATGACCGCTTCAACAACTTGCTGGAGGGTGATGCGAAACAAGCATGGAATGCTTTTCGTCTAGTGTCTACAGACTTTCTGGGGAATGTTAGGGCAGAAAACTACAAGGAACTAGTAGAAGACATGCTCAAGCAGTACCAGAAATTTCGCTGCAATATGTCTCTGAAGATGCATTTCCTTCATTTCCATCTGGATTTCTTCCCTGACAACTGTGGTATGGTTAGTGACGAACATGGCGAACGTTTTCATCAAGATATCGCAACAATGGAGCAAAGGTACCAGGGAAAATGGTCCACTACAATGTTGGCTGACTACTGCTGGACACTCCGCAGAGATGCTCCCGAACAGCTGTACAAGAGACAGGCAAAAAATCTAAGAACTAGTCTATGACCTGGTTTTTACAAATATTAACTGTAAGTGTATCACTATTGGCATGCATTGTGCGATATAAAATTACTTCATTTCAGATTACAAAAAAAACTAGAGCCAATTCGGCATTTTCACTGTCATATTCGTGTTCAGCACATACAAATTGATAAGAACTGACTAATTTCATTTCAGTAACATGACTTTTGTAAAAATTTGTTGTCCAGTGTTATTATTATAATTATTATTACTAATCAGATATTATATCGTTCTTATTTATGACTTTTCATCAAATGTGGGATGAATGCTTAAAAGAAGCCTTGAATTGCGAAATGAGAAAAGAGAAATTTGCTAACGTTGCGAAGGGTACAAAATTCTATAGTAAGTGCCTCCAACACAATCCCATAAATCAACGCAAATTAGCTCTGGATCCAAATCTTCACAATGAAATTAATTACATCAGATAAGATAAGCCGATTCGAATCAAACAATAGGTTCTAATATTATAAACTTTGTTGTCAAAACAATCCTCATCTGGATTATATTCTTTACATCTCCAGCATATGAAGCCAAATGTGCTTACAAATATATAAATATTCTGTGACAATCACAGTACGTTTGACTGCTTATTTTCAGTGATCGGGTATCTCAAGCTATATACGCGAATAAGCCTACACACATAACGATATCCAGTATAGAGATACGTTACCCTTTTGGACAGTTCGTGCCCAATGAATTCTTGTCAACTGCAAAAGTCAAAAGCACGCATAGCGGATCGGGAAGGTTAAGCAAACACAATATTGGTCGTTTATAAAGGCTTACTACATTGCATTGTATAGTCTAAGATCGCCATAGGTAAACCAATATTAACAATTTATGATTGCTACCATTTTATGTGTATCTGTTTCACGGTCTGATTAGCACAGTTTATGTCTTGGTCTAAGTGTTGGTTAGCTTCAGCCCATGTTGTATACAGCTATTTAGTTTACAGGCTATTATTTTTAATACCTTTGTCGCTCCCTATCTGTTGAAAGACTCTGATTCAGAAGGAAATGAGGAAAAGAAATTCAATTCTATCCCACGTGAACATATGACTTCTTCAAAACCATCAAACATCGATCCTCTGTCAAAAAGATAATGAGCCACAAGACCGACCGTCGGTAGAATCGGATAAGACGTGTATTTTGACTGCAACCAGAAACCGTGTGGATCGGCAAATTTGTTGGCGGCATGCTACCCCAATCTGTTGTCTGGCTAATCGCTCTCCCAGTCCTATCTTTTGATCTCTGTCTTATTAATAAAGTACTGCGATTGGCGGTGGATGATTTTACAGATATAACAGTTCTTCCTCAAACTTTACTGTCAAACATTGTTTACATTATAAAAAGTTGTAAGGCTCTGATTAAATTCAATTTCGGAAATGCTGAATTTACCAGTTACTTTTATTATTCTTTGCGGATACGCCAGATGGCCACCGACTCTCCCACAAGCTCAGCCAACTCGCCAGATGGCATAGTTTTTATACATCAAAAGCCATCTGGCAACTGTTATAGAACCAAGACTTCGTTGTAGGAGACGAAATAAATTGTTTTAGTAGTACTTTCATGGCAAAGGCGCTCTATAAATGTTCTACCTTCAACTAGTTTTTGGTAGAAGCGCTGTAGAGATTAATAATTCAAAGCATTTTTATGCGTTTATAGTTGTTCTTTTTTTATTTAATAGGCATGACCTTTGATATCATTTACCGGCACCTAATAAAACTAAATTCTCAAAAGTCGTGTTGTTTGGTCAGTTTCGGTGCCAGCATAGATATGCCGGAAGTAAATTTTGTGTCACATTAGAAGTTTTAAGATTAAACTAGATTTGGCTCATCAAAATTAACTAGTCCTGAAAAGTTGTGCAAATACTTGGTAGCACTACAAAAGTCTTCATTTGATCATTCAAAAAATTTATATAGCACCTTTATTAAATAAACATATGGTTAAGACACTCAGATAACTGCAGTAATTAATTAGTACAGAATGTTAAGTAATTCTGTACAAAATGTAATAAATCCCTAGAGTAAAAACGAAAATGCCATTGTTTACACGTTTTCCTTATGATTTCTCGTAAATTTTAAAAACTTGTAATTATACAGTCTATTATCGATTTGGATTGGGATAAAAAAAACTTGAAATAAAAATTTTATAACTGAATTATTTAAAATAGCAGATAAAATCCAACCAACTTTTCAGAGTCACATTTATAGTGAGCCGCAAACATATAAAGTAGCAATACATCAATTAATTACTTAAAGTCAAAAAACAAAATTCATCCATTTGTCAATTTCTTCTTATCGGAGTCCCATTCATTGTCAGCCACAAACAGTCGACCATTTTCCAGATCCAGAAGAATCCTCCGAGGAAATTGTAATTTGTGTTTTTCTTTTGAGATAATTTCTTTCTGAAATTTTAAATCTGATTCCAATAACAAAACTCGACTGTTCTTATAATCAGCTACCATCACGAATCCATTTTCATCGACGACTAGGTAGACTGGACGATCCATTTGCACGATGCCCCATCCAAATTTTTCACTTAATGACTTTTTAAGTTTTCCATCTCCATCCAATACACACACCCTATGCAGAATATCAGTATATAAGCCATGACCATTAGTTAGTCTTATAGCATGCCATGGATGACGATGATATCACTGCTTCCTTCTGTGAAGAGTTTTGTCACTTTTCAATTTGATTTGGTTTAGACTCTTGAACCCTCGGTATCATGAAAGATGTAGGCGGGATACTTATTTGCTTGCTGGAAGGAGACATAGGCGGTTGTTTTCTCCACTTAGGTGATGTTTATTGAGTCTTTCTTTTCCCGATGAACCAGCAGAGGCAGCTGACATTGTCTTTACCATTGTAGTTTCTGTCAAATTTTCGAAATTGTTCGGATATTTTACTAACATTCTCCAATGCGACTCGCTCTAAGTTCATCGGATTTTTGTTCGGTTGCAACATCATCGTTAACTTTTCACTTCCAATGCTTAAAAATCTCTGATGGTTGAGACTTCGAGAATGTGCTGCGTTTCTATCGACCCTACTTAGCCACATGAATTATGTGAGGATTTTTCTATTTGGCCTAAATTTATTTTGAGGCTTGACTCTGCAGTTTAAGTCTTAATAAAAGTTTGAACATTTATAAACGATAAACAAGAACCAAATAATTTCTATACAACGTGTCTTTGCACAGTAAAATTAAGGCGGCATCGAGGAAAACGAACAACGAACCCTGCTTTCTGACCGTCAAGCGCTAGGAATCGAATCTGCATCTCAGTTGTGAGGGATACACCTATTGAAATGTTCAGAAACAAGTTTTCGCACTCAGTGTACTGCATCTTGTGCAGTACCCCCTTGTACATTACTTTCGGTCGACAGCGTGCACCAACTGACAATTTGCTTGTTGCAAGTCACGAAGCTACCGGACTCTTTATTGCGTCTATAAATGTAAGAAGAAGTGCGACGTGTACTATATCGCCTGGGGTACACTAGCCTTTAATTCAACAAAGGCTAACTGACAATTCAGTGAACAAGTATTTGTCAGAAATGGTGTTCCGCTAGTGAGAGGAAAACAGAGATTGCTGGTGTATTCTGCGGCAGTACCGTCCATCAAAAACCGTCCATGGAGGAGAGCGTAAGGTCTTTGACGTAAATCTGTCGCAGTTTATGCGTTTCGCATATGACCGAATATATGGGAGAATCTTTGACACGATTCAACGTATTTGAAAGGAAACGTTCGGATACCATCTCCTGTGTTTTATATAATATGCCTGTTGGCAAGGTATATGAAATTATAAACGATTGCTTACAGTTATAACTGTAGGCATTATGTATGCCATCGTTTTCTTACTTACAAAACAGCAACGTGCGATACTGCTGACAAGCCTCTGCACGTCACTTGCAGATCTTCTTGTTCCTCGCTTCCGTGTGTCAACACTTGGGAACCGTAAACTCTCGTACGTTAGTCCATAACTTTGGAACAGTCTTCTTGTTAAGATACGTACCAACTCTAAGCACTCTGCTCGAGTTACATTATCTTCTTACGTTAAAGCGCTCCTGTTTAGATGCCTTAGATGCCATGTTCACAGCGCTTATGATAAGTCCCGAAAGCTCATATGCATGCATAAATATAGACATACAGGCTATCTATGGTTTAAAACTTTGACAGTTCGCCCGTCTTCTATTTTCAGTCAGTGTGAGCTCTCTGTTCCAGTTGCCTTCTCATCTAGAGCGTTTCTTCCAAGCTTGAAACCAAACTGTTCAAGCAATTTTTCCGCTCCTGTACCACTCCGCCACTGCCGTACTCGGGTAGTGCCAGTCCAAATCCTGGATACAGGAGGAGGGCCATGTCAACGGCTTTTGATGCATTGGAACTACTACCTGTACCATTCTTTGACCTTCGACGTCATCATAATCGATTTCCAACTTAGCATCCCGCAGTCGTCCTCGGCTTGACCTCCCGGAGTCTAACATGGCACAGAAACTTCCCATACAACCTGAATCATACGAATTTGATTTGAGATAGCGCCGGTGTATATAAGCTGGTCTGTTTTATGTATCTGTTATGTGATGCTGAGAAATTCTTGGAGTTTCACTGCTTTGCATTTGACGTATATCACAAAAATGCTGCATTATAGGGTGAGGAAGAACAATTTCGATTGCGAATAATTGCGAATGTAATTAACTTCATCTTCTCTGCTGGTCAGCACCACTCTAACAACAATCAACGACCAAATATATAACTTGATTTCCGTAGAGCACGGTTCATTCGCCAGGTGGCTTCATAAAATTAGTCATAAAATTTAGTCCAATTCACCATATGATGTATTCTTCATTATATTATGTTACAGTCTCTTGGTTTGCGTCACGACGAAACCAATCTGGTGACCGTCTTGTAACTACAGCCATACAGAACTTTAAAGACGATTGCGTAAGGTCTAATGTGACTCTTTTGAGAAATACTTAAACGCGCTATACTAAATGTCTTGAAGCAGAGGATGCACAATATACTGCAGCGTCGTTTTTCGTCAGTTTTTGCATTTTAGGAGTTTTAGCAACGCATAGAGTACTAAGTGACTGAAGCCGGAGTATGTAAGTGCTGCTGAGGATTCATATATAGGCCTAATCTTCTATTTTATGAAGTGTCTCCTCATTTGAAGATACTTCAACCTTACTGGTCTTGACACATATGTCTAACATATACATTCCACAGCTAAATGCGGATATATTGGGTGGGGGATCCGGAATGCCGGGGCCATGACCCCGTTGTCTCCAGGTTTCAAAGTGTGTTGAAAAAATAGGACAACAGCGAAGAATAAACATATTATTTTTTGAGTTTCTTCCTCTTGCATCTACTTTCAAAATACAATTTCATTAATTATGAAAAGAAATCCACGAGCAATGTACACCCACTGTTACAATCACGTCCTGAATTTGATGAAAACGAAATGAGAATCTGAAAACTTCCAAAGCGGCTCCGTAATTTTTATTATTACAAGAAAATTTATAAAGCGCAAGTTAAAATATCTAAAAACACCGCAAATGTGCTAATAATGACGCTCAGGCATCAGTTGAAGGTTGTTGTTAAGCAAAATGGGTGTGCGAGCCAAATTCCACGGTGAGTCCAGTCGGAAGTCAAGAAGAAACCCATAAAACGTAAACAGTCTACGAATGAAATTAGTTAAGATACATGTAAGTTTATCATCGAGATCTGAAGGGCAACAACAGACTTTGTCGAGCGAACGTTCGCCGAACGAGAACATTCAGCCGCATCTTTCAAAATGTCTCAACAATAAACGTCCTCAGAATTTCCAACAAATTCCAACTATATAGGACGGTACTTGAAGACCACCTCTTATATATTTAATAGAAAAAGGTATGAAGGCTCAAAATCTTTTTACATAGAATGATTATTTAGGTTTATTATAAGTTCCTCATCAATAAAAGTGAAAACTACGAAAGTAATTTTGTTGCTGCTGACCTCAGTTGGAAAGTCAACGAAAAGTCAATGAAAAGTCATGCGATACATCGATACCAAAATCTTAACGGCTCAGGTCATAAGAAAAGGATATAAGCGCCTTACGTAAACAGTGATAAAGAATGATTTTCTTTCAAATTTTATAAATATTCTTGAAGATAAGGTTTGAAATCAAATTTTATAAATATTCTTGAAGATAAGGTTTGAAATCAAATTACCTTGATTTCATGAAAAAAAGTTTGTTTAATAATTTCACAGTCTAACATTAGAATTCGCTTTCATAATACATAAGTCAAAAATGAAAATCCTTCCTTCTCTACGTATCATCTGAGAGTCCCTTTTGTTGTCAGCCACAAATAGTCGACCGTTTGCCTGATCCAGAAGAATCCTCCTTGGACGATGTAATCCGTGTCTTTTTTCTGAGAGAATTTCTCTCTTAAATTCCAAATCTGAATCCAGTAACAAAACTCGTCTATTTTCTGCATCCACAACCATAACGAATCCATTTCCATCGACGGCCAAATGATATGGACGATTCATTTGTCCGATGGTCGATCCCAAATTTTCACCAAATGACTTCTTAAGTTTTCCATCTGTATCCACTACACACACTCTGTGCAAATCACATTCATCAAAACCATGACTGATCAGGATATGGCCATTGGTAAGTTTGATAGCATGCAATGGAAGACTAATACCTGCGTCTGATGATAAATTTATTTCACGAATTAACAGTCCATCTGGCGAATATTCATTTAATTTATTTTTCTCATAAACTGTTAAAATGACATTCGACTCATCTGTAACAGACAAATGGCCTGTATCCTCTCCTGTTGACCATTTCTTTATCGAATCTCCATTTGGTTCAACTCTCAAGATTTCATTCGACTGACCATGAAGTCCTTTGTAATCGAAGATGTAGAGACATTGATTTCTTTGACAGGATCCTAAGTCCTTTGGATGAATTAATTCCTTTAAATTCCATCGACGACTGAAACTGAATTTCATCGAATCGTAAACTTCAACTTCTGAATTCAAATGACAAACAACAAACAATTCTTTGCCTAAGATCGTCATTCCACGGATCGATTTATCTTTCTTTTTTCCGGCTTTTGGTGTGATCGTACGAACTAAAACTGGATCCGATTTATATTTGTCCTGAAGTTCACCTCAAAAGAGAAATATATTCCTTAAATAATTTAATAAATTCATCAATTTTCTTATATTTATCAGATTTCTCTGAAATAATATATCTCTGGACTCTTTAGAAACTAGTTGTGATGATTATGATGATGATGAAGAGAAAGATGATAATGATGATGATGATGATGATCACGACGACGACGACGACGACAACGACGAAGAAGAAGAAGAAGAAGAAGAAGAAGAAGAAGAAGAAGAAGAAGAAACCAAAAGACTGACGGAAATGAAGAAAATGACATGGACAGGCTAACAGAAACACGAACAGACACGAAGGAACAAACAAATGGACATAATAAGAGAGACAGAAGCAGACACACAGCAGTTGTTCTTGAGTTCAAATTCAAGGACTTGTAGCTTTAAGTATAGGACGCCGTTACATTAAAAAATCCCTTATAGGCTACCCTACTTATGGTTTTATGATCAGAGGTAGAAGTCTTGCATAATTATTTTTAAAATAAATTATGCTAATGTTTTAGAAAAAACTGACTGCAAATACTGAGCAAGGAAAAGAGTATCTGTTATTCTTCATAGTTTCAAGTCAATATAGATGCAAATGCATCAGACGTCAGCGTCGCTTGTTAGTGTATTGCTGAAGCAAAATATTGCAATCTTTCGAAACAACGCTTCCTGAAATTAGATTCGTTTCTTTGAAGACCATGATCCAAAAATTTCTAAATTTGTTACAATTTTTACTTCACAGATTTTATTCTGTTTCTTTTTCATTTGGAATGCCGTCGATTTGATCCATTATTATTATGTGTAGACCAAGTTATCTGCGAATTCCTCTTGTTATTGAACAGTGTGATTCTGAGTAAATGTAATGATTTGGATAGCACCGTTGTCATAAAAATGCTCAAGGCATCTATAAATGGTTCCTCCAAAGTATTGTATATATAAAGTAATATATATATATATATAAACCAGAAATAACAATTTGGTTCACCGCTACCAATTAGTCTTTTGCATTCTTGTATCTGTTGCTTTAGATGATCTTTCTCGGTTCGTTCTAGTTCTAAGTCCTGTTCGAGTTTCAAGCAATTTTCTCTGCTACCTGCACAGCAAAATATATAAAGATTTTATTTACTTTCATTACTTTCCGTTGAAATTAGCCTAGTAAACGAATTCATTATGGCAGATTACTAATCAAAACATAATTTAGCCCCCATTTTACGTCGTTCTATTTTGGTCTTTACTTCTGGAAACTGATTGACAGACAAAAAGACAAAAGCCAGAATTATGACAATTATCTGACCCATCATCCGACCTCACCAACGCTTCACTCCTTGCAATCTCTGGACAGGTCTTTCACTCAAGATTGTAAACACTTCTCTTTCACAAATCCTGTCCTGATTCTTCCTCTTCCCATATCTCTCTTTCCGCTTCAAGTCCAAACACCATCTACCGTAGCGGTCTGACTGTCTGCCTGCCTGACTCTTGACCATGGACCTGGAACCGATTCTGACACTTCCTGCCTCTGGATTTTGTTTAACTGAGCGCCTGTGAATAAGCTGGTTCGCGCAACGTAGTTTTCGTTGGGCTCTGTAGAAATCTCGAGTTTACGATTACGATTACAAAGACATTTTAAAGACAGACATATAGAGATAGATCTATAACGATCATTTAATTACATTTGTGAGGTGAATTAGGCCTAACATTATGGACAGCCGTTGGTTCTCGAAATGCACTGTTGTCCATTTAAACTTTAAGTATTATATTAAACCCACAAGGCTATGTTAATCTTAGGCTCACCCTATTATAAAACTCCTAATACAACGAACTCAAACCGACATTTATATACTTGTGTCTAATCCAATTATTTCATTTTAAAACATAAATTTGGCTTAGAGAAATTGAGATGAGATCTTATGAGTAATGTTACAATCTTCATTCATTTTAAGGTTTGCATATTTTAAGCGAATGTAGCAATCTTATTGAAAATACTCAAGTCCTCAAGCTTGGCACCTCCTCGCTATCGAGAAACAGTCTGTCTTGGGACCTCGCCACAGTATTGAGTCGTACCCTGAATTCGAATCCTTTAGAGGCGATATCGGGCAGTGAATATTACGCTTGCGACTCACTAGGGAGCGCACTGTCCAGTTCTCGAACGGCAGCGGTGGGGAAACGTTAATCGATAACGTTAACCCTTTGTTTCACACATATCTGTTATTCACTTATTTATTCATCACGAATGAGACTTCCCCGAGTTCCGCAGTACTATTATCTTCTCACTGTCTGGACCTAGACCGTCTCGCAAACTTTAAACGAGGTGGTCCCGAACCCTGTCGGATCAGCGGAGCCAGCTCCGAACCAGACAGTGTTTGTTACTGCTGTGACTCGGGAGCGCACAGGTTAGTCTATTTTCTGGTCACCTTCCCGTTCTAATGTATTTATAATCCTAACGCCTTGACTACGGGCTTTGACTTTTGTATAAGCTATGTGTTCCCCTAGCACACGAATGCACTCAATAACAAAACGAAGCCAAAATACTTTAAGTCGTCTACGTGCAGAACGAGGCGACGCCGTTCTATCTCTAAGACATCACTCCCCGCGGAGGCCTTTAACCAGCAGCCTCTGCTAAGTCTACCTCTTATAGTTTGATTCCATGGACGAGTTTTTGTCTTCCGCACTACTTATTTTATATCTATGTACTATCGTGCGAAATAACTTGGCTCTTTCGATGCCATTTGCTATGTAAATGATGGTTGCATCTGCGATGATGTTTCACTTGGTCTTGCTGCTGTCAGCGTAACATTGCAAGTCATCGACAATCGCCAACAGATGGAAGAAATTTTATTTCTTGGTGATGAACAACTGAAACGTTACTAGCGATATCTCGTGGAAGACACACAAATTGAAAAAATAACAAGAGTATCTCTTGCACAGAAAATATAAATTCATGAAAAGTATTAATAATTATGACACCATTTTTTAGATTGCAATCAAATGAATATCATGGAATTCTAATGCATGTGTATTACATTACATGTATACTGGGTCTATATTAAATTTTTACCTGAAGATTCCTGTTGAAGTTCTTGAACTTGCTTTATGAACTGTACCTTCTCTTCTGCCCAAACTCTTCTCTCTTCCTCCAATATTAGTTCAAGGTTGAATGGTGTCACTTTGATATGCGCAAAGAACAAGATGCAGACACAGTTACTCTAGTAAAAACACTAATCCTGAACTTACCTTAATTAATATACACAAAAACTTTCAATTGTATGTAGTCTATTTGTGCCAATAGACGACAGTTGCTTAAAAGTTGTAAACCGCGGTAGATTGAGTTTTCTTAGAAATCATCACAAAGCTAAACTATTAGAAATCAACATCGCAAAAATTATGAAAACTGAAATCGACCCTCATTTTATGACACCACTGTCTTTAGAAATACTTACTACCTAGATAAAACTATTTATCTATGCTGAGTTTAAATTACTTTATGCAGTGTTCCACAGTAACATTAGACTTATTGTTTGCAGCAAGCATGAATTTTGGTCGATAGAAAAAACAAACGAAGACACAAAAGAGACAGAAACATAAAGAACATAAAACAAAGGCAAAAACAGACGGACAGGCAGACACAGTGGGAGCACAGTAAACATTTTTTCATGGAGCATTGTAATCGGACCCAATAAGTCAATTTCAGTAATGCAAAAAATAAATGCAGCTGATTCATCGGACAGAAAAGTACTGATCTGAAAAGTTGAGACATTTGATCCAATATAAAAACATTCCACGAAATAACGAAGAAATGCAAAATACCTTCTGATCTTAACTCATCGCTGCCTTTAACTGTCACTATAAGCTTTCCTTCAAATTCTTTTAGCTTGGCTTCGGTTTCATTTAACTTTTCTTGGGTTTCTTTCAGCTTTGCTGTAGTTATTTTTAAACCTCGCTCGTTTTCTATTAACATTTCTTCTGTGTTTCTGGGTTGCGCTTGCGTTTTTTTGAGGATTGCTTCAGAATGTGTCGTCTGTTCTTTAAGTTTTTCTATGATGCTTACTTTTTCATTAACCTCTTGCTCTTTCCGCTGATTCAGCACTTTAAAGCTCTCAATTTTGGCCTCTCTAATCTTAAGTTTCTCAGACAGAGTTCTGTTCTCAATTTCTGTTAGATTAAGTCTTTTCTCTACTTCGTATACTGTTTCTTGTAATTCTCTTAATTGTTTCTGGATTGTAGTTTTCTCTTCTTGAATGCCATTCTTGAGTCTTTTACATTCGCTCTCTCCATTAAGAATTTCTTGCATCAGTTGCTCACATTTTTCGTCGGCGGCTTTGGTTTGCATTATGCTTTGGCTTTTGATGTTTCGCGATTCTGAAACAAAATTAAATAACTATAGTGATTTGAAATGAAATGTGCGCCCACTAAACCGCTGTAAGGTAAGACAACATGAAAGGATTTTGGTTTAGATCGGCGATTGTAGAAGCCAACATAGAATAACCACAATGGAAAAAATCAGCAAAAAACAAAAATATCCGTTGATAGGAACGCCTCACAGTTGACCGAAGGCAGCAGGTATCACTATATGTGTACCCGGTTAATCGTGCGAGTCACTCAGAGAACTAGCAAATAGTATCGCTGGTGTTAAAAGTGAATGGCGCCTTCGGCAGCCTTGAATAAACGTTGCAAACGTCCATAGATATTAACATTACACACGACACATTTGGACAATGTTGGACAATGTTAATCCAACATCTTGGCTCAGTGTGTGTGTGCTCGTAAATGCGAAACGTTTTCCTCAGAACCCGCAAAATAAGTAAAACAGTGCAAATTTGACATGAAACATAAAATCGTAAAGCCTAAAATGTGATTATAATTGTGAGATATACCTGCGTGACGTCCAACACAAATCAGCGGAAAATGTTGCAAATTCTTGGCCACTTAACCGAGGTAAATATAAATCGCCTCACCTTATCTCTTTCATGCATGGATATACGATAGCATAATAGGCTTTTCGCTAACCTTCAAGTATATTATTGTAGCAAATCTTCCAAAAGCTGTCTCTAGATGTCTTCTGACGTATCTGGACAATTTTTGTTGAGACTTCTGTCTGCAGTTCATTCTGAAGTTCCTTGAAGTTTCTTTCGAGTGTTTCGACAGAACGGTTCTCCTTTAATATTTTATGTCCTGATTGAAACTGATATTTTTAGCAAAAGTAAATATGCAATACTTGCAAGATTTTACAATTACATTACCGCAAATTAATGACATTGTACAGAAAGGTGTGGAAACCATTAGTTGTCGAACCTGGCATACACTTTCAATGTCATGTGACGCAGTTTAATATTATTCTTTTAGATTGATTTACTCTATAGTAATGTAGTTTAAATTCTTATCGTTTAGGTATGCCAATATCAGTGTCGTATCTACATCTGCCTTTATGCATAATGAAAATATTTTAATTTGCCCATCTGTTGGAAAGAGCAGTTGAGAATATTTCCTATATCCCAGTATTAGGCAGTATGTCCTACATGAGTCCATGTGCACGAAATATAGAGCACGTCAGGAATTTATTGTTATCATAATCCTCACCATATATTAAATATATGCCGTTGCTGCTGGCTGATTACGCATGCAAAAACGCAGAAAATTTGTGATCTTAATGTTTACATGAAATTGTCTTTCAGGTTGTGCTCCATCTTATCTCAAGGAACTATGCGTCTCGGTCTTGTCCAACCTGCCCAAATCCCTACATTCCAGTATTAAAGTTCCACTATGGTCGGTTCATTGTTTTAAATAAGTAGCCTTGCAATATGCGACATATGCTCCTTGACCTCTCTATTTGCCTCTTTTCCAGAAGCGCTTGAAAAGAGTTCTGCTCGATCGGTTTTATGCTGTCAGATCAAGAGCGCTTCCGAAGAGTTTTTCTTCGAGTGGCGATATATAAATTTGCGACTAAAATAACAGTTATGATTACAGTGCGTCATACGATAACACCGTAAAACTTTAGATCGCGAATATCAATTCCTAAATATCTAGGACAATTCAGTATTGAAGTTTAGGCGAAACAGAACCTATGAACAGTATGTAGGGATCTCTCGACTAACTGAAGAGTATGCTTACCACTGTTTCCTTCTCTGTAGAATTTTGTTGCTTTACAATTTCATTTGCTTTAGACCTTTGAGTCCTCGGTATCAGCAAAGATGTAGGTCGGATACTTATTTGCTTATTGGAAGGCGACGTAAGCGGTTGTTTTTTCGGCTTAGGTTGAGTTTTTGGAGGCTTTCTTTTCGCCGAAGAACCAGCAAGTCTGCTTGAAAATGTCCTTACTATTGTAGTGTTTGTGAAATTTTCATTTGCAGCGCCTTAGAATATAAGGTGACACATTATTAGCAATTTAGATAAATATATTAATATGTATTAATTGGCAAGAGGTGATGTCTTGAATAAAGATCCTGTGCACAGAAGCACTTGCTACTTACTTCCGAGCAGATGCTGCTACCAAATTATTGTTATTTTTGTCGGATGCAATTGCAGCGTCGGCCGTTATAGTGCAACATTTAACTGTTATTAGAAAAACCGATTGGGTCAAAAGGAAAAAATTGTCGTAGTCGACATCTTTATTCAACTGGCGCTGCGCCTTCCAAAGTGAGACTGGCTAGGCTTAGAACCTAAGGTTTCAAAGCATTCAGCTTCTTTTCTTGGTCAAGCTAAACATCAAATCGCCAAATCGTTCTGTCTATTTGTCTTTTGGGTTGCCTTATGTTTATGTCCCTTTATCTGGTATTTTATCTTTCTCTGTCTGACACGACCCTCATCTTTCTATCTCCTGCCTATCTGTGTAAAGATTCTCTTACTCATCATGTACTTCTTTGTCTGTGTCTCTGTCGTTTTGTCTCTATCTGTGACCTTCCCTCTCAAAGTTTAGTCTACCTTTCGATCCTACTGATCAGCGTCTTCGTTGGATTAAAAAAGCTTGACGTCACTCTAGTTTCGACCACGGTTTAAACTAAACAACAGTGCCTATTCAACTTCCTGAAGACATATATATGTGTGTGTTGCTACATACGCCGTTAAGGTTAGGACCTAGAGGATTAATTTGTACGTTGAACAATAAGTTTAAACTAGAACTGCTTACATTACCGCGACAACATTATTTAGTACAAGATGTAAGAAGGCCCTTTTCATGAAAAAGTATTTGGCTTATCCACATACCAACTTGATTGTCTGTGAGTTTATTGACAATATCATGTTGCAACGTGTCTTTCAAGGCAAGCATGAACTTGTTGAAATCACCAACAGATTTCCGGCTGATAATAGACAAAAGTGTATCAATCCTCACAAATCGATTCTTTTCAGACACAATTTGTTCAAATTCTCGGCATCTTAGCACTTCGCTGGCAAAAAGAGCTGTAAGAAGACCAGAATCGAGATCCAACGATTCTATCAGCCAGTCATAGTTTTGACGCAAAAGACGAGAGTGTTCGGACACTGATTGTTCACCTGCAACAAACGTAAATGGCACAAACTTTAAAGAGTTGTAACCCTGTTTCAATTGTGTTGAAAACGTTCGTACCGATCTGTTCTATCGGAAGCCATTATACATTGGCTTACAAAAGAACAACGCATTAAACCAAACATGGGTGAACCATAAATTTTATTAGAGTCCATATTCTGACATTAAGGTGTCGAGGCTGCGATAGTTTAGGCCAAAGCCTACTTCAAAGATATATATAGCCTATATATAACAACTGAACCCGTTAGTCTGTGTGTCTTTGGCAGTTCTGCTAAAACGCTGGTTGTCAGGCGTATGAGGCTTTTCATTTGCATTTCTTTTTCAGGTCGCATTTTTCGACTCAACCCAATTACCTTTTCCCAAAGTTTGTTCTGTTAGAATTAGATGTGTCAGTTCCCGTGTCATGGCTCGCTAATGGTTTTCATTTAGAAACCATCGCCCGTTGATACTAGGTTCTTAAGCAGCTTATTCCAGAAAGATGGGGCTAACACACCAATGCAGAGTTTTAGCTGGACTTTGGAAGTTCGGGCCTGCGTGACTTTGGCAGATTTCTTCGCAGCATAATGAAGAAATCTGAGGCCAGGAAAGGATAAAACCAAGAAGCATAGATGCTTGATATAAGATGCAGCGCAGTCTGCAAGACAATTACGCATAAGCATTAAGATCATCTTTAACTCAACGCGTTTTTGCATCGGTAAAAACTATCAGTTCCTTTCTCGTGAAGCTGGATATATACCCAATCGTAGGCATAACGCCTATCAGCCGAGCCGCAGTAGTTAAACAGACTGCTCTCATTAATGCGGGAAAGTGTTAGGTCTGCACTACTGGAATTGCCAAAATCAATCCTGGTACATATGACAGAGTCAAAATCTTCCTACAGCTACAAAGCCAGATGAACTTTGGTTTCCCGAGATTTAGCTGGAGGCGATTGAACGACATCCAGGCTCCAAGCATCTCAGATGTCTAAAGTTTCTCTAAGGCGAACCCTATGGAAGACCAAGTGAGATCACAGATAAGACGAATCGCGATGAAGCAAAAACTGGAGTCTAAGTACGTCCAGTAAAAATGAACGCAACCACGACAGAGCACGACCCACGACCCCGAACCACTTTTCAAGGCGTTCCAAAAGAGGTGTAATTTCGGTTAAATGTCACGTAACATTCTTTTCTTAACTTTGAAGAATAAACAATAAAATTAAAGAATATTCTTGTTTCGTTGTATTATGCTGCTCTTGGAAGGAATGGTATATGCTAAAATGCAATTTAATATACGGAAATTTATATCGATGCTTCAAACTCTGAGTTTAACTGCTGTTTATAAATACAGAGTGCATAAATGTTATTAATTAGTCAGATGATTTTAATCTATTGCTATGTTTCTTTCGTTATTAACTCATTTACAGATTGTAGTTTAGATTGACATGGTTTTTGTAGCCTATGTGGAAAATGCTAACAGTTTCAGATAAGGCTTATGTGGAAATTCAATAAACTTTATAGAGCCATATGTTTATTTGGCATGAAAGAAAAACCGTGCTGAAATTCAGTGTTAGTAACAAAGAAAACACTGTTTACCTGGGCATATACTTTCTCCATCACAAGTTAGCATCTGGTACACGTGATGCTGTTTTGTTGTCTTTAGTGATTCAAGAAAACACTCGTAGACATCTCGAGTGTTTATAATGATGATATTCAGTAGCTCTTCACTCGCTTTTATGGGGGTAATATAAAACTGTCGAATATATTCATGTTCTTTCGCAGTTAACTTTTCACTTTGAAACATCTGTGTAACTACATCTGGAACACTTAGGTTGCTGAGCAGCTGATTGTAGTGACGTCGGATGCGGTTTTCGTGGTCCTCTATAAAAGACACGGTTTCTAAAAGAAGCGTAGATTTGCGGAAATTTTCAGATCTAGTTAATTAGTCGAATGTACATTTCCTTATTTCTAATGCTCTCTCCCTTTCAAACTTTCAGCTTTACGGCCTATATGGTTCTCAATGGCGCTTTGAGCTAAATGGTAGAAAGTGAGAGAGCTAGAGAGAAAGTAAAAGTGAATGAACGAGCACTTAATATTTAGTTATGTCTTTATGTATCACGTATATTTTTAGACAGAAATTTTAAAGATTTTATGCAAGAATTTTAAATAACTTTCTAGAGGGTTGGAACAGGATTTTTATATCACTTAAACTAAGGCAAGGTCTAAAATATTTCTTGACTGTTTTGCTTTAGATATATGTTCAAAAATATTATGTAGACAGAAATATTCAAAATAAAATAGGCTTTATATAATAAGTATAAATTTATAATATTGTTCGTCTTTTAAATGTGTTAAAAATTAGTCCTACTTCGTGCAAGTAAGCCTACGCATTGCTAGAGGGTATGAATTCGTGTAACATAAGTAGCTACTATTTAATTTTAGGGTATTCGTTATTTGGCAATCACAATTTTTCAGTGAAAATTACTCCGCTTTGAAAAACCTGTAAAAAGTAACTCTTCGGCATCCGGATCTGATATGACGCGTTGAACCGAATCCCAAAGCAGAAATAATTTTTCACGGGAGGGAATCGCAGTTGCCTTCTCAAAATCCATTCTGAAAGCGAAAAGGTTATTGTAGCAATTACAACATGCTTCACATGCATATTTTGTTACATTATTATTATTATTTTTATTTTTATTTTTTTTACCAAGGTAAGTTTAATCCCTTGGTTGTTCAAAAATTTCCGGAGAAAAAGAGAGAGAGAGTTATTCTGGAACGGCTAATCCTCGTCTGGATTCGGCACCACAAATGTACCGTGGAAGGCGACTGTATTGAAACGCTGTAATGTTATAGACAAACGTTGAAAAAGGTAACCTGTTTCTCTACCATCTCCGAATATGAGGGACAATATACGCCCCAAGTCTGTGAGAAAGGTCATACCCAAACCATTGATAGGGCCTAAAGTCTCAAAGGCCAGAGGGACAAAGTGGTATGCCTTATTATTATTATTATTATTATTATTATTATTATTATTATTATTATTATTATTATTATTATTAGTCAGATATTCATATCGTGCTTATTTTTGACTTCACCTCAAATATGGATGGATGCTTAAGATAAGCCTTGAACTTCGAAATGCTTTGGTGAGAAAGGAGAAAGAGAACTTTGCTAACGTTGCAAAGGGTGCAGAATTCAATAGCAAGTGCTTCCAACACAATGTCTCAAGTCAACTCAAATTAGCTCTGGATCCAAATCTTCACAATGAAATTAATTACATCAGATAAGATAAGCCGATACGAATCAAACAATAGGTTCTAATATTATAAAGTCTTTGTTGTCAAAACAAACCTCACCTGGATAATATTCTTTATATCTCCAGCAAATGAAGCTAAATATGCTTACAAATATACAAATATTCTTTGACAATCACAATAAGTTTGACGGCATATTTTCAGTGATCGGGTATCTCAAGCTATATACGCGAATAGGCCTACACACATAACGATATCCAGTAAAGAGATACGTTACCCTATGGATAGTTCGTTCCCAATGAATTCTTGTCAACTGCTTAAGCCAAAAGCACGCTTTGTAGATCGGCAAGGGTGCTCACACACAATATTCGTCGATTATAAAAGCTTGCCATATTTCAATGTATAGCCCAAGATCGCGTTAGGTAGAGCAATAATAATAATGTATGATTGCTACCGTGTTACTTATATCTGTTTCACGGTCTGATTAGCACAGACTATGTCTTGGTCTATGTGTTGGTGAGCCTCAGCCCATATTGTATAAAGTTATTTTGTGTTTACAGGCTATTGTTTTGTTTATACCTTTCTCGCTCCCTATATGTGGAAAGACCCAAATTCAGAAGGACATGAGGAAAAGAAATTCAACTCTATCCCATGTGAACATATGACTTCTTCAAAACCATCGAACATCGATCCTCTACCTATTAATTCGTCAGTAGATTCAGATTCAGATCAAGATTTTAGAACAGTTTGTTAATAGCAGTTGTTCGTCGTCTTAATTGGCTGGCTTCGAAAAAACAACAATAGAAACAATAATAATAGTAGCAACATTAAAACTAAATATATATTTACAATTATCATGTTATTATAATTCGGCCTATGCTTATAATTATAGCCATCATCATCATCACCGTCATCGTCATCGTCATAATCGAACGACTATGTCATCAAACCACAAACTTCACATCCTGGTACCTACGTTGATGACAACTGAGCTTCCTAGATACGTTAGATAGAAATCAGAAGTGAAGTTGATTCATTTGATTCTTAGTATGGATCTACTCAAAACTCCAGCGTAACAACAATTTCAGATATGACATCGACATAAAACACGTTCATTCGCCAGATGGCTAGTTCATATTTGTCGAGTCTGGTCTCGTTCGCAGATAAAAAGTTTGCTTTAAAAATGGCAATTACCCGGTTCTCTCGCGACGAAGGCCATGTGGCAATTGTCTTGGAACTAATTTACAAATTCAAAACTCACTGTAATCCTATATAAGGTCTAAGATTTGCATGAAATTTAAATCAGTCGCAAGAAAATCCCAATTTATTTTCTGCATGAGGCGCTTTATAGAGTTTGCTAATACACTAATGAATATAGGCCTATGTTCGCATGTTGGACTTCCTAAGATATCATATTCCACAGCTAAGCTGATCAAACTCTCATCTCGAACTTAATTAATCCGAAGTTCAGTTGCAATTATTCTTATCTTATTGTTTGATGAATTCGGAATTATTGAGAGCAACATCACCTACAAACTGCTACAGTTACCACTAACCACCGCGCAAACTTCGAACCACATGCACATCAATAAGCCTTCTATAATCAGCATGCACTGTTACCCAAGCAAATTCAACCGCATCTTTCGAAATATCTCCATACAAGTCCATAGTTAACGTCCCAACAAATTCTAACAAATTCCACCTGTTTAGTCGGTACTTGAAAACCCATCTCCTATTTACTTAATAGAAACAATGTGTGAAGGCTCAAAAAATCTTCTTTTAATACAAAATGATTAGGCTATTAAGGTTAATTATGAGTTCCTCATCTATACTATTGAAAACTGCAAAAATTAAACGGGGCTGAATATTTTATATTTTCTTATTAAATGAATTATTAGTTCCGCATCTATAAAATTGAGAACTACAAAAATTAAACCGGGCTGAATATTTTGTATTTTCTTATTAGTTCCGAATCTATAAAATTGAAAACTACAAAAATTGAACTAGCATGAATAGAGGCCTATTATTTACAAAAGTAATTTTTATTGCTAGTGTCTGAGTTATAAATTCAAGGAAAACTACTGCAGTGCTTCGCTACCAGACTCTAAATGGCTCAGGTCGTAAGAAATGGATATGAGCGCCTTCCGTAGATAAAGATATGGAATGATTTTCTTTCAAATTTTAAAAATATTCAAGAAGTTGAAATTTAAAACCAATTCACTTGGATTTGAAGGAAAAGAATTTTTTTATAATTATTTCAAAATATAAAATTAAAATTAGTCTCAATAATGCAATAATCGAAAATCAAATGCACCCATCTCTGCATATATTTTGCTTAAATTATTTAAACTCAAAAATAAAAATCCGTCCAGCAGAGTCCCATTCGTTGTTTGCCACAAACAGTCTATTATTCTCCTCGTCCAGAAGAATTTTTTGTAGATCTCGTAATCCGTATTTTTCTTCTCTTGAGAGAAATTCTCTTTTAAATTCCAAATCTAAATCCAGTAACAATACTCGACTGCTAGATCGATCAGTGACCATGACAAATCCATTTTCATCGACGGCCAAATAGAATGGATGATTCATTAGTCCAGTGGCCGATCTATATTCTCCACTGAATGACTTTACTAGTTTCCCATCTGCATCCACTATACACATACCTCCCCATACTCGTCATGACTGACCACGAAATAACCAGTGGTCAGTTTTATAGCATGCCATGGATCAAGTTTATCTGCGTCTGATGAAAGATTTATTTCACGAACCAATTGTCCATCTGGCGAATATTCATTTAATTTATTTTTCCAGTAAACAGCTAAAATGACATTCGATTCATATGTAACAGACAGACCCCATCCCCAATCATCTCCTGTTGACCATTTCTTTATTAATTTTCCATTTGGATCAATTCTCAAGATTTCATTCGACTGACCGATGCCTTTGTAATCGAAGACGTAGAGACATTGATTTCTGTTGCAGGATCCTATGTCCTTTGGATCAATTAATTCCTCCAAATTCCACTGACGAGTGAAACTGAATTTCATCGAATCGTAAACTTCAATTTCTGAACTCAATTCATTCACAATAAACAAGTCTTTGCCTAAGATCGTCAATCCGCAGATCGATTTCTTTTTCTTTTTTCCGCCTTTTGTTCTGATCGTCTGAATTAAAGCCGTGTCCGATTTAGGCCTATATTTGTCCTGAAGTTTGCCTTAAAGTAGAAACATATACGTTAAGTGATTTAATATATTACAAACAAACGCAAATAAGGGAATGACGTACTGTAATAAAACTAACAGTGAGACTTATTCTATGACTTAAACAAGATACCGTAATCTTTCGAAACAAACTTGTTTCTATTAAGACCATGCATGATCAAATAATTTCTAAAATTTATGCAATTTCCACTTTAAGAGATTTTGTTCTGTTAATTTGCATTTTTTCCTTTGGACTGCCATCGACTGAATCCATACTAATCCGCCAATATCCCATGTTTTAGAATGGTGTAACTCTAGTAAAGCTAGCGCCGTTATCATAATGTCCAAGGCATCAATCGCTGGTCGCTCCAAGTGAAATCGCAGTAAAAATCCGTAAGATTATAGACTGACTTAAATATTTTACTATGCATATTAGTTGGTCAAACGCGGAAGTTTGGAAGCAAAAAATATATAGGTCTATATATCACAAATAATCAGTTGGCTAACCGTTACCGATAAGTCTTTTGTATTCTTGTGTCTGTGCTTTTAGGTACTCTTTCTCTTTTCGTTCTAGCTCTAAATCCTGTTCAAGTTTCAAACAACTTTCTCTTCTAACTGTGAAAGCAAAATGCATAAAGACTTTATTATCATTGATAACACTTCAGCTGAAATTAACCTGGTAAATGAATTCATTATGGCAGATTGCTGTTTAAAACATAATTTATGTAGCTCGCATTTTACGTCGTTCTATGTTTGTGCTTTAGTTCTGGAAACACAGACAGACAGACAGACACATATACACACAGACAGGTTAAAGACAGTTCATATATAGACGTGAGAAATAAACATTATGTAGATCGTATAAGCGCATTCGAGAGGTCAACTAAAATTACGGAATGCCGTTGGTTCTTAAAAATCAGTTTCCATGTTCAAATAGACAGCTCTTAGCTCTAAACATCATCCACTTGTATTACAGTACCGGACATTAAAAGCTGAATTTAAAAACTGATTTTAAATACATTTTTACTTCTTATTTAAATTTTTATTTTTTATTTAATTTAATTTAATTTATTTTTTTGCACACGGCTCGAATGTTATCCTCAGTTTAACTGTTGAGCAGTTAAACTTTTGAGCAGTTAAACTGTTGAGCAGTTAAACATTAGTATTTCGGCTTAGTATTTTCAACAACACCACTTGAAATAGACAGACATTAAAGTTACTGAAGACGATAAGTTTAGTCCATCGTTGATTCATTGGTGTCGGAAGACCTGATGGTATTCGAGGCGTATTATTTCCAGATTGTGATCAGTGGTCCTGCATTTGTACGAAAAAGAATCGTCGTTGAAAATGCACTCATATCGTCTTCTTCGTGAATACAGAATGCAGATTAAGAATTAAGAGTTATCCCTTGTGTAGAGGACGTCGACCTTAGGTGGGACAGATAGGATATTGTTGTGTAAATCGGCGGTATAATTAATAAAGATCTCAATTTTCAAATGACTGATAGATAGAATCAAAGACTTAGTTTTGAAATTTTTCCGAAATAGTATTATTTATAGACCAGGCTTGTACAGATGACGTCATATATAATGGAGAATATTATTGTGTGCCCATCAACGGATTTAAGTTTTAATTTTAATCACAGCTTCAAAATTCTTTAAACAAATTGTTGCGAAACTGTGAACATAAATATATATGTATATAATATAAAAATATAAAATAAATAAATATATTAAATAATCAAAAATAAAAATTAAATATATATTCAAAAATCAGTTTTAAAATTATTTAAAACTGTTACTAGTACTATTACCCTCTATCTATCGCTCATCAGGCTTTCCATTCAAAACTTAATCACATCTTTTCAAGACATCTTACCCTTATCCGGTAACAGGACAATAACCCCCTGGACAATTACCCCCGGACAATTACCCCCGGACAATTACCCCCATGCAAATAACCCCCCGGACAATTACCCCCGGACAATTACCCCCCTATACAGTAAAGAGTAGACATGAAAGACTTACCATACATCAAAAACTAATTATTAGACAATTATTAGACAATTGGACCCAGACTAGACATGAAAGAATTACCACACATCAAAAACTAATTGTTAGACAATTATCAGACAATTGGGCCCAGACTAGACATGAAAGAATTACTACACATCAAAAACTAATTATTGGACAATTATCAGACAATTGGGCCCAGACTAGACTCTTTCAGGTTGTGTGGTAATTCTTTCATGCCTAGTCTGGGCCCAATTGTCTAATAATTGTCTAATAATTAGTTTTTGATGTATGGTAAGTCTTTCATGTCTACTCTTTACTGTATAGGGGGGTAATTGTCCGGGGGGTAATTGTCCGGGGGGTTATTTGCATGGGGGGTAATTGTCCGGAGGTAATTGTCCGGGGGGTAATTGTCCAGGGGGTTATTGTCCTAGAACCCCCTTATCCATCCAATAGCCTACATCACTTTCTCATTTTTCTCTACCTAAACACAACCCACCGTAACAGTTCCTCTGTCCTCTTCTCCCTCTGGTCTTCGGGCAACCGTATTTTATTCATATGCCATCTCTGGACAACCCCTCTGACTTGACAAGGTGCTTTTTTGTGAATCAGCTGGTGCTCTGCAGTTAGCTTTTAAGTGGGCCTAGCGCTTAAGAAATACTCGAGTTTACAATTAGGAATTATGTAAAAATAAAAACCAGGTAAAAATATAAGCCAGTCTTTCAAATATACGTCTACAGTAAAAATCTGTATGTTTTATGAAATAAGCCCTATTAAAATATCTTTTGATTCTTATAGCACTTTATGTAAATCAGTTCACATAGTGATGTATTCACATGAACTCCAAAGAAAATTTCTATGGAGACGTAGGTCTAAGTTCTATATTCAAGCAATCTAATAGTGTACATATTGTCCCTGGCAGACACATTGATCTATTAAGGAAAGAATTATACTCATTCCCACAACTATAGGCTCTACACCGACGAAAACATCTTAAAGCGTGACACTACATGAAGTTTAACATGGCTTTCAGAAATTTTAGCATAGAAATATATCTTATAGACATGAAGTCGACATTGCTTAAACCTGAAATGATCCTACTGACTCTCATATCTGAGAAACCCAAGAGCTTTACGGTACATATTATTCCAGCACGCATTAAGATTAATCAGCAACCGTTCCTTAATCTACGCGGCGCCAGCTCTTTGTAATAAACTCCTGAAAGAACGAAGTCCCTTTCTTGCCTGTGAATAGAAGTTATCCTCTACTTGCCCTCTCTCATACAGCTTTTCACTCACGACTGAAACCCGAACTTTTCAAGCTATACTATCCAGCTTGCGCTGCTGCATCATTTCATGACCACCATCATCAACGATTTTCATCGTAGCACCATGTTTTCTCCCCAGCCTGATTCTATCGAATCCCAACCTGGCACCGAAACTGACCAAGCAACCTGACTCTTGCGGAATTGATTTGATATAGCGCTGAAAAGGGGATGAATGAGGTTTGATGTAAGTGAGTTTTCTTTATCACATGTAGATCTTATCAAATATTTTGTGATCTAAATCGTTATTTATTTTCCCTGCATGATGGTTCAAACATTTGCGTTATAAACAATTGTTAATTCAGAGATCGTGAAAACATTTCGCAGGGGGTCAACAGCGTTAATGCTTCTTCAGCACCAAACAGCGAGTCGCCTAGATAGTGACGCTGGAGCAGAAGAGTTCAAAGTCCAACGAACCACCAAGACCATCAACACTGAATGCAGAGTCATAGAACAGTAGCAGCTTGTAGCAGATTTAGCTGGAGGTCGACGTAGGCAGTTATGAAAGTAGACTATTGTCAGCTCATTTTCCTAGAACACATGCAGATGTGCGAACCTGATATGATAGCCGTTTAATGTTAGGTAGGGATCGGCAGTTCATGATTGTATGGCATTGACACGTTTGGAATGAACACACGGGCAGGAGGTGTGACTGCACTGGGTATGTGTAGGAGTGTCCGGTGTTGATGCAACCTGTGTCAAATATAGATCTCTGTAACGTTTTTTGGATAGCTCGCGAAAGACGTCTGGTAAATAAAATTTCATACATAACTGCTAAATGAACGATCATAGTGCTGCCGTTGCAACTCGATCACGCTCAAATGTAGGATTATAATAGGCTGATTAGGCTGACATACACGCACCAGCAGAACAGTCAGATCGAAGAATGAATAAGTTCAACGTATAAGCGTAGTTGATGCGTGAGGCACTATCATTTTGTACAAGGTAAAGATATTTAAACAGTTACCTAAAGTTGCAGGCGTGTTGAAATACTGCTTTGTTGTGGAAGTAAATATTCACGTCGCCTAAGACGACGTTTGTCGATAAGTACGTAAAACAGTAAGAGAACACGGTGTTCGTCTGCATACCTGTTGAAGCCAGACTAATGATTGGTTAGGCTCCTTCAATTCAATGGTGGCCCGGCACAAGCCATCAAACAGGGGCTTCCAGAAGAGTCCTGGCAGGTTTCAACTTTGGAAAGGCAAGAGTCGGTCAGAGATGTTTTGGTCTGGAATGTTAGATAACTTGTTTCCGATCAATAGTGCATCGAAAAGACACTATTTCGTAAATCGGCTTAGTCTTTCGTAAATCTGTCCTATAACTCACGATCTTCATACGTGAGTTTCCTAGCTCAAGAATCCTGATCTTTCGTTCTCCTTTGTAGTCGACTTTGGTGTATTGTGATGCGAACAGGGATATTCATGGCATATCAGAAGGGCAGCAAGGACATTTGGCTTAGGCTTCACACATAGTATGAACCTTAGATTTTTAAAAAGATGTTATTAATTAATAACACTTCTTTTAAATTTTTTTGTATTATAATTCATTAAAGCGAAATAGTAGGCTTTAGATGTGCATGTATTTGCAATGGCTGAAGCCTATCTGAATCTCTCGAAGGCACTGGATATACTGAATTATATGTTTTGCTCAAACCCTAATCTGAGAGTTGACTAAGGACCATTTTGCAGATTTAATTTGTTTGTCTGTCGACGTTGCAGACGCAGGGCATCGCTGATGTCTGAAACGTTTTCTCCACCAAAGAGGTTGCCTCCACAGCTGGGTCGTCGACATGTGCCAGAATGTCTTCAGCATAGTGATGAACAGCAAACTCCAAAGAAGAAATAACCAAGTTTGTTCTTGTTCTTCTTTCTCTTTGTCTTCGCCTTTCTTACTTCCCCTCCACATTGTAAACTCATATGCTGTGTAAATAATGGTTGCATCTACGACGATGCTACGCCTCGTCTTGCTGCTCTCAGTGCAACACTGCGAGTCATCGAGCGAAGCTCGAAGCAAGAAAGAAATTTTATCTCTTGATGAAGGACAAATGAAACGTGAGTAAAGATGTCTCGTAGAAAAACACTAACTGAAAAAACAAGATTATTTCTCACACAGAAAATAAATATAAATTGATAATACAATATTAAGTCATGATAGAATTTTTAGACTGCAATCACACGAAAACTGTTTTAAAGCATGTATATTACATTATATTGGGTCTATATTAAATTTGTACCTGAAGATTCCTGTTGCAGTTCCTGAACTTTCTTGATGAGCTGTGCCTTCTCTTCTGTCCAAACTTTTCTCTCTTCCTCAAAGTTTAGTTCGAGGCCCAATGGTGCCACTTTGATATCTACAAATAATTGCAAATAATTGCAATAATTGCAAACGCAATTTCTCTAGCAGAAAACATTATGCCTAAAGTTGCCTTAACCAAATACAAAAAACAACGTCAATTGTAGGTAGTCTATTGATGACAACAGACGTACCTGTGTTAAGAAGTTGTAGATTATGGTAGATCCAATTTCTTAGAAATTGTTACGTAGCAAAATATTTGAAATCAACAGTTCACATTGCTTCCTGGATCATTGTAATCAAAAGATCAACAACCCTGTTACACCAGTGCAGCGTAAATGCAGGCTAAGTGCAGTTTACTCATCAGCAGTAATGCTCCGAAAAGTTCTTAAGTCATATGCAAAACTTTTCAAGAAATAACAAAGAAATGCAACAAGAAATGCAACAAACCTTGTGATCTTGAATAATCGATCCCTTTTTCTGTAACTATTAGGTTTGCCTCAAATTCTTTTAAATTGGTTTCGGTTTCATTTAGCTTCTCCTGGGCGTCTCTCAATTTTTCTTTAATTACGGTTAAAGCTGGTTCATTTTCCTTTAACTTCTTTTCTGTGTTTCTTAATTGCGCTTCCATTTCTTTGAGTTCTACTTCAGATTTTTTTACCTCATCTTTAAGTTTTTCTATGATGCTTATTTGTTCATTAGCCTCTTTCACTTGCCGTAGCTTTAGCACCTTCAGGCTCTTTACCACAGCCTCACTATTCTTAAGTCTTTCAAACAGATAATTGTTCTCATTTTGTGTTAGAGTAAGTCTTTCCTCTAACTCATATACTGTTTCTTGTAATTCTCTTAGTTGTTTCTGGGCTCTAGCTTCCTCGCGTTGAATATCATTCTTCATTGCTTTACATTTGTTTTCTTGATGAAGAATTTCTTGCATCAGTTTCTCACATTTTTCGTTCTTAGCTTTGGCTTGCATTATATTCTGTCTTTTAATGTATCGCGATTCTAAAAGAAAATAAATATAGTGACTCGGAATCAAGTTTTATGCGAAAGGTTTGTCCAAAAATTCGCAGAATACGGAATACAATTCGAACTTACTGTTAGTTCTATGCAATTATAAATCTAAAAATGTTATAAGAAATAAACTAATATGTTGCAGAATCTTAGTCACTTCACAATAGTATCCATAAAAAGCGTCACCTTAATTAAGTCATACATGGTCATAGGATAATTTGATAGGCTCATCGATCACCTTGTACTATTTTCTCATAGTAAATCTTCCAAATGCTGTGTGACGATGTCCTCTGATGTAACAGAACTGTTTTCTTTGCAATTTCTGTCTGCAATTCAATCTGGAGCATCCTGAATTTTGCCTCGAAATATGAAACTGGTTTTTTCTTCTGAAACATTTTGTTTCACGATTAATATTGACACGTTTATTGCATAAGAAATTATACAATTTACTGCGTAACTTTTGCAGTTACAGTGCCGCAATTAACAACACCGTACAGCAAGCCACAAACTTAAGCGAAGGCCATATAAGGGTTTGAATACAGGTATGACAGCAAGGTCACAATAAAAAGTAAAAACATATAAATCAATCTTTAAAAGATACGAGTTATTTACATAAATAAATAATTTAATTATTTCACAACTGAAAAATCTGGGTTTCAATTTTTAAAAACTAGTAATAATTACAGATATTCATTTCTGCTGTTAATCTGGCAGCGTTTTGCCTCAATCATGGGTTCCACAGCCAGATTTATCTGTTCAGGCTGAAAATCATTTCAGGTCTAGACTAGCTAGCTGATGGTAGATAACCTTTATGATGCAACAACTTCAACAAATTCTCATATTTACATTCCAAAATTTATGAAAAATAAGAATTGTCTGTAATAAGGCCTCAAGCAGAAACAAATTTAACAGTTTACACGACAATATCCACATCTTTTAAAACTAATTCTTCATATTATAAGAGTCACGAACTCTTGAGGAATGGTGAGTTATGCCTTGTCCCAAAGCAAGGGAGTTTTAGTGCGTTGTCGCGCCATCAATATATATATATATAAGGTAAGCTGTTAGTATTTGACTCTATATACCGAACCCCGTGTCGATGTCTTTTCCTTTCCTCAGGATCCCCAACAATTCGGCGAAAACTCGCAATTACATCGGCGTGACGGCTCTTCCCGACGTAAAGACGCGCTTAAAATTGGAAGCGGTGAAAAACTGCGTCTTCCCTCACCGACCGGTTAGTCCCTTGTTGCACCCGATAAAGGGTGAACGAGTTGACGATGCCTTCTGCTGGCGTCCGACAAGTGTTCACAGAACGACCTTGTGCCCGCGTTGGCGACCAAGGTCGTGGTATGAACGCCGGATGACGTTCAAACCACCGTCGCGACAAGTTGCAGCTTCCGACTGGAGCTAGAATGTTCTTGAATTGTCTCGAACTGCAACGCCCGTTGACTCTGAAAACGACTTTGTCTGTATTTCCGACATGCCACGTTCGTTGACTGGCAGCAGTGGCGTTCTACCTGCCATGAGTAACTGACATTGTATGGCATCGGCCTGTCGACTCTGTAAAGACTTCCTTCGCTGGTTATCTTTGAACAAACTGTTTTACTATTATACCATGCCTTGTGCTTTAATCGCTTTTAAGTCGACGTCATGACCTTGTGATCCCTCAATCCCTCTGATCCTCACCGCATTCGACCGACCATCGCCCATGTAATACGTCTAGCGGCCTATGTAGTCTATAAGCGTATAACTCCACATATGTACCATTCCATATATATATATATATATATATAATCGAAAATATCTTTGAACTACAAGGGCAATCGTTGACACTAAGCTCTGATGTCACCCAGCTTATGCAATACAGAATCGATGCCCAACATATTGGACCACACATCTAACTGAAGCATAGGTCTACACTTACCACTATTTTCTGCTGTAAGCTGGTTTGTTGCTTTTCTATTCGAATTGGTTTAGACGGGCGAAGCATTGGTTCCAGTAAAGGTTTAGGCTGGATAACCATTGAGTTGGTGGAAGGCGACGTAGGCGGCTGTTTTCTCGGTTTAGGTAGAGTTTTCGGTGGAATTCTTTGCCTCAGTGAACTAGCCGGAAATGTCTTGTTTGCTATGTTAGTCACATTCTGAATCGCATCGCCTTTAAATATAACGCGACAAAGTATTAACAGTTCAGATAGATGTATGCATATGTGCGTGATTGCCTCATTATAATTGCATAGCTAAATTATCTCCCCAATTCATGTACCTGTAAAGAAATAAATGTCTTTTTTTATTCACGTTACAATTACTGCACATCATTTACTAAGTATCAAGTAAATAAGTAGCTCAATCTGGACTTAAGAGAAGCAGCAGAAGAGAATTGTCATTCTCCCAGGCCTTTAATCAGCATTATGGAATCTGCATGCAGAAGAGAGCGGATTTCAGTTGGACGGCTGTTCCAGAAACACAGACTAACGGAAGATATACCCCGACGTGTATGCGAAGGTGTGCGGCAAGGGGGAACGGCGAGGTCAATCCTCAACCTCATGGTGTGGCCGGTAGGCAAAGGGTAGGCAACAACACACAGCTTTGATGTCTTGAGGAACGGTATCAGTCATAGAAGCCCGTGTAAGAAATACGACCTCGTAGCGTATGAGATCAGCAATCGGTAGTCAATATAGGGTACGTCGCATATATACTATCCGATATATGCGCAAAACGCGGCAGGTTGACCAGTAGACGGGCAGCAGAGTTGAGGACTTACTGTAGCTGTTGTCCTGAGAAAGGAAGGCCAGCTTTGAACGGCGTTGCAGTGATCCTTTAGCGAGAGTATAGTCTAGTGTACAAGAAGAGTGAAGCAGAATCAGATGAAAAGATTCTTTTCATGACTCTGATCATCCTCAATTCATAATATCTTCATCTGCAGATGTAATTTACATGGTGGACTAGCAAGAGTTCTCCGAAAAGAAGCACGTCAGGATCTTGAATTAAGCAAACCGGCTTCTAGGTCTCTTATATCAGCGCTGAATGATCAATCTTGGCTCGTGTCTGTGTCGTGCAATCAACATATAAGCTTATTGATTCTTTGCTTGGTTTAGCCTAAAACGATTGATGATATCCATGACTGAACTTTTTGATGACAGCAATCAATGAAGACACGCGCACAAGAGTATCGCAAGCACGAAATTACGAAGATAATTGTAAAATTCTAAACATGAAAATAGCAGAGAATGAGGTATTTTGTGAAGAAATTCTCTTTGTCGCTTTGCCGCTTGATCTCCGACCAGGGGTTTTGTCACTTGACGTCACTGTGGCTCCAGCCTTGAGATCGACGTATAGGCTTGCGCTCCGCGTTTGCCATATAGCTCCCCGTTCAGAAATCCTCGATCCGCCTCTGGCAAAAGGCAGTACAAGGAAATTCTCTTAGGCATACTATTTTGAAAACAGAAACGAATCTGAATGTCGTAGAGTAGATAGATGAGTTCAGTATGAAGGTTTTCTCACAGGAGTAATCATGAATAAAGAACGATATGAAGGAACGGAAAACGCATTAGCAAAGAAATAAGAATAAATTAAGAACTATCACTTTTCACGGGACATAAAATGTTTGAAATAAGATTTATGGAAGCCTTTTTCATAAGAAATTGCATTAGCTAATCACATACTTGCCGATGAGTCTGTGAGTCTTTTGAAAATTTCTTCTTGTAAGGTATCTTTCAAGGCATTCATAAAGGTTTTGAAACCATCAGCAGATTTTCTGCTGATAATGGACAAAAATGTCTCATTTCTCACACATCGCTCTTTCTCGGAGAAAATTTGGCCATATTCTCTACGGCTTAGCACTTCCTGTTCAAACAGTTCTGTAAGTAGACCAGAATCAAGATCTAATGTGTCTGTCAGCCAAACATAGTTTTGGCGGATAAGGCGAGAGTGTTCGGACACGGATTGATCACCTGCAACAAACATCAACGGCATAGACTTAAAATAGTTGCAATCCTGTTCCAATTGGATTTGGGTTGAAAACGTTTGTTACCTATTTGCTCTATGGAAATTCATTTCACAATGGTCTTTGATGGAACAGCGCATTACCCTAAGCTTGTATTAATTATTTATAGGACTTCTTTTCTGGCTTTGAGCAACTTGTAAAGTCGCAAAATTCTATTGGATATATATATCATCTAAAAAGAAAACCATTAGTCTAAACTTGTGCTAATTATTTATATGACTTCTTATTCTGGCTTTAAAGAACTTGTAAAGTTCTGTAGAAAGTCAAAAAATTCTGCTGGGTGTATATGTTATCTAAAAGGAACACCGTACAGAAATCCAGTGCTGGTAAGAAAAAACACTGTTTACCTGAGCACATACTTTCTTCATCACGAGTTAGCATCTGGTACACGTGATGTTGTTTTGTTTTCTTTAGTGATTCAAGAAAACACTCGTATACATCTCGAGTGTTTCTAATGATGATATTCAGTAGCTCTTCGCTCGCTCTTATTGGAGTAGAATGAAACTGTCGAATATGTTCGTGTTCTTTTGGAGTTAACTTTCCACTTTGAAACATCTGTGTAACTACATCTGGAACACTTAGGTTACTGAGCAGTTGATTGTAGTGACATCGGATGCGGTTTTCGTGGTCCTCTAAAAAAACAAGTGTCTTTTAGAATATTGTCGGAAATTTTCAGTTCTAGTTATTTACTTGTTTGTACATTTGCAGGAGAACATTTCGTGAAAACTTCCAGTTTCAGTAAACAGCCTTTTATTATCTTCAAACCTGCATAGAATGAATGCAGAGGAATAGCATTTCTCGATTAGGTTGTCAGATTCAGGCGAATGATACAATAGCTTAGAATGATAGGTTGTAAGCTCCAATGATGAAAATTGATTACGAAAACACGACTGACAGTTCCACGTGTAAAAATGGAAAATATTTCTTAATTTCAAACTTCCTTCCTGAAAATACTATGTATTTTAATTACCACAAAGCGCTTGTGAGAACTACGCATGATTGCTGAAGGAAAGAAAGAAAGATGGAGAAATGGAAAGATAAAGAAAGAAAGAAAAAATATTGATACGTGAATAGTGTCACAAAATGCGCTATATGCTGAGACCTTGCATGGTGAGCAGAAAGCTTCCCTTGCTGGCGGTAAGATAGGATAGGGTTGTTGTGCACGGCGAACGAGATGGAGGACTACTATACAACTAGATGTCTTCAATCAATCGCTGGGTGACAGAGCGAGTTGAAGAAGAATAGGGGACTTCGAAGAATGTTTTTGGCTGGACGGACTGGAGAAGCGAGGCCGTTACTGAAGTGAAGGAAGCCTGAGAAGCGGAAAAGTGCTTAGCTTCCCTTGACCTTCGTCTTCATAAGAGGAGATTAAATATGTGTGCGTGCTGGTTTGCTAATGAATGTAAGCCTGTGTTTAGAGTCTGTATGTAAAACTCCGCATGTGTACATTTGATTGAAGAATTTATGCCTTAATTGTGTATAGGGTTTTGAATTTGTGGATAATTTATCTCAAGATATGAAGTTGTAATGTGATAACAGTAAGTGAGCGATAAACTATATATATATTTATTTCAATAGCTTGGAAGGTCTCGTGTACTGAAATAGCTCATTATTTAGCGACAGTTTGCATAGGTAGATACGTTGGCATATGTTATATGAAATGTGCATAGTTGAGGTATTTGAGTCCAGCTGTAGACGCTCATTGAAGCTTATTGTTTGTCTGAGATAGCTAGCATATCTTGTGCGTTTGTTTACACGCAGAGGTTTGCGAACTATGTAGGCTTACAAGTTGAAAGCTGCTCATTAGAATGGATTGTGCAATTTTTTGAGAGGTTTATTGTATTGAATTAGCCTAGTACTGGTTATACTGGTGGTAACTTTGACTGGAGCTATTGAAGCTGTACCATGAGGGAGAATCTTGGACTGGTTGACAAGTGTTCCTAAAAAGGTCATATACCCCAACAGCAACGCAATATGTAAGACATACCGAGCCAAATAGCAATATTTCAACATGGGTTTTATATATCCTATTTGTGATAGGACCTACGAAGCTCATATGAAAACATTGTCTTATGTGTTTCATATGTTCTGTATATGGCGTTGCTGCTGGTGTAGCGATTTAAAAAGTATTCAAAACGATAGACTTCTTGTTCCAATTAAATTTTAAAATGGTACGCCCTTTAGATATGTTTGTCTTGTCTTGTCTTTAACCGTCCTCGAGCCAAGGATTGACTGCACCACGGACAATTTTGTGCCATATTTTAAGTCAGTTGATGTACCTAATCTTATCTAATGACTTCTATATCGCCGTTATCCTAATGCCTCAGGCAGTAATCGATGTCGCTACAAGTGAAAGCGTAATCAAGACCCATAATACGTTGGAGAAGCCAGGTCGAATTCCGACAGGTCGGAGTAACCAGAAGTTAGGCTAGGGTCGGTAAGCAATTAGAAAATGCTGAATGGATAGGCTTCAGTCTAAGCCTACTTATTATTACGGATCAGGAAAATGCGTAACCTGATTGGCTATTATTTTCCTTTAAACAGCGGCTTATGTGTGGATCTGTACGTCGGTTATAATCTAAGTTTAGTGAAAGTTACACAACTATGAAAAACCTGTAAGTGCTGAAACTTCAGCGCCCGAATCAGATATGATGCGTTGAACTGAATCCCAGAGCGAAACTAATTTTTCAGGAGATGGATTCGTCCTTGCTTTCTCAATATCCATGCTAAAAATGACATAATTTTTGCAAAAATTACAATATGTTATCTAAGAATAGTTTATTATAGCGTTTAGGCCCTACTTACTGCAGGCAACTTACTTATATAGGGGTAGACTTAAGAAAGCAAACTGGACGGAATTGATATTAACTTCGGCATATCATTTAGATGACAGCTACTGTGCCGTCATAGATGTCGAGTTTATAAGGTATTTCAAATCTTTAGGCATTCCAAATAAAGAGAGTTGTTTTGGCACGTATTTAATCCTTTATCGTGAACTACTGTATGCAGTACTTGCAAGCTTGCCGATGAATCTAGTACGTCAGCTTCAGTCCGTCCTGAACTGCCCCATCTGGATTGTAGCCAACTTGCCAAAGTTTTCGCATATCTCGAACTACATGCGAAAAACACTGCATTGGCTCCGACTGAGGAGAGAATTAACTTCAAGGTTCTTCTCATAGGGCTGGGCCTCGATAGTCGGCACGGTTCCGGAATGCATCAGAGAGCTTCTTATTCCTGTCTCGAGCCAGGCCGTTCGACAAACTCTGCGTTCTGCGGCCCGTGGAGAACTGATAGTCCGGCCGGCGCTACCGTACGACGGTCCGGCTCACAGTGCTTTCTCGTATATTGGACCATCCTTCTGGAACAATCTTCCTCTGATATTTTGATCTCTTCCTCTCCAAACAGCTAACGAAACATTCTCAGTTTATCCTAAGACGCACCTTTTAGAACTGTCAGATAATCATGTTGCAACGTCTTTGTATGGTTTTTAAAATGTGCAATATAAGTACTTCGATAATTACGTACATACATACGGCCAAGTAGCTACTGATAGCCTAAACAGTCGTCTCCTCATGAATTCGTCCAAAAACGAACGTCGTTGTTTCTTGAGTCTCCCAAAACTAACATTCAACGTCGTCAAATAAAACAAAACATGTACAGTCCAGAAATAGCTTCGGTTAGGCTAAGCATTTACCGATCAACGGTCAACTCGATGCTTGAATTGAACATCAAAAACACTTGAAAGATTACAAATTATCACAGTAATCTAGGGCTCTTAGAAGGGGGTTCTGTCAAGTATGTAATTAGAGTCGTCTGATCTTAATATAAAGTAAATCGAGACCATATTGCCCAGTGTTAAATTTCTGTAACACTCAAATGACTCTTGAGTTGTGACCCAATTTCTATCAATTAAGTAAATTTGCATCTCGCAAATGCGTAGGCTGTTCTGTTCCGCCCTAACGTAGTTTATGTTAGAATTCCATCAAACGCACAGTCACTGGCATCCACAATATTGAAAGGCATTATTGAATTAAGAATACTTAAAAGTTTAACACAATAATTCTTTGACGTTGTCGAATGCGTTGGGTTCTGCATTAGCCAAAGAAGACGGTTTGACACTCCTACCAATGCGTTGCTCTGAATTGTTCATTTTTTGTTCTGTATGGCATATGGTCATTTCGTTTCTCTTAAATACAAATGAGCTCATTTCGTGCATAAAATTGCGGGCTCGAAATTGTTCGGATATTTTACTACCATTCTTTAATATAACTCGCTCTAAGTTCATCGGATTTTTAATTGTTAGCTTTTCATCTCAAATGCTTAAAAATCTCTGATGGTTGAGACTTCGAGAACTTGACTTGCTGCGTTTCTATCGACCCTACTTGGCCACATGAATGATGTGAGGATTTTTCTATTTGGCCTAAATTTTTTACGAGGCTTGACTTTGCAGTTTAAGTGTTAATAAGAGTTTAGACATTTGCAAACGCCTAACAAGAACCAAATAATGTCTACACATAAGTGTCTTTGCACAATAAATTAAAGCGTCATCGAGGAAAACGAACGACGAACCCTGCTCTCTGACCGTCAAGCGCAAGGAATCTAATCTGCATCTCAATTGTGAGGGGTACACTGATTGAAATGTTAAGAAAAAAACTTTTCACACTCGGTGTACCGCATCTTGTGTAGTACCCCCTTGTACATTACTTTCGGTTGACAACGTGCACCAGCTGGCAATTTGCGTATTACAAGTCAAGAAGCTATCGGACCCTTTATTGCGTCTATAAATTTAGCAAGAAGCGCGACGTGGACTTTACCACCTGGCGTACGCTAATCTTTAATTCAACAACGCCTGACTGCCAATACAGTGAACAGGTATTCGTCAGAAATGGTGTTCCGCTAATGTAGGCCTCTATCTATGTGAGTCGGCATGCATTTGGCTACTTACCTAGCGCCATTTTGGAATCTTCTAAAGACGCTAAAGCTTTCCATCAGGTTCTACTTAACATGAAGATGATTTGGATCTGTCTGTTTTCGTTAAATTCTTATTTTCTGAAATATGGTCAAGTGCACTAGAAAGACGGTGAGCTCGAGTCGTCGTATGCGATCCTGAGGACAATTTATTCCCAGTTGATTCATTTGACAGTACAGTAATGCCTCGAAAAGTTGAGATATTTGTACTATACAAAAAGTTTCCATGAAGTAACAAAAATTTGCAACATACCTTCTGATCTTAACTCATCGGTGCCTTTATCTGTCACTTTTAGCCTTGCCTCTAATTCTTTTAGCTTGGCTTCGGTTTTATTTAACTTTCCTTGGGTTTCTTTCAGCTTTGCTGTAGTCATTTTTAAAACTGTGTCGTTTTCTTTCAACTTTTCTTCTGAGTTTCTGAGTTGGGATTGCGTTTATTTAGGTTTGCCAGTGTTACCTGTTCTTTGTGCTTTTCTGTGATGCTTTCTTTTTCATTATTCTCTTGCTCTTTTTGCTGATTCAGCACCATTAGGCTCTCAACTTTGACGTCACTATTCTTAAGCTTCTCAGACAGAGTTCTGTTCTCATTTTATGTTAGATTAAGTCTTTTCTCTAACTGAAATACGGTTTCTTGGAATTCTCTTTGCTGTTTCTTGGTTCTAATTTTCTCTCGTTCAATGTCATCCTTGAATCTTTTACATTCGCTTTCTCGAAGAAGAATTTCTTGCATCAGTCTCTTGTGTTTTTCGTCTGCGACTTTGGTTTGCACCATGCTTTGCCTTTTGAAGTTTTCCGATTCTAAAAAAATAATAATTATAGTGACTTGAAGGGTTGTGAGCCACTATACCGCTGTAAGTAAAGACAACATCGAAAGTTTTAGTATAGATTGGCGCTTGTAGTAGGCCTACCTAGGCTAACCGTAATGGAGAAAATCCATAAGATACAAAAATATTCCTTGATTGTTACACCTCACAATTGATAACAGTGAGCACTGTATCTGTACTTTCTCCTGAAAACTCGCAAAATAGGTTAATCTTGCGAATTACTCAGAGAATTAGAAAGTGGTATCGCTCGCTTTCGATGGTCGATAGCAACATTTTGATGTTCGAAGTTAATGCAGCGTTCGGCGATCAGAAATAAACTCTGTGCCAGACAGCCTAATTGGTTATTAGGACAATATTCTGGAAGGCTCTTCCTCATTCATTCTGACGTAGGCTTAATAAGAAGGGGTTGCAGCAATCCAGGCGCATTACAATAAAAGAAGGGGTGAATACCGTTACGGCGCTGCTCAAATCTGAAGCAATGGGCAGAAGCATAGCTTGCAAAAAAGAATTAACACGGTCAGCCTTGGATAGTTCTTCGTCGATGATCGTCCATGACAATGAGATCGTTCGTGTGCGTTTACATCCATGTGTTGTACCTCTTTTTTAATTATGTATATCCCAATTCATTCACATCAACAGTGAAGTCAAATATTTTAGTATTTTTGGTATTTAATATTTTAGTATTTTTTTTAAATTTAAAACTCAATTTTCTGTTATTAAGAATCGTAGCCGACAAAGAGGAGATACCCCTAAGTTTAATCACATGATGCTTTTAAAATAAGCCATAATGTAGCTGACGCAAGATAAAGGGTACCCTTGTCGTCAGAATGACTTGAGAGAGCGGATATTTAGATCAGGTTTAGTAGTTAGTGAGTAAGCCGTCGTTGCAATTTTAAAGTAGTGCATATCTGAGTACTCATTTACTTTAAATCTTCTATCAAGTATTTTCATGCTGGTTAGTCACATTAAACGAATTGTTATTGCGGAACGGCTTATAAGAAATGTTGTCAAATATATTTTATTAATTGCTAAATCAGTGACTTTAAATACAAAACCTGGGTTTGTCCACATGAATGACTCTTCACTGGTTTGTGTTGTGACATCGTGACCATATGCTTTGCTTAAGGATTTTGTTCTTGTAAAGCTTTCTGCCATCCAACCTATCAATAAATGCAAGCATTGAATGAAAGATAATGCTGCATTCCTTATAAAAGCCTCTTATAAGAATGCACCATCGTACAGAAAGAGAGGAGAGCGTGACAGGAGATCCTGGTTGGATTTGCGTTCAAAAGATTCTTTCTAGAGAAAATCAGGAATCTATTCGCCTGTCTTAAAATAAAGGACCTTCCACGACATACTGTAATACAGGCCGCCATTGCGGTGCAGATAAGTGTGAGCGGTGTAATATAGTGAACCATGAATGAATAAATCCAGTTTGATACATGAATTAGATTATGGCCTTTTCTGAATCCGAATTTCTGAAGTCGCCTAGTTTAACGACGATTTCCTTTATGATTTGCCTTTACCCTTTAATCACTTACCTATAGTTGTTATTGCATTTGCCTGTATACAAACCTCTTTATGGTAAGAGTACATGTTTTTGATGCAAATATTGAAACTTCATACATAATTTGTTGCTATTTGGTAGTGTAAGGTATGTAAAACAAACCAAAAAATGCGTAAAGCAATGGATTGCAGCGACTTTCTTCGTGCGAGGCTCATGCATAAACGTATAACCCATTGAGTGCAAAATAAAGTTTAAAACATGCATTTCAGGCACAAATCTGAGCAGGCCTTTACCCTTTAATCACTTACCTATAGTTGTAAGAACTGCAATGCCATCTCGAACCTCGGTAATGAGTATTAAGTTAAAACTCGAAAATCGGATGTTCAGTCACACATTGAAATAAAACGAATCGAATTGGCACCGCATTTGTCGATTTCTATGTAACTTGACTTTTAATATATTACATTTGATGTAGCGCATTGTTTCTCTTTCATGATTTGGGCCATAATTTAATGGTTAAGCATTTGGAAAGCAATTAAGTTAAAAGAATGCTTAATAAATACCCTCAATTCCCGTGAATTCTTCAAGAGAGATGAATTCTTCATCTTCCAGTCTTATACGTGAGTCAAGTGTATCCCTACTGTTTGGTCCGATTGTTCGAAGTAATCGATTCAAGATGCCTTCTAAGATACACTGTAGACGTCCAGAGTTGAAGAGCTGCGTAAATGTAACCGCATTTTGAACTGTCTTGCAGTATATGAATATGACGATGCTCTCTCCTGGAATGGCTTTCACTGGATCTATACCACGTTCTTTCATTTCCATAAACAGTTCCTTGATGACCATCTCAGCTGTTGTATTGTTTCTTATTACATGGTTAAAGGCGTAAGATAAGGATCCATCCAAATCCGATCGGTTGTTGTTGACATGCACAACTGGCATTTCGCCTGCAACATACATTGAATGTCATATGGAATGCAGCGTTGAAGTTTGAATGGTTACACTAGCCACGAATGGTCTTAGTCGTAGATTTAGCTAGGGTAGTCTTGACTGTATGTAAGAGAGAACGCATACAAAATTTAAAAAACACACACAAAATAAAACAAATGCTTTGGGCAAGGTGAAATGTGACAGGTAATTTATTTTCAGTATTACTCTATCCTATATCTTTGGATAACTACGACTAGACAGACTGACTTTAGAAGGCTTGGTCATAACAGGTTTTAGAATTAAGGCAGCCATTTAACTCTAATCTAATAATCTAATGGCTTCTATAGCGCGGTTGTCATAATGCCCAAGGCGATAGTCGACGGTCACTTTACATTAAGTCAAACTCGCACTCCAAAATCATAATCCATTGGAGAAGCCGGGTCAACTACCGATAGGTCAAAGAAACCGGAAGCTAGGCTACGGTGGGTAAGCAAGTTGAAGCAGATGAGTTTTAAGTTTAGACCTGAATGACATCACAGAACGGACAGAACGATTTAAAATTGGCAGCGAATTCCAAAGCCGTGGACCAGCAACCGAGAAGGTCCGAGATCCCAACACAGTTCGAGTACGGGGCAAAGGAAGAGTCATAGTGTCTACAAATCAAGTGTAATATTTGTTGGTATAAAAGATAAGCACAGAACGTCTTGGAAAACACGAGTTCTTAGAACCTAGGATGTAGGGGATATTACGTTTACTAGTGTGTTTCTCTGACTTCATCTCAGTTAATAGATTGATACGGTAACTATGCACCGATCACAAATCTTCATGACAAATTACAGTATATTGCATCATTTAATAATACTTACCTTCGCTTAGAAAACCAGCTGCAGCCGTTTGTTGGGATTTTCTGAGTGCCTCTTGAAAACTGCTATAGGAGTGGTTGTTTCGTCTCATAATAGTACTAATCAATTTAGAAATCTTTGTATAATCATCTTAAATCTTTGTATAATCATCTTTCTCTGCCCTAATTTCTTCGGCGTCTGCCATGCTTACTGCCTTCGAACCTCTTAGCTCTGCCATTACTTCATTGTCAATGGATATCACTTTCACTATTTTGGGCCGGATTTTAACTAAACGTCTGTGTCTTTCGTGCGATAATGACAGGTGGTCGTCTGCAGATTATAACATAAACACATTTCAGTTGTTATAATCTTAGTTTAAAATTTATCCAAATTTATCGGTTTTTTTGTATTCTCATAGTTGAATGATTTTCAAGTGTTACAGAGTTGATAGTTTTAGACATTTAAGATAAGTAGAACCACGCTTCCGAACCTGTGTTGTCTCCAAGCCTTCTCTAAACAGCGATATCATCAAATCTCTTTAATAGCAAAAAATTCCACAATTGATACCAACAATTTTGTAATTCACCAATAATTCATTCCATAACGCCAATCTGCCCTTGTTTTGGAGCTGCCTTTAAAACTGCCCATGTTTTTTAGGTGGCTTTAAACATGTCATTGTTTTGGAAGTGTTTATTCATGTTCTTACCTAATTACTAACGTGTATATGTTGAAGCTGAATTGGGATTACGATTAGTGTTATAAATATATACCTTCAGTGCTTCCTCTCAAGAGATTTGCCACATGCTCCTGTTCAGTGACCTCCATCACTTGCAGAAAGGACTCATATGTACTAATTGAAACTTCTTTCATCCATTGCAACAAAAGACTGCGTTGCTTTAGTAGATTTTTTTTCCGTCTTCAGATCATATTCTTGCGTTTCGTCTAGGACGTCTTCGGCTCTTAAGAAATCGATGACATGGTAATTGATTGTTATGCATCTTAATAGGACGTCGTAGTTCTTCTTTATAACATCATAGTGAGACATTTCTCAACTGGAATCTATGAAAACAAGTACATTTGCGATCGGGTTACGTTAAATAAGTACATTGCCCAACCAAGGATTAAATACAGCGGAAATTTTGAGGTTTTCAGAGAAGTCTGCCTTCAAGTAATTGCATTTCAGCCTGATTTCAATAAATTTATTTAATTAATTTTAGCTACATACTGCACACAGTCTGATGACTTAAGCCCTGAATCTGAGAAGCTGAGGAATTTCGCTAGGGGCAGAGAAGCACTTTCGCAAAGGCCAGAATAAAATTGATATTAACATTGAAATGTCGTTAACAAGTTGTCAGTTCCGGCCTCGTTTCACTGCAGTTGATTACGTAAAGGCCTATAAGGCGTTCTGAACTTAGGTTCTTGGGCGTCGAGGCTGGAAAGATCTCCATTTTGAATTTCGTAAATTTTTCTTTACCCTACCCCATTCGTCGTTCACCCACCATCATCTATCTACATTCAAACGTAAAATTCACCTTTTCAAGAAATCTTACCCTGACCTATCCAATCCGCTGCCTTCCCAGTTCGTTTAACTCAGCCCACCGTAACGGCTCCACTCTCCTTTTCTCTCTCTCCTTTTCTCTCTGGCCATCTGACAACCAAACCCCACTGATTTGACGCAGCGCTCCTGAATTAGTTAGTGCCCTGCGTTTAGCTTTTATTTAGCATTTTAGAAATTTTAGAGATTACGATTACGAACGCGACAAGGACAGTCTATGCTAAGTCGTAGCTCTCCATAGAAGAACCGAGTCAATGATTTCCCAGACGCAAATGGAATGTGACGTCAGTGCATCTTTGCTCAAACGCGCTTGGCTCCAGGTGACACATATAGAATCCATGGGCTTTAATATATATTAAAATAATCCGTGGATCATAGCGGCCGACGATACCGGCTACATTAGTTGTCTAAACATCGGCCAACAAGCACAAAATCCTTAGAAAACTCGAGAACTAACTCCAGATGCAGAGAATTGGACTCAGAACGACATACAGTAATACACGAAAATATTCCAGCAACGCCTTAGAACGACGATTTTTAATAAGACCTATTATGAATAAAAATCAAACGATTGTTACAGTCTGAAGCCAATGCAAATTACGATGTATATGTCTCTTGACAGATTTTAAGACAGTTACATCTGGGTGAGTTTAGTCGGTAACGCACATCCTACTTAATAACAAATCCGGGAGTATATGATAGAATAACTTAAGAAATAGTTGGCGATTTGGGATTAACTTACGATTCGGCTAAACTTAGATCAGAAAGCACAATTGTTATTTCAATCACGACTATATATCATACTACAATGTGATTAAATGATCAGACGAGTGAGTTGAAGATATTGCCAAAATTCTCAATGAAGATGATGATGATGATGATGATGATAATAATAATGATGATAATAATAATAATAATAATAAAAATAATTATTATTATTATTATTATTATTATTATTATAATGTGTAACCTGATATGTTGAATCTGTGAACAATAAAAGAGTCAAATCAATCAGTCAATAATAATATTTATAATAATAATAATAATTATAATAATAATGTGTAACCTGACATGTTGAATCTGTGAACAATAAAAGAGTCAAATCAATCAGTCAATAATAATATTTATAATAATAATAATAATCCGATATTGTATCGTGCCTATTTTTGACTTCACCTCAAATGTGTGATGAATGCTTAAGCTAAGCCTTGAATTGCGAAATGAGAAAAGAGAAAGTTGCTAACTTTGCAGAGAGTATAGAATTCCATAGCAAGTGCTTCCAACACAATTTGTCAAGTCAACTCAAATTAGCTCTGGTTCCAAATCTTCACAATGAAATTAATTACATCAAATAAGGAAAGCCGGTGCGTGTCAAACACTGGAGCCTAATATTAAAAAGACTTTGTGGTCAAAACAAATCTCACCTGGATAATATTCTTTACTTCTCCAGCAAATGAAGCTAAATATGCTTACAAATATGCAAAAATTCTTTAGCAACCACAGTAAGTTTGACTGCTTATTTTCAGGCTATATACGCGAATAAACCTACATACATAACGATATCCAGTAAAGAAATACGTTACCCTTTTGGACAGTTCGTGCCCAATGAATTCTTGTCAACTGCAAAAGCCAAAAGCACCATAGCGGATAGGGAAGGGTAAGCACACACAAGATTGGTCGTTTGCATTGAATAATCTAAGATCGCCATAGGTAAACCAATATTAACAATTTATGTTTGCTACCATTTTATGTAAATCTGCTTCACGGTCTGATTAGCACAGTCTATATCTTGAGTTGGTGAGCCTCAGCCCATATTGTATTAAGTTATTTAGTTTACAGGCTATTATTCTGAATGTTTTGGCCGCCCCTATGCGCAGAAAGACCCTAAATTCAGGGGGAAAAACCAAGAAGAAAAATTCAACACTATTCCATGTGAACATGTATGACTTCTTCAAAACCAACAAACATCGATCCTCTGTCAAACAAGTAAAGAACCACAAGAAAGACCGCTGGTAAAAACGGATAAGACGTGTATTTCGACTGCAGCCAGAAACCGTGTGGATCGGCAAGTTTGGTGGCGGCATGCTACCCCAATCTGGTGTCTGCTAATCGCTCTCCCATTCCTATCTTTTGATCTCTATCTTGTTAATGTAGCACTGCGATTGGTGGTGGATGTTCGCCTGAGGTTTGACTTGTTCAACTCCTACATCTGTATATGTGGGGTGCAGCGGGCATCCTTCATGGTATTCTCAGGAAAGAGGTCTGGTTTTTACAGAGATAACACTTCTTCCTCAAACTTAACTGTCAAACATTTCTCTTCCCCTCTCAGTGTTCCGTAGAAGCCTGAAGACTGTACCGTTTAACAGTGATTTTACTCCTTCGAGTCGGAAGTACCTCTGTTGAGTTTGTCCTCTAAGAGGCGCTTTATAAATCTCAAATTACAAAATTACAAAAACATTGTTTACATTATAAAAAGTTGTAAGGTTCTGATTAAATTCAATTTCGGAAATGCGGAATTTAGCAGTTAATTTTATTATTCTCTGCAGAGTCGCCAGTTGGCCACCGACTCTTCCACACGCTGGCACATTTCTTGTAAATTACACGACGCCTTTGATATCAAAAGCCATCTGGCAAATTTAATAGATCCAAGACTGCGTTGTAGAAGACGAACTAAATATATTGTTTGAAGACAACTCTCATGGCAAAGGCGCTTTATAAATTTTCTACCTTCAACCAGTTTTTGGTAGAAACGCTGTAGAGATAAATAATTCAAAGCAGTTTTTTGCGTTTTCAGTTGTTTTTTTATTTAATCGGTTTGATCTTTGGTACTATTTACCGGCACTTAGTCAAACAAAATTCTCAAAAGTCATGTTGTTTGGTCAGTTTCGGTACCAGCTCAGATAAATGAACAAGTAAATTCAAAGGGAAAAGTGCTTTGGGAGGATGTTAATTATTAGAAGCTGTTGTGCGACATTTTCCATGTTCCCTTGGATTGTTCTATTGCTTTCGAGTTTCACATATCAGAGGCCGGAAACAAATTTGGTGGCGCATTAGAAGTTATAAGATTAAACTAGATCTGCCTCATCAAAATTAACTAGTCTTGCAAAGTTGTGCAAGTACTTGGTAACACTATAAAAGTCTTCATTTAATAATCAAAGCATTTATATAGCACCCTTATTGAATAATTATATGGTGAGGACACAAAGTAATTGATCACTGCTTTTATGATATAGTATGTCAAGCTATTCTGCACAAAATAAACTAAATCCCTAAAGTAAATACGACAAAGCCATTTCCTTACACGTTTTCCATATGATTTCCTATAAATTTTTAAAAACTTGTAATTGTACAGTCTATAATCGGTATCGATAGGGATAAAAAAAACTGTTCAAATCACCTGAATTTGAAATAAAATTTTATAACTGAATCATTTAAAACCGCTGAATAAAAGTCCAACCAACTTTTCAGAGTCCCATTCATAGTAGGCTACAAACAAATAAAATAACAATACATCAATTAATACTTAAAATCAAAGATCAAAACTCGTCCATTTGTCAATTTCTTCTTATCGGAGTCCCATTCATTGTCAGCAACAAACATTCGACCATTTACCCGATCCAAAAGAATCCTCCGTGGAAATTGTAATTTGTGTTTTCCTTTTGAGAGAATTTCGCCCTGAAAATCCAAATCTGAATCCAATAACAAAACTCGACTGTTCTGATAATCAGCGACCATCACACATTCATTTTCATCGACGATCAAGTAGACTGGACGATCCATTTGTCCGATGCTCCATCCACATTTTCCACCGAATGACTTCTTAAGTTTTCCATGTCCATCCAGTACACACACCCTATGCAGTTCATCAACATATAAGCCATGACTGACCACAAAATGGCCATTGGTCAGTTTTGTAGCATGCCATGGATGACAAATACCTGCGTTTGATAGATTTATTTCACGGATCAAATGTCCATCTGGTGAATATTCGTTTAATTTATTATCATTTGAAAAAATTAGAATTATATTCGAATCAACTGTAACTGATACACGACCATAATCGTTTCCTGTTGACCAATTTCTTATTAATTTTCCATTTGGATCAACTCTCAAGATTTCACTCAAATGATCATTGCCTTTGTAGTCCCAGATATAGAGACATTTATTTATGTTGCAGGATCCTATATCCCAAGGATGAATTAATTCCTTCAAATTCCATCGACGACTGATACTGAATTTCATCGAATCATAAACTTCAACTTGTGAACTCCTTTGACTTACTACAAACAATTCTTTGTCTAAGATCGTCATTCCGCTGATCTCTTTTTCTTCTTCTGCGGCTTTTGTTCTGATCGTCTGAACTAAAACTCGTTCCAATTTGTATCGAAGTTCAGCTGCATGTAGAAATGTACTTGTTAAATAATATATTTAACCTTTTCAGATTTATCTCTAAACTTAAGTCTTTCTGAGAACTATTTGGAGTCAAGAGACATAAGTTGTGGTGGTGGCGGCTGTGATAGTGGTGGTTGTAGTGGTGGTGATGATGATGATGATGCTGATGTTGTTGCTGCTGCTGCTTCTGATGATGATTATAAAAGCTGAGAAACACACAGACTGTAACAGATGGAGGAAATGACGTAGACACATTACCAGTGACACGAACAGATACAGCGAGACAAACGATTGGACATAGAAAGAGGCAGCCGCACAAAGGGTGTTCTTGAGCGCACGTTCAAGGACTTAAAGTTCAAGTATGGAACGCCGTTACATTGCAAAGTTATTTTCCAATACTAAGCTTGGGCATACTAGTTTTGCTCAAAGATCGAAATCGTGAAAATTTATTTACAGATAATAAATTTTGTTAATGGTGTTTCAGGAAGAAAAACGACTGAAACTTTTTAGTGCACTTAAATTCGAATCTAATAATTGATGCCCAATGGTAGCATTTGCAGCAGACGTCATCGTCGCCTGTCGGTTTTAAATTAAACAAGGTACCGTAATCTTTTGCTAATACTCTTCCAATGGAAACTTCAGTTGGAAGCAAACAATTTCTGTTTAGGTCATGGCAAATTAGAATGAGAGCAGCCGTTACACTATCACGAGGGTTCCGTGTCCAGAAAAGGGTTCAACAAGGCTGTGTGATCTCACCATACCTGTTCAACATCCTGGCAGAGACGATCATGAGGGAAATGCTGGACCATTATGGTGTAGAATTAAAATAGGAGTTAGAAATCCGCAAATGCTGATGACATTGTTCTGTTGGCAATCTTGGAAGTGGAGCTTCAGGAGATTGCAGATCGTCCTGGCCGGGCAAGCTGCATCCAGGATCTGTTGACTAATGTGGACAAAACCAAGATAATGGTAACCAATGGTACAACCTGCTGCATTACAGTACAAGGTAATCAACTGGAGCAGGTTGATACATTTCCATATGTTGGCTCAGTTATAGCCAAAGACTCGGAATGCAGTAAAGAGATTCGGTCAAGACTGGAAAAAGGACAAGGCGTAGGGCAACATTAAAGAATGTATGGAAAAGTCACAGCATATTGCTTGCATTGCAACAAAGATATGACTTCTGAAAACTCTTGCATGGCCAGTGGCACAGTATGGCTGCGAGAGCTGGACCATAAGAAAAGGTGAAGAACCAATAATTAATCAAGGCATTTGAAATTAAGTATATGAGCTAGATTCTAAGAATACCGTGAAATGCCAAGAAGACAAGCGAGTGGGTCCTAGAAACTGCAGGAGGAGAATGGAGTTTGCTCGGAATAATCAAGAAGACGAAGCTGTCACACTTCGAGCATGTGCTATGGAAGACTGGAGACTGCCCAGAGAAAGAGATCATCCAAGGTACAATCCTTGGATCTGGAGCTCGGGGAAGACCCAAGACGATATGGATAGACGTGGGAAACCGAATTATTGTTCGATCAGTTTTTACAAGTGACGAGGGAGAGAAGCAGATGGCACAAAATTGTCCGTGGTTCAGCCAATTCTCGGCTTGATGACGGCTGAAGACAAGACCTGACAAACCATGGTCCAATAAATTCTAAAATTTCTGTACATACTGTACTTTCAGAGATTTTGATATGGTGTTCTGTAAGTCTACAGTTGGTATGCCATTGACTGAATCTATGAATAATGCCTAATAGCTGTGAATGCTGCCCAAAACATCATCAGCTCTTTCGACATCAACTTTAACCATTGACTGGGACTAGGCTTCTCAAAGTTTGACTCGATTTGGTCAAGAACGCAACAATTATCGAACATACCGATCAACATTGTTACTTTTACTGTAGCTCACACAGACCTTGTTGCAAACTCATATGGTATGAAAATAATGGTTACATCTGCGTCTTGTCTTTCTCCTCTCAGCGGAAAACTGCGAGTCGCCGAGAAAGGCCAGGATAAGGAGGGCATTTTATTTCTCAGTTAAGAATAAATGAAAACCCACTAAAGATACCTCGTAGAAAACACAAACTGAAAAAATCTAGATTATTTCTCGCATATAATGTATATATATTGACAAAAAAATTTTTTTTTCATTTACAGTATTTATAGATTGCAATCAAAAGAAACCAATGAAATTTTAATGCATGTGCATATCTACATAATATTATATTTGGTGGTCTATATTAAATTTTTATCTGAAGATTTCTGTTGCATTTCTTGACCTTGCTTAATGAGCTGTGCCTTCTTCTCTGCCCAAGCTCTTCTCCGTTCCTTCAATCTCAGTTCGAGGCCCAATTTTATTTGTGCAGAGATTTTAATGCAGAAGCAATTTTTGTGATAGAAAACATTAAGCTTGGGCTTATCCTAATTAAATACAAAAAATAATGTCAATTGCATGTAGTCGGTTGGTAAAAATAGATGACAGCTGCTAAGAAGTTATAGACTGTGGTAGATCCAGTTTTCTTAGAAATCGGTACATAGCTAAAATATTAAAAATCAACGTTGAAGAAATGATTACAACTGAAATAGGCCCGCACTTTGCAACAAATCTGCTTCAAAAATGCTTAATATACATATAGAACAAAATACTTATGCTTGGTTCAAACTACTGTTAGCGTTCCGCGTTAATATTATGCCTAATCTTAACAGCAGCCATGATTTTTTGTCGATACAAGAAATAAACGGGGTCACAACAGAGGCAGAAGCAGAGAGGATATAAAACAAAGAGAAAAACAGAAGGGACACGTAAAAAGTGCTTAAGCACAGACCATATTTCTTTATGGAGCATTGTAGTCAGACACGCATTGATCCAATTTCAGTAAAACATAGTAAATGCAGTTAATTCATCAACAGTAGTGCTCTGAAAAGTTTGGATATTAATTTTGGTCCTATACAAATATCTTCCACAAATTAACAAAAAATGCAACTCACCCTTTGATTTTGACTCATCGGTGCCTTTATTTTGTACAGTTAGCTTTGACTGAAATTCTTCTAGTTTGGCTAGGGACTCATTTAACTTTTCTTGGGTTTCTTTCAGCTTTGCTGTAGTCATTTTTAAAACTAGATCATTTTCTTTTAACTTTTCTTCTGTGATTCTGAGTTGTGCTCGTGTTTCGTTTACTTGTGTTGCCTGTTCTTTAAGTTTTTCTATGATGCTTACTTTTTCGTTAACCTCTTGCTCTTTCGGTTGAAGGCTTTCTACCCTGTTCTCGCTAGTCTTAAGTTTGTCAGACAGATTTTTGTTCTTATCTTCTGTTAGACTAAGTCTTTTATCTAACCTATGTACTGTTTCTTGTAGCATTTCAAGTTGTTTCTGGGTTCTAGTTTTCTCTTGTTGAATACCGTCCTTTTTTATGTTACATTCGCTTTCTCGATGAAGAATTTCTTGCATTACTCTTTCACACTTTTTGTCTTTGGCTTTTGTTTGCATTATGCTTTGCCTTTTAATGTTTTGCGATTCTAAAACAAAATGAAGTAATTGTAGGGACCTTGAATAAAGTGTTTTGAGCCCACTATACCGCTGCAAGTTAATATTTTTATGGATTGACGGTTATAGTAACTAGAATAGTCACAGTGATAAAAATAGACAAGAAACAAAAAGTATCCAATGAAAGGAACAACTCATAATTCAGAGCAGGCAGCTCTATATCTGTACCTGATTAGTCGACCCAGTGCTCAATAGGTGGCAGTAACCATTTGAAGTTCAAAGTGAATGCCGCGTTTGGCGTCTATGAATAAACTCTGCAAAGTCCATGGATGCCTCATCCACGGCAGGGCTTTAGCAACATTGGCCATTTCGGATATTACAGCTTAGAAGTAGCTGGTTGCTAACACTACGAGATCACAAATATGTTTGTATATAACTTATGAAAGTCTTTTTTAATGTTAGTCCAATATCTTTGTTCAACATGTGTGCTCGTAAATAGGCCTACTAAACGTTTTCCATAAAACCCGCAAAATAAGAAAACCATTGTTACTAAATCAAACTTATAAAATCATAAATGTGATGATAATGGAAAAGATTTACGTGCAAGGCGTTCAACGTGAATCAGCGGAATTGGCGAAAATTCTTGACCATCTAACCATAGAAAGTAGATTTTGCGCCACCATAGCTCTAGCATACATGAGAATTCGATAACCTAATAGCTTTTTGGTAACCTTCAAGTATTTTCCTGAAGCAAATCTTCCAAATGCTGTCTCTGGATGTCCTCTGACGCAACTGGACAATTTTTGTTGAGACTTCGGTCTGCAATTCATTCTGAAGCTCCCTGAAGTTTCTCTGGAGTGTTTCGACTGAATGCTTCTAAAAAATTTGTTTCCTGATTTTATGCATCTTAAATTTGCCAGTACCTGCAATATTTCACAGTTACATTTCCTCATCTGAATGACATCGAGCAGAAAAGTACTAAACCCAATAGTAGTCAACCTGGTATACACTTTCATCGTATTATAATGCCGTTTATTAATATTCCTTTAGATGGATAAATAGTACTGTAATTTAATTTAATTAAATAATCGTTTATATACGAACTTCAGTGTTGCCTATGCAACTGCACAGTTGCATAATTAAAATATTTTAATTTGCTCATTTGCTGAGCAGCGCAGACATCACTATTCCCAATATTCCCTTATGAGCCCATTGTCCTACATATGAGTTCATACCACATGGGATTGTTGCCATATTCTCGCCATGTCTTCAACCTATGAAGTTGCTACTGGTTGATCTTAAGGCTTAAATATAATTGACTTCCAGTGTGTACTGCATCTTTATCTCAAGGAGATATGAATCTCATTCTTATTCATACTTGGCCACAAATTTCTTCGCTTTGGGGCATAAAGTGAGCTGGTTGTCCCGTTTTTCCAAACCTTCCCAGTCCAGCATTGAAGCTTCGCAGTGGTCGGCTCATTTTTGTGGAATAAGTCGGCTTCCAATCAGCGACATATGTCCTTTGACCTTTCCTTGCGTATTTTCTGTAAGCTCTTGAAACCACTGTGTTTCTATCAGTTTCATGTTGCTAGGTCAAGAGCGCCTATGAAAAGTTTCTCCTTGAGTGGCGCTGTATAAATTTGCGATTACAATTACAGTTACAATTACAATTTGTTCTAAGGTAAATCCGTAATACTTTGAACGCAGATATCAATCGATAAAGATAGTGGATAGTTCAATATTGCTGTTTAGGCTATTCGAAACCGATAAACAGCATGTATGGGATCTCGCGACTACTCACGTGTGTGCTTATCACTGTTTGTTTCTGTGTAGGGTGTTTTTGCTTTTCCATTCGATTTGGATTTGACGTTTGAATCCTCGGTATCAGTAAAGATGTAGGCCGGATACTTATTTGCTTGCTGGAAGGCGACGTAGGCGGTTGTTTTTTCGGCTTAGGTTGAGTTTTTGGAGGGATTCTTTTTCCGGACGAACCAGAAAGTTTAGTTGGAATTGTCCTTTCTACTGTAGTTCTTGTGATATTTTCATTCTCAGTGCCTTAGAATATAATGCGACACACTATTAGCAATTAGATACATGTAAGAATATTTAGGAATCGGCAACATATGATTTAATCACTAAGTTAAGTTAACTGTTATCAGACAAGCCGATAGAGTCATGGGAAAACGCTGTAGTAGTTGATATCTTTGTTCAACTGACTTGGCTTAGCACTAAAGGTTTTCATAGCATTCTGGACAAAGTTGGTTTTTCTTGGTCAAGCTAAACATCTAAATGGTCAAGTCATTGTATCTCTTTTTCTGCCAGGTTGCCCTATGTTCATGTCCGCCAATCTGGTACTTTATCCGTTTCTGTCGAGATCTTTGTCGCTCTAAACTGACCTCCATCTTTCTGTCTCCTGCCTACTTGTGTGCTTGTGTGAATGTTGTCTTTCTAATCTTCTCTTGATTTCTTTATCTCTGTTTATCTCTCTCTTTCTGTGACGTTCGCTTTTAAATTTTAGTTTGCATCTCGATCCTAATGCGTACTTGGGCACCTGATCTATGCGCTTTGTTGAAATAATAGGGTTTGCGTTACACAAATCTCCATCACGGTTTATACGATGCAACTGTTGGTTCTCAACTTTCTTACAATATATATATAAATATAGTGTTGCATACGGCGTATAGCATAGGACTTAGTGATTTGTTAAGTTGTTGTGCGTTATACGCCTTTTGTTCATTTTGAAGATATTTTATATAAGTGATTATGCTGAATAAAGAATCTTAGGAGATAGAATAACGCAAGAGAATAAGAATAAAAGCAAACTAGGACTTTCTATTTTACAGTGATAACGATGTTTAGAGTAAGGTATTAGAAAGCGATTTTCACGAGAACATTTATTGGCTTCTTCACAGAAGCCACAGAGTAAAAACACAATCGCTCTACTTCTTCACATACCAACTTGCTTGTCTGTGAGTCGGCTGAAAATTTCCTCTTGTAAAGTATCTTTCAAGGCATTCAAGAAGGTTTTAAAATCATCAACAGATTTTCTGCTGATAATGCACAAAAATGTCTCATTTCTCATACATCGCTCTTTCTCGGACAAAATTTGACCATATTCTCTACAACTTAGCACTTCCTGTGCAAACAGTTCTGTAAGTAGACCAGAATCAAGATCTAATGATTCTGTCAGCCAATCAAAATTTTGACGGATAAGACGAGAGTGTTCGGACACGGATTGATCACCTGCAACAAACGTCAACGGCATAGACTTAAAATAGTTAGAACCCTGTTCCAATTGGGTTTGGGTTGAAAACGTTTGCCTCATTTTTGTTCTATGGGAAGCTATTTCACAATGGTCTTTGATAGAACAGTGCATAAGCCTAAGCTTGTATTAATTATTTAAAGGACTTCTTATTATAACTTTGAGCAACTTGTAAAATTCTGCGAGAAGTCTTAAAATTCTGCTGGTGTATATATTATCAAAAAGGAAAATCGCACTGAAATCCAGGGCCAGTAACAAAGAAAACACTGTTTACCTGGGCACACACTTTCTCCATCACAGGTTAGCATCTGGTACACGTGATGTTGTTTTGTTTTCTTTAGTGATTCAAGAAAACACTCGTAGACATCTCGAGTGTTTCTAATGATGATATTCAGTAGCTCTTCACTCGCTTTTATGGGGGTAGTATAAAACTGTCGAATATATTCATGTTCTTTCGCAGTTAACTTTTCACTTTGAAACATCTGTGTAACTACATCTGGAACACTTAGGTTGCTGAGCAGCTGATTGTAATGGCGTCGAATGCGGTTTTCGTGGTCCTCTATAAAACAAGACCCGGTTTCTTTTAGAATAATGTGGGAATTTTTCAGATCCAGTTATTTAGTCGATTGTACAATTCTCTTTGTCTCGCGCGCTCTCTCTCTCTCCGTTGCTTACTTTCCGTCAGCTGCTTATAGATCTAAATAGAGCTTTTTGTTATAATTTATGTAGTCTGATGCGATATTTGTGTTACATCCAGTAATTTAGTCGAGGAGCCATTTCTAAAGAGGCGTTAAATTTCTACTTTCACTAAAAACGATTACCATTCAGTCTTAAATCGCATACAGATTGAAGGCAAATGATATTACGTTTTTCATTTGATTATTAAAAGCAAACGAATGATAGGTTATCTAGTGTGATAGAATGTGAAAACGCGACTGAAAGTGTAACAGAATATCATGTCTAATTTCAAAACTCAATATTCAAACTTTCGACATTTGAATTAACACAATGCGCCATTGAGAATCAGATGTTACTGGCATGAAGAAAGAAAGAGCACGAGAAAATAAAAAAGCAAATGAAAATAAATAAAGAAGCAGTTAATTTTAGGCTATGCGTTTATGTATTACGTCAATTTTTGTTTATGAAATTTAAATATTATTACAAGAATTTTCATTACATTTCTATGGGACTGGAATACGATTACTTTATAAAAATTAACCTACTCAAGGTAAGATGAAAAGTGTTTCTTAAACTGATTTGCTTTAAACAAATATTCCAAAATATAATGTGGACAGTTAAGTAATATTTTCCAATATACAATAGACTTCACATTAACAAGAAATTAGAAAATTCTACGCTTTGAAATGTGTTAAAGTTAGACCTACCTCATGTAGGCCTATATAAGCCTACATATTATTAGAGGGAAGGAATATGTGCAACATAAGCGGCAACATAAGCGGCTACTATAATATTTGATATTTGGAACTCTCCAAATATTTAATTGAAAATTACTCCATTTTGAAAAACCTGTCAGTGGCGACTCTTCGTTGCCCGGATCGGATATGATGCGATGAACCGACTCCCAGAGCAGAAATAAATTTTCAAGGGAGGGACTCGGTGTTGCCGTTTCAGTTTCCATTCTGAAGTTGAAAAGGTTATTGCAACAATTGCGACATGCTTCCCATTCATATTTTGTCACATCGGTCATTTACTGCAGGCAGTTCAATTAAATACTTATTATTAATTATTGTTGTTGCTCCTATTATTACTATTATTATTATTGTTATTATTATTATTATTATTATTATCATCATCGTCGTCGTCGTTGTCGTCGTCGTCGTCATCATCATCATCTTAACTGAGGTACATATGTTCCCTCAGGATTGCAAAAATTAGAGGAGTGTTATTCTCGGAAGGCTAATCTTCGCTGATGGCTGTTTCGGCGGGAAGTTGCTGCAAAAAGCGACTAGACTGAAACGCTGGATGGCCATAGATAAGCATTATTATTATTATTATTATTATTATTATTATTATTATTATTATTATTATTATCATCATCATCATCATCATCATCATCATCATTAAACAGATATCTTCATCGCGCTCATTTATGAATTCAACTCAAAAGCGCGGGTGGATAACTGCAAAAGATAAGCCATGAACTGCGAAATTAGAAAAGAGAATGGGAAATTTGCACCTGGTACAGAATTTTACACTAAGGCTATCAACACAATTTCAGAAGTACGTTCAAATTATCTTTGGACACAAATCAATTTAATTGATGCCCTGAGTATTATTACAGTGGTCTCTATAGAAATTCTTAGATTAGATTTAGATTAGATCTTTACAATGAAATTAATTACATGAGATAGGATAAGCCGATGCGTATCAAACAGTAGGACCTAATGTTATAATGACTGTAAAAAACAAATCTCACCCGCATAATATTCTTTACTTCTTTATCTTCTCCAGCAAATTAATCCAAAAATGCACAGAGATTTACTAATATTCCTTGGCAATAACAATAAGTTTCACCGCATATTTTCCGTGATCGGGTATATCAAACTCTATGCGCGAAGAGGCCTACACACATTACAATACTCAGTGAAGAGATACTTAACCCTTTTGGATAGTTTGTGCCCAATGAATTCCTGTCAACTGCAAAAGCCAAAAGTACGCATTGTGGATCGGCAATGGTGCGCACACACAATATTGGTCTATCACAAAGGCTTGCTATATTTAACTGAATAGTCTAAGAACTCGTTCGTCAACCCTAATAATAATTTATGTTTGATAGCATATCATGTTTATCTGCTTCACGGTCTGACTAGCAACGTCTACGTCTTCGTGAGCCTCTCAGCTCGTATTGTGTAAAGCTATTTAGTTTACAGACTGTTTTTTGAATGCCCTTGTCGGTCCTGTATGTGGAAAGCCCCAAATTTGGAAAGTAACGAGGAAGTAAAATATAACATTATTCCACGTGAACACAAGACTCCTTAAAAACAACAGTTAACTTGTGCTTTAGGAGTTCTCCATGCAAAAGCATTATGGGCAAGATACCCGTGGCCGGTACGGTAGATAAACGTTGCTTTTCATTCCCCATAGCAATGCTCAAATACACGTGTGTTATTACTAGTACTCTCATTTACCGATTTTGGCTCGCTCCTCACATATTGATAAGCCCATATATGGGCCTACTTACACCACCGGGCATTATTGAAGCTTAAGGCGAATACAAAAGATGATGCGAGATGTTTGCCGTGCATACACTTTTAGTAGAATGGTCTCTCATCTGCATAACTTATCTAGCAAATTATGATCTCAAATGCTGAACAGCAAACCTTGACTGTGATGTAGAATGAAAGGCGCGGACATAAGGCCGGAGATAGGATGTTGAGCAAAGTGATGATCCAAAACAACGTTTAATGTTTGAATAAACTCCTTAGGAGAAAAAGCAAGATGATGAGCTCCACAGACTACAGATGGAAGCACACTAGTGACGAGTAACAGATGGAGATGTTGAAATGAGCGAAACGATCATCGACACCATACACACAATAACAAGGCAAAGACGTTCTCGTCAGAAGTTACTTAGATTGAGTTAGTACTTTATGTTGTAAGCATATTCCAATATGAGTTTGACAATATTCCACAGGTGGCTCTATATTTTCTACATACGGGCTCAGCACACCCTACATAAGGAATATGACAATATTCCACATATGGGCGTCATATGTCCCCATATGTGTGAATATGTGAGACACAAGGAACGCATATGCGGAATAGTGTCGTATTCTCACCATATGTTCAGCATTTGACGTTGTTGTTGGGGCATATTTGCGTTAATTGAACCGTACTGCAATGTAGTAGGACAACGTGGTTTTACCTGTCTATTGAATTCTTCCTCCAAAGAAATAAACGTTCGGCGTGCACTTCTTGTACGGCTTTTGTATTCTACGCAGTTGTGGGCGCCTCTTCGAATTCTTCACCGTTGTGCACCTCAATAGACAATTCTTTGCTGCTGTTTGTCAAGTTCGTCTGCTTAGCTTTCGTTTGGCCTGTTTCTTCGGACAATAAGGAGAATAGAAAAGAAAGCAAAGTCGCCTGTCGATGCGGTTGAACTGAGACGCAGAAACAACCGATAAAATCTGAATTTACTTTTTTAAATCAGCTGTTGCAGTACTAGACAGCGCGACCGTCTAGAAACTAAGAATGCGTGATGAATTATCAGAGATCGCAGGTCAAGTAACTAGGTAACTGTTGAAATGTATAGATGTCGGCGATAATATTCGAGACGATTGAACAACAGGTGAAACTGAGTAGCTGGATCGGGAGTTTTAAAAATTTATACCTACTTATTCGTCACTTGATTCAGATCAAGGTTTTTTAGAGCAGTTCGGTAATAGCAGTTGTTCGTTGTCCTAATTGGGCTGGCTTCGAAACAACAACAATAACAACAACAACAATAAATCTAATTGCATTTGTAATTATTTTGTAATTATAATTATACTTCTAATTATAGCCATCATCATCATCAGCGTCATCGTCATAATCGCACAACCACACCATCAAACCACAAACTTCACATCCTGGCTCCTACGTTGACGACTGACAATTGAGCTTCCTAGATACGTAGGATAGAAATTAAAAGTGAAGTTGATTCATTTGATTCTTAGTATGGTTCTACTCAAAACTCCAGCGTAACAACAATTTCAGATATGGCATTAACATGAAATACGGTTCATTCGCCAGATGGCTAGAACACATTTGTCTAGTCTAGTCTCAATCGCTAGATATCGTTTTCTTTAATAATTGCAATTTTCCGGTTCTCTCGCGACGAAGGCCATATGGCAACTGTCTTGGAGCTAATTTACAAATTCACTATAATCCTATATAAGGTCGAAAGTTTGCATGAAATTTTAAATAAATCGCAAGAAATTCCCAATTTATTTTCTGCAGGAGGCGCTTTGTAGAGTTTACTAATACACTATTGAATATGTGTTCGCATGTTAGACTTCCAAAGATATCTTCGCATGTTAGACTTCCAAAGATATCATATTCCACAGCTAAGCTGATAAAACTCTCCTCTCGAAATTAATTAATCCGAAGTTCAGTTGCAATTATTCTTATCTTATTGTTTGATGACTTCGGAATTATTGAGAACAACATCACCTATAAACTGCTACAGTTACCACTAACCACGGCGCAAACTTCGAACGACATGAGCATCAATAAGCCTTCTATAATCTGCATGTACTGTTACCCGAGAAAATTCAGCTGACTCTTTCTAAATGTCTCCATGGTTAACGTTCTCACAAATTCCAGGTCGGTATTTGAAGACCATCTCTTATATATTCAATAGAAAAAAGCATGAACGCTAAAACTTCTTCTCTTTACGCAAAATGGTTATTTAGGTTAACCTCACCTATAAAATTGAAAACTACGAAAATGAAATCAGGCTGAGTATCTTATTTTCAAAAGAAATTTTTCCTGCTGCTGACTTCAATTGGAAAGTCAACGAAAGGTCATTCAGCGCATCGTTACCAGATTATTAATGGTGCAGGTCGTTAAAAAGGGATATGAGAGCCATCCGTAAAGCAAGATATGGAATGATTTTCTGTCGAAGTTTATAGATATTCTAGAAGATAAAATCTGAAAGCAAATCTCATTCTTTTGAAGAAAAATGATTTTTGTATAATTATTTTAAAATCTGAAATCAAAATTAGTCTCAATAATACAAGAGTCGAAAATCAAATCCGTCCACCTCTGCATATGTTCTTTTTAAATTATCAAAACGCAAAAAGGAAAATTTGTCCAGCAAATTCAGATTGGTTGTCAACCACAAACAGTCGATTGTTTGCTTGATCAAGAAGAATCCTCTCTGGGTCTCGGAATCTGTGTTTTTCTTCTTTTGAGAGAAATTCTCTTTTAAATTTCAAATCTGAATCCAATAACAAAACTCGACTGTTCCCTCGATCAACGACCATCACGAATCCATTTCCATCGATGGCCAAATAGACTGGACGGTTCATTTGTCCGATGGTTGATCCACATTTTCCACCAAATGACCTTTCAAGTTTTCCATTTGCATCCACTACACACACACTATGTAGACTTCTACCTTTTACTCCAAGACTGACCACAAAATGACCACTGGTCAGTTTCATAGCATGCCATAAATCAAGAATACCTTCGTCTGATGGTAGTTTTATTTCACGTAGTAATTGTCCATTTGGAGAATATTCATTTAATTTACTTTTATTATTAACAATTAAAATGATATTCGATTCATCTGTAACAGATAGACTGCGTCCCCAATCTTCTCCTGTTGACCATTTATTTATTAATTTTCCATTTGAATCAACTCTCAAGATTTCACTCCACTGACCATATAATCCTTTGAAATCGAAGACGTAGAGACAGTTGTTTCTGTTGCAGGATCCTACGTCCATTGGATCAATTAATTCCTTTAAATTCCATTGACGACCGAAACTCAATTTCATCGAATCGTAAACTTCAACTTCTGAACTCTCTTCACTCACAACAAACAATTCTTTGTCTAAGATCGTCAATCCACGGATCGATTTATTGTTTTCTTCAGCGGATTTTGTTCTGATCGTCTTAACTAAAACTGGATCCGATTTATATTTGTCTTGGGATTGACCTTAAAGTAGAAATATATTCGTTGAATGATTTTAATATATTCATTGACTTTCTTATATTTATGATATTGCTCTGAAATAATTTATCTCTAGATTTTACTAAAAGTCTTGGATATGATGAGGAACAAACACAGACGGATGCAAAAAGAGGAACTGACGTAGTCAAAGTAATAGTGACACGAACAGGCACTACAAGCCAAATAAACGAACATAATGAGAAAGACAGAAGCAGCCACAGAGCGGGTATTCTTATGTTCAAGTTCAAGTACTTCTAGGACTTTTTGGTGACAATAGACGACAGTTATTAAGAAGTTTTAGACTGGGGTAGATCCTGTTTTCTTAAAAATCGATGCATAGCTAAAATATTAAAAATCATCGTAGCAGAAATTATTTAAACTGCAATCAACCCGCATTTTATTAAATATTCATGCTGAATTTAAATTACTTTATAGCTTCCACAATAATATTAGGTCTATTGTTTGCAACGGACATGAATTTTGGTCGATATAAAAAACGGATGCATAGGAGAAACAGAACCTGAGAAAACATGAAACAAAGAGAAAAAAGGCGGACAGGCAGACACAGTGGAAGCACAGCAAACATTTCTTCATAGATCATTGTAATCGGATACCCAATAATTCAAGGTTAGTGTAGTGCGGACTAAACATATTTTATTAATCTCACAGTCATGTTCTGAAAAGTTGGGATATTTAGTCATATACAAAAACTTTCACCGATATAACAAAGAAATACAACTCACCTTTCGAACTTAAATCATCTATGCCTCTATCTGTCACTTTTAGCCCTGCCTTTGATTCTTTTAGTTTGGCTTCGGTTGCGTTTAACTTTTCTTGCGTTTCTTTCAGCTTTGCTGTAGTAATTTTTAAAACTGTGTCGTTTTCTTTTAACTTTTCTTCTGAATATCTGAGTTGTTTTTGCGTTTCTTTCAGGTTTTTTGCCTGTTCTTTAAGTTTTTCTATGATGCTTACTTTTTCATTAACTTCTTGTTCTTTCTGCTGATTCAGCACCTTAAGGCTCTCAACTTTGGCTTCACTATTCCTAAGCTTCTCAGACAGAGTTCTGTTCTCATTTTCTTTTACATTAGGCCTTTTCTCCAACTCGTGTACTGTTTCTTGTGATTCTATTTGTTGATTTGGGGTTCTAGTTGTCTCTTGTTTAATGTTATCCTTGATTCTTTTAGAATCGCTGTCTTGATGAAGAATTTCTTGCATCTGTCTCTCATGTTTTTCGCCTACGAATTTGGTTTGCACCATATTTTGCCTTTTGAAATTTTGCGATTCTAAAAAAATTAAAATATAGTGACATGAAATAAAGAGTTGTGAACCCACTATACCGCTGTAAGTTAAGACAACATATAAAGTTTTAGTATAGATTGGTGGTTCCAGCAGGTCTTCCTAGAATGGCCATAATGGAAAAAATCAACAAGAAAGAAAAATATCCGTTGATAGTAACACCTCACAATTGGCAGAAGGAGGCAGTCAGCTCTATACCTGTACCCGGTTAGTCGTGTGAGTTACTCAGAGACTTAGAAAGTGGCGTTGCTGGCGTTTGATGGGAAACGGTAACATTTTAAAGTTAAAAGCGAGCGGTGTGTTCGGCGTCCAGGAATAAACGCTGCAACATCCATGGATGCATTATATATCCACGGCAGGGTTTAGGTCACAGTGGCTATTTCGGTGGATATAACAGCTTAGAATTGGTTGATTGCTAACACTACAAACACACAAACATTCGGACAATGTTGGACAATGTTAGTCCGACCTACATTTTAGCTCAACATGTGTGATCGTAAATGCGATACGTTTTCCTGAAAACCATCAAAATAAAGTGAAAAATTTCAAATTTGAAATCAAACTCATAAAATCGTTAAGCCTTAAATGTACTGATATTCAAGAGATTTGCGTGCTAAATATGAATCAGCAGAAATGTTGCAAATTCTTGGCCATTTAACTGCAGAAAATATGCATATAGAAACTGCGTCACCTTAGCTGCATCTGTTGTCACCAGCAGACTACAGGTATAAATCTCTATACACTTGTAACTTGAAGGAGTATATAGATAGTAGTAGTTCCTCGGTTTAACGGCAGCTTATGGCATCAAAGGCCGTTGCCGTCGCCCTCCTCCTTCATCCAGGCTTGGGACTGGCACTACCCTAAGCAAGGCAGTGGCGAAGTTAATATATATATATATATCCCTTTCGCTTACCTTGAAGTATTTTCCTGAAGCAAATATTCCAAAGGTTGTTTGTTGATGCTCTCTGATGCATCTGGACAATTTTTGTTGAGACTTCTGTCTGCAACTCATTCTGAAGTTCCTTGAAATTTCTTTCGAGTTTTTTGACTGAACACTTCAAAAAAATTTTGCTTCCTTATTTAAATCGATATATTTTGTGCAGTAGTAAATGTGATGATTTGCATGATTTCACAATTACAGTACCTCAACTTGATGACTCTGTACTGAAAGGCGCGGAAGCCACCAATACCCGACCTGGATTACACTTTCAATGTCGTGTGATGCCGCTTATTATTATTCTTTTAGATGGATATAATGTAATTTAAATTCTTATCGTGTTGGTAGGCCCCCTATACAAATTTCAGTTTCGTCTATAGTAATGCAACTGCTCATTTGCACAATTATAATATTTTCATTTGCGCATAGGCCTATGTTGGGCCGTGCAGCTGACAATATTTCCCATATTCCCTTATTACCTCGCATGTCCTGCACATGTAGCACGTATGGGATTATTGTCATATTCTTACCATATCTTCAACTTATGACGTTCCTACTGAGTGGTTAAGTATGCAAAGAACGTAGCTAATATGTGTTCTTAATGCTTATATGAAATTTCTTGTAGACTGTGTTCTGTTTTATCTCAAGGAGCCATGCATCTCGGATTTCTTGCAAAGTGAACTGTTTGTCCCGCAGGCCCAAACCTCAACACAGTCCCCCATTGAAGCTCCGCTGTGGCAGGCTCATTTTGTGGATTAAGTTACTTTGATCGCGGATATCAATCCACAAAAATTCTTGTATAATTCAGTATTGCAGCTTAGGCGATATAAAAACGATAAAGGGTAAGCATGAAAACACGCGTCTAACTCAAGTGCATGCTTACCGCTGTTTCCTTTTGTGTAGAGTTTCGTTGTTTTTCCATTCGATTTGGTGTAGGTGTGTGAGGCATCGGTGGCAGTAAAGATTTACACCGGGAAAGAATTTCTGTGTCGCCGGACGACGTAAGCGGTCGTTTTCTGGGCTTAGGCAGAGTTTTTGGAGGGATTCTTTCCCCCGACGAATCGGAAATTCTAGTTGACATTGGCCTCACTACTGTAGCGTTTTTGAAATTTTCATTTGCAGCGCCTTCGAATATAACGCGAAACATTATTATCAATTTAAATGAATGTGTCAATATGGCTGAAGTGTCTACTTATCAATTAATCACAAAGTACTGTATACGGATCTAGTGCATAACCGTACTTCCTATTTACTTTCGAGCTGACACCGGTACCAAATTATTGTGGTCTGTGAGAGATGCAATCATCACAGAGCACAATCTTCCCTTATGGTTGGATGCCAATTGTAGTCTGACAAACCGATAGAACAAATGAATGCACAGGATGACAAGGTTTTGTGTATAACTCTGATCTTCCTCAACTCATAACAACCCAATTCAAACCTGCAGATGTAACTGACATGGTGGGCTACTGTCAGTCCTCCATCGAGAAGGATACGAGGACCCTTAACCAAGCCTCTAGGTCACTGAATTCCATCGCTATATGATCGACCTTGGCTCGTGACTGTATCATGGAAATCCACATATACTGAATCCGGATTCAGCAGTAGACAATTGGATGACATCCATGACTGAATTTCATTGACGACAGCAACCAATGAAGACACATGTGGCGGAGTGTCACCCGGAAGGCATGACGGAAGCAACTGCAAGTTATCGGCATTCTGACGCCGTGAGCCACAATTGCCCAGACCGAATATTCAGGACTCATTTCCACCACCTTCATTCGGGCCTCCGAGAAGAAACTGGGCCAAATAAACAGTTGACCAGTTATAAAAAGTAAGTCGAAAATCGATTCATGAGCATCGATGCGGTAATCAACCGGGTGAAACGCAACGCTCATATGCAGGAGAACCAATATTGTGACACAACCCGGTTCAATGGATTTAAGGCAAACCGAAAACACCTCGGTAGAAAGGCCTTTTCGGAAACATGATTCATCTCTTCGTATTAGGCAACTGCATACTAAATATTGTAATATTTGCCTAGCCACGACTCTTTCAATTAGGCCTACTTTTAAAAAATAGGTCGAATTGCATATCAGTCAGTAGCTAGACAGATGTTCAGGCTCGAGTCGTGGCTTCTTTAAAGCGGGCTCTATAATAGAACTGCTCATTTTGCCGAGACAACAAGGTTTAGTACAAGATTTCAGAAAACTCTATTCATGAGAAAATTTATTGGCTTTTTTTTACGTACCATCGTGCTTGTCAGTAAGTCTCTTGACAATTTCTTCTTGCAAAGTATCGTTCAAGGCAAGAATGAACTTATTGAAATCAACAGCAGATTTTCGGCTTATAATGGACAAAAGTGTCTCAATCCTTACAAATCGATTCTTTTCAGACACAATTTGTTCAAATTCTCGACAGCTTAGCACTTCTTTCGCAAAAAGAGTTGTAAGAAGACCAGAATCGAGATCTAATGATTCTGTCAGCCAATCATAGTTTTGACGCAAAAGACGAGAGTGTTCGGACAGGGATTGTTCACCTGCAACAAACATCAGTGGCACAAATTTAAACTAGTTGCATCCCTGTTCCAATTGTGTTGGAAATGTCCCAATTTGTTCTATTGTAAGCCATTTTACAATGGCTTACAGTGGAACAACGTAATACTCCAAATATGGGTTAACTATTTGTTAGTAGAGTTCTTGTTCTGACATTAGGGTGTCTCGGCTTCGATACTTTTGCTCAGCGCTGACTATGACAAACTCGTTCTTGTCATGAAGTTCGTTCTCTCTTTTATTCACATCAATTCTGATCGTTTATTATCGTAGAAACCGAACCTGACGACTACTGAACTTCAGCAATGTTCTCTGCAATGTTCTCTCTACTCTTGGTCTGACAGTTTGTATTGCTCAGATACCACAAGAAGTGTCTCCCCATCAATACCCTGCTAGCCAAATCCTTTTCTGTTGCACGTGGCGACAACAGACTACTGGTATAATTCCCTCTACACGTGCCATTTTAAACAATATATATATACATTTAACAGCTGAACCCTTTAGTCTAACTGTGACTTTGGTTGTTCCTAGAAAACGTTGGTTGTCGGGGCACGACGCTTTTCATTTGCTGAGTTCATACTTTGGAACTCACTTTCTATGTATGTTCGATAGACGACTTTCTTATAATAGGCCTTCCAAATCCAAAAAGCTCATATGTTTCAGATCATATTATTTACAGAAATGTCGTCTATAATGACATAATCTTTATTTTTGAAGAATGCTCTTAGTTTCAACAAAATTCAACAACATGCACACTCGCAAAGTTTGAACTCTATGTTCGTTATACATAAAAGGAAAACGGAATTGAAATCCAGAGTTAGTAGCAAAGGAAAACACTGTTTACCTGTGCACACACTTTCTTCATCACAAGTTAGCATCTGGTATACGTGATGTTGTTTTGTTTTCTTTAGTGATTCAAGAAAACACTCGTAGACATCTCGAGTGTTTCTAATGATGATATTCAGTAGCTCTTCACTCGCTCTTATTGGGGTTGAAAGAAACTGTCGAATATGTTCCTGTTTTTTCGGAGTTAACTTTCCACTTTGAAACATCTGTGTAACTACATCTGGAACACTTAGGTTGCTGAGCAGTTGATTGTAGTGGCGTCGAATTCGGTTTCCGTGGTCCTCTAAAAAATCACGGGTTCCTTATAAAACAGTGTCGACAAGTTTCAGATCTAGTCGATTGTACGACTCAAACGCATACATAATAAAGACATAGAAAATTAATTTCTTCGTTTGATTACTATATGAGCAAACGAATGATAAGTTCAGCTAGTGGTGCGAAAACGTGACTTGAAGTTGAACATATAACGGTTAATATTAGGCTAAGTCTTTACATATGATATATTACATACAGTTTTGAAAAGAGATTTTAAACATTTTATATCAGAATTTTATGTAGCTTTCTAGACCACTAGAACACGATTATTTGGTATCATTTAACATACTTAAAGTAAGGTGAAACTAATTCTTGAACTGATTTGCTTTAAATGAATGATTAAGATTCAACAGCCTTGATATTCCTATGAAATTAGAAAATAGTACGTCTTTTAAATGACTGCGTTGGAAGTTAGGCCTTTTTGATATAGCCAAGTCTATGTATTGTAAGATGGGAGGAATATGTGTAACATAACTGACCACTGCTTTATTTAAGGCAATAATATAACTTATTCATCATTTGGAACCAATAATATTTCTGTGAAAGTTACTCCGTTTTAAAATACCTGTAAATTTTGATTCTTCAGCATCCGGATCAGATATGATGCGTTGAACCGAATCCCAGAGTAGAACTAATTTTTTACGGGAGGGATTTGTCGTTGCCTTCTCAATATCCATTCTGAAAGCGAAAAAAGTTTTGGTAACAATAACAGCAAGCTTCTCATTATATTTGATACATCGGTCACGCAGTTCAACTAAATGCGCATTAATAGTCATTATTATTTTTGTTGTTGTTTATTGATGGTGTTGTTGTTATTATTATTATTATTAATCAGATATTTATATCGCGTTAATTTAGTAATTCACCTCAAAACGCGGGTAGCTGCATAAGATAAGCCTCCAATTGCGAAATGAGATAAGAAAATGTTGCCAAAGTTGCCAAGACTCCAGAATTAAATTGTAAGGGCCATCAACACAGCTTCAGAAGAACGCTCAGATTAGCTCTGGAAAGAAATCTTCACGATGAATTTAATAACATCAGGTCATAGCGAGTAGAAGGACCTTCTCCTCACTGTGACATCAGGTAAAATAAACCGATGCGTTTTAAATAATATGGTATAATTTTATAATTGCTACTTTGTCAAACCAAATCTCACCCGTGTATATATTTATATATATTTTCTTTTCTTTTGCAGCAAATGAAACTAAAAATATTCTGTAACAATCACAGTAAGTTTGGCCGCATTTTACCGTAATCGGGTATCTCAATCTATATGCGCGAAGAGGCCTACACACATTATGATACTGTCTAAAGAGATACGTTACACTTTTGGATAGTTCATGCCCAATGAATTCCTGTCAACTGCCAAAGCCAAAGGCACGCGTTGTGAATCGGTAAGGGTAGGCCTATGCAAACACAATATTCGTCGATCATAAAGTCTTGCTATATTGCATTAAATAGTCTGAGATCACCTTAGGTAAATGAATATTAATTTATGATTGCTACCATATTTTATGTAAATCTGCTTCACGGTCAGATTGGCAACAGTGTTGGTCTATGCGCTGGTGAGCCTCAGCCCATATTGTATTAAGTTAATTTGTTTACAGGCTATTATTTGAATAGCTTTGTCGCCCTCACCTATTTATGAAAAGACCCAAATTCAGAAAATACAAGAAAGTAAATGTTAACACTATTCCAATAACATAATTGTTATAAAAAAATAATAAACACAAATAACAAAAATAATAACACTATTCCATTTGCTTTCTTCAAAACCACGTTTAACACCTGCTGTAGTAATTCTTCATACGTAACCGTTATGCGCAAGACAGGCGGGTCTTTACAGTAAAGAAACGTCACAACTCAGTCTCCCACAGCATTATTCAAATGCATATGCGCCATTTATGCATATGCGCCTCTGATTTATCGGGTTGGGCTCGCTCCCCACGCATTGGCAAGCTCATATATTAATGTAAATATACATGATTGTGTACAACGACCGTATGGCCTCGAACCTGCTCGTTTTTTAACGAATTTATCGGGTAAGATCCTTCACCGCCGCTGACCGTTTGAATGGGCGCTATATAGGCCCATTTACAACACTGGGACATTACTGAAGCTTAATACGAACACACAAGACTACTGAATATGTTTCCCTTAAAAGAATGGTCTCCTTAGCTAGCAAATTATTATCTAAAATGCTGAACAGCAAATCTTGACTCTAACGGTGAATGACAAACGCGGACAGTAGATCGGAGATAATCTGATGATCAAAAGGATACCCGAAAAAACCAACGTGCAAAGTTTGAATAAATGCTGCAAGAGCAAAAGCAAGATGACGCGCTCCACAGACGAGAGATAAAGGGAGTATCTAGGAATTGTCGATAGTCTTTTGTGAGTTTTTTCCATAGAGTTCGTGCAACGTAGTATAACCAGCTGTTGAAGAATCTATGATGAAGCTAAAGAGTTCATGATGGTGTAAAAAATTTATGATGTGAAAGAATTTAAGACGGTGTTAAAGAACACATAGACTCCGTGCGTTCAACATATGGAATATGACAATATTCCACACATAGGCTTCGTATGTCCGACACATGGGTCCATAATATGTAAGACATATTGAATGCATATGATGAATAATGTCGTATCGTCAATATTTCTTCAACATTTGACGTTGCTGTTGGTGCATGTGTAACCTGAAGCTCACTGTAATGAATTAAGTTTATGTATTTGGTGCATTTTAGATTTTGACCTTAATAATCTTGTTGCGGGCCTAAGCCTTCGTACATGATTTTGTTGTACCTGCCAAATTATTTTAGTAACATAAATCAATGCATAACTACATACAAAGACCAATGACATACATAACTAACATATTTACTTGGAACAGCACTTTGGCATGTCCTATAAAATCATAAAATATATCGCACTGACAAAAATTGTACTAGAATGAAATTTTTGATGCACAATGAAGCTTTTCCTAGCAATTTCGCCAAACGGCGAAACTGTAATCCAAAAAAAGAAGTTATTTATTTATTTAAAGCAGGAGTTGCAAACTAAAACTCTTGATACAACGAACAATACAAATCATATTAAGATTTTGCATGCAGTAATTTAATTACTTACCAAATTAAGAAGCTTTTTCTTTAAGGTGTAATGGGAAATCTCTCACCCACACTACCTTACTTCGGTATTTGTGGATTTTTCCAGGAGTTCGCAAAATGGATGAATCTTCTTGCTCAGTTTTCATATTTCTTGCCATTAGTTAAACTCCAACAAAGCTCCGAACTTCTGATCACTGAGCGACTGTATTCACTCAGCCTTGCTCAATTATGCATTGTAGACATATCCACTGTCAGGACCAAGAGGAGGGCAGGACCCACTTACTCACGTAATTGACTATATTTGGGGCAGAATGACAGTCTGAAGGAGAATCGAAATTATGGCTGTAGGAAAAGACTGTTGAAAAGACACAACGAGAGAAGTAACTTGTGAAATTTTACTAATGACTTTTTCTGAGCTTTGACTAAGCGACTAGCTCGCGACATCCAGGATGGCCACAAAAGGTAATTCTAGTTTGAGTGTATTTACTGTTGCCAACAATTAAAAGATTACGCGTAGTGTTGATATTCCTGTTAAACCAGCTACAAATGTTTGTATGCGGGCCACGAATGACTGCACTTTATGAATATGTAATTTTTCTCGGTACCTTGCTAATAGAATCTGGATGTAAAGGATAAGAAGTAATCTCTCGTTTTATATGTTTGTTTAAGCCTAGCATTCAGAATGTTTAGTCATGGCTTGAAGGACCCCAGTCTATATAGGAATATTGTCATATAGGCTCCATATGTCCTACATGTGACGCTGGGTTGGAATATTTGGAAAAACTAGGACAATAATATCAATCCAACTGAAAATATCTTTGTCTGTGGGTTACATGGCTTGACGACATAAGTACAATGTCATTTTCTAAAGGGAGAAACAGAAAAATTAACAGTTGCCGAATTTTAGGCATTGTAAGCATATTCATGGTAAACCAGGTAAGCATATTCAATAAGTAAACTTTGCCCAAATGATACTGAAAATCCCGTGACAGAGTCCAGCTATAATTACAAAAATTTCAGAGCTTCAACAGTTAAGAATGAACGACTTTGATCATTTGATGGATGCAATAAGTGAAATTAATGTTATTTAACGTGAGACAGAAAGGAAAAATCACTGGCCCACCGTTCAGTAAAAGGTTTTGGTCAAAGGCATAAAATGCACTTATCACATATATTTCAGCCAGTTTCATAAGGAAAAATACAAGCCATAATGTTTACACTTTTTCTTCAAATGAAGTGCAACTACCAATAACACAAAAGTGGGAATCTCTTGACATTTGAAAATTAAGACTTGTCCTTATAATTATTGTATATTGTGGAAATTTACACGCAGTCATAGGAGGCAGTCATATTATGTAATCGTAGTTTGTAGTTATATTAAGCAGGACGCCGACTTTTCCTTTCTTACTTCTTTATCCAAGAGTCAAATGTATGTTGCATTTCATTATGTTTTTCTTAGAAGGAATAAATACGTGAATAAATGAATTAACAAATTAACAAAAAAAACTGATAAAACCATAATATCGTATGAAATTCATTTATGATTCAACATAGCATAAGTAAGCCACAGTACGGTGGACTCAACACAGCACTTTGAGTTTAGTGCAAATTGTTCAGCTTCAGAGTCATTCAACACCAAATGGATCTGGCAGACGACTCAAAGTCCGCAAAATGCCAACAGCAACAAATAACCAAAAGCATCCACAGACCTCATATGGTCTAAACTGAAATGAGGTAGTACCTCAGAAGAACTAAGTTTTCGTAAAACAAATTTATATCGATGGAACTGTTTTACTTTGCAGATACACACCTCTACATGTACGTTACCATAATCCAAACATTCAATTACGTGACATAGCCGTATGCTAATAATATTATGTTACATTCCATTCAATACATAGTAATCGTAAAATGTCATTAAGAAACGTGAAAACCTGCAGAAAATGAAAAAAAGATTTTCTCTGAGGTGATCATTGTATCAATTACAATTACAATTACAAATTGCAATTACGAATTACAATTATCTGACCAGTCATAGATTCAACATTTAACTCATAAAATGGCAAAATTAAAAATCCTGAATCCAATTGTCCTCTGTCAACACCTTAACCCGTGCACTGCAAATTTGCAAGCTATAGGCGTGAAACCTAAAAAGTTTGGATCAAAAGCCATAAATCCATAACAGCATATAAACTCTCGCAACGTGAACCCCGAAGTGAAAGTTATGTTAAACTAGAGGACTAACCGTATGTTATACCAGAGTCAACCAAGCGTGGAACTTTGCAGTAACAAAATCTATGCACTGAACCATAGGATAATTTGAAGATTTACAAAGTCACATGCTAGACAGCCAAGTTTTCTTGGACCCACAGTTGGCCTACAGAGCACCAATGGTTGCAACTGGTGGCCAGCTAAGGGCCCAATTTGGGCAGAAGAAACATAGCTTTCAGGGATGCAGTGGATAAGCGAAGAAGAAGCCAACCAACAACTAAACACCAAAAAGGTAAAGCTGAGACATGAACCATAACATTCACAATGTAGCATAATTTGCAGAAATTCACAACACATTGAACAGTTTATGTATTATGTGAATAGTGAACATTGCATGTGCTGATATCTACACAGCACTTCTCTAAATGCTTTAGAAATGCAGAGTACCAAACAAGAGAAATCCTGAAAGACAGGCAAACCAAATCCCAAAACAAGTAACCACAACTAATGTAAGAAAGTAAAGTAGAAACGTCTCAAGGAATTAAATCCAGGTTCAGTTGAAGGTTGCATTAAAAGGGCACAGACAAAAAATTTCACGCATAGAGAAATCAAAGTCCAACCCATATGCTTTAAACAAAACGCCACTTTTACTTTTCGACCCCACACAACAAAAATTTCATATAATAATTCTCACATATAGTTTTATCTATATGTTGACATTTCTCATTTTCTATATTAGTCCTATGAAGTGTGCAGTGCAGTTCTGCAAAGTCTTGTTTTTCTGGTTTGACCGAAATAGCGCTATCCATCCATGTCTACATATGTTTTGCTGAAATTATCTAAACCCAAAGATAAAAATTCGTCCAGCAAATTCCCGCTGGTTGTCACCCACAAACAGTCGATTGTTGGCTTGATCCAGAAGAATCCTCTCTGGATATCGGAATCCGTGTTTTTCTTCTTTTGAGAGAATTTCCCTTTCAAATTTCAAATCTGAATCCAATAACAAAACTCGACTGTTCCCTCGATCAGCGACCATCACGAATCCATTTCCATCGATGGCCAAATAGACTGGACAATTCATTTGTCCGATGGCTGATGCACATTTTCCACCAAATGACCTTTCAAGTTTTCCATCTGCATCCACTACACACACTCTATGTAGACTTCTACCTTTTACGCCAACACTAACTACAAAATGACCATTGGTCAGTTTTATAGCATGCCATATATCAAGAATACCTTCGTCTGATGTTAGATTTATAACACGGATCAAATGTCCTTGTGGTGAATATTCATTTAATTTACTTTTATTATTAACAGTTAAAATGATATTCGATTCATCTGTAACAGATAGACTGCGTCCCCAATCTTCTCCTGTTGACCATTTATTTATTAATTTTCCATTTGAATCAACTCTCAAGATTTCACTCCACTGACCATATAATCCTTTGAAATCGAAGATATAGAGACATTTATTTATGTTGCAGGATCCTACGTCCATTGGATCAATTAGTTCCTTTAAATTCCATCGACGACCGAAACTCAATTTCATCGAATCGTAAACTTCAACTTCTGAACTCTCTTCACTCACAACAAACAATTCTTTGTCTAAGATCGTCAATCCACGGATCGATTTATTGTTTTCTTCTGCGGATTTTGTTCTGATCGTCTTATCTAAAACTGGATCCGATTTATATTTGTCTTGGGATTGACCTTAAAGTAGAAATATATTCGTTGAATGGTTTTAATATATTCATCCATTTTCTTATATTTATGATATTGTTCTGAAATAATTTATCTCTAAATTCTTCCGAAAGTCTTGATGATGATGAGAAAGTATAAATTATATTAATTACAAAGTCATGTTTTATGAGAAAAAACGACTTAAATACTAAGATATTAAGCATGGAAAAGACCTGTTAGTCTTCAAAGTTTAAACCTATATCTTACAAATAAGATTAAATTGTTACATAGCAATTTTTCTCCCAATTGTTGCAATTGCATCGTACACCATCGTCACTTCTCATTCTATGAATGAAGAAAGATACCGTGATCTTTCGAAATAACGCTTGCTGAAAGTAGACTCTTCCATCAAACTAAATTTTTACAGTTTCTACTTTCAGAGATTTTGTTCTGTTCTCTTGCAACTTTTTTATTTGAATTGCCATGGACTTAATCCATAATTAATAAGCATGTGCCTCCTAAACCACCAATTCCCTTGTTACTGAACTCCGCTAATCTGTTTTAATCTGGTGACTTGTATAGCGCCGTTACCATAATGCCTCAGTCATCAATCGATGGTCGTTTTAAGTAAAATCGCAGTCACAATTTCGTCATACTGTAGACTGACCTAAACATTATACTATGCGTATTAGTTGGTCAAAAGCAGATGTTTGGAAACAAATATAATACAGGCCTATAAACAACAAATGACCAATTGGATTAACCGTCAGCGGTTAGTCTTTTGTAACCTTGTGTCTGTTCTTTTAGAAGAGCTTTCTCTTTTCGCTTTAGCTCTAAGTCCTGTTCGAGATTCAAACGTTTTTCTCTGCTACCTTTAAAGACAAAATGCATAAAGATTTCATTTTATTGAAATTACTTTCAGTTGAAATTAGCCTACTAAATGAATTCATTATGGCATATTATTGATTAAAGCAAAATAAACAGCATTTTACGTTGTTGAATTTTTGTCCTTTACTTCTGATAACAGGTTGACAGACAGACAGACACACAAGACAGTTTAAAGACATTTTGAAAACAAACATAAAGACACACCTATATCGATCGTCTAGCTGCATTTGAAAAGTCAACTAAAAACTATGCAACGCCGTGGGTTCTTGAAATGCGTTTCCATGTTCACATAAACAACTATCGGCTCTGAACAGCATCCACTTCTATTACATTAAACCTCGCGAACCACATGAAATGGTCTCGAGGATCCCAGGGGTGCCAGGACCAAACTTTGAGAACAGCTGGTATAGACAATGTCGTCATGGACTGCCAATGCCGCTATCTTCGTTGAATAATGCACCTCGTAGTATGACTGATGCTTTGACAGTAGACTGTGAGCTCTACTGTGCTCTGACCGTAGAGGATCAACCAACCACTCCAGGAGTTTTAAAATGAAAGTCGCAATTTAGATTAGCTGGCAACATCCAAGTAGAGGCCCGCATTTTTAGTATTGGATGTACAATGAACACTTTCAAATTATGTTTAAAATGCCTTTTTAGCAAAATTTTTGATTTTTTTCTATAATTCCGGCACGTTGTGATAATAAGTTGTGCAAATAACAGTTGCATCTTTGACAATGATACGCCTTGTCTTACTGCTCTCAGTGGAACACTACGAGTCACCGAGAGACGCCAAGACAAGGAAGAAATTTTATTTCTTGGTAAAGAACAACTGAAGCGTCAATGAAGATGTATAGTAGATAAACAAAAAAAAAAGAAAAAAAGAAAATTCTTCACATGAAATATATAATGATAAAAGATAATTTATAACAGTGCCTACTTTTGAAACTGCAATCAATTGAAACCTATATCAGTGCTTGTGTATTACATTATACTGGGTTCGTATTAAATTTTTACCTGAAGATTCCTGTTGCAGTTCTTGAATTTGCTTCAAGAGCTGTGCCTTTTCTTTCGCCCAAACTCTTCTCTCTTCCTCCAATGTTAGTTTGAGGTTCAATGGTGTCAATTTGATGTCTGCAAAGAACAAGATGCAAACGCAGTTACTATAGGGGAAAACATTAAGCCTGAACTTACCTTAATTAAATGCAAAAAAGTCAATTGTATGTAGTCTCTTGGTGACAATAGACGACAGCTGCTGAGAAGTTGTAGACTGTGGTAGGTCCTGTTTTCTTAGAAATCATTGCATAGTTAAAATATTAAAAATCATTGTAGCTGAAATTACTAAACCTGCAATCGACCCACATACTGAGTTTAAATTACTTTATAGATTTCCACAATAATATCAAGCCTATTATTTGCAGTAGCCATGGCTTTTGGTCGGTAGAAAAAAATAAACCAAGACACAGCAACTACAAAAACAGAGAGAACATGAAAAACATACAGAAACATACAGATAGACACAGTGTAAGCACAGACCACACTTCCTCGTGGTTCATTATAATCAGACACCTAATAACCAATCTCAGTAGGCCTAATGCAGACTAAACAAAGTTGATTCATCTGGAAGTAGTGCTCTGAAAAGTTGTGATATTTAGTCATGTAAAAAACCTTCATTGACATAACAAAGAAACTCAACTCACCTTTCGAACTTAACTCATCGTTGCCTTTATCTGTAACTTTTAGCCTTGCCTGTGATTCTTTTAATTTGGCTTCGGTTTCATTTAACTTTTCTTGCGTTTCTTTCAGCTGTGCTGTAGTCATTTTTAAAACTGTGTCGCTTTCTTTTAGCTTCTCTTCTGAATATTGTTAATCATGAAAATATGTTTTATGAGAAAAAACGACATAAATGTAAAGCAAGGAAAAATCTATATGAAATCTTCATTTGAATTGCCTTGATTGAATGAACTTATATATTCATCGATTTTCTTATATTTATCATATTGCTGTGAAGTAATTTATCTCCAAATTCTTCCGAAAGTGTTGATGATGATGAGAAACAAACACAGATGGATGCAAAAAGAGGAACTGACGTAGTCAAACTAATCGTGACACGAACAGACACTACGAGCCAAACAAATGGACATAATGAGGGACAGAAACAGGCGCACAGCGGATATTTTAAAGTGGAAGTTCAAGGACTTCTAGCTTTAAGTTACATTTCAAAATGCCTTGCCAAATATCATACGTAGGCCGGTTATTAGTAATCATAGGTGGAAATCGTGCAAAGTTACTTGAAGAAAATAAATTAAGTTAATCAGGGAAATTAAGGTATGCCTGTTAGTCTTCATATGCCTTGGTTCACGAAATGCGCTTCAAGGTTCACAAACAACTATGAGCTCAGAACAGCACCCACTTCTATAGTGAATTAATGGACATTAAAAGCAGAATTCGTAAAGTTTTTGAAAATATTTTTACTATATACATATAACATTATGTTAACAATTTCACAACTGTTTGTTTATAGAAACTTTTGAAACAGTGGTTAAAATAAAAACCTGAATCCGTTTAACGGGGACACAATAATATTATACATTTCTCTTTTTCTGAGATTCTGATTGAACTGTCCAGTTGATTGGACTTGCATATAATAATTTTTTTTTAGTTTCATTATATGTAAGGCTTCTACGCTGTTTGTTTCAGTTTGTTCACGCATAGAAAAGTGCCCATTTATATTTCGATTGCCAACATACCTTAACAATGTTTATAGGCGACCCTAATCAAGCGGGACTCAGGTCCGTTTTGGGTATGTCATTTGTGTCCTGGCAAATTGTACATTACCTGCGAAACCTGATATGTTGCATTTGGGATCAATAAAAGTGTTGATTGATTGATTATAATTCAAGTCATCTGCATAGGCATCGTCTATAAATAATACCGTTTTGGAATAATTTTAAAACAGCAATTTGATTCCGGTTAATTATCAGTCATTTGAAAGTTTAAACAGACGGACAAAGCAGACACAGTGGAAGTACAGCAAACATTTATTCACGGATCATTTTAATTGGACCGAATAATTCACTGGCCAACACATAATTTGTTGCCTCAAATGTTAGAACTGTTTCTGGGTATATTTGACCTGCTGATTCCAGAAAAGGCACCAGTTTTCTCCCAGCAGGTCTAGTTTTCGAGATATAGAACATTATGCCATATACCAGTCCTTGCCTCTGCTCGCCCATGAAACATAAGGCTATAGCTATAATTATGTAGTGCTCAATTTATTATGTGATACACTAAATAAACATAATAATACAAATACTTAAAAGAAAATGGTAGTACCTGAAACTGTACTTATATGATACCAAACAGAACAAGTTTGTTATAAAAATTTCAAGTCATTCGACACCGAAGAAGCTCCTTTTGTACGATTTCCGAGTGTGGCATCTGCCGGAACAATCGCGCATAATATTCCAGCAATAGTCTGCCATCATGTGTGCATCCCATCTTCCTTGATATCGATTTTCCATTGTTTTGATGTCTTGGTGAAATCTTTCACCTTGCTCTTCGCTGAAGTCACCAAGATGCTCTGGAAAGCGATCTAAGTGACTGTGGAGATAATGGACTTTAATGCTCATGTTGCAGCCAAGCTTGTTGAAATGAAGAAGCATATCCTCTACTAGTTGTGCATAATTGTCTGCCTTCTTGTTGCCAAGAAAATTTTTAGTTACAAGAACAAAGGAAGACCAGGCACAAGATTCGATTTCATTCATTGACGGTATGAAAAGTGGGTCATTCATAAGTTGCCTGATCTGTGGACCATCGAAGATTCCAGCCTTCAATTTTTCCATTGTAATTCCTGGTAACTTGTGTACTATGTATTCGAAGCATGAACCTTCTTTATTCAAAGCCCTGACAAATTATTTCATCAGGCCTAGCTTTATATGTAGTGGTGGCAGTATGATCCTATCTCGTGCCACCAAAGATTCCTTGATTACATTTTGAGCTCCAACCACCATGTCTTTCCTCGAAGGCTAATCTCTTCTTGTCCAATGTTCATGCTTGGCTCTACTGTCCCAAAGACACAAAAAGCAGGGATACTTTGTGTAGCCACTTTGTTGACCATGGAGGAAATTTACCATCTTCAAGTCTACACAAATTACCCATTGATGTTCTTTGTATTTTATCTTTTCCAGTACTAAAGAAATTGGCATTGTACTCTTCTTTCATCCTGGTGGAGTGACCGATTGGAATAGAACCAAATTTGTTGCCGTTATTTAAAAGCACACATTTCAGACTACGTTTTGAACTGTCGATAAAAAGACGCCACTCATCTGGGCTGTAATCCGACAGACAAATTTTCTTCAATAAGTTGCTGATGTCATTACAGAATACTAGGTTGTTGTCTTCGGTAAAGAATGGCAGCAAATCCTTTTCTCTGTTTCTATAAATTGTAATTTTCGTTCCAGGCTGAAGTGCATTCTTTTCCTTTAGTCTGGACGCAAGCAATTCAGAGGACTCTTTGGAAAGATTTAAGTCCCTGATCAGATCACTCAACTCTTTTTGGTCAAAACGTTCACTGTGTGAAGTTGATTGGAAATCACTGTCACTGCCCCCACTTTCTTCACTTTCGTCATCTTGTCCGATATTGGACATGCAAGTGTCATCGTCTGAGAGCTGAGGTAGTTCGCGAAAAGGTGGAACTGGTACAATATCCGAATGCGGAACAGGTCTCCTGGCTGAAGGTATATCAGGGTAAGACAACTTGTGACGATTATTTCGATTGATGCCTATGATATTAACCATACAAAAGTAACAGTCGTCGAAGTGGTTTATCTGTTCCCTCCAAACCATCGGTACACCAAATTTCAGGCAGCTTCTCTTTCCAATTGTCCAGTGGCGCAATTGTTCAATACAAGTTTTGCATACTGTATGAGGAGCCCATTGCTTATCTTGATCTCCAAGTTTGACACCAAAATAACCTACATATGCTCTTTTTACAAACTCAGAAATCGGTTTCCTGTTTGCTTTTAGTGTGTATTCCCCACAAATGTAGCAGAATATGTCTGGATGGTTAATGCAGCTCCGTCTGGAAGTAGCCATAACCTTAAGGATGTTCGCATCTGAGGAATTAAGTGACTAACCTAAAAAATAGTAAGAACATGTAGTTATTTAATGTTCACATTCACAGATTGTTCTTGCGACCAACTCTTAATATGCCCTAAGACGACTGCGGCTGCTCTAGCTTTCAGGAGGCGGTTTATATAGGCTATAAATGCTGACTTCAGCATAATCTATTTACATAGTTCGAAACCATGAAACGCTGTATAAGCACAAATAAATTCTAAATGAGGCCATGAATTTAGTGCTGAGTAAGCTGTAGGCTACGGAATAGTTATTTCGTTGAATCAGCAATATCTCAGCACGCGGCAAGATATGCTGATTTTACATTATAAGGATGTAGGCATTATATGAATCAGCAAGAATTATAATTAGCCATAAATAAAGCATATTATGACATTTTAGTTTTGTCAAAGACATCGTTTAAAGAGTGGACTGGGTTTTCTTTACAAAATCGACGATATCTGAGAAACTAGACCTGATGCACTCAATCCAATGACATTTTCTGAATCAGCGCCCAAAATTACCCCAAGAACAGGTCTAAAACCGAAGGCAACAAGAAAAATTTTTTTTTCTGTTGGCCAGTGTAATTGAATTTCAGTAATGCAGAATAAACGCAGTTGATTCATCTGACAGTATTGCTCTGAGAATTTGGGATATTTAGTCATGTACAAAAATCTTCCATGAAATCACAAAGAAATGCAACTCACCTTTTGATCTTAGCTCATCGGTGCCTTCCTCTGTCACTTTTAGGCTTGCCTTGAGTTCTTTCAGATTAGCTTCGGTTTCGTTTAACTTCTCTTGTGTTTCTTTTAGCTTTGCGGTAGTTGTTTTTAAAACAGGGTCGCCTTCTTTTAACTTCTCTTCTGAGTATCTTAGTTGCGCTTGGGTTTCTTTGAGGTTTACTTGTGTTGCCTGTCCTTTAAATTTTTCAATGATACTTTCTTTTTCAATAACCTCGTGCTCTTTCTGCTGAATCAGCAAATGAAGTCTCTCAACTTTGGTTTCACTAATCTTAAGCTTCTGAGACAGAGTTTCGTTCTCATTTTTTGTTACATTAAGTCTTTTCTCCAACTCGTGTACTGTTTCTTGTGATTCTGTTTGCTGTTTCTTGGTTCTAGTTTTCTCTCGTTCAATGTCGTCCTTGAATCTTTTACATTCGCTTTCCAGATGAAGGATTTCTTGCATCAGTCTCTCACGTTTTTCGCCACCGAATTTGGTTTGCATCATACTTCGCCTTTTGAAATTTTCTGATTCTAAAGCAAAATTAATTAACTGTAGTGATTAGGATGAAGTGTTGTGCGCCCACTATGCCGCTGTAAGTTAAGACAACATGAAAAGTTTTAGTATAGATTGGCGATTCCAGTAGGTCTTCCTAGAATAGCCATAATAATGGAAAAATCAATAAGAAAGAAAAATATCCATTGAGAGTATCACCTCACAATTGGCAGCAGGAGGCAGTCAGCTCTATACCTGTACCTGGTTAGTCGTGTGAGTTACTCAGACAAGTAGAAAGTGGCGTCGCTGGCGTTTGATGGGGAACGGTAACATTTTAAAGTTAAAAGTGAACGGTGTGTTCGGCGTCCAGGAAAAAACGCTGCAACGTCCATGGATGCATTATGCATCCACCGCAGGGTTTTAGTCACAGTGGATATTTTGATATAACAGCTTAGACGTGGTTGAAAGCTAATATGCAAACACTTACACATTTGGAAAATGTTGGACAATGTCAGTCCTACCTATATCTTTGCGATACGTTTTCCTGAAAACCCTCAAAATAAAGTAAAACATTTCAAATTTGGAATGAAACTCATAAAATCGTTAAGCCTTAAATGTACTGATATTCATGAGATTTGCGTGCTAAACGTGAATCAGCAGAAAATGTTGCAAATTCTTGGCCATTTAACTGCAGAAAATAGGCCTACAAACTGCGTCACCTTAGCTCTATCATTCATGGGTAAACTTAATATCCTTTACGCTAACCTTGAAGTACTAACCTTGAAGTAGTGTCCTGAAGCACATATTCGAAATATTGTGTGATGATGCCTTCTGATGACTCTGGACAAATTTTTTTGAGACTTCTGTCTGCAACTCATTTTGAAGTTTCTTGAAGTTCTTCTCGAATGTTTCGACTGAATCCTTTTTCTAAAAAATTTTGCTTCCTGATTAAATTCGATATATCTTATGCAAAAGTAAATGCGATGATTTGCATGATTTCACAGTTGCTGTACCTCAACTTGATGAAACCGTACAGAAAGGTGCGGATGCTACCAGTTGCCGACCTGGCTTACACTTTCAATGTCACGTGATGCCGCTTATTATTATTCTAATTTAAATTCTTATCGTTTTGGTATACCATTTTGAGTTTCGTCTATAGTAATGCAACTGGCTATTTGCGTAATTAAAACATTTTCATTTGTCTCCGTATTGGGCAATGCAGCTGACAATATTTCCCCTACTCACTTATTTACTCGTATGTCCTACATATGGATCATGTATGGGATTATTGTCATATTTTCACCAATCTTCAACGTATGAAGTTGCTACTGGGTGGTTACGTATGCGAAAAACGCAGTGAATTTGCGCTTTTAATGCTTCTATGAAATTGTCTTGCAGTTCTGTCTTTTCTCAAGGAGCCATGGATCTCAGTCTTGTTCATCCCTGATTTCTTTGTTTTGCTACGCAAAGTGAACTGTTTGTCCCGCCGGCCCAAACCTCCACAGTCCCTCATAGAAGCTCCACTGTGGTCGGCTCAATTTGTGGAAAAAGTTACTTTGATTGCGGGAACCAATCCACAAAAATTCTTTGATATTGCAGCTTAATCGATAGAAAACCGATAACAGCATGTACGAGAACTCGCGTCTAACTCAATTGTATTCTTACCACTGTTTCCTTCGGTGTAGAGTTTTGTTGCTTGTCAATTTGATTTTGTTTGGACGTCAGAATCCTCGGTATCTGTAAAGTTGTAGACCGGATACTTATTTGTTTGCTGAAAGGCGGCGTAAGCGGTGGTTTTCTCGGCTTAGGTGGCATTTTTGGAGGGATTCTTTCTCCCGACGAACCAGCAAATCTAGTTGAAATTGTCTTTTGTACTGTAGTGCTTGTAAAATTTTCTTTCGGAGTGCCTTAGAATATAACGCGAAACGTTATTAGCAATTTAGATAAATGTAGTAATGGGTATGACTTTGGCTACTTATGAATTAATCACAAAGTTCTGAATACGGATCTAGTGCAAAACTGTACTTCCTATTTACTTCCGAGCTGACACCGGTACCAAACTATTGTTCTCTGTGACGGATGCCATCATCACAGAGCACAATCTAACGTTATGGTTGGATGCCAATTGTAGTCTGACAAACCGATAGAACAAATGAATGCACAAGAAGACAAGGCTTTATGTATAACTCTGATCTTCCTCAACTCATAATAACCCAATTCAAACCTGCAGATGTAACTGACATGGTGGGCTACTGTCAGTCCTCCATAGAGAGGGATACGAGGACCCTTAACCAAGCCTCTAGGTCACTGAAATCCATCACTGTTTGATCGACCTTGGCTCGTGACTGTGTCATGAAATCCATATATATATATTGAATCTGGACTCTGCAGTAAACAGTTGGTAGACATCCATGACTGAATTTCATTGACGACAGCATCCAATGAAGACATATATGGAGGAGCATCACCCGAAGGCATGAAGGAGACAACTTCAAGTTATCAACATTCTGATGCCGTGAGCCATAATTGTCCAAACTCAATGTCAGGCTCATCTCCACCATCTTCATTCGGGCCTCCGAGAAGAAACTGGGCCAAATAAACGGTTGACCAATTATACTGTATGAAGTCGAAAATCGATTCAGGAGCATCGATGCGGTAATCAACTGTGTGAAAAATTGCACTTACAGGAGATCCAATATCCTTTTTGTCTGTTCAAGTCGGGAGCGCCACTGTTTCCTAAGAGACGCTTTATAAATGTTCGTTTACAATAACAATTACAATATCGTGACACAAACCGATTCAGTTAAGGAAATGTGATTAAAGCCAAACTGAAAACACATCGGTAGAAAGGCCTTTTCGGATTCCCGATTCATCTCTTCGTGTTAGGCAACTGCAAACTAAATATTGGAATATTTGCCTAGCCACGACTTTTTCAGTTAGGCCTACTTTTAACAGGTAAGTCGAATTGCATATAAGTCGGTAGCTGAAAAGATGTTCACGCTCGAGTCCTGACTTCTTTAAAGCGAACTTTATAATAGCTTTTTCTGGACAGCTGAAAGTCCTCCTCTTTCAAAGTCGTATAGTAGAGCCAGACGAAGAATGGCAGCAGATTCTACAGGAACTCGTGAAGAAGAAATTTTAGAATCAAGTCTAGTGAGCCGTATTTCTGTGGCATGAGAGGAGGGTGTTCTCAGGTAGATTTCAATCATCTTTTCAATACGGTCACGTCAAGTAAGTAAGTATATTCTTTATTAACCAATAGCTAATCGCACATCGGTTTACAAGTATTTAAGAACACAAGAAAACTTAATATGCATGCAGCATCCTAATAATAAAACATTTACGCTTTAAATTATCAGCAGGAGGAATAATACGATAATACGATCAAAGCGATCTAAACGACACTGTCCTACAGTAGAAAGAAGCAGTTAAATATACAGTGTGACTCGGTATATGAGCTACTTTCTTCATGAGGTGACGAAGATAGTATAATGTTGAAGAAAGCCATTGTCTTATATATGCTATTCTAAAGACAGACATGAGGCTGGTTGTTGTAGATTAGGTGAAGTTTAATATTGAGGTCAAGTTATGTGAGTGATTATGCTGAATAAAGAAATGGTACGAAAGAAAACCATACAAGCAGGCTAACAAGTATAAACTAGAAGTGCGTATTTGCCGAGACAACAACTTTTAGTACAAGATTTCAGAAAGCTATTTTCATTAGAAAATTTATTGGATTAGCCACATACCAAATTGCTTATCAGTGAGTTTCTCGAAAATATGATGTTGCGAAGTATCTTTCAAGCAATTCAAGAACTTTTTGAAATCATCAGCAGATTTTCGGCTTATAATGGACAAAAGTCTCTCATTCCTCACAATTCGTCCCTTTTCAGACACAATTTGATCTCGTTCTCGGTCGCTTAGAACTTCGTTTCCAAGAAGAGTTGTAAGAAGACCAGAATCTGGATCTAACGATTCTGTCAGCCAAACATACTTTTGACGCAAAACACGAGAGTGTTCGGACACGGATTGTTCATCTGCAACAAACGTCAATGGCACAGACTTAAAATAGTTGCAACCCTGCTCCAATTGGGTTGTAAATGCCCATTTTTTTCTATTGGAAGCAATTTTACAATGGCTTACAATGGAAGAATGCTTTGGTCCAAACATGGGTTAACTATTTATTAGAGTTCTTATCCTGACATTAAAGTGTCGAGGGTTCGATACGATTACTCAGTACTGACTTCAGAAACGTGTGTGTATGTGTGGGTGTTTGCGTGTATATAACGGCTGGACCCGTTAATCTAACTGTGTGTCTTTGTTTGTTCGTAGAAAACGTTGGTTGTCTGCGCACGAGGCTTTTCATTTTCTGAGCCCAGACCGTGGAACTCATTTTCTATGTATGCTCCGTAGACGAATTTCTGTAGGTGTTCCATATCCAGCAAAATTCTCAAGTGTTCCAGATGACATTTATCGACTAAGGCGAATTACCTTTTCCTACAGTTTGCTTCGCTATATTTTAATATATAGGTGACGCTTCCCCTACTTAGGCTTGTTATGGTTTTCGTGAATGATTATATTGTATTCCCGAATTTTATAGCGTCACTTCAAGATAAACTCATCAGAGGCGCTCTTACCGTGAGATAAATTTTTTCAAGTGCCTACAGAAAAGAGGCCGAAAAATCCCCAGAAGCTCACGTTGCAGGTTCTTAGACAGAAAGATCATAGCAAAGCTTCTTTGCTGAAATTTCAAAGTTCAGGCCGGCGGGAAAGTGGTAGATTTCTTCGCAGAGGAGTGAATAAATCTGAGGCCTGGGAAAGATAAGACCGAGAAGAATATCTCCTTCAGATAAGATGGATCACATCCTTCAAGAAAATAACGCGTAGGGATTAGGACCTTAATCTTAATGCGTTTTGCATCGATAACCAGTGCGGTTCCTTCCAAATGAAAATAGATAAATGCGCAAGCCTGGGTATAGCGCCTATCAGCAGAGCCGTAGCATTCAAAACAGATAGCACTGATCAAAGAGGGAAAGTGTTGGATCGGCAAAAATGGCATTGCCAAAGTTAATCCTGGAGCACATGAATGCATGTATAAGGGGGTAAGGGTCACGGCGGCTTGTTTTTAAGCGAACCTCGAACAGAGCGAACCTGGCGGAGGCGGAAGAAGCGCGCTCCACATATAGTTCCTTCACACCCTCTGAGAAGGTCAGTTCTTGATCCAACGTTGCGTCCAGGTCACGCATAGTCGATGAGAAAGAGATGCAGTGGAAGTGATGCTGCAGGCAAGGCAAATAGATTTTACAAAATCTGCCTACTGTACAGCTACGAAGCCAGATGAGCTTAGCCGGGATTCAGCCGGAGGTGATGGACGACATCCAGGCTCCAATCAACTGCCCTGTCTTATGCTTTTCTTCAAGGGGAATGCTTCTACCGCTGTGCCGAGGGCATATACCTGAGTGCCGTCAGCAACTCAGCATACTGATGAGTTCAATCCCCCAAGGTTTGAATCAACATTGTAAAGTACTTAGAGTAGGGGCTTTAAAATAGAACCCCGTTGAAGATCAAGTGAGAATAATGGAAGGGACGAACCGCGTTGAACCAAAAACCACAGCCTAATTACACCTAGACATGAATTAATGCAACCATAACAGAACACCACCCACGACGCCGAGCGATTTTTTAAGAAGTTCCAAAAGAGGTGCCGTTTCTGTTGGATGTCATATAACACTCTCTCCTTAACTCTGAAGAATAAACTTTAAAAATTAAAGACTATTCTTGTCTTATATTAGTTTTCCGCTCTTGAGGGCAACGGTATATGCTAAAGTCCAGTTTAACATTTATATTGACACCAAACTCTAAGATTAACTGCTATTTATAATTACATTACTATTATTGAATGGGTAATGTTTTTAACCCTCTGCTAAGTTTATTTCATTATTAACCCATTTGGAAGATTATTGTTTATAATGATAGTTTTCAGTACGTGAAGATTGCTCTTGGTTTCAAATAAGGTTTACATAGTATTTCAACAACTTGCATACTCGCAAAGTTGGAGGTAGTTGCTTATTTTTCATAAATGGAAGACGGAATTGAAATCCAGTTTTAGTAACAAAGAAAAACATTGCTTACCTGGGCACATACTTTCTTGTCTTATTTTAGTTTGCCTCTCTTGAAAGCTATGTTTTATGCTGAACTTCAAGTTAATCTACTTTATATGAACACTTCGAACTCTGAGTTCAACTACTTTTTATGATTACAGAGTGCGGAAATGTTATTAATTAGTCAGATGTATTTAATCTTTTGTTATGATTCTTTCGTTATTAACTCAATTACAGATTATGGTTTACACACTGACATGCTTTTTAGTAGCCTACGTTAATAATGCTCTCAGTTTCAAATAAGACTTATGTGGAAATTCAACAAACTTTATAGAGCCATGTGTTTATTTGGCATGAAAGAAAAACCGTGCTGAAATTAAGTGTTAGTAACAAGGAAAACACTGTTTACCTGAGCACATACTTTCTTCATCACGAGTTAGCATCTGGTACACGTGATGTTGTTTTGTTTTCTTTAGAGATTCAAGAAAACACTCGTAGACATCTCGAGTGTTTCTACTGATGATTTTCAGTAGCTCTTCACTAGCTATTATTGGGGTAGCATCAAACTGTTGAAGACGTTCGTGTTCTTTACCAGTTAACTTTCCACTTTGAAACATCTGTGCAGCTACCTCTGGAGCACTTAGGTTGCTGAGCAGCTTATCGTAGTGGAGTCGGATGCGGTTTTGGTGGTCCTCTATAAAAATACTCGGATTCTTATGAAACAATGTCGGAAATTTTCAGATCTAGTTATTTAGTCGATTGTACACTTCAACCGCACACAGAATAAAGGCACAGAAAATTAATTTCTTCGTTTAGTTATAAAAGCAAACAAAAGACAAGTTCACCTAGAGTGATAGGATGCGAAAACGTGACTAAAATGAACATATAACGGTTAATATTAGGCTGTCTTTAGGTATTATGTAGTACATACAGTTTTGTACAGAAATTTTGAACATTTTATATCACAATTTTATGTACCTTTCTAGACCGCTAGAACACAATTATTTGATATGATTTAGCCAACTTAAGGTAAGGTAAAACTATTTCTTAAGCTGATTTGCTTTAAATGAATGATCAAAATGCATTAGGCTTGATATGACCACTAAATTAGAAAATAGTACGTAATTTAAATGTGTTGGAATTTAGGCCTATTTGATATAGCTGAGCCAAAGTATTTTTAGAGGGGAGGATTATGTGTAACATAAGGGGCCACTGTTTTATTTAAGGCAATAATATAACTTATTCATCATTTGGAACCCGGAATATTTAAGTGAAAGATACTCCGTTTTGAAATACCTGTAAATAGTGATTCTTCGGCATCCGGATCAGATATGACGCGTTGAACCGAATCCCAGAGCAGAACTAATTTTTCACGGGAAGGATTCGTCGTTGCCTTCTCAATATCCATTCTGAAAGCGAAAGAGGTTATTGCAACAATTTCAACATGCTTCTCATGAATATTTTGAAACATCGGTCATTTACAGCAGGCTGTTCAATCAAAGGCTTATTGATATAATTACTATTTGGTGTTGTTATTGTTGTTATTATTTTTATTATTATTTTAAAGCGAATTATTATCATTATTACAATTACTATTCCTTTTATTATTATAATCATTATGAAAGTAATGTTGTCATGACAAAATTATTATTGTAATTATTATTATTATTATCATTATTAATCAGAGATTTATATCGCGTTGATTTTGTTATTCACCTCAAAAACGCGGGAAGCTGCAAAAGGTAAGCCTTCAACTGCGAACTAAGAAAAGAAAATATTGCCAAAATTGCAAAGACTCCAGAATTCCATAGTAAGGCAATCAACACAACTTCAGAAGTACGATCAGATTAGCTCTGGACCGAAATCTTCACAAGGAATTTAATAACATCTGGAATGATCAACCCATGCGTTTTAAACAATATGGTCTAATTTTATAACTAATTTTATAACTACACGTTCAAAGAAAATCTCACCCGTGCATAAATATATATTCTTTTCTTTTTGGAGCAAATGAAATTAAAAACGCGTAAAAATATTCCTTGACAATCACAGTAAGTTTCACCGCATTTTTCTGTGATCAGGTACCCGAAGCCATACGCTCGAAGAAACCTACACACATTACGATACCCGGTAAAGAGATACGTTACACTTTTAGATAGTTCGTGCCCAATGAATTCCTGTCAACAGACTGCTAAAGCCAAAGCACGACTGGTGAATCGGTAAGGGTAGGCCTATACAAACACAGTGTTAGTCGATTATAAAGGCTTGCAATATTTCATCGAATAGTCTAAGATCGCCTTAGGCAAACGAATAAAAATTTATGATTGCTAAAATTTTTATGTAAATCTGCTTCACGGTCAGATTAGCAACAACCTTGTTGTAGTTCTTCTTGAGGCTCACCCCATATTGTAGAGTCATTTAGTTTACAGGCTATTAGGCCTACTTTGAATGCCTTTGTTGCCTTCTATATGTGGAAAGCCCCAAATTCGGAAATGAAAGAGGAAGTGGGGCCTAAATGTTAACGCTATTCCATGTGAACAAATGACTTCTTCAATACCACAGTTAATTTCTTTTTTAGTAGCTCACCATACACAACAATTATGCGCAAGACATCTGTGGACGGTACAGTAAAGAAAGCCGTAGCTCAGTCCCCCACAGCATTGCTCAAATGCATAGGACCTATACGTCATTGCTGGTCGTCTGATTTACCGGGTTGGGATTGCTCCCCACGCACTGGCTGGCCAATAGACCTATATAAAAATGCAAATGTAAATGTACATGTTTGCATATAGCGACCGTGTGGCCTCGATCCTGCTCATCTTTCAATGAGTTTATCGGGTGAGATCCTTCACCATCGCTGCCAGTTTCAGTGGGTGCACACAGGCCTATTTACGCCACTGGGACATTATTGAAGCTTACATTAATACGAACACATAAGACTACTCAATACGTTTCTCGTGTGTATACTTTTAAAAGAATGATCTCTTTAATAAACTAATTATGATCTCAAATGCTGAACAGCAAATCTTGACTGTGATATAGAATGAAAGGCGCGGACATAAGGCCGGAGATAGGATGTTGACCAAAATGATGATCCAAAACAACGTTTAATGTTTGAATAAACTCCTTAAGAGAAAAAGCCAGATGATGAGCTCCACAGACTACAGATGGAAGCACACTAGTGACGAGTAAGATATGAAGATGTTGAAATGAGCGAAACGATCATCGACACCATACACACAATAACAAGGCAAAGACGTTCTCTTCAGAAGCTACTTAGATTGAGTTAGTACTTTATGTTGTAAGCATATTCCGAAATGAATTTGACAATATTCCACAGGTGGCTCCATATGTTCTACATACGGGTTCAGCACACCCTACATAAGGAATATGACAATATTCCACATATGGGCGTCATATGTCCCCATATGTGTGAATATGTGAGACACAAGGAACGCATATGCGGAATAGTGTCGTATTCTCACCATATCTTCAGCATTTGACGTTGTTGTTGGGGCATATTTGCGTTAATTGAACCGTACTGCAATGTAGTAGGACAACGTGGTTTTACCTGTCTATTGAATTCTTCCTCCAATGAAATAAACGTTCGGCGTGCACTTCTTGTACGGCTTTTGTATTCCACGCAGTTGTGGGCGCCTCTTCGATTTCTTCACCGTTGTGCACCTCAATAGACAATTCTTTGCTGCTGTTTGTCAAGTTCGTCTGCTTAGCTTGTTTGGCCTGTTTCTTCTGACAATACAGAGAATAGAAAAGAAAGCAGAGTCGCCTGTCGATGCGGTTGAACTGAGACGCAGAAACACAACCGATAAAATCTGAATTTACTCTTTTAAAATCAGCTGCTGCAGTACTAGACAGGGCGACCGTCTAGAAACTAAGAGTGCGTGACGAATTATCAGAGGTCGCAGGTCAAGTAATTAGGTAACTGTTGAAATGTATAGATGTCGGCGATAATATTCGAGACGATTGAACAACAGGTAAAACTGAGTAGCTGGATCGGGAGTTTTAAAAATTTATACCTACTTATTCGTCACTTGATTCAGATCAAGGTTTTTTAGAGCAGTTCGGTAATAGCAGTTGTTCGTTGTCCTAATTGGGCTGGCTTCGAAACAACAACAATAACAACAACAACAATAAATCTAATTGCATTTGTAATTATTTTGTAATTGTAATTATACTTCAAATTATAGCCATCATCATCATCATCATCAGCGTCATCGTCATAATCGCACAACCACACCATCAAACCACAAACTTCACATCCTGGCTCCTACGTTGACGACTGACAATTGAGCTTCCTAGATACGTAGGATAGAAATTAAAAGTTAAGTTGATTCATTTGATTCTTAGTATGGTTCTACTCAAAACTCCAGCGTAACAACAATTTCAGATATGGCATTAACATGAAATACGGTTCATTCGCCAGATGGCTAGTACACATTTGTCTAGTCTAGTCTCATTCGCTAGATATCGTTTTCTTTAATGATTGCAATTTTCCGGTTCTCTCGCGACGAAGGCCATACGGCAACTGTCTTGGAACTAAGCTACAAATTCACTATAATCCTATATAAGGTCAAAGGTTTGCATGAAATTTTAAATAAATCGCAAGAAATTCCCAATTTATTTTCTGCAGGAGGCGCTTTGTAGAGTTTACTAATGCACTGTTGAATATGTGTTCGCATGTTAGACTTCCAAAGATATCTTCGCATGTTAGACTTCCAAAGATATCATATTCCACAGCTAAGCTGATAAAACTCTCATCCCGAAATTAGTTAATCCGAAGTTCAGTTGCAATTATTCTTATCTTATTGTTTGATGACTTCGGAATAATTGAGAACAACATCACCTATAAACTGCTACAGTTACCACTAACCACCGCGCAAACTTTGAACGACATGCACATCAATAAGCCTTCTATAATCAGCATGTACTGTTACCCAAGAAAATTCAGCTGACTCTTTCCAAATGTCTCCATGGTTAACGTTCTCACAAATTCCAGGTCGGTATTTGAAGACCATCTCTTATATATTCAATAGAAAAAAGTATGAACGCTAAAACATCTTCTTTTTATGCAAAATGGTTATTTAGGTTAACCTCATCTATAAAATTGAAAACTACGAAAATGAAATCAGGCTGAATATCTTATTTTCAAAAGAAATTTTTCCTGCTGCTGACTTCAATTGGAAAGTCAACGAAAGGTCATTCAGCGCATCGTTACCAGATTATTAATGGTGCAGGTCGTTAAAAAGGGATATGAGAGCCATCCGTAAAGCAAGATATGGAATGATTTTCTGTCGAAGTTTATAGATATTCTAGAAGATAAAATCTGAAAGCAAATCCCATTCTTTTGAAGAAAAATGATTTTTGTATAATTATTTTAAAATCTGAAATTAAAATTAGTCTCAATAATACAAGAGTCGAAAATCAAATCCGTCCACCTCTACATATGTTCTTTTTAAATTATCAAAACGCATAAAGGAAAATTTGTCCAGCAAATTCAGATTGGTTGTCAACCACAAACAGTCGATTGTTGGCTTGATCAAGAAGAATCCTCTCTGGGTCTCGGAGTCTGTGTTTTTCTTCTTTTGGGAGAATTTCTCTTTTAAATTTCAAATCTGAATCCAATAACAAAACTCGACTGTTCCCCCGATCAACGACCATCACGAATCCATTTCCATCGATGGCCAAATAGACTGGACGGTTCATTTGTCCGATGGTTGATCCACATTTTCCACCAAATGACCTTTCAAGTTTTCCATTTCCATCCATTAGACACACTCTATGTAGACTTCTACCTTTTACGCCAAGACTGACCACAAAATGACCACTGGTCAGTTTTATAGCATGCCATAAATCAAAAATACCTTCGTCTGATGGTAGTTTTATTTCACGGATTAATTGTCCATTTGGCGAATATTCATTTAATTTACTTTTGCTATTAACAATTAAAATGATATTCGATTCATCTGTAACAGATAGACTGCGTCCCCAATCTTCTCCTGTTGACCATTTATTTATTAATTTTCCATTTGAATCAACTCTCAAGATTTCACTCCACTGACCATATAATCCTTTGAAATCGAAGACGTAGAGACAGTTGTTTTTGTTGCAGGATCCTATGTCCATTGGATCAATTAATTCCTTTAAATTCCATCGACGACCGAAACTCAATTTCATCGAATCGTAAACTTCAACTTCTGAACTCTCTTCACTCACAACAAACAATTCTTTGTCTAAGATCGTCAATCCACGGATCGATTTATTGTTTTCTTCAGCGGATTTTGTTCTGATCGTCTTATCTAAAACTGGATCCGATTTATATTTGTCTTGGGATTGACCTTAAAGTAGAAATATATTCGTTGAATGATTTTAATATATTCATTGACTTTCTTATATTTATGATATTGCTCTGAAATAATTTATCTCTAGATTTTTCTAAAAGTCTTGGATATGATGAGAAACAAACACAGACGGATGCAAAAAGAGGGCAGACGTAGTCAAACTAATCGTGACACAAACAGACACTACGAGCCAAACAAATGGACATAATTAGAGATACAGAAGCAGACGCACAGCGGATATTTTAAAGTGGAAGTTCAAGGACTTCTAGCTTTAAGTTACATTGCAAAATGCCTTGCCAAAATACTATACGTAGACCTGCTACTGGTATATTGAGGTGGAAATCGTGCAAATTTACTTTAACAAAAAAATACGTTAATCATAAAAATATGTTTTATGAGAAAAAATGACTTAAATGCTAAGAAAGGAAAAGTTAATCTTCATATGCATCGACTGGGTGCACGAAATGCGCTTCCAGGTTTAGGCCTACAAACAACTCTGGGCTCTGAACAGCACCCACTTATATTAAGGCTACATTAATGGACATCAAAAGCGGAATTCTAAAACTTTTTTTAAAAACATTTTACTATAAATATATAAATATAATTAAAATTATTTTCACAATTTCACAACTGGTTGTTTGTAGAAACTTTTGAAGCAGTGAGTAAAATTAAAATATTGAATCCGTTTAATTGGCATACAATAATATTCTACATTATTCATTTTCTGAGATTCTGATTGAACTGTCCAGTTGATTGGACTTGTATATAATTATTATTTTAGTTTCATTATATGTACGGCTTGTACACTGTTTATTTCAGTTTGTTCACGCATAGAAAAGTGCCCATTTATATTTCGATTGTCATCGCACCATAACAACGGACGACCCTAATCAATCGGGGCTCACGTCCTTTCTGGATTTACCTTTTGTATCCCCACAAATTCTATTTTACCTGCGAAACCTGATTTGTTGCATTTAGGATCTACAAAAGAGTTGATTGATTGATTGATTGATTATAATTCACGTCATCTGCATAGGCATCGCCTACAAAAATAATACTGCTTTGGAATAATTTTAAAACTATGTCTTTGATTCTGGTTGTCAGTCATTTGAAATTTAAACAGACGGACAAGGCAGACACAGTGGAAGCACAGCAAACATTTCTTCACGGACCATTTTAATTGGACCGAATAATTTAATTTCAGTAATGCAGAATTAACGCAGTTGATTCATCCTACGGTAGTGCTCTGAGGTGTTGGGATATTTAGTCATGTACAAAAATCTTCCACGAAATAACAAATAAATGCAACTCACCTTTTGATCTTAGCTCATCGGTGCCTTCATCTGTCACATTTAGGCTTGCCTTGAGTTCTTTCAGGTTAGCTTCGGTTTCGTTTAACTTCTCTTGTGTTTCCTTTAGCTTTGTTCTAGTTGTTTTTAAAACTGGTTCGTTTTGTTTTAACTTTTCTTCTGAGTATCTTAGTTGCGTTTGGGTTTCTTTGAGGTTTACTTGTGTTGCCTGTTCTTTAAATTTTTCAATGATGCTTTCTTTTTCACTAACCTCGTGCTCTTTCTGCTGATTCAGCACCTTAAGGCTCTCAACTTTGGTTCCACTATTCTTACGCTTTTCAGACGGAGTTTCGTTCTCATTTTTTGTTACATTAAGTCTTTTCTCCAACTCGTGTACTGTTTCTTGTGATTCTGTTTGCTGTTTCTTGCTTCTAGTTTTCTCTCGTTCAATGTCGTCCTTGAATCTTTTACATTCACTTTCCAGATGAAGAATTTCTTGCATCAGTCTCTCACGTTTTTCGCCTACGAATTTGGTTTGCATCATACTTCGCCTGTTGAAATTTTCTGATTCTGAAGCAAAATTAAATAATTGTAGTGATTTAGAATGAAGTGTTGTGCGCCCACAGTACCGCTCTAAGTTAAGACAACATGAAAAGTTTTAGTATTGATTGGTGGTTCCAGTAGGTCTTCCTAGAATGGCCATAATGGAAAAAATCAACAAGAAAGAAAAATATCCGTTGGTAGTAACACCTCCCAATTTTACAGCAGGAGGCAGTCAGCTCTATATCTGTACCCGGTTAGTCGTGTGAGTTACTCAGACAAGTAGAAAGTGGCGTCGCTGGCGTTTGATGGGAAACGGTAACATTTTAAAGTTAAAAGTGAATGGTGTGTTCGGTGTCCAGGAATAAACGCTGCAACGTCCATGGATACATTATACATCCACGGCAGGGTTTTAGTCACAGTGGCTATTTTGGTGGATATAACAGCTTAGACGTGGTTGCTCGCTAATACTAGAAACACTTACACATTTGGAAAATGTTGGACAATGTCAGTCCTACCTACATCTTTGCTCAACATGTTTGCTTGTAAATGCGATACGTTTTCTTGAAACCCTCAAAATAAAGTAAAACATTTCAAATTTGAAATCAAACTCATAAAATCGTTAAGCCTTAATTAAATGTACTGATATTCATGAGATTTGCGTGCTAAACGTGAATCAGCAGAAAATGTTACAAATTCTTGGTCATTTAACTGCGAAAAATAGGCCTACAAACAGCGCCACCTTAGCTCTATCATGCATGGATAAACTTAATATCCTTTTCGCTAACCTTGAAGTAGTGTCCTGAAGCACATATTCCAAATGTTGTGTGATGATGCCTTCTGATGCATCTGGACAAATTTTTTTGAGACTTCTGTCTGCAGCTCATTCTGAAGTTCCTCGAATTTTCTTTCGAGGAATTTCCCATATTTCTTCTAAAAATTTTTATTTCATGATTAAAATCGATATATTTATGCAGAAGTAAATGCGAGGACTTGCTCGATTTCACAGTTGCAAAATCTCAACTTTATGACACCGTGGAAGCTACCAGTTGCCGACCTGGCTTACAATTTCAATGTCATATGATGCCACTTATTATTATTCTTTTAGACGGATATAATGTAATTTAAATTCTTATCGTTTTGATATACAAATTTCAGTTTCGTCTAGAGTAATGCAACTACCTATTTGCATAATTATAATATTTTTATTTGTCCATGTTTGGGCAGTGCAGCTGACAATATTTCCCATATTTCCTTATTAACTCGCATATCCTACATATGGAGCACTTATGGGATTATTGTCATATACTCGCCATATCTTCAACATATGAAGTTGATACTGGATGCTTATGTATGCAAAAAACTTATTGAATTTATGTTCTTAATGCATGCATGAAATTCTCTTGCAGGCTGTGCTCTGTCTTACCTCAAGGAGCCATGCATCTCAGTCTTGTCCTTCCTAGGGCTCAGATTTCTTCGTTTTACTGGGCAAAGTGAACTCATTGTCCCGCCGGCCCAAACCTCAACACAGTCACGCATTGAAATTCCACTGTGGTCGGTTCATTTTGTGGAATAAGTTACTTTGATCACGAATATCAATCCAAAAAATTCTTGGATAATTCCATTTTGCAGCTTAGGCAATAGAAAAACGATAAAGAGTAAGCATGAAAACACGTGTCTAAATCAAATGTATGCTTACCACTGTTTCCTTCGGTGAAGAGTTTCGTTGTTTTTCCATTCGATTTGGTGTAGGCTTGTGAAGCATCGGTGGCAGTAAAGATTTACACCGGCAAAGAATTTGTGTGTCGCCGGGCGACGTAAGCGGTCTTTTTCTCGGCTTAGGTAGAGTTTTTGGAGGGATTCTTTCCCCCGACGAACCAGAAATTCTAGTTGACATAGGCCTCACTGCTGTAGTGTTTGTGAAATTTTCATTAGCAGCGCCTTCGAATATAACATCATTAGCAATTTAAATGAATGTGTCAATATGTATGAATTGGCTACTTATGAATTAATCACAAAGTACTGTATACGTATCTAGTGCATAACCGTACTTGCTATTTACTTCCGAGCTGACGCCTGTACCAAACTATTGTTCTCTGTGACGGATGCCATCATCACAGAGCACAATCTTCCGTTATGGTTGGATGCCAATTGTAGTCTGACAAACCGATAGAACATATGAATGCAGAAGATGACAAGGTTTTATGTATAACTCTGATCTTCCTCAACTCATAACAACCCAATTCAAACCTGCAGATGTAACTGACATGGTGGGCTATTGTGAGTCTTCCATAGAGAAGGATACGAGGACTCCTAACCAAGCCCTCAGGTCACTGAATTCCATCATTGTTTGATCGACCTTGGCTCGTGACTGTGTCATGAAATCCATATATATATTGAATCTGGACTCTGCAGTAAACAGTTGGTAGACATCCATGACTGAATTTTATTGACGACAGCAACCAATGAAGACACATGTGGAGGAGTGTCACCCGGAAGGCATGACCGAGACAACTTCATGTTATCGGCACACTGGTGCTTTGAGCCACAATTGTCCAAACCGAATGTCAGGACTCATCTCCACCATCTTCATTCGGGACTCCGAGAAGAAACTGGGCCAAATAAAGGGCTGACCAGTTACACAATATGAAGTCGAAAGTCGCTGCAGGAGCATCGATGCGGTAATCGACTGTTTGAAACACAGCGCTCACATGCAGGAGACAACCCCACACAACCTGATTCTATGGTTTTAACGAACTGTGATTAAAGCCAAACCGAAAACACCTCGGTAGAAAGACCTTTTGGGAAACCTGATTCATCTCTTCGTGTTAGGGAACTGCATATTAAATATTGTAATAGTTGACTAGCCACGACTCTTTCAATTAGGCCTACTTTTAACAGGTAGGTCAAGCTGCATATCAGTCGGTAGCTAAAAAGATGTTCAGGCTCGAGTCGTGGCTTCTTTAAAGCCAGCTTTATACTAGCTTTTTCTGGACAGTTGAAAGACCCCCTCTTTCAAAATCGTGTAGTAGAGCCAGACGAAAAATGGTAGCGGTTTGTACAGGAACTCGTGAAGAAGAAATTTTAGAATCAAGTCTAGTGAGCCGTTTTTCTGTAGCATGAGAGGAGAGTGGTTCTCAGACAAATTTCATTCGCCTCATTACGGTCAATTCAAAGCGATCTAAACAACGCTGTGTCCTAGAGTAGAGAGGATGGGTTGATCATAAAGTCCGACTCGGCATATCGGCTACTTTCTTCATGAGGTAACGAAAGTGATATAACGTAGAAGAAAGCAGTTCTCTTAGATATGCATTTCTAAAGACAAATACGAGGCTGGTTGTTGCGGAATAGAATATATGATTTTAATATTGAGGGTATGTTATATGAGATATTATGATGAATAAAGAAAATTATATGAGCAGACTAATAAGTATAAACTAGAACTGTTAATTTTGCCGATACAACAATGTTTAGTATAAGATTTCAGGAAGCTCTTTTCAGGGTGAAATTTATTGGCTTATTTACATACCAACTTGCTTGTACGTGAGTCTCTTGACAATTTCCTGTTGCAAAGTATGGTTCAAGGCAATAATGAACTTGTTGAAATTGTCAACAGATTTTCGGCTGATAATAGACAAAAGTGTCTCAGTCTTCACAAATCGATTCTTCTCAGACACAATTTGTTCAAATTCTCGGCAGCTTAGCACTTCCTTTGCAAAAAGAGTTGTAAGAAGTCCAGAATCGAGATCTAATGATTCTGTCAGCCATTCATAGTTTTGACGCAAAAGACGAGAGTGTTCGGACACGGATTGTTCACCTGCAACAAACGTCAACGACGCTAACTTAGAATGGTTGCAACCCTGTTCCAATTGTGTTGGAAATGCCCCAATTTACAGTGGCTTGCAATAGAACAACGCACTACTCCAAATATGGGTTAACTATTTAATTGTAGAGTTCTTTTTCTGACATTAGGGTGTCTCAGCTTCGATACTTTTGCTCAGTGCTGACTATAGCAAACACGTTTTTTTGACAAAGTTCGTTCTCTCTTTTATTTACATCAACTCCGACAGTTTATTATTTTAGAAACCGAACCAGACGACTGCTGAACTTCAGCAATGTTCTCGCTCTACTCTGGGTCTGACAGTTTATATTGTTCAGATACTACAAGAAGTGTCTCCCCGCCAATAACTTGCTAGCCAAATCCTTTTCTGTTGCACATGGCGCCAACAAACTACAGGTAGGCCTATAATTCCGTTTACACGTGCCACTTGAAACAATATATATATGCAGTAATATACATGTAACAACGGAACCATTTAGCCTAACTGTGACTTTGATTGTTCCTAGAAAAAGTTGGTTGTCGGGGCACGAGGCTTTTCATTTGCTGAGTTGGAACTTTGGAACTCATTTTATACGTATGTTCTATAGACGACTTTCTTTAGGCCTTCTATATCCAACAAAAACTCATATGTTCCAGATCACATCATTTACAGAATTATGGACTATGCTGACATAGTTTTTATTTGTGAAGAATGCTCTCCGTTTCATTAAGGCTTAAATGTAAATTTAACAACTTGCACAGTCGTAAAGTTTGGACTTGATGTTCATTATACATAAATGGAAAACGGAATTGAAATCCAGAGTTAGTAACAAAGGAATATTCTGTTTACCTGTGCACACATTTTCTCCATCACAAGTTAGCATCTGATACACATGATGTTGTTTTGTTTTCTTTAGTGATTCTAGAAAACACTCGTATACATCTCGAGTGTTTCTAATGATGATATTCAGTAGCTCTTCACTCGCTTTTATGGGGGTAGTATAAAACTGTCGAATATATTCATGTTCTTTCGCAGTTAACTTTTCACTTTGAAACATCTGTGTAACTACATCTGGAACACTTAGGTTGCTAAGCAGCTGATTGTAGTGGCGTCGAATGCGGTTTTCGTGGTCCTCTATAAAAATCATTGGTTTCCTATAAAACATTGTGTCGAAAACTTTCAGATCCAGTTATTTACTCGATTGTACGATTCAGTCGCATACAGAATAAGGACATAGAAAATCAATTTCTTCGTTTGATTACTAAGAGCAAACGAATGATAAGTTCGCCTAGTAATGCGAAAACTTGACTAAAATGAACATATAACGGTTAATATTATGCTGTCTTTATGTATTATGTAGTACATGCAGTTTTGTACAGAAATTTTAAGCATTTTATATCAGAATTTTATGTACATTTCTAGACCACTAGAACACAATTATTTGATATGATTTAACCTACTTAAGGTAAGGTAAAACTATTTCTTAAGCTGATTTGCTTTAAATGAATATTCAAAATGCGTTAAGCTTGATATTACCATTAAATTAGAAAATAGTATGTCATTTAAATGTGTTTGAATTTAGGCCTTTTTGATATAGCTAAGCCAATATATTGTTATAGGGGAGGAATATGTGTAACATAAGGGGCCACTGTTTTATTTAAGGCAATAATATAACTTATTCATCATTTGGAACCGACAATATTTCACGGAAAGTTGCTCGTTTTGAAATACCTGTAAATAGTGGTTCTTCGGCATCCGGATCAGATATGACGCGGTGAACAGAATCCCAGAGCAGAACTAATTTTTCACGGGAAGGATTCGTCGTTGCCTTCTCAATATCCATTCTGAAAGCGAAACAGTTTTTTTTAGCAATAACAGCAAGCTTCTGGCTATATTTGATACATCGCTCACGCAGTTCAATTAAATGCGCATTAATAGTCATTATTATTTTTGTTGTTGTTATGGATGGTGATGTTGCTGTTATTATTATTAATCAGATATTTATGTCGCTTTAATTTAGTAATTCACCTCAAAACGCAGGTAGCTGTATAAGATAAGCATTTCATTGAGAAATGAAATAAGAAAATGTCGCCAAAGTTGCAAAGACTCCAGATTTAAATTGTAAGGGCAATCAACACTAAGATTAGCTCTGGAAAGAAATCTTCACGATGAATTTAATAACAACAGGTCATAGTGAGTAGAAGGACCTTCTCCTCACCATGATATCAAGTAAAAAACCATGCTTTTTAAATAACATGGTATTATTTTATAATAACTACTTGGTCAAAACAAATCTCACCCGTGTATATATATATTCTTTTCTTTTGCAGCAAATGAAACTATAATTGCGTGCTAATTTACAAATATTCTGCGACAATCACAGTAAGTTTGGCCGCATTTCACCGTGATCGGGTATCTCAATCTATATGCGCGAAGAGGCCTACACATTATGATATTGCCTAAAGAGATACGTTACCCTTTTGGATAGTTCATGCCCAATGAATTCCTGTCAACTGCCAAAGCCAAAAGCACGCGTTGTGAATCGGCAAGGGTATATAGGCCTACGCAACACAGTGTTCGTCGATTATAAAGGCTTGCAATATTTCATTGAATAGTCTAAGATCGCCTTAGGTAAACGAATAATAATTTGTGATTGCTGCCATGTTATGCAAATCTGCTTCACGGTCAGATTAGCAACAGTGTTGGTCGATGCGTTGGTGAGCCTCAGCCCATGTTGTATTAAGTACTATTATTTTGAATAGCTTTGTCGCCCCCTTATATACAAAAAATCCAAATTCAGAAAAAAAACGAGGAGGTAAATGTTAACACTATTCCATGTGAACAAATGCTTCTTCAAAACCATGTTTAACACCTGCTTTAGTAATTCTTCATACATAATCAATATGCGCAAGACACGCGGGTCGTTGCAAGAAAGAAACGTCACAGCTCTGGCTCCCACAGCATTATTCAAATGCATATGCGCCATTACTGGTCCTCTGATTTATCGGGTTGGGCTCGCTCCCCACGCATTGGCAAGCTCATATATTAATGTAAATATACATGATTGTGTACAACGACCGTATGGCCTCGAACCTGCTCGTTTTTTAACGAATTTATCGGGTGAGAGCCTTCACCGCCGCTGACCGTTTGAATGGGCGCTATATAGGCCCTTTTACAGCACTGGGACATTACTGAAGCTTAACACGAACACACAAGACTACTCAATATGTTTCCCTTAAAAGAATGGTCTCCTTAGCTAGCAAATTATTATCTCAAATGCTGAACAGCAAATATGGACTCTAACAGTGAATGACAAACGCGGACACTAGGCCGGAGATAATCTGATGACCAAAAGGATAACAGAAAAATCCAACGTGCAAAGTTTGAATACATGCTGTAAGAGCAAAAGCAAGATGACGCGCTCCACAGACGAGAGATAAAGGGAGTATCTAGGAATTGTCGATAGTGTTTTGTGAGTTTTTTCCACAGAGTTCGTGCAACGTAGTATAACCAGCTGTTGAAGAATTTATGATGAAGCTAAAGAGTCCATGATGGAGTAAATATTTATGATGTTAAAGAATTTAAGATGGTGTTAAAGAACACATAGACTCCGTGCGTCCTGGAATATGTCAATATTCCACACATAGGCTTCGTATGTCCGACACATGGGTCCATAATATGTATGACATATGGCAAGCATATGCTGAATAATGTCGTATCCTCAACATTTCTTCAACATTTGACGTTGCTGTTGGTGCATGTGTAACCTGAAGCGCACTGTAATGGATTAAGTTTATGTATTTGATGCATTTTAGATTTTGACCTTAATAATCTTGTTGCAGGCCTAAACCTTCGTACATGATTTTGTTGTACCTGCCAAATTATTTTAGTAACATAATTCAATGCATAACTACATAAAAAGACCAATGACATACATAACTAACATATTTACTTGGAACAGCACTTTGGCATGTCCTATAAAATCATAAAATATATCGCACTGACAAAAATTATACATGAATGAAATTCATGATACACATTTAAGCTTTTCCTGGCAATTTCGCCAAACGGCGAAATTGTAATCCAAGAAAAAGAAGTTGTTTATTAAAGCAGGAGTTGCAAACTAAAACACTTGATACAACGAATAATGCAAATCATATTAAGATTAGCGATTAGAAGATTACGTGTAGTGTTAATATTCCTTGTTGACATTCCTGTTTTAACCAGCTACAATTGTTTGCATGCGGGCCACGAATGACTGCACTTTGTGAATATGTAATTTTCCTCGGTACCTTGCTAATAGAATCTGAATGTAAAGGATGAGAAGTAATCTCTCGTTTCATGTGTTTGTTTAAGCCTAGCATTCAGAAGTTTAGTCATGGCTTGAAGGACCCCAGTTGGGACCATATGGACGACATCTAGTCTATATAGGAATATTGTCATATAGGCTTCATATATCCTACATGTGACGCTGCTGTTGGAATATTTGGAATAACAAGGACAATAATATCAATCCAACTGAAAATATCTTTGTCTGTGGGTTACATGGCTTGACGACATAAGTACAATGTCATTTTCTAAAGGGAGAAACAGAAAAATTAACAGTTGCCGAATTTTAGGCATTGTAATGGTAAACATATTCAATATGTAAACATTGCCCAAATGATACTGAAAATCCCGCAACAAAGTCGAGTTATAACTACCAAAATTTCAGAGCTTCAACAGTTGGGAATGAACGACTTTGATCATTTGATGGATGCAATAAGTGAAATTAGTGTAATGTGACGTGAGACATACAGGAAAAATGACTAGCCCAACGTTCAGTAAACTTAGTTTTGATCAAGCCTAAAAGGCATAAAAGCACTTATTCCATATATTTCAGCCAGTTTCATAAGGAAAAATATAAGCCATAATGTTTACAATTTTTCTTTAAGTGAAACGCTACTACCATTAACACAAAAGTGGGAATTTTATAACATTTGAAAACTTAGACTTCTCTTTATGATTATTGCATATTGTGGAAATTTACACATGTCGTAGGTAGCAGTCATATAACGTAATCGTAGGTTGTAGACATATTAAGCAGGACGCCGGCTTTTCCTTTCTTACTTCTTCATCCAAGAGTCAAATGTATATTGCATTTCATTATGTTTTTCTTAGAAGGAATAAATACGTGAATAAATGAATTAACAAATTAACAAAAAACTGATAAAACCATAATATTGTATGAAATTCATTTATGATTCAACATAGTATAAGTAAGCCACAGTACGGTGGACTCAACACAGCACTTTGAGTTTAGTTCACATTGTTCACCTTCAGAGTCATTCAACACCAAATGGATCTGGCAGACGACTCAAAGTCCGCAAAATGCCAACAACAACAAATAACCAAAAGCATCCACAGACCTCATATGGTCTAAACTGAAATACGGTAGTACCCCAGAAGAACTAAGTTTTCGTAAAACAAATTTATATCAATGGAACTGTTTTACTTTGCAGATACACACCTCTACATGTACGCTACCATAATCCAAACATTCAATTAGGCTACAAGACATAGCTGTATGCTAATAATATTATTTTACATTCCATTCAATACATAGTAATCGTAAAATGTCATTAAGAAACGTGAAAACCGGCAGAAAATGAAAAAAGATTTTCTCTGAGGTGATCATTGTATCAATTACAATTACAAGTTGCAATTACGAACATCAATTATCTGACAAGTCATAGATTCAACATTTAACTCATGAAATGACAAAATTAAACATCCTGAATCCAACTGTCCTCTGTCAACACCATAACCCGTGCACTGCAAATCAACAAGCTATAGGCGTGAAACCTAAAAAGTTTGGATCAAAAACTGTAAATCTATAACAGCATATAAACCCTCACAAAGTGAACTCAGAATTGATAGTTATATTAAACTAGAGGATTAACCGTATGTTATACCAGAGTCAACCAAGCGTGGAACTTTGCAGTTACAAAATCAATGCACTGAACCATAGGATAATTTGAACAAATACAAAGTCACATGCTAGACAGACAAGTTTTCTTGGACCCACAGTTGGCCTACAGAGCACCATTGGTTGCAACTGGGGGCCAGCTAAGGGCTCAATTTGGGCAGAAGAAACAGAGCTTTCAGGGAGGCAGTGGATAAGCGAAGAAGAAGCCAACCAACAACTAAACACCAAAAGGTAAAGCTCAGACATGAACCATAACATTCACAGTGCAGCACACTTTGCAGAAACCCACAGCACATTGAACAGTTTATGTATTATGTGAATAGTGAACATTGTATGTGCAGATATCTACACGGCACTTCTCTAAATGCTTTAGAAATGCAGAGTACCAAACAAGAGAAATCCTGAAATACAGGCAAACCAAATCCCAAAACAAGTAACCACAACTAATGTAAGAAAGTAAAGTAGAAACGTCTCAAGGAATTAAATCCAGGTTCCGTTGAAGGTTGCATTAAAAGGGCACAGACAAAAAATTTCACGCAAAGAGAAATCAAAGTCCAACCTAGATGCTTTAAATAAAACGCCACTTTTAGTTTTCAACCGCACACAACAAATATTTCATTTAATAATTCTCACATAAAGTTTTATTCATATGTTGACATTTCACATTTTCTGTATTAGTCCTATGAAGTGTGCAGTGCAGTTCTGTAGTCTTGTTTTTCTGGTTTGACCGAAATAGCGCTATCCATCCATGTCTACATATGTTTTGCTGAAATTATCTAAACCCAAAGATAAAAATTCGTCCAGCATACTCCGGTTGGTTGTCACCCACAAACAGTCGATTGTTGGCTTGGTCCAGAAGAATCCTCTCTGGATATCGGAATCCGTGTTTTTCTTCTTTTGAGAGAATTTCCCTTTCAAATTTCAAATCTGAATCCAATAACAAAACTCGACTGTTCCCTCGATCAGCGACCATCACGAATCCATTTCCATCGATGGCCAAATAGACTGGACAATTCATTTGTCCGATGGCTGATGCACATTTTCCACCAAATGACCTTTCAAGTTTTCCATCTGCATCCACTACACACACTCTATGTAGACTTCTACCTTTTACGCCAACACTAACTACAAAATGACCATTGGTCAGTTTAATAGCATGCCATATATCAAGAATACCTTTGTCTGATGTTAGATTTATAACACGGATCAAATGTCCTTGTGGTGAATATTCATTTAATTTACTTTTATTATTAACAGTTAAAATGACATTCGAGTCATCTGTTACAGACAGACCGCTTCCGCAATCATCTCCTGTTGACCATTTCTTTATTAATTTTCCAATTGAATCAACTCTCAAGATTTCATTCGACTGACTATATTGTACCTTGAAATCGAAGATGTAGAGACATTTGTTTATGTTGCAGGATCCTACGTCCATTGGATCAATTAATTCCTTTACATTCCATTGACGACTGAAACTCAATTTCATCGAATCGTAAATTTCAATTTCTGAACTCTCTTCACTCACAACAAACAATTCTTTGTCTAAGATCGTCAAACCACGGATCGATTTATTGTTTTCTTCAGCGGATTTTGTTCTGATTGTCTTATCTAAAACTGGATCCGATTTATATTTGTCTTGGGATTCAACTAAAAGTAGAAATATATTCGTTGAATGGTTTTAATATATTCATACATTTTCTTATATTTATGATATTGTTCTGAAATAATTTATCTCTAAATTCTTCCGAAAGTCTTGATGATGATGAGAAAATATAAATTATATTAATCACAAAATCATATTATATGAGAAAAAACGACTTAAATTGTAATTGTAATTGTAATCTGACATTTATAAAGCGCCAATTCAAGAATAGACTCATCAGAAGCGCTCCCGACCCGAACCAGTGAGACCACTATCAAATAATACAGACTTCAGGCGCTTGCGAAACTGCGGAAGAGACAAACTGAGGAATACTAGCCGGAGCTCTCGGGAAAGGCGATTCCAGCTATTGGGTCCAACATAGGCAAAGCCTCTAGACTGCGCTGTAGCAGTGCGCATACGAGGGACAGTCAGGAGTCCAAGGGAGGCCGACCGGAGAGTGCTAAGGCCTGGAACCAAGGAGACCGAAATGCAGAGGTCCCTAAGATATGATGGAGCAGAGCCAACGAGACAATTACGCATAAGCGTTAGGATCTCGAACTGGATATGCTGCTGAATGGGAAGCCAGTGTAGAGTGTCCCGTATAAAGAAAGTTATATGGCCATACCTGGGGACGCCTCCAATAAGACGGGCAGAAGCATTGAGAACAGATTGAAGCTTGGACATATTGGCAAGTGAGAGCCCAGCAAAGATAGCGTTACCAAAGTCAACCCTGGTGCAGATAAGGGCATGAATTAGAGTAGTAACGGCATGAAAGGAGAGGGAGCGGCGGATGGTACGAAGCTGGCGAAGGTGGTAAAAGCATGAGCGGGAGACACTGTTAACATGATCGGTCAATAAGAGTTCCCGATCCAGAACAACCCCAAGATCACGGACTTTGGAACAGAATAGAATGTCCGGAAACTTCTGGCGTAAGGATGATGAATCAACCTTTGCCAGCTGAGCACGACCACCAAGCCAGATGAACTGGGTCTAAGCAGAGTTCAGTCGGAGGCGATTAGAGGACATCCAGAGACCAAGGGCAGATGTTGCGTCAAGAATACTCTCAACCAGAGAGGAAGCCGCTTCCGCTGGGCGATGAACGAAGGCCTGAGTGTCGTCTGCATACTGATGGACAGCAACACCCATGGGAAGGAGAACCCGTGCCAGGTCGGCAGTGTACTGAATGTAGAGGAGAGGGGCCAGAACAGAACCCTGAGGAAGGCCAAAAGGTATAAGGGACCAGGCGGAACGTGTAGGCCCAAAGATAACAGATTGAGAGCGGTCTGAGAGGAATGACTGAAACCAAAGAAGGGCCGTATCAGTAATGCCGAAAGATTTTTCTAGACGCTCCAAAAGGATAGAGTGATCCACAGTGTCAAAAGCAGCATTAACATCATAGAGGGCAAGAAGAGTAACATGCCCACGGTCAAAAGCTCCAAAGACGTCAGCCAGGAGACGTGTAATAAGTGACTCAGTAGAGTGGAACTTCCTAAATCCGGATTGAAGAGGAGGCATGAGGGAGTTAGAGTGAAGGTAGTCGACCAGTTGGACGGACACACATCTTTCAAGAAGCTTAGAGAGGAAGTAAAGGTTAGAGATAGGTCGGTAGTTAGAGATATCATTGGGGTCAAGTCCCTGGCGCTTGAGAGAGGGAAAGACTACAGCACGTTTGTGAGAAGCCGGGAGTGAACCCTGACCCAGGGAGGTATTACATAGCAAGTGGAAGAACGGAATTAAGTCATCTATAAAATCCTTGATTAAAAATGGTGGTAATAAGTCCAGTTCACAGGACTTAGCAGGTGACTCCAGCAGGAGCCGACGAAGGACGTCCAAAGGCAGAGGCTTCCAGCATGAAAGCCTAGATGACGTAGGAGGAAAGGAAGGAGGAGGAGAACCATCAGTGGATTGGCGGATCGAGTCGATCTTCCCGCGCATGTAGTCGAGGTAGTCGTTCGCTGTGAACGGAGGCTGGGCCGGAGAGTTAGAAGCGGTAGAACGGCCGAGGACACCGGAGAGCGAAGACCAGAGCCGACGCGGATTGCTCCTCTCCCGCTCAATCAATGACTCCCAGTATGCCATTTCTTTGGCTCGAAACTCCCGGTGCATTAAGCGAAGATGGTGGATCCAGTCGAGATGATCGGCAGGATCACGTGTTCGTCGATACCTTCGCTCGTGCCGCCTGACATCACGACGTAAAGTACGGCAGGATCGGTCAAACCAAGGTGCTGACTGTCTCCGACGGGCCCGCTGCGGACAAAGCGGAAGGAGGTGATCGATGAGGAGGCGAACTGAAGAGTCAAAGAGAGCAAAGAGCTCTTCAGACGAGCGACCAGCGAGGGAGGAGAGGTCTCCGCAGAGAGGACTATTGTTCAGACCAGCGCGGAATGCCTCACGGTCCAAGTTGTTCCAACCACGTACAAGCCGAAGCGCGTATGTTGGCTGGGTACATAGAAAAGAAACCTTGTATAGAAGAAGTCCATGATCTGAGAGAGCTGGAGGTTCTACTATAACCTCTGAGATGTTACAGTCATCACGGGTGATAATGACATCAAGCCAGCCTCCCAGCACATGAGTAGATTCAGCGACATGCTGAATGAAGCCAAATTGGAAAAGCAGATTGTTGAAGCGGACAGACTCTGGAAGATCTGGGTTCTCGAGGTGAATGTTCAGGTCCCCGGTTATGATTAGCTGGCAGTTGAAGGTGGCGAAGACTTCCAGAAGCGAGGAGAACTCGGTGTAGAAGGTCGACGTAACAGGAGAGGAGCCTGGCCGGTAGAAGGCAAGAACGGTGACTGGACCACGAGTCATGGCGCAGGAGAGGCATAATGCTTCGAACGTGGAAACAGGGAGAGGAAGAGGGATCTTTTTGACCCGAAAATGTTCTCGATGGTAGACTACAATGCCACCATGATTTTGCGCAAGAGGATGCGAATCACGTGAGGGATCAACCGGGCGAGGAGCGTCGAGGAATAGGTAGCCCGGAGGAGCAGCGCGTCGAACCGGAGCATCAGAGGAAGAGGAGTGTCAAGACTCCGTGACGACGAGTATATCCAGATTATGCTGAGAGATAGAGTTAGCGATCTCCATAAACTTATTCCCAGTGACCGAGCGTTCAGTGTCCCAAGTCTAAGTCCATCACTGCCACCCAGGTCTGAGGGCAGCCGAGAGGTAGGCGACGGAGCAGAATCCAGAGGTATAGGCTGAGATTGGCAGGAGGGAGACGATAATCCAGGCCGTGAAGATGCCGGTCGCCATAGATGAAGCTTGAATAGAGTCTTACGTAAGGAACGTCGAATGGTGAGAGCCGGTTGATTGTAGGTACGTAGCTCAGCGGAAGTGTACACACGAGTCGGAGGAGTGGGGGAAGGAGCGGCCGAAGACGACAACATCGTCAACTTAATTCAAACAAAATTAAGATAACTTACGCTCTTTAACCCAAGAACAAACAAGCCGTAGTAATCCACAAGTTAGATAGCGTAGGTATAATCCAACAGAAAACGCAAAAAAATCCGATGAAAATTCAAACACAAACGGGTCGGCAACAACACGCCTAAGCGCAAACATGACGTCCGATACTAAGATATTAAGCATGTCTTCAAAGTTTAAACCTATATCTTACAAATAAGATTAAATTGTTATATAGCAATTTTTCTCCCAATTGTTGCAATTGCATCGTACACCATCGTCACTTCTCATTCTATGAATGAAGAAAGATACCGTGATCTTTCGAAATAACGCTTGCTGAAAGTAGACTCTTCCATCAAACTAAATTTTTACAGTTTCTACTTTCAGAGATTTTGTTCTGTTCTCTTGCAATTTTTTTAATTTGAATTGCCATGGACTGAATCCATAATTAATATGCATGTGCCTCCTAAACCACCAATTCCCTTGTTACTGAACTCCGCTAATCTGTTTTAATCTGGTGACTTGTTACCATAATGCCTCAGTCATCAATCGATGGTCGTTTCAAGTGAAATCGCAGTCAAAATTTCGTCATACTGTAGACTGACCTAAACATTATACTATGCGTATTAGTTGGACAAAAGCAGATGTTTGGAAACAAATATAATACAGGCCTATAAACAACAAATGACCAATTGGATTAACCGTTAGCGGTTAGTCTTTTGTATTCTTGTGTCTGTTCTTTTAGAAGAGCTTTCTCTTTTCTCTTTAGCTCTAAGTCCTGTTCGAGATTCAAACGTTTTTCTCTGCTACCTTTAAAGACAAAATGCATAAAGATTTCACTTTATTGAAATTACTTTCAGTTGAAATTAGCCTACTAAATGAATTCATTATGGCATATTATTGATTAAAGCAAAATAAACAGCATTTTACGTTGTTGAATTTTTGTCCTTTACTTCTGATAACAGGTTGACAGACAGACAGACAGACACACAAGACAGTTTAAAGACATTTTGAAAACAAACATAAAGACACACCTATATCGATCGTCTAGCTGCATTTGAAAAGTCAACTAAAAACTATGCAACGCTCTTGAAATGCGTTTCCATGTTCACATAAACAACTATCGGCTCTGAACAGCATTAACTTCTATTATATTAAACCTTGCGAACCACATGAAATGGTCTCGAGAATCCCAGGGGTGCCAGGACCAAACTTTGAGAACAGCTGGTATAGACAATGTCGTCATGGACTGCCAATGCCGCTATCTTCGTTGAATAATGCACCTGGTAGTATGACTGATGCTTGGACAATAGACATGAGCTCTACAGTGCTCTGACCGTAGAGGATCAACCAACCACTCCAGGAGTTTTAAAATGAAAGTCGCAATTTAGATTAGCTGGCAACATCCAAGTAGAGGCCCGGATTTTTAGTATTGGATGTACAAGGAACACTTTCAAATTATGTTTAAAATGCCTTTTTAGCAAAATTTTTGAATTTTTTCTATAATTCCGGCACGTTGTGATAATAAGTTGTGCAAATAACAGTTGATCTTTGACAATGATACGCCTTGTCTTACTGCTCTCAGTGGAACACTACGAGTCACCAAGAGACGCCAAGACAAGGACGAAATTTTATTTCTTGGTGAAGAACAACTGAAGCGTCAATGAAGATGTATCATAGATAAACAAAAATTGAGAAAAAAAGATAATTCTTCCACATGAAATATATAATGATAAAAGATAATTTATAACAGTGCCTACTTTTGAAACTGCAATCAAATGAAACCTATATCAGTGCTTGTGTATTACATTATACTGGGTTCGTATTAAATTTTTACCTAAAGATTCCTGTTGCAGTTCTTGAATTTGCTTCAAGAGCTGTGCCTTTTCTTTCGCCCAAACTCTTCTCTCTTCCTCCAATGTTAGTTTGAGGTTCAATGGTGTCAATTTGATGTCTGCGAAGAACAAGATGCAAACGCAGTTACTATAGGGGAAAACATTAAGCCTGAACTTACCTTAATTAAATGCAAAAAAAGTCAATTGTATGTAGTCTCTTGGTGACAATAGACGACAGCTGCTGAGAAGTTGTAGACTGTGGTAGGTCCTGTTTTCTTAGAAATTATTGCATAGTTAAAATATTAAAAATCATTGTAGCTGAAATTACTAAACCTGCAATCGACCCACATACTGAGTTTAAATTACTTTATAGATTTCCACAATAATATCAAGCCTATTATTTGCAGTAGCCATGGCTTTTGGTCGGTAGAAAAAAATAAACAAAGACACAGCAGATACAAAAACAGAGAGAACATAAAAAAAGACAGAAACATACAGATAGACACAGTGAAAGCACAGTCCACACTTCCTCGTGGTTCATTATAATCAGACACCTAATAACCAATCTCAGTAGGCCTAATGCAAACTAAACAAAGTTGATTCATCTGAAAAGTTGTGATATTTAGTCATGTAAAAAACCTTCATTGACATAACAAAGAAACTCAACTCACCTTTCGAACTTAACTCATCGTTGCCTTTATCTGTAACTTTTAGCCTTGCCTGTGATTCTTTTAATTTGGCTTCGGTTTCATTTAACTTTTCTTGCGTTTCTTTCAGCTGTGCTGTAGTCATTTTTAAAACTGTGTCGCTTTCTTTTAGCTTCTCTTCTGAATATTGTTTATCATAAAAACATGTTTTATGAGAAAAAACACATAAATGTAAAGCAAGGAAAAATCTATATGCCTGTTAGTCTTCATTTGTATTGCCTTGATTGAATGAACTTATATATTCATCGATTTTCTTATATTTATCATATTGCTGTGAAGTAATTTATCTCTAAATTCTTCCGAAAGTGTTGATGATGATGAGAAACAAACACAGATGGATGCAAAAAGAGGAACTGACGTAGTCAAACTAATCGTGACACGAACAGACACTACGAGCCAAACAAATGGACATAATGAGAGACAGAAACAGGCGCACAGCGGATATTTTAAAGTGGAAGTTCAAGGACTTCTGGCTTTAAGTTACATTTAAAAATGTCTTGCCAAATATCATACGTAGGCCTGTTATTGGTAATCAGAGGTGGAAATCGTGCAAAGTTACTTTAAGAAAATAAATTAAGTTAATCAGGGAAAATACGGTATGCCTGTTAGTCTTCATATGCCTTGGTTCACGAAATGCGCTTCAAGGTTCACAAACAACTATGGGCTCAGAACAGCACCCACTTCTATAGTGCATTAATGGACATTAAAAGCAGAATTCGTAAAGTTTTTGAAAATATTTTTACTATATACATATAACATTATGTTAACAATTTCACAACTGTTTGTTTATAGAAACTTTTGAAACAGTGGTTAAAATAAAAACCTGAATCCGTTTAACGGGGACACAATAATATTATATATTTCTCTTTTTCTGAGATTCTGATTGAACTGTCCAGTTGATTGGACTTGTATATAATAATTTTTTTAGTTTCATTATATGTAAGGCTTCTACGCTGTTTATTTCAGTTTGTTCACGCATAGAAAAGTGCCCATTTATATTTCGATTGCCAACATACCTTAATGTTTATAGGCGACCCTAATCAAGCGGGACTCAGGTCCGTTTTGGGTATGCCATTTGTGTCCTGGCAAATTGTACATTACCTGCGAAACCTGATATGTTGCATTTGGGATCAATAAAAGTGTTGATTGATTGATTATAATTCACGTCATCTGCATAAGCATCGCCTATAAATAATACTGTTTTTGAATAATTTTAAAACAGCAATTTGATTCCGGTTAATTATCAGTCATTTGAAAGTTAAAACAGACGGACAAAGCAGACACAGTGGAAGTACAGCAAACATTTATTCACGGATCATTTTAATTGGACCGAATAATTGAATTTCAGTAATGCAGAATAAACGCAGTTGATTCATCCTACGGTATTCCTCTGAAATTGGGATATTTAATCATACACAAAAATCTTCCATGAAATCACAAAGAAATGCAACTCACCTTTTGATCTTAGCTCATCGGTGCCTTCATCTGTCACTTTTAGGCTTGCCTTGAATTCTTTCAGGTTAGCTTCGGTTTCGTTTAACTTCTCTTGTGTTTCTTTTAGCTTTGTTCTAGTTGTTTTTAAAACTAGGTCGTTTTGTTTTAACTTTTCTTCTGAGTATCTTAGTTGCATTTGGGTTTCTTTGAGGTTTACTTGTGTTGCCTGTTCTTTAAATTTTTCAATGATACTTTTTTTTTCAATAACCTCGTGCTCTTTCTGCTGAATCAGCAAATGAAGTCTCTCAACTTGGGTTTCACTATTCTTAAGCTTCTGAGACAGAGTTTCGTTCTCATTTTTTGTTACATTAAGTCTTTTCTCCAACTCGTGTACTGTTTCTTGTGATTCTATTTGCTGTTTCTTGGTTCTAGTTTTCTCTCGTTCAATGTCGTCCTTGAATCTTTTACATTCGCTTTCCAGATGAAAGATTTCTTGCATCAGTCTCTCACGTTTTTCGCCTACGAATTTGGTTTGCATCATACTTCGCCTTTTGAAATTTTCTGATTCTAAAGCAAAATTAATTAACTGTAGTGATTAGGATGAAGTGTTGTGCGCCCACTATGCCGCTGTAAGTTAAGACAACATGAAAAGTTTTAGTATAGATTGGCGGTTCCAGTAGGTCTTCCCAGAATAGCCATAATGGAAAAATCAATAAGAAAGAAAAATATCCATTGAGAGTATCACCTCGCAATTGGCAGCAGGAGGCAGTCAGCTCTATATCTGTACCTGGTTAGTCGTGTGAGTTACTCAGACAAGTAGAAAGTGGCGTCGCTGGCGTTTGATGGGAAACGGTAACATTTTAAAGTTAAAAGTGAACGGTGTGTTCGGCGTCCAAGAAAAAACGCTGCAACGTCCATGGATGCATTATACATCCACGGCAGGGTTTTAGTCACAGTGGATATTTTGATATAACAGCTTAGACGTGGTTGAAAGCTAATATGCAAACATTTACACATTTGGAAAATGTTGGACAATGTCAGTCCTACCTATATCTTTGCGATACGTTTTCCTGAAAACCCTCAAAATAAAGTAAAACATTTCAAATTTGGAATGAAACTCATAAAATCGTTAAGCCTTAAATGTACTGATATTCATGAGATTTGCGTGCTAAACGTGAATCAGCAGAAAATGTTGCAAATTCTTGGCCATTTAACTGCAGAAAATAGGCCTACAAACTGCGTCACCTTAGCTCTATCATTCATGGGTAAACTTAATATCCTTTACGCTAACCTTGAAGTACTAACCTTGAAGTAGTGTCCTGAAGCACATATTCGAAATATTGTGTGATGATGCCTTCTGATGACTCTGGACAAATTTTTTTGAGACTTCTGTCTGCAACTCATTTTGAAGTTTCTTGAAGTTCTTCTCGAATGTTTCGACTGAATCCTTTTTCTAAAAAATTTTGCTTCCTGATTAAATTCGATATATCTTATGCAAAAGTAAATGCGATGATTTGCATGATTTCACAGTTGCTGTACCTCAACTTGATGAAACCGTACAGAAAGGTGCGGATGCTACCAGTTGCCGACCTGGCTTACACTTTCAATGTCACGTGATGCCGCTTATTATTATTCTAATTTAAATTCTTATCGTTTTGGTATACCATTTTGAGTTTCGTCTATAGTAATGCAACTGCCTATTTGCGTAATTATAATATTTTCATTTGTCCACGTATTGGGCAGTGCAGCTGACAATATTTCCCATACTCACTTATTTACTCGTATGTCCTACATATGGATAACGTATGGGATTATTGTCATATTTTCACCAATCTTCAACGTATGAAGTTGCTACTTGGTGGTTACGTATGCGAAAAACGCAGTGAATTTGCGCTTTTAATGCTTCTATGAAATTGTCTTGCAGTTCTGTCTTTTCTCAAGGAGCCATGGATCTCAGTCTTGTTCATCCCTGATTTCTTCGTTTTGCTACGCAAAGTGAACAGTTTGTTCCGCCGGCCCAAACCTCCACAGTCCCTCATAGAAGCTCCGCTGTGGTCGGCTCAATTTGTGGAAAAAGTTACTTTGATTGCGGGAACCAATCCACAAAAATTCTTTGATAATTCAATATTGCAGCTGAATCGATAGAAAACCGATAACAGTATGTATGAGAACTCGCGTCTAACTCAATTGTATGCTTACCACTGTTTCCTTCGGTGTAGAGTTTTGTTGCTTGTCAATTTGATTTTGTTTGGACGTTAGAATCCTCGGTATCTGTAAAGTTGTAGACCGGATACTTATTTGTTTGCTGAAAGGCGGCGTAAGCGGTGGTTTTCTCGGCTTAGGTGGCATTTTTGGAGGGATTCTTTCTCCCGACGAACCAGCAAATCTAGTTGAAATTGTCTTTTGTACTGTAGTGCTTGTAAAAATTTTTTTCGGAGTGCCTTAGAATATAACGTGAAACGTTATTAGCAATTTAGATAAATGTAGTAATGGGTATGACTTTGGCTATATATGAATTATTCACAAAGTTCTGAATACGGATCTAGTGCATAACTGTACTTCCTATTTACTTCCGAGCTGACACCGGTACCAAACTATTGTTCTCTGTGACGGATGCCATTATCACAGAGCACAATCTAACGTTATGGTTGGATGCCAATTGTAATCTGACAAACCGATAGAACAAATGAATGCACAAGATGACAAGGTTTTATGTATAACTCTGATCTTCCTCAACTCATAACAACCCAATTCAAACCTGCAGATGTAACTGACATGGTGGGCTACTGTCAGTCCTCCATAGAGAAGGATACGAGGACCCTTAACCAAGCCCCCAGGTCACTGAATTCCATCACTGTTTGATCGACCTTTGCTCGTGACTGTGTCATGAAATCCATATATATATATTGAATCTGGACTCTGCAGTAAATAGTTGGTAGACATCCATGACTGAATTTCATTGACGACAGCAACCAATGAAGACATATATGGAGGAGTATCACCGGGAAGGCATGAAGGAGACAACTTCAAGTTATCAACATTCTGATGCCGTGAGCCATAATTGTCCAAACTCAATGTCAGGCTCATCTCCACCATCTTCATTCGGACCTCCGAGAAGAAACTGGGCCAAATAAACGGTTGACCAATTATACCGTAGCCCATAAAGTCGAAAATCGATTCAGGAGCATCGATGCGGTAATCAACTGTGTGAAAAATTGCACTTACAGGAGATCCAATATCCTTTTTGTCTGTTCAAGTCGGGAGCGCCACTGTTTCCTAAGTGACGCTTTATAAATGTTCGTTTACAATTACAATTACAATATCGTGACACAACCCAATTCAGTTAAGGAAATGTGATTAAAGCCAAACTGAAAACACATCGGTAGAAAGGCCTTTTCGGATACCCGATTCATCTCTTCGTGTTAGGCAACTGCAAACTAAATATTGGAATATTTGCCTAGCCACGACTCTTTCAGTTAGGCCTACTTTTAACAGGTAAGTCGAATGGCATATAAGTCGGTAGCTGAAAAGATGTTCACGCTCGAGTCCTGACTTCTTTAAAGCGAACTTTATAATAGCTTTTTCTGGACAGCTGAAAGTCCTCCTCTTTCAAAGTCGTATAGTAGAGCCAGACGAAGAATGGCAGCAGATTCTACAGGAACTCGTGAAGAAGAAATTTTAGAATCAAGTCTAGTGAGCCGTATTTCTGTGGCATGAGAGGAGGGTGTTCTCAGGTAGATTTCAATCGTCTTTTCAATACGGTCACGTCAAGTAAGTAAGTAAGTAAGTATATTCTTTATTAACCAATAGCTAATCGCACATCGGTTTACAAGTATTTAAGAACACAAGAAAACTTAATATGCATGCAGCATCCTAATAATAAAACATTTACGCTTTAAATTATCAGCAGGAGGAATAATACGATAATACGATCAAAGCGATCTAAACGACACTGTGTCCTACAGTAGAAAGAAGCAGTTAAATATACAGTGTGACTCGGTATATGAGCTACTTTTTTCATGAGGTGACGAAGATAGTATAATGTTGAAGAAAGCCATTGTCTTATATGTGCTATTCTAAAGACAGACATGAGGCTGGTTGTTGTAGATTAGGTGAAGTTTAATATTGAGGTCAAGTTATGTGAGTGATTATGCTGAATAAAAAAATGGTACGAAAGAAAACCATACAAGCAGGCTAACAAGTATAAACTAGAAGTGCGTATTTGCCGAGACAACAACTTTAGTACAAGATTTCAGAAAGCTATTTTCATTAGAAAATTTATTGGATTAGCCACATACCAAATTGCTTATCAGTGAGTTTCTCGAAAATATGATGTTGCGAAGTATCTTTCAAGGAATTCAAGAACTTTTTGAAATCATCAGCAGATTTTCGGCTTATAATGGACAAAAGTCTCTCATTCCTCACAATTCGTCCCTTTTCAGACACAATTTGATCTCGTTCTCGGTCGCTTAGAACTTCGTTTCCAAGAAGAGTTGTAAGAAGACCAGAATCGAGATCTAACGATTCTGTCAGCCAAACATAGTTTTGACGCAAAAGACGAGAGTGTTCGGACACGGATTGTTCATCTGCAACAAACGTCAATGGCACAGACTTAAAATAGTTGCAACCCTGCTCCAATTGGGTTGGAAATGCCCCATTTTTTCTATTGGAAGCAATTTTACAATGGCTTACAATGGAAGAATGCTTTGCTCCAAACATGGGTTAACTATTTATTAGAGTTCTTATCCTGACATTAAAGTGTCGAGGGTTCGATACGATTACTCAGTACTGACTTCAGAAACGTGTGTGTATGTGTGGGTGTTTGCGTGTATATAACGGCTGGACCCGTTAATCTAACTGTGTGTCTTTGGTTGCACGTAGAAAACGTTGGTTGTCGGCGCACGAGGCTTTTCATTTTCTGAGCCCAGACCGTGGAACTCATTTTCTATGTATGCTCCGTAGACGAATTTCTGTAGGTGTTCCATATCCAGCAAAATTCTCAAGTGTTCCAGATGACATTTATCGACTAAGGCGAATTACCTTTTCCTACAGTTTGCTTCGCTATATTTAAATATAATTATAGGTAACGCTTCCCCTACTTAGGCTTGTTATGGTTTTCGTGAATGATTATATTGTAATCCCGAATTTTATAGCGTCACTTCAAGATAAACTCATCAGAGGCGCTCTTACCGTGAGATAAATTTTTTCAAGTGCCTACAGAAAAGAGGCCGAAAAATCCCCAGAAGCTCACGTTGCAGATTCTTAGACAGAAAGATCATAGCAAAGCTTCTTTGCTGAAATTTCAAAGTTCAGGCCGGCGGGAAAGTGGTAGATTTCTTCGCAGAGGAGTGAATAAATCTGAGGCCTGGGAAAGATAAGACCGAGAAGAATATCTCCTTCAGATAAGATAGATCACATCCTTCAAGAAAATAACGCGTAGGGATTAGGATCTTAAACTCAATGCGTTTTGCATAGATAACCAATGCGGTTCCTTCCAAATGGAAATAGATAAATGCGCAAGCCTGGGTATAGCGCCTATCAGCAGAGCCGTAGCATTCAAAACAGATAGCACTGATCAAAGAGGGAAAGTGTTGGATCGGCAAAAATGGCATTGCCAAAGTCAATCCTGGTGCACATGAATGCATGTATAAGCGGCTTGTTTTTAAGCGAACCTCGAACAGAGCGAACCTGGCGGAGGCGGAAGAAGCGCGCTCCCCATATAGTTCCTTCACACCCTCTGAGAAGGTCAGTTCTTGATCCAACGTTACGTCCAGGTCACGCAGAGTCGAAGAGAAAGAGATGCAATTGAAGTGATGCTGCAGACAAGGCAAATAGATTTTACAAAATCTGCCTACTGTACAGCTACGAAACCAGATGAGCTTAGTTTCCCGGGATTCAGCCGGAGGTGATTGGACGACATCCAGGCTCCAATCAACTGCCCTGTCTTATGCTTTTCTTCAAGGGGAATGCTTCTACCGCTGTGCCGGAGGGCATATACCTGAGTGCCGTCAGCAACTCAGCATACTGATGAGTCCAATCCCCAAAGGTTTGAATCAACATTGTAAAGTACTTAGAGTAGGGGCTTTAAAATAGAACCCCGTTGAAGATCAAGTGAGATAATGGAAGGGACGGACCGCGTTGAACCAAAAACCACAGCCTAATTACACCGAAACATGAATTAATGCAACCATAACAGAGCACGATCCACGACGCCGAACGATTTTTCAAGAAGTTCCAAAAGAGGTGCCGTTTCTGTTGGATGTCATATAACACTCTCTCCTTAACTGTGAAGATTAAACTTTGAAAATTAAAGACTATTCTTGTCTTATATTAGTTTTCCGCTCTTGAGGGCAGCGGTATATGCTAAAGTGCAGTTTAACCAATGACAATTTATATTGACACCAAACTCTAAGATTAACTGCTATTTATAATTACATTATTATTATTGAATGGGCAATGTTTTAACCCTCTGCTAAGTTTATTTTATTATTAACCCATTTGGAAGATTATTGTTTATAATGATAGTTTTCTGTGCGTGAAGATTGCTCTCGGTTTCAAATAAGGTTTACATAGTATTTCAACAACTTGCATAGTCGCAAAGTTTGAGGTAGTTGCTTATTTTTCACAAATGGAAGACTGAATTGAAATCCAGTTTTAGTAACAAAGAAAAACATTGCTTACCTGTGCACATACTTTCTTGCCTTATTTTAGTTTGCCGCTCTTGAAAGCTATGTTTTATGCTGAACTTCAAGTTAATCTACTTTATATGAACACTTCGAACTCTGAGTTCAACTACTGTTTATGATTACAGAGTGCGGAAATGTTATTAATTAGTCAGATGTATTTAATCTTTTGTTATGATTCTTTCGTTATTAACTCAATTACAGATTATGGTTTACACTGACATTCTTTTTAGTAGCCTACGTCAATAATGCTCTCAGTTTCAACTAAGACTTATGTGGAAATTCAACAAACTTTATAGAGCCATGTGTTTATTTGGCATGAAAGAAAAACAGTGCTGAAATTAAGTGTTAGTAACAGGGAAAACACTGTTTACCTGAGCACATACTTTCTTCATCACGAGTTAGCATCTGGTACACGTGATGTTGTTTTGTTTTCTTTAGAGATTCAAGAAAACACTCGTAGACATCTCGAGTGTTTCTACTGATGATTTTCAGTAGCTCTTCACTAGCTATTATTGGGGTAGCATCAAACTGTTGAAGATGTTCGTGTTCTTTACCAGTTAACTTTCCACTTTGAAACATCTGTGCAGCTACCTCTGGAGCACTTAGGTTGCTGAGCAGCTGACTGCAGTGCCGTCGGATGCGGTTTTGGTGGTCCTCTATAAAAATACTCGGATTCTTATGAAACAATGTCGGAAATTTTCAGATCTAGTTATTTAGTCGATTGTACACTTCAACCGCATACAGAATAAAGGCTCAGAAAATTAATTTCTTCGTTTAGTTATAAAAGCAAACAAAAGACAAGTTCACCTAGTGTGATAGGATGCGAAAACTGACTAAACGTTCAACATAGAAAATAACGGTTAAAATTAGGCTATGTCTTTATGTATTATGTATTGCGTACATTTGTGTAAAGAAATTTTAAACATTTTGTATCACAATTTTATTTACCTTTCTAGACCACTAGAACACAATTATTTGATATGATTTAACCTACTTCAGGTAAGGTAAAACTATTTCTTAAGCTGATTTGCTTTAAATGACTGATCAAAATGCATTAGGCTTGATATGACCACTAAATTAGAAAATAGTATGTCATTTAAATGTGTTGGAAGTTAGACCTATTTGATACAGCTAAGCCAAAGTATTTTTAGAGGGGAGGATTATGTGTAACATAAGGGGCCACTGTTTTATTTAAGGCAATAATATAACTTCTTCATCATTTGGAACCCGGAATATTTCACGGAAAGTTGCTCCGTTTTGAAATACCTGTAAATAGTGATTCTTCGCCATCCGGATCAGATATGACGCGTTGAACCGAATCCCAGAGCAGAACTAATTTTTCACGGGAAGGATTCGTCGTTGCCTTCTCAATATCCATTCTGAAAGCGAAAGAGGTTATTGCAACAATTTTAACATGCTTCTCATGAATATTTTGAAACATCGGTCATTTACAGCAGGCTGTTCAATCAAAGGCATATTGATATAATTACTATTTGGTGTTGTTATTGTTGCTGTTGTTATTATTTTTATTATTATTTTAAAGCGAATTATTATCATTATTACAATTACTATTCCTTTTATTATTATAATCATTATGAAAGTAATGTTGTCATGACAAAATTATTATTGTAATTATTATTATTATTATCATTATTAATCAGAGATTTATATCGCGTTGATTTTGTTATTCACCTCAAAAACGCGGGAAGCTGCAAAAGGTAAGCCTTCAACTGCGAACTAAGAAAAGAAAATATTGCCAAAATTGCAAAGACTCCAGAATTCCATAGTAAGGCAATCAACACAACTTCAGAAGTACGATCAGATTAGCTCTGGACCGAAATCTTCACAAGGAATTTAATAACATCTGGCTGGTATGATCAACCCATGCGTTTTAAACAATATGGTCTAATTTTATAACTAATTTTATAACTACACGTTCAAAGAAAATCTCACCCGTGCATAAATATATATTCTTTTCTTTTGGAGGAAATGAAATTAAAAACGCGTAAAAATATTCCTTTACAATCACAATAAGTTTCACCGCATTTTTCTGTGATCAGGTATCTGAAGCCATACGCTCGAAGAAACCTACACACATTACGATACCCGGTAAAGAGATACGTTACACTTTTAGATAGTTCGTGCCCAATGAATTCCTGTCAACAGACTGCTAAAGCCAAAGAACGACAGGTGAATCGGTAAGGGTAGGCCTATACAAACACAGTGTTAGTCGATTATAAAGGCTTGCAGTATTTCATCGAATAGTCTAAGATCGCCTTAGGCAAACGAATAAAAATTTATGATTGCTAAAATTTTTATGTAAATCTGCTTCACGGTCAGATTAGCAACAACCTTGTTGTAGTTCTTCTTGAGGTTCACCCCATATTGTAGAGTCATTTAGTTTACAGGCTATTAGGCCTACTCTGAATGCCTTTGTTGCCTCCTATATGTGGAAAGCCCCAAATTTGGAAATGAAAGAGGAAGTGGGGCCTAAATGTTAACGCTATTCCATGTGAACAAATGACTTCTTCAATACCACAGTTAATTTCTTTTTTAGTAGCTCACCATACACAACAATTATGCGCAAGACATCCGTGGACGGTACAGTAAAGAAAGCCGCAGCTCAGACCCCCACAGCATTGCTCAAATGCATAGGACCATACTTCATCGCTGGTCGTCTGATTTACCGGGTTGGGATTGCTCCCCACGCACTGGCAAGCCAATAGACCTATATAAAAATGCAAATGTAAATGTACATGTTTGCATATAGCGACCGTATGACCTCGATCCTGCTCATCTTTCAATGAATTTATCGGGTGAGATCCTTCACCATTGCTGCCAGTTTCAGTGGGTGCAGACAGGCCTATTTACACCACTGGGACATTTTTGAAGCTTACATTAATACGAACATATAAGACTACTCAATACGTTTCTCGTGTGTATACTTTTAAAAGAATGATCTCTTTAATAAACAAATTATGATCTCAAACGATGAACAGCAAATCTTGACTCTGACGGTGAATGACAAACACGGAGACAAGGCCGGATATAAGCTGATGACCAAAAGGATGCCCAAACCAATGTTTAAAGTTTGAACAAAATTGCTTTAAGAGCAAAAGCAGGATGACGCGCTTCACAGACGACAGATGGAGCGAGTATGTCGGAATTGTCGCTAGTCTTTCAGCTGTTTTTTCCAGGGAGTTGGTGCAGCGTAGTCTGACGAGCGCTTATAGAATTTACGATGATGTTAAAGAATTTAAGATGGTGTTAAAGAAAATATGGGCTCCGTACATGACAATATTCCACATATGGGCTTCGTATGTCCGACACATGGGCCCATAATATGCAAGACATATGGAACGCATATGCGGGATATTGTCGTATTCCCAACATATCTTCAGCAATTGTCGTATTCCCAACATATCTTCAGCATTTGACGTTGCTGTTGGGGCATAGGCCTATGCTACCTGAGCCATACTGTAATAAATTAAGTAGATGTATTGGGTACATTTTTATGTTCTGTCCTTAGCAATCTTGTTATACACCTTCGTACATGTCTTATTTTAACTGCCAAATTATTTTAGTAACATAAATCAATATATAATTACATACGTATAAAGACCTATGATATACATATTAACATTATTTACTTGAAACATCACTTTGGCATGTGACCGCATGTCGCTATAATATCATAAAATATAACACGTTGACAAAAATAGCACTGGAATGAAATAAATAAAGCATAATTCAGCTTTTCCTTGCAATTGCGCCAAAGAGATTTTATAATCCAAGAAAAAAGTTGTTTATTAAAGCAGTAGTTGCAAACTAAAACACTTGATTAATCAAATAATGCAAATTATATTGAGATTTTGCATGCAGTAATTTAATAACTTACCAAATTATGAGGCTTTTTCTTTGAAGTGTAACGGGAAGTCTCTCACCCACGCTACCTCACTTCGGTAGGCCTATTTGTGGATTTTCATAGGAGTTCGCAAAATGAATGAATCTTCTTGCTCAGTTTTCATATTCCTTGCCATTTGGTTAAAATCCAAGGCTGCGAACTTCTGTCTGATTCTTGAGCGACTGTATTCACTCAGCCTTGTTCAATTATGCATCGAAGACATATCCAGTGTCAGGACCAAGGGGAGGGCAGGTCCCACTTGCTTACGTAACTGATTATATTTGGGGCAGGATTACAGCGTGAAGGAGAGTCGAATTTATGCCCGCATGAAAATCGTAATCGTAATTCCGAGATTTCTACAGCGCCCAACGAAAGCCGCGCTGCGGGGACCAGCTTATTCACAGGCTCTCAGTCAAAACAAAATCGATAGAAAAAGGGTCCCGTTCCAGGTCAAGATCCAAAAGTCAGACGGAGAGATAGCATGGCAGCTATGGGGGTGGTGGTGTTTGGAGAGAGGCAGAAGGGGTGTCAGGATAGGATCTGTGAAAGAGGAATGTTTTGAGTTTTGAGTGAAAGGCCGAAGCAGAAATTGCAAGCTGGGGAGCATCGACGAGTTTGTATGATGGGTCAGAAAACTGTCGCAGTTCTGGGGGGAGTTTATTCCAGAGTGGTGGGGCAGCTATGGCTATGGAGGGATTACCAAATTTTAAGGATGAGGTGACGGAAGGGCGGAGAAGTGTTAGGGCAGAAGAGGAGCGGGTGAAAACAGTGGTGAAAAGACACGAGAAGAAACTTATAAAAATTTATGACTTGTTTCTGACCTTTGACTAAGCGACTAGCTCGCGACATCCAGGATAGTCACACTGGTACTTCTGGTTTTAGTGTATTTACTGTTGCCGACGATTAGAAGATTAAGTGTAGTGTTGATATTCCTTGTTGACATTCCTGTTAAACCAGCTACAATTGTTTGTATGCGGGCCACGAATGACTGCACTTTATGAATATGTAATTTTCCTCGGTACCTTGCTAATAGAATCTGGATGTAAAGGATGAGAGTCAATCTCTCGTTTTAAACGTTCGTTTTAGCTAAGTATTCAGAAGTTTAGTCACGGCTTGAAGGACCCCAGTATGGAACCATATAGACGACATCTAGTCTATATAGGAATATTGTCATAATATTATAGGCTCCGTATGTCCTACATTTGACGCTGCTGTTGGAATATTTGGAAAAATAACGAGGGCAATAATATCAATCCAACTGAAAATTTTTGTCTGTGGGTTAAATGGCTTGATGACATAAGTACAATGTCATTTTCTAAAGGGAGAAACAGAAAAATTAACAGTTGCCGAATTTTAGGCATTGTAAGCATATTCATGGTAAACCAGGTAAGCATATTCAATAAGTAAACTTTGCCCAAATGATACTGAAAATCCCGTTACAGAGTCCAGCTATAATTACCAAAATTTCAGAGCTTCAACAGTTAAGAATGAACGACTTTGATCATTTGATGGATGCAATAAGTGAAATTAATGTTATTTAACGCGAGACAGAAAGGAAAAATCACTGGCCCAACGTTCAGTAAAAAGTTTTGGTCAAAGGCATAAAATGCACTTATCACATATATTTCAGCCTGTTTCATAAGGAAAAATATAAGCCATAATGTTTACAATTTTTCTTCAAATGAAGTGCAACTACCAATAACACAAAAGTGGGAAACTCGACATTTGAAAATTAAAACTTGTCCTTATAATTATTGTATATTGTGGAAATTTACACGCAGTCATAGGTAGCAGTCATATTATGTAATCGTAGTTTGTAGTTATATTAAGCAGGACGCCGACTTTTCCTTTCTTACTTCTTTATCCAAGAGTCAAATGTATGTTGCATTTCATTATGTTTTTCTTAGAAGGAATAAATACGTGAATAAATGAATTAACAAATTAAAAAAAAACTGATAAAACCATAATATTGTATGAAATTCATTTATGATTCAACATAGTATAAGTAAGCCACAGTACGGTGGACTCAACACAGCACTTTGAGTTTAGTTCACATTGTTCAGCTTCAGAGTCATTCAACACCAAATGGATCTGGCAGACGACTCAAAGTCCGCAAAATGCCAACAGCAACAAATAACCAAAAGCATCCACAGACCTCATATGGTCTAAACTGAAATAAAGTAGTACCTCAGAAGAAATAAGATTTCGTAAAACAAATTTATATTGATGGAACTGTGCTATTTCACAGGTATACAGCTTTACATGTACGTTACCATAATCCAAACATTCAATTACATGACATAGCCGTAAGCTAATAATATTATGTTACATTCCATTCAATATATAGTAATCGTAAAATGTCATTTTCCAATTGAAAAGTGAAAACCGGCAGAAAATGAAAAAAAGATTTTCTCTGAGGTGGTCAAGGTATCTGACCAGTCATAGATTGAACATTTAACTCATGAAATGGCAAAAATAAATATCCTGCGTCCAAGTGCGCTTTGTCAACACTTTAAAGCATGCATTACCCCATGAAAATCTACAAACTGCTTAACATTTCAAGCTATTGGCGTTAAACCAAAAAAACTATGGCTCAAAAACTGTAAATCTATAACAGCATATAAACCCTCACAAAGTGAACCCAGAAGTGAAAGTTATGTTAAACTAGAGGACTAACCGTATGTTATACCAGAGTCAACCAAGCGTGGAACTTTGCAGTAACAAAATCTATACACAGAACCATAGGATAACTGAACAAATACAAAGTCACATGCTAGGCAGCCAAGTTTTCTTGGACCCACAGTTGGCCTACAGAGCACCATTGGTTGCAACTGGTGGCCAGGTAAGGGCCCAATTTGGGCAGAAGAAACAGAGCTTTCAGGGAGGCAGTGGATAAGCGAAGAAGAAGCCAACCAACAACTAAACACCAAAAGGTAAAGCTCAGACATGAACCATAACATTCACAGTGCAGCACACTTTGCAGAAACCCACAGCACATCGAACAGATTATGTGTTATGTGAATAGTGAACATTGTATGTGCAGATATCTACACAGCACTTCTCTAAATGCTTTAGAAACAAGAGAAATCCTGAAAGGCAGGCAAACCAAATCCCAAAACAAGTAACTAATGTAAGAAAGTAAAGTAGAAACATCTCAAGGAATTAAATCCAGATTCAGTTAAGGGTTGCAGTAAAGGGCACAGAGAAAATTTTTTTATGCAAAGACAAATCACAGTAGCGAAATTTTGCTAGCAGTCATAATCACCTGAAACATAAAGTTCAACCTAGACTCTGCAAACAAAACGCCACTTTTAGTTTTCGACTGCACACAACAAAAATCTCAGATAATAATTCTCACACAGTTTTATCCATATGTTGACTTTTCACATTTTCTGTGTTAGTCCTATGATGTGTGCAGCGCAGTTCTGCAAAGTCTTGTTTTTCTGGTTTGGCCAAACTAACGCTAGACTTTCTGCTGAAGAACCCCACATATGGACACTGCATGTATGGTGTAAAACCCGACAGCATCATCCACGTATGGGATGGAAACAAACAGGCATAGCTCTGCTGCCAAAATTAGCTCAGAGGTCAGGTCTGGTCATGTTGAGCAACGTTTGAATTGTTTTTCTTGGGAGAGTAGTGCTTGCCGTCAGTCCGAGGTGTTACGTAAGAAACAACTACTTGCTATGATCATCTGATTTGCCGAAGTCTATTTGTGCGTAGACATGCTGAGATGAGCCCTGCATGAACCTTTGGCCCCTTCCCAACATGCTACCCACTTTACCATCTGGCACATTCCTAGCAGAGATGTCATCAGCTGATGTGCCAAGATCAAGGGTAGCATAGCTAATCTGGGCCAGCTTGGGCACCTCTTGGGAATCTACTGTTGTACCAGAAGTGGGGTTCTGAGTCCTGGAAGTAGCCGAATTACTCGGAATGGCTGGAGTATTTTCACCAATACGATCTGAATAGTGAAGAAAAGAATGCAACGGAACTGACAATTCAAACGGTGGAGGCGGTACATCCAGTTCGCCTGGCGCAGCATCTCTAGCATTGGTGCCAGGCTGCTGGGTGGCACTGTCTTTTAGACCATCTTTCTTCGGTGAAGTGGCATTTGGTACGACAGATGTTTCAGGTTTATCACTACTACCACTGAGATGGTTGGCTTGGACCACCTGTGAAGGATGATTGCCACTCGCCCTACGACTCTGAGACTGTACACTTGGGGCTACTGATGATGGTCCTGCTCGTGCTGAGCTGGCAGACATTTCCATATAGTGCGCATGCTTGGTTGGTGCTGGTGTCTCCTTCCTTCCACTGGGTAAGCTCCCAGGTGCCATTTCCAGGTAGTTTGATCCCGGTTCTACCAGACTCTTTGTGACTCTCAACCTTGGCTGGACTGGCATAGCACTACTCAGGGGTTTTGCCTGCGAAGAGGAACTTCCACCAGACCTCTCAGCAACCATTTCCAAGTAGTCATCACCACTGCCCGCCTTTACCGTTTCCAGCTTGTGCCTCATTATGACACCACCAACTGCCCTGGTAGGTGCTGCGAATTCACTGGGGGTGGAACTGCTGCCAGCACTGCTGGTGCCAAGACCAGTGCCGGCACTAGTGCCAGTGCTGCTGCTAGAGCCGGCCGTCATCTGCATGTAGTTGGAACTCGAATCATCGCCTGGCTTCATGTCAATGTATCCTGCATCATCTTCAGGCGTCTTACTCATTCGATCAGTTGGTCGCTTGCTCATGTTCATGTCCATGTAGGAGTCACACTTGCCCGAGTCTACGCTTTCTTGAGACGATCGCTTACTGTGTCGTCTGAGTGAATCCTGCGACAACTGATTGCTAGGGATCTGCATCTGCTTGGACTTCACATCAAGGAAGCAGGCATTTCCACCACTGGAAGATCTTGGCCTTAAATCACTCGGTCCGAAACTAGACGTCCGGGGCCTGAGTGACTCTTGGCAAATGGTGCTTGTTCGAGCACGTCTCCCATCAGCATGCTGTCCTCCAACGGTCGTCGTTTTATTTCGTCCGAAGATGGAAAGCCTGTGGATGGCTTCCTTGGTGTTGAAGCTCATCGCTTTCATGCGCAGCTCACGAGCGCCTCCGCTTGATGCTCGCTCACGAAACTCCTTTCCTCGCGACATCTGGTCCTTGTGGCCGACATCCTTTTTTCCTCGGTTGAAGTCTAATTCCATGAACAGGTCGCTCAGTTCTTTCTTCCTCTCCTCGTCGTCATTCAGGTGTGGTGCACTCGAACTCTTCTCAGCCTCCTTCTTCGCTTTTGACCGGCCAGACATGTCAATGTAAGAGTTGTTGAGAGGCTTGTTTGGCACGGCCACTGGTTTACTGCCAACCGAGTATGCTCGCTTTGGAAACTCCTCTGCACTTTCATCCCGCACGTAGCATGGCACTATATCAGGTCGAATGACACTAAGTCCAGGTCGTTCACTATTGTTCTGAGGTGATGCCATTTCTATATATCCAGCATCTGCATTTGCTGTAAGAAACAACAATTAAAATCAGTCACTTTTTCACCCACTTAATTACTGTTATTTGTAATGATAAGTGCTCTATGCTGAAATGAATTGTATTCTGAGATAAAATATTCCAGCAATAAGTCACTCAATGAGTGTTTTCTTTGAACAAAATGCTTCACAAAAAAGCTCAATCAGGATGATAAAACTTGGCACCAAGGACAGTGCAGACGTCACATCTACAAAAACTATGAACCATTCTATTACAATTATCCCCACTAATCTAAAAATCTCTTTGTGACCAGGTTGTGCCAACGTCAAAAACTTTCAAATTGCAGCACAGAAGTTTTGTGATGGTTCAGTCTTTGTCTGAAACATATTGTTTAACAGCGTGTAAGAAGGCATCTCTCATTTCAATCTATGCCGTTATTCCATATCAGCTTCCAACCATTTCTTTCCATCATGGTTTCGAGATGTCAGGCGAGAATGCCTCTGAGCTTTGTTAGTTCAAACTCAGCCTGAACCAATGTACGAGTGCTGCATTATGAAAAAATTTAAGAGGGCCAATAAACGACCAATCAGATGCCACTGAATGTCCATTGTTATAAATTTTAAGTCAGCTACAAGAAACAATTATTTCTGGAAAACTAAAAACACAGAATAACCACTGTGCCTATGTAGCTGTTTGAAACCAAAAAAGGTGATCATAATACTGAAAATTTCTAAAGCGCTACTTTGAAGCTAAGGGTAGGGCACTAGTTCATTCAGGCTGCACTCTAGGAATAATGACCAGAAAGGGTGAGTTTGCTACAGACATTGCTAACAGCATGAGCTCTATGTCAAGTCAGAAGGGTTGTCCAACGATACCACGTAAAGAACAGAATCCAGTTCCTAGAAGACAAGAGAGAAGGGGATAGAGGAGCAGTTACCGTAGGTTATGTTTAGGCCGACAGAAATGAGAAAGCCATGGATTGGATGGATCAGCATAAAATTTCTTGAAAAGGGGGACTTGGTTTTGAATGGAAAGCCTGAGGGATAGAGGGGCTGAGACAGATGATGTCTGGTGAACGATGGGGTGCAGTGCGGTTCGCATAATAAACAAGTCTGTGGTTTTCCAGATTTTTCAGATCTCAGAATTTTAAAGAAATCGTTATAATCTTGACACTAACGAATTTCCTGAAGCTGAGAAAGAGAATGGAAGGAACGCTCAGATGACTCCGTAATGCTCATACTGCCTACAGAAGATATCACGGACGATACAGAACTGTTGCTTCCATGTTCCTCAGACACTGCACAACATGCATCATCTAAAACAAAAAACATGTCTTAATTCATACCCGAACTGACCTACTAATAATGACCCCAACCACATTATGTCAGAATTAAGTGCTGTTATCAGTGTCTGTAGCAAACTCAGGTCATTATTCCTAGGGTGCAGTCTCAGTTACCTCTAAAAGTTGCATCATATGTATCTTGAATTAATACAACACTTTTCAAACATTTTGAGTTTCGACGGAATTTATCTGTGATCATCTAAGCTAATCTGGAAGCTTGTACAGCATCGTTACTTTATTGCTCAAGACATCAATTAGTGGGCGCTTCTAAGCAAAACTGCATTCCAAGTTTATTATTGCAAATGCTGCTGCCACCACCTGCCACCGCGTGTAAAAGTATTTCGTATCGGCTTGTATTCTCACCTGCTCGTCGCGTATTCATCTCCATGTATATGTCCTTAGCTGGGGTTACCATGGGAACATAGTCCCCATCTGCAGTTACCGATGGCTTGTCCATCCAAGAGGGTGACACGGCCACGGTCTTCGATGAGGAGCCTGGAACCACTTCTTTCCCGTGAGCGGTACTCTTGGTAGACTTCGTGCTCTCTGCTCCCTCTGACAACTTCCTGGAACTGGTTAACTTGGGAGGGTTGAGAGAGTCTCGGTCAGCCGCAATCGAAGTTAATGTCATATAATCATCTGGTTTTGCTGAAGAATACAGGCATCAGTTTTCAGATTTAGGATTAAAAATCAGTCTTCAGGTTCAGATTTACTCACATAAAGAACTTGAAATAAATAAATAATAAATAAATATATAAATAGGCATGTGTATACATATAATATAAACAAATGAGCAACCTGACAACAATGCTCTGTTGTCAAACGAAAGATTAAATTTTACAGACGTTATGTAAGATAGTGAGAGTCATGACTTTGCAGAGAATGTTGGAGTCCAAACTTCAATTAATTCTTGTTGGGGATGAGTCCAACAGACACAATAAAAGCTGCATTTCAAGCAACTGCTTTTTGAATAACAAACGTCAATACCGTGGAATGCAGTTTTGCTTAGAAGCGCCCACTGATTGATGCCTTGAGCAATAACGTAACGATGCTGTACAAGCTCCAAGATTAGATTAGACGATCACAAATAAATTTCTTCGAAACTCAATGTTTCACGAGGTGACAACAGCCCTAATTGACTGCTTTACCATAAAAATGAACGTTTTCCATAACAATAAGTGCCTTATGTTGAAATGAATGCTTTTCATAACAATAAATGCTTTATGTTGAAATGAATTGTATTCTGTGAAAAAACATTCCGGCAGTAAGTCGCTCAGTGTTTTCTTCTAACAAATTGCTTTACAAGAGCTCCAATCTAAGACGATAAACTTGCACCAGAGGATAGCGCAGATGATAGTGCTGGTGCCAAAAGTCAGACTGTAGGAAATGAGTAACAACTTACGTGGCTCTTCTTCTATCGTACAATCTGGCAAGGAGGACTTTGAACATCCTATCCCACCACTACAACAATACAGCATACACTATACATATACACTACATTTATTGTTTCAATACAGCAGTGTAATTTCAAGATAGTATTACATACAATTAAATAATAACACATTCTGCAAAATCAAACTACATCAATATGGTACAATATGGCTAATAAACAGCAATATTGCTACACTATTCTAATCTAATCTCACAACTTCTATAGGACTGTTACAGTAATGCATAAGGCACTTCAATCTACTCATTCATTTGATATTTAATTTATATATATAGCGCCATTATCTACCTTACAAGCAGTAATCGAAGGCACAAAGCATTTGTGTAAGAAGCTCCCTACAAAATAACGGACTGATGGGAACCTTGAACCCACACATTCAACACTGCAATGTGAATGCTCAACCAGTGTTTGATATCATATTACATGATGTTACATTACGTTGCCAAAAACATCGTCACATTACAGTGCAACTATACAACAAACTTTACATGCAACTGTAAATAATGTGCCTTATGAACACTTTCAACTCATAATCTTAAGACAAGCCCATTTAGATCTCTTAGACAGCCATGTTTCAGTGCCTTTGCAAGGTTGTTAACAGGCACAGTGTAAATCTTCAGACATTACAAATATAAGGGCCACCAACTGATGCTTCTCATCAGACATTAGTGTATATAGTTTCTGTTTAACGACACTGCGTCAAAACGAAGATGATTAGCATCATCCTTGTCCTTGATCCAGACTTGGGACTTGCACCACTTGAACAAGGCAGCGGCAGAGTTTTCAGCAAAGTGTCAATGCTATAAGTATTTATATACAAACAGATTTTGTAGAGGAGAAACCCACCTGGCGGCCTCTTCTTCTGTTGTTGGGAAAGACCAGTCGCCGGGTATCCTGCCAGACGGATTATCGTGGGAAGAAGGTTTCGGACTAAAGAAATAAAATACATTGGTGCAACAAACTTTTATGTAAGAAATACCATGTTAAGATAAAGAATTGTACTCTAATTGGGCATCTATTGTTGTTCAGCACCATTTCAATGAAACACCTCAGTGGTAAATAAGATGATCTAATCATATATAGTACATGAAACCCAAGTTTACATGTGATTAGAATATAATTTGAAAAACCATACAAATTCACCCAGTGCACTTAAGTTCAGCCCCAGACATTATCACATTCAGCCTAATGTTTCAACACCAACTGGTTGTAAATGTACCCTGGTTGGCCCGACATTAAGTCAGTTAAGATCCAAGCCCAGTAATCAACAACAGAAACTGCATAAAACCAGCACAATTCAATGGGATTCAATGTAGCATCACACAGAAAAAAGTATTCGGTGTTTGTAGTCATTTACAATGTGCCTTTTCAAGAAAACTAAACAAAAGCACTATCTATCGGCCATGTAGCACAAAAATACCGTACAACTGAATAGAATGGTTTTCAACTGCCAACAACACAAAGCTGCAAGAAATAGTTTTTAACCATTGTGGGAAATTTTGCTGGGAAAGTCTCTGCTTTTTAAAAACTCTAAGCAAAGCAAAGTTGACATGCAAACACACTGGTAGTACTGATAAAAAGAATGTCAAAAACAGCGTTCCTAGCATTGTTGCATACACGCATACCAGTAGAAAACATTTGTTAGTGCAGACTTTGTAACAGAACAGACAGCTTTCTCTTGAGCAACATGGCTCCTGTCTGCAGGTAAACATGTTATGTAAAAACTGACAATATGCTGTCAAGCCACTAACTTATAACACTGAAAACTGTTTTGCATGTTGTTAGAGGCATGTGAGAAAAGTGGTCTACCTTAACCACTGATATACTTATTTATTTATTTAACCACTTATTATGTATGCATTTTCAGTAAATCTGAATTTGAGGCATGGATGAAGGCACCATGCAAATTATATAAATTAAAATTTAAAAATATTTTACTGTATTATATTATTTATAAATTGACATGTATTGTAGGAGAAATGTTTGCCATATTTAAGTATTAGTTTTGAGTTTATCATGCTTCACTGCCTAATGACTACACATCAATCGACAGTACTCAGCAATTCTGTGCTAAGAACTTGCTCAAAGTCCCTACACAGACCATCTCAGGGGAGACTCAAACCCACACATTCTGTGTTGGAAGGCAAGGGTTCAATCAACTGGGTATCTTGCCATCCAATAGTAGTACTATTACAATTGTAATTGTATTCAAGACAATTTATACAGCATCGTCAGTAGCAAGCCACTTCAGGGGTTCTTTACAATGTCAAATGTCAGCACGCACAAGAGTATGAGAATGCAATAGACTGTACATGTAAGTACTATGCGTAATTTATGTATTATGAATAATATATCTACTTAAGTGTAATTGTCTCGTTGAATCTCCTCCATCATACCTTAATGACTTCTGCACTTTGCTTTCTTTGGTCCCAGGCCATGGCTCTATCTAGTCAGCTGTCCATGGGTGCCTCACAGTCCCACATATGCATACTTCTACAGCTCAGCACAGAAGCTTTGCCTAAGTTGGACCTATCAGTTGAAATAGCCTTTCTCTTTACTTGCTGCTTGAGCTCCTCAGTTTGCCCCTTCTGCAGCTTTGCAGGTGCCTGAAGTCTTATTTGACAGTGGTTTCACTGGTTTGGGTCGGGAGCACCCCTGGTGAGTTTACTCTTGAAGTGGCGCTTTATAAATGGCCAATTACAATTACAATATAGCTGATATTTAGCAAATGAAACAGTTGAATGGAAAGACAGATAAAGACAGACTGGTATATTCACCACACATCAGGCCTAAATCCCATTTTACAATCTTTGTTAAAAGCTGAAACTGTTCAAATTAGCAAAAGCCAATAGAACTGCAACAAGTCAATTCTGCACAAAGAAGATTTAAATACATCATTAGAACAGTTTCATCAGAAAAACTCTTTACAAGCAAATGTAGGCACAGTCATTATATAATGGCCACCCTTCGTAAATCACCTCCAGAAGTGATTAGATTTGTCAGCTAAAACCAGAAGCGATGTAACTAGGCCAAAGTTCCTCTGTGTTACTGACAACAAATTGACAATTTTCTTTCATAAATGCCGGTCTCCTGATTTCCAATATTGCAGAGATCTGCTGATCAAGTCCAGCCAAATCTCTTCAATCTTGGTAGAATATTTCTAAATTGAGTAAAATAATGATAATGTGTATCATTGTAACTAGTTTGTGAGTATTTGTATTCGGGAATGTTGTATACAAAATCTACCCCACTGTTATCAAACCACGCAAGGCATCAATCAATGGTCTTCTGAATGGAAACTACAGTCCGCAATCATAATAGTCTATCAGATGAAGCCAGACTGTGCAACACTGGATATAGTGTGCATTACAGTGGTACAGTGTTACGTAGGTTAAGGAATTGCAATAGCACTCTGTAGTGGAACAATGATAGCACTTCAGAGAGCACACTTTCCTTGTGATGATCAAAGATAACAAGATTACTGATCGAAACGTGCTGATGACAAAGTCAAGGTGTCTCGACAAAAATGTCCCTATCACGGAGCAGTAAAATCTGGTAGCAGTGCCAGTTAGGCAGTAATAGGTGGACTAGTTCCGGTGATGCACTGGGGTGGCTTTAGTACTTTGGGATTCACCATCTCCTGTTGGATCAAGCACCAGTGAGAGGGAAATGAGCATCTGCTGAACATCCTGCTAAGGAAATGAGAGACTTGACTTTGAAAATACAACTGAAATTGGATGGTAGAAGATAGGCATCAGGAAGGGAGGCCTCCTTGTCTGTGATATCTACTCATCGCCAGGGAGGCAGTGCACAACAGGTAAGGAGAAAGTAGCAAAGTTTGGTGCCAACAAGCTGACATATCAAGAGAAAAGCGACTCCACATGACAGATGGTGCACAATTTTTCATGATAGCTGGTGAATTATATTTATTAAAAATAGAAGACTGGTAGAAGTAATAACCAACAACAGAAACTGCATAAAATCAGTACAATGCAGAGGAATTTAATGTAGTTTTACACAGAAAAAAGTATTCAGTGTTTGTAGTCAGACATTTACAATATGCCTTTTCAAGAAAACTAAACCAAAGCACTATCTAATGGTCATGTAGTACAAAAATACCACACAACTGAAAAGAATGGTTTTTAACTGCCAACAACACAAAGCTGCAAAAAATGGCTTTTAACCATTGTTGGAAATTTTGTAACATACATCAACTTAAAGTGAATGTTGATATATCATCGTCAAGGACAGGGATCTCAACTTCAATTCAGTTTTAGAATGGAATGTCTTCTGCATTTATTAAGCGCCGCTACCTAATGACAACGCATCAATCAATGGCACTGAGCAATTGTGAGTGAAGCACTTGCGCAAGGTCCCTACCCAGTAATCATCTTAAGGGAGGAGGCTTGAACCCGTACTCTCCACGTTACAAGCCCAGCGCTCTAACCAATTGGCCACCATGTCCACACATGTCATTATATTTTAATCCCCAATAGCACGATACTGTTACGGCTCCAAAGCCAGCATCATAAAGACAACCCAGTGTCATAATAAATACCGCTTGATACTGAAACAGCCAAAGTAAAGCAGAAAATGTCATTTCACTAAAAAACAGAACGACGACATTAAACCGCAAGAATTCACCAGTGCAGAGAAGAGAAAGCATGAGCAAGACGTGAAACGAGGCTCAAGTGAAGCAACCTTTCGTGGTTAAAGGCATGGAGACCAAAAGACCACAAATACTTGTGGAGGCTGTTGGTCCTTGGTCCATTCAGACTTCGTCTTCTCTTGCGCGAATTAGTCAAACTCAGATTGGGAGTCCAGAAACTCGGCCTTGGCACCATTTCAATGCTCCTCATGAAGCTGAATGCATAAAATTTTCCATTCAATAATAAAAAAGCCAATCTACACTATCATACGACATAACAGTTACATACAAACAAACAAAAGGATCTGAGACCGTTTTTCTCACCCTGACCCAAGCGGGCGACCCGACCCAATTGTCGAGCAACCTACTGGATGACCCAATAACTGGATGAGTCCTAGTGGATGGCCATACCTAGGATTACTTGTATAGATGCTATGAGATCTCTTTGGTTGTAGAGAAGAAGAGCCTCCTGTGGAAACAAAGGATGACCTCTTGCGACCCTTTTCCGTGGCCGATGAACCGCTCCGAATGCGGAAAACGCCGGGGGCCGGCACCTCGTTGTTCTTCATAGAGCTTCAGGCACCAGAAAACATTCACGGTTCAATGATCAAAGGAGCCCATTAACTAATTAAACAACAAATGAATGATTGACTAAATGAGTGAATGAACAAGAAAATGATTGAACAGAATAATGAATAAATTAATTAATAAACAATTGGAATAAAGTGGAATTAATAAATAGAGGAATAAAATAAATAGGAACAAAAGGGGTAGAACAAAATCACCTCCTGCTCTTAAATAATTCCGGAAAGAAGGAATTATTGAATCAGTGCAGAAAAAATGAAGAATACAAGAACATATGCATGGATGTAAGTGATCAATCAAGCAATAAACTAATCAGTCTATCATTCATTCATTCAGTCAGTCAGTCATTTAGTCAGTTATTCAGCCAATCAATCACTCAATCATTCCAATCAATAAATCAGTCAGTAGTCAGTAGTCCAGACAGTCAGTCAGTCAATCAATCTCAACTCAATCAGTCCATCAATCAATCAATCCAATCAATCAGTCAGTAGTCCAGACAGTCAGCAACTCAGTCAGTCAATAACTCAAGTAGGCATCAGTCAGTCAATCAATCAATCAATCCAATTTTATCCAGCCAAGCAGGATAATTAGCCCAATAGCCTATCAGTTAATCAATTCAATCATTCAACCAAACAGTGACCAGTTCAATCAGTCAATCAATCAATCAATCAGTCAATCAATCAGTCAATCCTTCAATCAGTGACTCAATCCATCAACCATCATTTACGCTAAGTATTATGTTCCTCTAAATGCAACAGACACACTGACTTCAAATCAAACAACAGCCCATGCACAAAGTCCATTCCATCTGAACAAATTCTACAAAGAGTGCCGAACAGCTACAGATATCGAATGCTTCAGATCCTCTGCTGACCTAAGAAGGGCTTCATGTATGTTCTGAGCAATGACATTATCTTCAACTTGCAGCCACAGGTTCCCTGACCCAGTTTTGGCTGACCGACCCAGTTCCAGGAAGAAGAACTGATGCGTGTGTCCACAGCGCCGGATGCAGTCCAGCTGAAAGCAAAAAGATCCATTCTCAGGTTCCAAATTTCTCCAGTTTCATTGAACTTTGCCAATTAACATTCTCAGTTTCAGAAGACAATAAAGCAACTGCATTTTAAGTAAATAAACAGTTAACACATCCTGTTTGACCTGCAAAAACTGGCCCAGTGGGTCGTGAGAAATATGTCTAACAACCAGGCAGGGTGGGAAACATGCCCTAGGGGTTTGGATTAGGTAAACAAAGGCCCAAAATGTGTGACTTCGAGGTAAACAACATCAGAAAGTGGTATAAGAAAGGAGAGCAACTTAACACAATGAAATTTGCAGCAAATACAACAATATTAGAAAGACCAGGCCATTAAGCTAACCAGCCTCAAGTATAAATTGTCAGCGACTTCACTTTCTTAGCAAAACTCCGCCTTTGCCGTGTTATGGTGGTGCCAGTCCCAAGTCTGGGAAAAGGGGGAGGGCAACACTAATCATCTTCGTTATGACACAGCGTCGTTAAACAGCAACTACACTTTCTTAGCATCGGCAAATGAGGTTGAGTGGCCAGTCATTTCCTTTGCCTTCTGATCATCCCACTTACATTCAACGTACTCACTTTTTAGGGAGCAAGTGCAACAGACAGCTCCAAATACTCTCTACCCTAACAGGAATTTGAACTCCAAACTTCTGGGTTGACAGTTCAACACCCTAATCACTAGACTATTGCACACCCAAATTTCCCCATAATTGGTAGTTTTAACTGTTGATAGTAGCACTCATGCCTCAGGCAAGTTGTACACAAGAATGATGGGTCAACCAAAGCAAAATGAGTATCATATAAAGTGACCTTTGTCAGCCTTGGCTGTGCTATGGCACTTAACAAATTGTCTTATTATTATTATAATTATTAGTTTTATTATTATTAATTATTATTTTTTGCCCCAAGGTATTTATGATCCCTCAGGAAGTAAAAAAATTGTCTGGAAGAAAAATTATATTCTGAGATGGCTAGTCTTCGCTGATGTCTGGCTCGTCAAAAGTGCCCCGGAAGGTAATAGAATTATTATTAGTAGTAGTATAAGTATTATTATTAATTAATATTAATTATTACTATTATTATTATTAATTAGTTTTATTATTATTATTTATTATTACCATTATTATTCGAACCCACAAGTTACCGATAGACCATCGCGCCGCACCACAACAACACGTGATCTATCTTGGAAGCCCCAAACAAAACCTTGTGTCCATCTCACGAAGTTTTTGGGAAACCTTTTTGTCTGAATGTCTGACAACTGTTTCTCGTCAGTCCATCACCAGTCTACCTGTTTGCCCTACACCAGGCCCATCACATGGTTGGCTGTATGCCACCAAATGTTCGGTTCACTGTCTGCCTGGCAGTCTGTCTATCTGTTGCTCAGTGTCTGTGTATGCATTTGTTTCTGACTGTCTGTCTGTTCCTGAATTCTCTTGAAACCCGTTTCCATGTCTGAAAACGTCTGGCGTTTTTTCTGGGCCAGCTGACTCCCAGTTTTCCTTCCTCCTCTTTTTGGCTTGTCTATCTGTCTGTCTGTCTGTCTGTCTGTATATATATGTATGTATATATAAATGTGTATGTATATATATATGTGTATATAATATATATATATATATAATATATATATTTCCTTTGTCCCACTCTCCTCACGTGGCTTATAACCAGTTCACAGATCCCGGCATACAGTCAGAGCATAAATCATCAAATAACAAGACCGCGTCTAGTGTCCGTCTGTCTGTCCGTCTGTCTGTCTGTCTGTCTGCCTTGAAACTCCTAAAATAGCACACCGCGCGCCCAAACAGTTGACTTTGTTCTATCCCCAATTTCGACCAAAGCAGAGGGAAGACAAAACAATAGCATCAGACGTCTGAGGGAGGAAGACAGTCGACTAGAACAGCCACTGTGAAACGCTCGCGTTCATAACCAGGACTTTCTACGGATGATCGGATTTGCTAAATTGATGGAGATGGCTTCATGAATTGATTTGCTTCATAAAGGAATTTGCTCAAAGAATGGATCAACCAAACAGAAGAATTTGACTGACAACTCAATTCTATGGATTACCTGATTAGCCAAATAAATGGATTAACCACATAGCTAGCAACAGATAATCCAGCTGAAGAGACTGATGACATAGCTAAATAAATTTACCAATGAATCCAAACAAGAGATGGATCAAGAAAAAAGACGAATCATAGCGAAAGATGAATTGATTCAGCCAAAAGAAGACTAAATGCCAGAAATTAGCGCTGTACCAAATAGCATTTTTTAATATTTAGCTAACAGGAATAATCAACCATGCTATTCAGCAGAACACAAACACGAATAGCAGGAAATGGCAAAAGTAGGACATGCTAAACAACATGAACTAATTTTGAGAACATGTTGTATCAGAATTCATCTCATAATGAAGCATACTATAATCAGTTTGCACCATATAGATTATTCAAACAAATCTAACTGACAGCCCAAAGCAAACACATTAGTCAATGCTTAAGAAACTATTCAATATCTGCACAAAATACATCAGCGGTCAGGGAAAATCTATTGTTATTGATTTTACGTTGCTGGATAATCAAACAATTCAAACCTAATCAAATCCTACCCTTTTGTGTTACATGTTACATCTCTTGTTTGTCCCTCGCATGCGAAATGCTACCTCCCAGTCCAGAAGATTTGCGTATGTCGGTCCCACCTGCTGGAACCGTCTCTCTCTCTCTCGAGATCTGCGACTCGAGCTCCTCTCTCTTCCCCGTCAGGGTTTCGCAGGGGCCTGAAGACTGTACTCTTTAACAGTGATTTTACTTGTTTGGGTCGGAAGCGCCTCTGTTGAGTTTATTCTCTAAGAGGCACTTTATAAATGTTAAATTACAATTACAAAATGTAAAAACTATAAAGGTTGCAGTGTTACGCATTCAGATGGCAATGAACTTACAGTTTAACTATAATTTGAGGAGCTGGGTGCATAGAGAACAACACCTAATTCCAACAACAGACATAAATGAAGAGAGTATTTATTTTATTTCCGCATTTATTAGGCGCCACTATCTAATGGCCTAGCATCAATCGATGGTGCCGAGCAATTCTGAGCGAAGGACTTGCTCAAGTAACCGTCTTGGAGAAGGCTCGAACTCATAGTCTCCACGTTTCAAGCCGAGCGCTCTATCCAATATGCTACGTGTTCCACACAGACACAGCACATACAGATTCATCCAAAAGTACATTAAGCCATCAGAGGAGGGAGGAGTGAACAGATCTTATGGGAGGTTCCTAAAAGGTCTTAGATAATGACCTGCAGAGCAAAACAAAACAGAATACCTGCAAATTCCAAGAACGAGTCCTAAGGTAACCTGAGAATCCAGAGAAGGAATGAAACATGGACTAAACGACTGAATGACTCCACAAAACGATAAACAGATGAAAGAATGACAACAGATATGAATGAATTACACCTGTGCAACTCAATCACTTCTATTCGTTTACAGAAGCTTGCCTTGTATGTACGTATGTATGTATGTATATATATATGTGTGTATGTATGTATATATATATATATATATATATATGTGTGTGTGTATGAATGTATGTATGTATGTATGTATGTATGTATGTATGTAAGAATGTATGTATGTATGTATGAATGTATGTAGTATGTATGTATTAATGTACGTATACATATATGAATGTATGTATATGTATGTATTAATGTATGTATGAATGTATGTATGTACGAACTTATGTATGTATGAATGTATGTATGAATGTATGTAGTATGTAAGTATGTATTAATGTATGTATGCATATATGAATGTATATATATATATGTATGTATGAACGTATGTAGTATGTATGTATGTATGAATGTATGTATGCATATATGAACGTATATATATATGTATGTATGTATGAATGTGTTGTATGTATGTGTTGTATGTATGTATGTATGTATGTCTGTATGTATAATATATATATGTATGTATGAATGTATTTCCTCCTCCGTCTACTCTGACTTTCTGCTATTCCACTGCCATCTGCTTTTCCCAATCTGTCTCCTTCCATCTACCTCTGTTGTCTGTTTATGTTTGCTTCACTCTATGTCTGCCAGGCTGTCTAGATATGTTCCTCTTTCTTTCTCTTTCTCTCACCATCCCTATCTCTCTCACTGTCTCCACCTCTCTCATTATTTCCACCTCTCTACATCCATTTGTATATACTGTATAAAAGGAAACTCTATCCCTCTTCCTTTGTTTGTTTGTTCCTTCCTTCCTTCTCTCTCTCTCTCTCTGTCTCTCTCTCACTGTCTCCGTCTCTCTGTCTCTTTCTCTGTCTCTCTCACGGTCTCCATCTCCCTCTCTGTCTATATGCATATTTATATATATGGAGATAGTAACGGAAAGCCCTCCCTCCATCTCTCTCTCCCTCGTCCTCTTTCTTTTCCTCTTCTTCCTCCTTTGTGGTTTCGTTCGTTGGCGATGTTTACCGTCGGAATTCGCTGCTGACGCCAACCAACGATCTCCACCGGTCGACTTTTACGATAATCTCGCCGCCTTCGAATTCGTTCCAGGACGTCCGACAAACAACAGCAGAACAACAGACAACGCAGTCCCAAACCCCCCATCCACCCACCCACCCACCACCCTTCTCCCCACCCCACAGGCGGAGGAGGAAGAGTTGACTGACCGATGGAACAAACGAATCCAAAGAATCGCAAATGGCTGACGGAAGAACGGATGGCCATAAAATGACTGATGAATCTTAGAGTCTCTCTAATGCGAACAGTCAATGTGCAACATCTCTATCTGCATAATAATAATAATAATAATAATAATAATAATAATAATGACAATTTATATAGCTCCGTAGCACAGCCGAGGCCGAAGAAAAGGGCGCTGTACATGGGTTAAAAAACAAAAATCAACTACAGTCATAAGATATCCTGAAAAGATATGTCTTGAGTCCTGACTTGAATGTGTCCAGGGATGGGGCACTGGACTCATTTGACAGACAGACATACACACAGAGGCACAGACAGACACAAGGATAAATACACACAGACACAGAGACAGAAAGATACAGAGAAAAAAAGACCGACATACACAGACAGACAGACAGACAGACACATACACACACAGACATCCAAACAGACCAAGCGCCAGAAAGAACCTGTCTATGACGAAGAATTAAGTCTCACTGATGGTGTAATTAATTGTCCATCCCACACCTTATTCTGACGCCACAAAATCCTGCACCTAACAACTCTGCTTTCGTTATTATAATTTTTAACAGATTCAGGATCCGTACCGAAAAATTATCGAAACACACGGCTTGCTCCAAAAGAAAAACAGTTGTCCTGAAAAAAATGGCTGAAAAAACCCACGCCTTTTATCGTGAAGAAATATTACAATTTCTACCTGACTTGTCCCGAGTTAGAACAAGTTAGAAGATAAAAATTGCTCTAAATATCAGTAGGCATATTTGACTCACTCGAATTTGTCCAAAAGTAGTTTGAAAACTTTTTTGAAACCCAGAAAATTTATTGGACATCCCGAAAACTTATTGGAAACCCAGAAAACTTATTGGAAACCTAGAAAACTTATTGAAAACCTAGAAAACTTATTCGGAACCTAGAAAACTTATTGGAAACCCAGAAAACCTATTGGAAATCCAGAAAACTTATTGGAAAACCAGAAACTTATTGGAAACCCCGAGTTGCGGATTCCTTTCAAACAGTAAATGTACACGGTTTTATAAAGCAACTGTATAGCCTTGACCCTGCTCATTTTGCAATGAAGTGATTGGGTGGGATCCTTCACCAATGCTGCCCATTTTAATGGGTGCCACACCATTTAAGGTCCCTACGCATGGACCGTGTTAGCCCGAGATTAGCAACCAGCACTTGAAGAATGTATGTAACTGACGTCTTTTCACAATGGAAACAGCAACAAGTCAAGGGATCCAGGGATGACATTAAGACCACACAAGAAACCCCATCGGATCAGTTGCCCTGGAGAAGATTCCCATCTGAATTCCAGGAAGTGCAACCTGCAACATTCTTCCAAGAAACCAAAATCGTCATCCAGCCGACGAACAAAACGGAACTCCTCCTCTACCACCAAGCACACACAGCCGAGAACAAAGAATGCTTCGCCCACCTTCCTGCTCGACTTTCGCCGTAGCTCACCTGCAAGACTTCCGGCCCACCTGCTTTTTTCTGCTGTCTACCTTCTTGCCTGCATAACTGCCATCCTAGTTACCCACCTGCCTACCTTTTTTCTTAGCTTACCTGCACATCTTGCGCCATACACATATTTCTGCCTGTATGCCTGCCTACCTTCATGGCTGCCCGTCTGTGTAGACGTATGCCTGCATGTCTGTTTCCCGTGCCTGCCTGTCTGTTTGTCTGTCTGCTTGTTTGCCTGTCTGCCTGCCAGCACATACATCTGTTTCTTTTGCTTATCTGACTGTCTGTCTGCCTGCCTACAAATGCATTTGTTTCTTGTGCTTATCTGTCAGTCTGTCGGTCGGTCTGTCTGTCTTTCTGTCTGTCTGCACCTACATGGTTTTTGCCTGCCTGGCTGTCTGTCTGTCTGTCTGTCTGTTTCCTTCGCTTATGTCTTGCTTTGCATGTCTGCTTACCGGCATGACTGTTTCCTGTGAGTATCTGTCTGTCCGGTTGTTTGTTGCGGTGTCTGAGAATGAAACCGGTCGCAGCTGGTTCTCGCTTCCCTGGCAACAGCCGCTCAATCGCTTTCAACCATAAAAGATCTACGGCGCTAGAGACAGCAGCAGCAGCAGCAGCGGCGACAGAGGCAGCGGCGGGGGCGCTCGGCATCTGACGTTATTATTGTGATGCTCTGCGTAAACAACGTCTATTGGAAATCTAATGAGTTTATATGACCACCTGATTCCAAGAACCAACCCCTACATCTCCTCCTCCTCCTGCTTCTCCTCCTCCTCCTTCTCTTTCTCCTCCTCCTTCTCGTCCTTCTCCTTCTCCTCCTCCTACTCGTCTTCCTTCTCCTCTCCTCCTCTTCTTCCTCCTCCTTCTCCTCCTCCTTCTCGTCCTTCTCCTTCTCCTCTCCTCCTCTTCCTCCTCCTTCTCGTCCACCTTCTCCTATTCCTCTTCCTCCTACTCTTCCTCGTCCACCTTCTCCTACTCTTCTTCCTTCTCCTTCTCCTCCATCTTCTCCTACTCCTCTTTCTTCTCATTCTCCTCCTTCTCCTCTTCCTCTTTTGCCTCCACCTCCTCTTCCTTCTCTTCTATTCACACACACGTCAACAAGATATCATATTAATCTGCAGAACAGGAGAAAAAAGTACAAACCCTGATAGAGTTGCATAGTCCGTCAGTGGGGTCTGTGCGACCATTAGACCAACAGGCTAGCGGATCAGTGGCCAAGTAGACCACTGGGCCAATGGAGCAACGAGCCAATGGGCTAGTATACCACTGGACCAATGGGCCAGTGGACCAGCATATATCAAAGAGCCAGTGGACCAGCATACATCAAAGGGCCAGTGGACCAGCATATTTCAAAGGGCCAGTGGACCAACATACATCAAAGGGCCAGTGGACCAGCATACATCAAAGGGCCAGTGGACCAGCATATTTCAAAGGGCCAGTGGACCAACATACATCAAAGGGCCAGTGGACCAGCATATTTCAAAGGGCCAGTGGACCAACATACATCAAAGGGCCAGTGGACCAGCATACATCAAAGGGCCAGTGGACCAGCATATTTCAAAGGGCCAGTGGACCAACATATATCAAAGGGCCAGTGGACCAGCATACATCAAAGGGCCAGTGGACCAGCATATTTCAAAGGGCCAGTGGACCAACATATATCAAAGGGCCAGTGGACCAGCATATATCAAAGGGTCAGTGGACCAGTGAATGAGTGGAAAATGGGTCAGTAGACCAGTGGACTAGTGATACAAAGAAAGCCACACATTCAGCCAACAGTTGTCTGAAAGCAACACAAACAGGTCAAGCAACAGAGACAAGTCCTTCTATTTCTGTTGCCTCCCCTCAGGATTTCATCAACTGACCACAGACCCCTCAAACTTATTTACAACTCAGTTCGCTTGGTGGGGCTAGTGCAGTGGTAAGGGATTCAACCTTTAACCTTTCGATTAGCAGTCCAACACGCTAACCACCTGACTAGGATACTGCTTAAACTAAGAATCCACGCAACAAGAGCTCCAGTCAAAAGCCTCTCCACAGGCATCAGCCGACGGCTGATGACTGCAGCTACATAAATTTACAGCCACAATAAATGGCAGTGGCTTCCTAAGTCTTCCTCATTAACAAGGGAATTGCTACCTGGGTTGGCAGGTGCTGTGTCAGCCTACCTTCATCCATCCCTGCAAAGCAATCAACAGGTAAACTGCGTAGGTTTCTATGCCATGAGACAAGAAGCCGACCCAGAACACCACAAGCAACGACACAGTGACCACGACGATGGAGACGACACAGGAAGCGGCTGATGCTGAGGATGCAGGTGCAGTTGGCACCAAACCAGCAGCAGCAGCAGCATCCTCTCCCGATGGATGACTCATCGTCGGATGGCTCACTCTGATGCTGGCACTTTGTGGTCCCAGGGTACAATTAAAATCATCCTCGATCGAAATCGCCTTTACTGCATAAGGTGTGGTAACAATCAACATCAAATAACAGACAACTGATGATAACAAATCAATGCAACAAAATGACTAACAACGATAACAAATGACAACCAATTTTTAACCAAATGATAAATGATAACCAAAGATAACCAATGATAACCAAATGATAAATGATAACCAATGATAACCAAATGATAAATGATAACCAATGATAACCAAATGATAAATGATAACCAATGATAACCAAATGATAAATGATAACCAATGATAACTAAATGGTGCCAGTGACAAAAACCCAGAGACGGACCCTACATGTTATCACTGACCCTAAAAAACAAGTGTCATCAATAACCATAACCCTATCTATAACCCAAAACCACTTCAGTAAAAGAATGACATCAAATACTAACTTGAACACGATCACTACCTCTTAAAAAAGCGATTCTGAAATCATAATTTAACCCTATTATCACCACTAACCCAACCACAACCCCTAACCAATCATCACACACCTTACCATACCTAGTAGATTTGCCCCGTTTTCACAGAAGACCTTGCCAGTTGAGTATCTCCATTAGAGCTTATCAACAGCTCCCTCCGCCGGGTCATGACAACCGTTGCTTCCACCCCAAACCCCTTTCTACGCACCCCACCCCTCTCCTACAATGAGACAACAAGGGCCAAAAAACAAGGCGACTTTCACTCCTTCACGTGCTCTGCCTGTGATCCATCGCTGAACAAATCAACCGTTCAACGGATTTCTGGGACGAAATGCTGTTCCTCTATTCAGACAATCAATAGCCCACTAGCTCACTGACTGACTGACTGACTGACATGCACTCATGCATATATGCATGGACACATACATTTACACTCATTCATTTACACTCATTCACTCATTTACACTCACTTACTTACTCACCCACCCACCACTCGCTCACTCATTCTCTCACTCACTCACTCACTCAAAATTCTCTCACCAGACTCTTACCCTGCCCTCCACCTTTGACCCAGAGCTGAACAAGGCGGTGGGGTGAGGGTTTTAGCGGGGGGGGCAGGTTGTTCACACCTCGACCCTTCACCTCTCAATCCCTAAGCCTTGTGTGAAATGGGTAAACACCGATCGCATTGTTGAACCGCGCGTAACCTCAAAGGCCACCTTACTCCAAGGACACAGCTCTCTCCTTAAGACGACAATCCTATTGGGTAAGGCATGCTGCGGGAGTTGTCATGTCAAAGGAATGCTTTCAACGGATGGATCTTTCTATGACTCATCAGACGAATGTGGTTTAAATTAAGTGAATTAACTTGTACAGTGAGAAAACCACAACAAAATTCTGATCTTCGACAAGTTTACAACCACAGTCAGATGAGACGCAGGACAAGCTCCAGCAAACTAAATATCATATACTCCCCCCAGAACTGCGACAGTTTTCTGACCCATTATACAAACTCATCGATGCTCCACCGCTTGCAATTTCTGCTTCGGCCTTTCACTCAAAACATTCCTCTTTCACAGACCCTATCCTGACACCCCTTCTTCCTCTTATCTCTCTCTCCTATCCAACCCCAAACACCACCCCCATAGCTGCCAGGCTGTCTCTCCATCTGACTTTTGGATCTTGACCTGGAACTGAACCCTTTTGCCTATCAATTTTGTTTTGACTGAGCGCCTGTGAATAAGCTGGTCCCCACGGTGAGGCTTTCATTAGACGCTGTAGAAATCTTGGGATTATGATTACGATCTTTCTCAAGGCCTTTGATGTATTAGTTAAACTTATAACCCCTGTTCTCAAATCTTTGCATTGGCTTCCTGCTGTCAGCATATACACCGTAAAAACAAGTAACTAACAAATTAAAATTATGTGTCCAGTCACTTACTCCATTATCTTCGAATCCTTTTCTTCAGAATTCTTCAACCATTACCTTACTTTAAGTTGTTCTTCCAAGAACCTGACCCACTCACCCTTAGGGGCACCATGACTGGCAATCGATTCAGTTCCAGTACTCTACTTGGAAACGGAGCTCACAGCAGCCGGCAATGAATAACAAAGACAAAAGGCTTTGTTACATGACCAATCTCCTACTCTTGGTGTCAAACTAAAGGGTACTAATTACACACACCGGCTGTCGGCATGAGGACAACGTTGGCCGAGATATATCGAATACTGTCCACGGTATCAGGTGGTTCTTATTCACGGCAAGCCTTGCTCTCTTCTGCGAATTTCTGCATAGCATTTACGAAATCCCTAAACTTCAGCTCAATTAAGTCAATTAGGAGTGTTTAAAAGAATCGTCAGCTGGACGTGTGTCACAGCACATATGCTGGATTGACAACTGCGCAGCATTCGACATTCGTGCAGTTTTCTTCCAGAATTTTTGCTAATTTTTCTCAGGAATGAAATCAGCACGGCACAAAATCCCACCCGTGAATGGCAGAACTCTCTCCGATGCAGTCGGAAAATTAGTCATGCAATGCTGGTTCATGGAATATAGTCCCACACACACATATACAGACAGAGAGACAGACAGACACACACAGAGAGAGAGACGAGACAGACAGACATACATACAGACAGACACAGAAGCATACCAATGCAAATATAGACAAGTACAAGCACAAATAAAGACATGGACTCAAATGACCACAATAGTGAGTAAAGAACTAGAACCAACTGAAGAAACGGAAGACAACAGCACAATTAATGTGGCCCTTTCATTTACTTCCACCGGTACTTCTTCACACACCATAACACTTTTTACCTGGACAAGCAATTTTTACACTAGTTTACACAGAAGAGCACTTCCCGGGTATTTACATTACATCTGTTTACACAGAATAACACTGTTTTACATACAACAACACTAACACTCTGACACTTGTTTACAAATCTAAACCTTGTCCACGTGATAGGCCACTAGTTTACACACCATAATTAGCACACCCTTCACACAGAAGTTGCAAGCTCTTTCGGAAAATCCCCCTTCCAGGGAAAACCCTGTGGCATCTCATTAGCTAAAGTTCCTATATTATTAGCAAGATGGCACCAGTGTTATATGTCAACTTTTCTCAGTGTACTAAATGGATCACAGTGTGTTTAAGGCTAGTATTATATACATACAGTCACTCCACACATCATACTTTTTCGCATATCACATCACTGGACTTATTACACTAAAAGTTGTTTACATAGCATTGCTTGTTCGTAACTAATAATAACGATAATAATAACGTTTAAAAATGCGTATAATTTTTTACACTGCATAATAATGCGTATAATTTTTTACACTGCATAATAATGCGTATAATTTTTTACACTGCATAATACTAAAGTACACTGTTTGAAAAAGATGTTAGCTGAAAAAGCCAGAGACAAGGCAGAAGACAGAGTTAACTTTGAGAACCAGGTCAAGGGAACGAAATGCAGCATTTGTACTTTAGATCAAAGAGATTTATTTGTTTCAAAACAAAATTCAGGCACAGCTTCACATTAAACTAAGATTTACTTCTGCTAGGATGATGACTGCTCATTTAAGTTGAAATCATCCACTGCCATGATGCCAATAAGCTCTCATCATTAATAATAATAATAATTATTATAATAATGTGAAAAATAAAAAGAAACTGAAAAACTGCCAGTGTATCAAACAATTCAGCCAAACAACAGCAATATAAATAATTTTTAATAATTAAAATGGCTACTTATTCCTACTGTAATTACAACTAGGTGATGACTATGAAGTGACATCTGTCTTCTGCTTATTACACCATATGACAGTAACAACACAATATCAATTACAGCAATATACTGTAATATCAATTACAGCAATATAATATCAATTACACTATTACAGCAATATAGAGTCTATAAAATCTCATGGTCTATAAAATTTTACTAAAATACTAAGCATCGTTAAAAATCGCAATTGATTTAACATTATATAGCATTTACACATTGCATACTAAGATGAAACACTAAACTTTATCACTATTGTGGCATTATTAAGCATCGGGGTGAGGAGGAGATGGGTGGTTATCGTACTGGATGTCATTTGAACTACCAGAGCCGAAATTTGAGAGTTTGGATCCAATTACGACCCCTAATGAATTCATCTATAATGAGCACACTGACCCTACACAATCAGTGGAGGGATCAGGTGGCAAGGGAGAGGGCAGGCCACACTCCCTCACATGCTGCTAATAAGAGTCAAGTCTCTGACACTTTGTACCCATGATTGCCTATTGGCCAGTCTTGGGGTAACTTAAGGGTACCACCCCTCCTCCTCCTCCTCCTCCTCCTCCTCCTCCTCCTCCTCCTCCGAGCATTAACCCTAAACTTAAAACAGGAAGGTCAAACGTGTTCCTTGTTCAGACAAAGTTCCTTCTGTGTTCCAGTTATGAGGAACAGAATTAAGAGTAGCAGACCTCAAAGGCTTATGGGGAGGTACAGCCTCTAAGTTTCTCTGAAACTGCCACTGATTATAATTATTCTTTTGAAAACGGATTAGTTCGAATAAAGATAATTTCCCTGCCTACCGCTACAGATGTTTACCTGATTCAAACTTCACAAGTAATTAAATAAAGCAGAAGCTTGTCTTGAGCACGTTCACATGTTTCCAAGAAGCCAAAGTTGTTGTCAAAATGAGCTCAAATTTCCCAGTAGCTTGCCTAACATTTAAAAGCTCCAAATCACACAGCAGAGCCTGAATAGCACTTAAGATGAAAACTTAAGATTTATTTCATAAAAAATCCCTGTACTTGGTGTCAGATTGTTGCCAAAGTCAAGTGACAGATTATTATCAGACAAACGTGTCACTCTCCGTACATTATCCACATCAGAAAGAAGAAAACATGACCAAGTTTCACTGGATGTAGCAACCGTCAAACGTAAACATTCCACCAAGACAACTAAACCATTTCAGCCAAACCGTCATAAAAAATTGTACAAATCCTAATTTTCAAAAAAATCAAACGACCCCATTTGCTGTTGCAATACGGAATTGCTTGCATCACAATGATCCAGGTTTACTGTTCATACAAAGAAGAAAGACAAAGAATTCTTGATTGCCAACAGCAGACGATGAAGGTAGCTTTACAATGGTAGTTATGGAAAGAGGAGGACATGAAGTACAGATGGAATGAAGTCTAGAAAGAGGAGTTACAGAAGAAAAATGATATGGAAAAATCCAAAGTCCTTTAGTTTCAGTACTTCAGAGAAATCTAATAAACTAATGGCACAGAAACTGTGTGCTTTCTCAGTACACAGTTAGGGCCCACTTAATACAACCCAACTGCGAGTGGACAAACTCCATGCAATAAGCCACACAAATTGGCAAAGACCACAAGTTCATGCGATAAGCCACAAATCGGCAAAGACCACAAATCCATGCAATAAGCCACACAAATTGGCAAAGACCACAAGTTCATGCGATAAGCCACAAATCGGCAAAGACCACAAGTTCATGCGATAAGCCACAAATCGGCAAAGACCACAAGTTCATGCGATAAGCCACAAATCGGCAAAGACCACAAGTTCATGCGATAAGCCACAAATCGGCAAAGACCACAAGTTCATGCGATAAGCCACAAATCGGCAAAGACCACAAATCCATGCGATAAGCCACAAATCGGCAAAGACCACAAGTTCATGCGATAAGCCACAAATCGGCAAAGACCACAAGTTCATGCGATAAGCCACAAATCGGCAAAGACCACAAGTTCATGCGATAAGCCACAAATCGGCAAAGACCACAAGTTCATGCGATAAGCCACAAATCGGCAAAGACCACAAGTTCATGCGATAAGCCACAAATCGGCAAAGACCACAAATCCATGCAATAAGCCACAAATCGGCAAAGACCACAAGTTCATGCGATAAGCCACAAATCGGCAAAGACCACAAGTTCATGCGATAAGCCACAAATCGGCAAAGACCACAAGTTCATGCGATAAGCCACAAATCGGCAAAGACCACAGGTCCATGCGATAAGCCACAAACTGGAGAAAACCACAAGTCAAATTACACAAAAATCAGATTCATTATATTTTTGATGCCACATGTCAACTGATGTCACTGAAGAGCGAAATAGTCTAAATAATGCCTGCTTCTATCAGATACAAATGTGCATCTATCATACACAGACATTTCCTGTCACAAAACATCACAACCAATGCACCACACAGCCAGACACCAACTGAATTTTTACGGTTATCAGACAGAAATCTGGTTTTACAACATAATAAGCACAGGGCATAAACAGACTACAAAGACCCTAGCGGCTTTCAATTAAAGCATAAAAGCTAGGGCGAGTTCAGTCTGGAAGCGAAAGAATGTCATACAGACATCCTGTCAACGGATGACTCAATACACGAGCAGACATCTATGATATGAAATGTTGTTAGCGTTGGCAAAACAGCGCTTTTTAAACTCACGCCATTTAACAAAGCAACATATCTATTTCACTTGTGATCCTATCAACACCTGTCACATTAGAGAACTCCAATAACCCGACTCACCAGAAACAAAAAAAGCCAATACAACAAAACTTCAAGTACAAAATATGAACTTAGCAGAAAAACTGCTTATCAGTAAAATAACAATAACAGAGGCGGCTAGACAACATGTTTATCATTTTTAATCTCAGACCCAGTTGTTGAAGTCTAAAAAGACGAGGTAAGTATGAAGGAGAGCTGCGAAAGTGATTAAGCTACTCACTGGCAGTACAATGTCGCTCTGGTCATTGTTCAGGCGGATCAAACTGAGGTCTTTGTTGGTTAGACACAGGCGATACTGTCCTGGAATGACTTTGCGTTCGTTACCGCCAAGACCCTTTGACTTTACCGTTACCGGCCAAATGTGTTCTAAACAACATACGATAAACAGTCGGTTATAAAAGATAATTAGTATCTTCTAATGCGCGGGTGTCTAATTGCACAAGGCATCAACCGATGGCACACCAAAGCCAAGCTGCAATTAGGTCACTATCAATGTCCGTCCACAAGACAGTTTGAGGCTGCCGGTGGAGGTTAAGCAATTTCGGAAAGGCGGTTTTAAGTTGAGAACGAAATGACAGAAGCGACTTAGCAGAACGAACAGACAGCTATTCATTAGCATTGTGTCTATGTATGCCTGTGGATACATACTTGCATTTATAAATCTTACTTAAGTAATTGTTGTGGAACAAATTGGTTAACTATGTAAAGTGTAGAAAAGAAATTATACCTGGTTATGATTACAATAAAACCAGCTCAGCAATATGTACTGCAATTATTAAAGTTCCTTAAGAACCTTTTCGCTAATTGCCTCAGTCCTAACGCATATATGTTTGTTTTACACAAGAACCTTACCAACAATAGGAAAAATGCATAGCAGAGTACTTCAAATTAGAATAAATCTTGTTAAGCAAACACAAGGTACACACACTGATACAACTTTTCTTCTTAATCATCTTTAACATCATCTACAGTAACATCATCTTTAACATCATCTACAGTAACATCATCTTTAACATCATCTACAGTAACATCATCTTTAACATCATCTACAGTAACATCATCTTTAACATCATCTACAGTAGCTTTGAGGGCCCTCTAATTAGCTTCTCTTGAAGCATCACTGTAAGTACTTACAATTAAAATTACAATTTAAAACAGTGTAAAGTTAACAATGCTGAGGAATGGTCAAACAACTGTGTCCACAATAGATTTAGCTCAATCTGTGTAAGAACAGCATGTTATCCACACAGAATGGGTGCGTATTAGGTACCAAAATGAGCAACCAGCTGGAGACACCTCCGTGTATTTTTCTGTAAAAGGGTCTGTGTTCTGCCTAACACCAACATCTGTTTCTACAGGAAAATGGTTCATGGTAAAAAATGTATCTGTTTTTATAGAAAAATTGTTTATGTTACAGTTCAAATCTATGCCTGTTATGCAGCAAAATATGGCATGTGTTAAAACGGAATCATTGTTTGTTTGCATTGGGAAATGGTTCATGGTCCATATTCTGCAATCATTTGTTTACATGACACATAGCATTCATCCATTATCTTTATGAAACGATCCATTTTGCTGTTCATACCATGAAGAAAGACAAAGCATTCTTGACTGCCAACAGCAGAGTATGAAGGTGGTTTTATGGCGGTAGTTATGGAAAGAGCAGGATATGAATTAAGAATGGAAAGAGGTCTTGAAAGTAAGTAAGGAAGTAAGTAAGTAATGCATTTGTTAACAACAGAAAGAGGATTTACAGAAGAAAAAGGATTTGAGGAAGAGATGTTGTTTGAAAACAGGATATAGAAGAAAGTGAACTTGAAGTTAAGATGCAAGAATATTTTTCAGAATGAGCAGTTATGGAAGAAACAGAATTTTTAGGAGAGAAAGAGGTGCTCTACGGGGAAGAGCTAAGCACAGGAGATTTTAAGGTGGGATAAAGATGGTTTGGAAAGAGGTGTTACGGAAGAAAGATTAAAAAATGGAAATGTAGGTGGTGTTAAGGGAAAAGCTAGGCATCAAAGAAGATCTGAACGAGAACTGTGACAGATGTAAAAGGAAATCTACCACCTACTACACACCCAAAACAGACAACTCAGAAGGTGGTTGCCTAAAATATGAGAAAGCCAACTGGTCTGTGGCAGCCCAAGATGGGTCAGGCAGCGGAAGATAATCCAGAGGCAGCAAAATCATGCACCCAACCGAGAAAATCAGCCGTGATTGTAAATCATTCGCTAGCAGTGCATGTATGTGCTTGCAGGACTCCAGAAGATATCCATCAACACATTTTTGGTTCACGTTGCACACAGAACACGGCATGTTTTCTTGGTGGAAACCTGTATTGTAGTTTTTCCATGCTGGAAATAGCATTAATGTGGAACATCACCAAGTGTACTATTTTTACAAACGGCAACCTGTACTTATCCATTTCAACAGAAATAGCTCATGTTCCAGATTAATCGGATCTCAGATCATGACAAGATCTGCCTGAGTTCCACGCACAGACGTGTACAGGCCATACACCTTCAGAAAAGTCGACTAAACTGAAAAGTACAGTAATCAAGATTCCTGATGTTACATGGCTACAGGTTTCAGTTCTTCATCAGATGCACAAGATCCTCTGATACTTCTCCACATTCTGTATACATTTATGTATGTAGGCACGTATGTATGTATGTATGTATGTATGTATGTATTTATGTGTATGTATTTATGTGTATGTATTTATGTGTATGTATTTATGTGTATGTATTTATGTGTATGTATTTATGTGTATGTATTTATGTGTATGTATGTACTTGGACTCTTCACGATGTGGCATGGTCAGTCGTGTTCTGGTGCTCATGTGTTTTTTCTCTTCGTTTCTATTTATACGTATAGTGTGTTTTACTACACATGGAAAAAGACTTTTAACTCATATTATTATTTCTGTTGTTGAGAAATCAATGAACACCTACAGTCAATCAATCAATCAATGTATGCATGTACATGAAATGAATGTATCAGTAATGTATGTTTGTATTCTTAGAAATCAAGAAATAAAACAATCCATGGATAAGGTTGTTCAGCGAAATCTTTGAGGCTTTGTCAAGCGGAAGAATCAGCTGACAACCATGACTGCACTAGAGAGACAGTATACATGAAGAAACAACAAGACTTGGACTAAACATGAGAACAGCAATAGATTTGATAAATGACTAAAACGAATGCAGTTTAGTTATTTGACCAGCCAAATGGCAGGCACAGGCACTGATGATGATGATGATGATGATGACGATGATCGATGATGATTGATGATGATGGATGATGATGGACGATGATGGACAATGATGGATGATTATGATAATGATGGATGATGATAACGATGATGATGATGATTACAATGATGATGATGCCAACGATGATGATTACAATGATGATGATGATAATGATGATGATTACGATGATGATGATGACGACAAAAAATGATGATGATGGTGATAATCCTTTCAGCACAGAGGGATTTAAATATTAATAACTCGTTTTACCTAACCTACTCAGCAGCTGTGCTTTTATATCCACATGCATCCGGCAAAACATCCACAAGTACGTGGGTGTTTGTTTGCTCACACTTGTTTACAAGCACTCACACATCCACACAAATACACCCAATGGCACACAATATGAACATAAAATTCACACATACAAGACCACATACCTCTGACAGGGTCCAAAGAGGTGCTGTATAAATAACCAGATATATGTATACGTATGTACATACATACTTAAACACACCTACATACATACGTGTACATTCATAGACGTACAAACATACATACATAAATATGTACATACATTACACACAAATACATACCCATACACACATATATACACATACCTAAGTGTGTACATACATAAGTGCACATACATACATACCGGTATATACATACATAAATAGATGAAATAGATAAATATCTGGAAACAACATACAGACTACATATACACACTGGCACTCGGCATGTCTAGAAGTACCTTCACAATACTGAGTAGCACTGCTACAATTCGTGGTCATAACTGAGCTGCATTTGAAAACAGGTTCAATGACATCAAAACAGGACTCTTATCTCCACACACAACCAGGAAGTAGGCCCATGGACCCAAGCAATTAATAATCATGTTATGCTCCATGACAGTCGAAAACACCGAGTCAAAACTGTTGCCTAGCGCCACAGCAGTAATGCACCAGGAACCGAATTATAACAAAACAAACAGTGTAATCAAAGTTCTTCATCCTTCAGCTCCAGAGCATCTCTTCAAAGTCATGTTTGCACATTTAATGCCTCCTGCTGCAGAGACAATTTTGTCTAATTGCTGTGAAATGTCTCCTGCTGCAGAGACAATTTTGTCTAATTTTTTAAAAATATCTCCTGCTGCAGAGGCAATTTTGTCTAATTGCTGTGAAATGTCTCCTGCTGCAGAGACAATTTTGGCTAATTTTTAAGAAATGTCTCCTGCTGCAGAGACAATTTTGTCTAATTTTGTAAAAATGTGTATTTCTGCAGAGGCAATTTTGTCTAATCGCTGTGAAATGTCTCCCGCTGCTTGTCTGATTTTTTAAAATGTCTCCTGCTGCAGAGACAATTTTGTCTAATTGCTGTGAAATGTCTCCTGCTGCAGAGACAATTTTGTCTAACTGCTGTAAAATGTCTCCTGCTGCAGAGACAATTTTGTCTAATTGCTGTAAAATGCAACAATACTGCCTGTTTTTTGGCCACAGTGGCTGCTTTATTATAAAAAATTACTATTACTGCTATTATTTCTGCATTTATTAAACACAACCACCTAATAACTAAGCATCAGTTGAAGGCATGGAGCAATCATAAGTTTGAGAGGACCTGTACTCTTAGTGTTACTAGCCAAGCACTCAAACCAATCAGCTACAATGCCCTATCCTACATGTGTTCCCATGGAATATTGTATTATGGGCTTCACATTTCCTATAAATGAAGCTGCTGTTGGGGTAGCTACAAGGGGTGCAAGTGGAGTATAAATCTGTTACACCTTTCTGCCCCAGTGGGAATTTGAACCCTGTAACTCATGGCTGACAATCCAGCAAGCTATTCATTAGCCTAACACATACCCCAAAATAAACATCTTTCTAAAACTCTAGGTTCACGGTCACTTGGTTGTTGATTGCCTCCAGCCAAATGGGGTCAAGGGCTACAGATTCACGGTCGGTCGTTGGATGCCCCTTGAGCTTCTAATCTCATATGGCCTTTTTTCAGAAGGCGAAGACAGGATAATGACCCCACTGAACCTCAAGGTCATCTGGTCATAAAACCATAGTCCATTCATGCACGAAATTCACAAATCAGTTATTCCCACATGCAAGCAGGAAATGAAACAGCTTCAAGAAATCACATTTACAGTTATTATTAACAGAAATGTTTCGTCCAAAATTTAAATCTTCACAACTTTTGAGCTACAAAATCTATTTATATGCTTAAGAATCTATACATCCAAAGGAAATACCTACCGGTAAAAAACTTTTCCAGTACGTAAGATACCTATTCTATACTCAAAGCACTCTGAAAATCACCAAAAATTACCTACTAAAATATTTAGTTACCTACTGAGAATATCACTATATTTATTAATTAAATATTATAATATTATTATATATAATACATAATAATATATATTAAATAATAATATTACAATAGCATAATGTAATATTAATTATTTAAATATTATAATAATATTGTCACAATAATAATATTATAATATTATTATAACATTTAAATAATAATTATATTATTTAAAATATTTATTTAAAACGATAAACTGCCTAATTAGTCTACCAATCTGACTACTTTCTCTAACATGGACACACATATGGGCACGGAGTCCAATTTAGCAGCACAGCCCAACTGTTGCAAAAAGAAAGAGCGAAAACCAGCCAGCCATGGGATTCCAAGTGACAATTTATGACCGAGATGACTACGGAGATTAAAACCGCAAACAAGCGTCGCCAGTTGGCACCAAAGTTGCAGAGAAGGAGGAGATGGAGAAGGAGGAATCCAAGATGCCTCCTCTTTTTTTTCACTCACTCATCACTTGCATCATTGGCAGTCCATGCCAATAAAAAGTGCTGCCTATTAATAATTCATAAATGCTTAGCACAGCGGTGCCTCACAACACCCTCCAAAACCAACCACTCATTGGCATAAGTTGTCTAGTAGCCCGGAAGAGTTATTGCAGTTTTGCGTTAGACATTGGCCACACTAAATATGTGCCTACAGGCCACACTAATAGCCTCATATTACATACAGACTGAGCCTTGGCTGCACTATTTATTTATTTATTTTATTTTAATTGTTTATTCCAATTATGACATGCTCAGGGTAAGTAAATCTGAACCTGTAGTGCAAGACAAATGCGCACTAACAACTAACACAGTCGTTACATGGAGTCTACTCAGCAGGCTGGAACCCGCAATCATTAGGTTACATACCCAGCACCATACTGAACAGACTACTGAAACACACTTTGTCTGCATTCAGCACAAATAAGTTTTCAGAACTGACAGAAGGGGTTGTTGTGAAGGCAAAAACAACCTCATTGGACAAACACAACATGGGGTAAACAACTAGAAAATTAAACCAAGATGCCATCAACAACTGACCACCCTCTCCTCTTTCCAGCCACCTCATCCGCCTTCCACCCTCTCTTTCCTCTCCTGTTATTTCCATTTGGATGTACTTTCAACCCGGTCCAATTCCGAAGCAATTTCCTGCAGTTTTGTTGCGACTGGGACGAGGAACGTGCAGGTAAACAGTTTACCCGGGCACGCGGGACCGCAGCGCAGTTCGTGGCGCATGCACGACAAACACATTCATCACTTTAGACAATTTAAAAACCCAAGTGCCCGTCAGTTGGGAAAAGTGTGTCGTTGACATGACTCCAGGCTCATCAATATTCAGTCAAGCAACGAATCCCAGGAAGCAGTGATATGACGTCACTGTGACTTCATCACTGGATACAGTAATATCTCTACTAGTGATGATTGTTTCTAACGCTAACAAACAGTCATTATTATTTCTACTATGATGAAGAATAATGACACTCATAACAACAATAAGAAAATAAATATAATCACAACAATAACAGAAGTTGTAAATTATACTCTATCACAGGATACAGTAATATCTCTACCACTGACAATTATTTCTAACACCAACAAAGCCTCATTATTATCTCTATTATGACGAAGAATAATGACAAGCAAAACAACAATAACAAAATAAATAACAAAATAAATACAATCACAACAATAACAGAAGTTGTAAATTATACTCTATCACAGGATACAGTAATAACTCTACCACTGACAATTATTTCTAACACTAACAAACCCTCAATATTATCTCTATTATGACGAAGAATAGTGACACGCAAAACAACAATAACAAAATAAATATAATCACAACAATAACAGAAGTCGTAAATGACGAAACAAGAAAAGCTAATGAAAGCCATAACTGTGACTTCATCACTGGATCCATACATTAATATCTCTACTAGTGATGAATATTTGTAACACTAACAAATACTCATTATTGTCTCTATCATGACGAAGAATTACGACACTAACAAATACAATAACAAAATAAATACAGCCACAACAATTACACAAGAAAAGCTAACGAAAGCTGCTTTGAGTGTTTACTACACAGTAAACTTATAAAACAACAACATCTACCTACCAAACAGAGGTCTTGCTTCCATGTTTTCGTCAACGTTCCTACTACGCAATTCTATCATAGCTGAAAGCCAGTCTTGCTGCTCCTCTTCGCTCGCACAAGCGATCGCAAAGCAGTCATCTTTCGTGTAGAGCGCAATTGCGTGTTTGTGTTTTGCGTCCGGCTTAGAATTTATGTTGAAACAGTTCTTGAGAATAATCGATCTCTTTGGTGCTTGACCAGTTCGCCATTTCGTATCCTTGTCGTAGTATTCTAGTCTTGCCTGACTCGCCTTCGTCTCGTCTCTTAGTACGAAGTACTTTCTCTTGTTGGTCTGGTTGACAGAAAAAAACAAAGACATTATAGTAGGAATAACAATGTTCACAATAACAATAGCAACAATCTTTACAATAACAACAGTTACAACGTTAGAAATAATAATTATAACAATGTTAACAATAACAATAATAACAATGTTAACAATAACAAAAGCAACGATGTTAACATTAATAGTAACAGTGTTACCAATAACAATTGGTAACAACATTAGCAATAATAATTGTAACAATGTTAACAATAACAATAGTAAAAATATTAACAATAACAATTTAGTGACAATGTTAACATTAACTGTGACACTGTCAATAACAACAGTAAAAGTATTAACAATAACAATAGTGACGATGTTAACATTAATAGTAACAATGTTACCAATAACAGTAGTAACAAATAATAAGGAGACTACTTTTTTCATCAGCACTTAGCTATGCCATCCAAAACATCAGCAACGAATATCATCCCAGAACAACGCTCCTCTACGTTTTGTAATCCCACAGGATCATAATCCCTCAGGTAAAAACAAACAATAATAATAACAAAATAATATATTATTACCAGCCTGCTTATTGAACACAAAATAATATTAAGAGATATGATAATAGCCCGATCGCAGGTTTACCAGTATACTCAATGGGTGAATCCAAAAGAACCAATTGTTAAGCTTTTATGGTCACTCTGCGTCCACAAGCACAAAACGAATAACAATCATGACAGTCCCTAGTTTTGTATGTTAGTCTGGCTTATAGAAAAACACAAAGACGATATAGTACTTATGAATAAATGAGAAATTCAAAATGACAGTCAAAAACCGATATAAATCAACGAAAGAAAATTGCGTTTCTTACACCAAATAAACCAAGTTGGGGATAAGGGCAAAGAAACAAAGGAAAGCAATTTCAGATAACGGCCACATAAACAAAGACACGATAGCAGCCATCATAACAACAAACAAACGGCAGAGTAAATAGCAAACGGCACGGCAACTGATTGCAAAATGTATCTCCCTATTGGCTCAAGATCTGGGATTCCGACCCAAAAATGACATACGAAACTGACAATTCATCTAGTCATGATCGTAATTGTAACAGTACATCATACAGCACCTTTTGAAGAAAACCCCTCATAGGTGGTCCTAAGCCAACAACATAAGACAATGATTGAGTAGTAAGTAGTCTTCAACTGCAGGCAGTAAAAAGAACAAAAAGCTCATCTCGCAAGTTGAATGGCAGCCTGTTGCAGAAAAACAGGCCAACCAAAGTGAATCTATCAAGATCCATTGCAGAAGTACAGAACAGGAAGTCTGCTGATCACTTTGCACAGAAGTGTGAAAAAATGAAGTGTTGCAAGAGATACACATAAAGTACTCTTCTTACATCGCTTTAATCATCTTTGAACTCATACAAGAAATCCTACAACCCAGCACCACAACTGAGATGAATCTTTTAAATATATCAAGCAACATTTTATATATATAGTACTTAGCTCACTTTGCCTTACAGATGAAATCACAAAAACAAATTAGTTGATATGGGCTACAAATGAATTTCGCTGGTACAGTCCGCGTCAACGACTGGTTTTAGCCGAGAAATTTGTCATCGGCACATGACGGTCAACATCAACAGATTTCAGGCAGTGCACAGGAACTGTCAAAGGTTCAGGAAAGCCTCATATTCGACTGACAAGCGCTCGAATAATCACAAAAGTTTAACGGATACAAACAAAATAGTTGTCGCTTGTCATTCAACGCAGGACAACAGTTTGCCTTTGTTCTGCGACCAACAATTGGCTTGCCTTGTGTGACACAATACCAACGGTACATGTGCACCATAACCACCCGATGAGTCCTTTTATTACCAACGCCCCTTTCGGTGTTCAACAGGAACTCCTAAACACTGTTAATGATTCTCTCTAAAATGGTGCTGCATACAAAGCCCTGATTACTTTACAATGTTACACTCAGCGCTGTACAATTCCATAAACACAAGAAGACTAGAATGCTAGCATGGAATGCCAACACATCCTGGAAAACAAAACAGCAAGAGGAATGTACTAGGGCAATACAGACAGACACAACACAGACATAAGCATACAACCATGCACACACATACACCTACACACACACATAAACAAGCAGCCACAAGATTCATTGGTTGATTTTCAAAATTTGATCATGTCTACAATTACACACGCGATGTTCTTCACTGGATTCCAGTCCCTCAGCGCATCAACGCTACAGTCGCAACATGAGCTGGAGACGGTTGCTCCTGGCTATTCGACAGAATTGTCTTTGGCAAAGTCGGCCGGAGAACCACTCGTTTCATGAATACACGCAAAATACTCATCTGTTCAGCTCAGACTACTACTATCTTATCTTGCAAATCTTTTACATTTTTACAAGCAATGTAACTACTTAAATGTTCATTCAGTTTCTTGCGATTGATCCTACCGTGTCCAAATGCCTTCTTCCTCCTAATCACAATCTTTGCAGTTTTCACAATCAACTCTGAACTCTTACTTGCACTATTGAGGGTAACCCAAGAAGAAAAATCTCAAATATAATTCCATCCCCATCCTGTGAGGACAATGCAGACCTCTTCCCTTATTGTTCAAAACAAGTGAGAATTCTCTCTTTAACTAACACCATTCCCATCAGACTGTTTTCTTGGTTTCTTCTCCTTGGACTTCTCTTTGCACTCTTCTTCAACTTTTCTTGTTTTTCCTCGTACTCTTCTCCTTGCAGATGGCGTTGTCTCACACCTGAAGATTCAATTTTCTTTAGCACCAGTTAAGCTGGTATACCCTCATAGTTGCTTAAAGAGTTAATTCTCCGCTTTTTAATTACTACGTTCAATCATATGTAAATATAGCACACAATTATTTTTATCCTTTTTTTCAGATGAAACTGAGGCATCTTATGAAAACCCACAGAAAACCTCGTTAGTGCTTAAATGACACATTATATCACCTTTTTGAGCTGTTCACACAGTTTGTTGTGGTTCAATCACCTCGTAACTCTCTTTTCACTTGCTGCGATAATAATTAGTGGCATTCTGTATGTCTGCCTTTATGGCTGTGCCTCTTCCTCTGTTTCTTTGCTTTATGTATTTGTTTGTGTGTCTGTCCACGCCTACGATTCCTCGCTCAGCTGATGGGTATATGGTGTGCTAACAAATGCATTACTTACTTACTTACTTACTTAAAAAACCAGCACTGTTCTGGCGCAATAACATGTCTTCCTATGACATGAAGCCCATTGAAAGAACACCGATACTATTCTCATCGCAAGGTTATACACATATGTAATTCCTTATTTACCAAGCTGTTATTTACCCAACTATTTATTCAGAAAGGTGTTCTATTTACCTGACTATTTATTCACCCAGGTATTATTTATGAAGCTGTTGTTGTCCCCACAGTCAGCCACCTGGACTTACTCCTAACATCTGAGCTAAAAACAGAATTTTATGGATTCTACAATGCCAGCCAAAAGCACGCTGGCCCAGAAAAGCTCAAAAAATATAACAAAACACATACAGGTCATGTTCCAAACAAGTTCAGAGGTCTACCCGAGCACTTCCATTAAGGCTGGGCATACAGGGCGAGCGTGACCTGGACCTATCCTTTTTGGAATATAATCAAAATGAATATGGAGTTTTTTGCCAAGAGAAAAATCACAGAATGCCATAGACCTGTCTGTTAATGACTCTGTTGCTTCTTGTTCTTCCAAAACACAGGGCAAGCGTGACCTGGACATATTCTTTTTGGAATATACTTGAAATGAATGTGTAGTTGTTTGAGAAAAACCAGAGAAAAATCAAAGGATGCCACAGACCTGTCTGTTCATCACTTTGTTGCTTTTTAAGAATAGGCCAAGCATCTTACAACAGCTCACAAATCATCTGCAGGAATACACAGAAGACTTCCAAAGCAACGAATTTTGCCAGTGAATGGGTAACAAATTAATAATACTAGTTGCCCGCCACCCGTGACACACTGGTAGTCTCACTTTGGAGAATTACAAGCAAAAATATGAACAGGAAAAGGGCAATCTGGGGTACTTGGCAAACTAGGTCTCCCTTTTTTATATATACAGACAACGTGACCTTTGCACTGGCAGAAGAGACCTGTTTATCTGTGTCAAGTATCCTGAGATAAAGTGAGGAACCACTCGGGCCAAGATCCGTAATTACTTTCATTAGTGTTATGACAATAAAGGTGTAATTGTCACAAGCTCTCACCGAATCCCAAAAACAACAGAAATATTTTCGTCACGTTCAAGTTACTCAAACACCCAACACAATGCATTTGTCAACGCGACATATGTCCCTCAACTGATCAAGGAATCGTACGCGAAATATCAACAGAAGTATCAACTTCTCTCCCGCTTTGGAACTAATCGAATACAGTCACATCAAATACAGGTAGCCTAGAACACATGTCAAATCCTGCTGCATGTAACAACAGTACGGCAAAAGTAGGTAAGCACTCATTTTATTCACCATAACAGTCAAGTGAATTGCTGTGGTTCATGAACAACCAAACGATAAACAGCAATTGTTGATTATAGTGGAACCCAGTTGCTCCCGTGGCCCAACAGAGTTCATGCATGAGAACAGAATGGAAAACAGGGTTCCAGATACTGCAATCATCCACGGAAGAGGCTGGTGCGACAAGAAAAAGACAGATGCTTCCAAACTTTGTTATCAAGAATCGATAACACCATCACATCACACCATCCAAAAGTCATCAAAACCAAGTGGAAAAGAGGTTCACAACCAAGTCCCCAATAAAGCTCTACATCTGTAGCAACTGTTGCAGATCCACCTCATGCCGTAACTTAAAAACTTTATTACCCTTGAGTGTGGATGTACTACTCACACAAATTGTCTGGTAATAAATATACTGCTATAACAGTGGTCTATAAACTTGCATGTCTGAATATTTAAAAACACCAGCCAAATAACAATACGGTTGCAGGACTGAATGACTCTCCTTTAGTAACCGACAACTGATGCCTATGAGCTTATTTCTGCCTCACTAGTCACTAATCCACTGTCTTCAGACACTAACTTTAAGGCCTCATCTTTCAACAGGATTACTTCATGGGTAATTGGCAATAATAACGAAACTTGCAGGTAAACTTTGTCTCAACCATGCAAGAAAAGAGCAAAAAAGTCTCAACCATGCAAGAAAAGAGCCAAAAATGTTCTATCAATATTCAAACTTTGCAGCTAACAAGGCCCATCAAATATAAGGATGGGAGAGGTTTGACAGTTCACTTTCTAAGTTTGAACATACAGAGTGGAACAATTTGCACTGAACACTCAACATTCAATTATTTATGTGTTCATTAATTAAACACCACTTTTAATGACTAAACATCAACAGATGATGCCGAGGAATTGTATGTGAAGAACTTACTCAAAGTCCCAAAACAGTAACTGTCTCATGGGAGGCCTGAACCCGCACACTCCACGTTCCAAGGCAAGCACTGCTGTGCCACCTTTCCACATGAATATAAGAATGGAATGTTTGCTATGACACTGCAAAGCAGTCCGTGGAACTGTTCATAGCAGGACATTCTGTGCATCACAGCAAAACATTTTCATCACAAGCGAAGTGTTCATCCATAAAGGTCTCTGGTTCTGCGTTCATCAGAGCACATGTGTTGTGGAATTTCACCAAACCAGGCACTCATTCATTCCCTGCCTTCCTCTTACCGGGAATTCATACGGGAATCCTGTGCGTACCAAAACAAATATGTATAGACAGCTAAACCCTTGTAACAATGTAGGGCTATTTCCCCGAAACGGTTTATGTCCATAAGCAAAGTAGGAAAACATCTGCTGCCGTGATTAGAAGCACCAAACACCCCACAGGGCTTGGCTTTGTTCCCTTTGAACGGATTAAGGTAGGGTGAACGATCTCAGGTTGTAAACAAAAAGGTGACTGACTTACGAGCTGCTGCATTCCACACTATTGCACCTAGCGTCCTCTAAAGTCACTTTCTTAAGCTTTCCGTCTTAAAAGCCTTCCTTTCCATCTTAAAATCTTCACAGCATATCTCACATGCTCCTAGCAATCTACGACATGAGCTCACTGCTCTTTCTCTGCCAGTTTTCCACAAGCGCTTGAAATTATTTTCTCAATGAGGGCTTTGTGTTGTTAGGCTGGAAAGCCTCGCGTGATTTCTTTGAAGAGGAAAGTTGAGACCGAACTCAATGTGGACCAATATGAAACGGAGAATTTCGGCAACTGACATTCTCGGAAAACCGTACCCGCGCCCAAGCACAACACCCCATGATTATACTCTGGTCCCCTTGGTCAGCCGGCGTCACGCGGGGCTACCCACCAGCTGAACACGGGCCGGAATCTCCGCCCGTAAACACAAACACCGCTGAAAGTTCCCACGTCCGTGAAAGTGTTTGCCAGAACCAATATTACATAACAACAAGTTTCCCTATTTTGCATATCCTGCTTATCAACATTCTGGACCTCACTGCCAAAGTTTCGACCATAGCCCAAATATCTGTTTTTGTTGATAAAATTCCATGATACTGGCAAATGACCAAAGCTGTGTTGATTAATACAGCTCCGTAATGCATCTGGCTTCTGCTCATAGTTTTATGCTACACATCATTAATAATTAATTAATATGTTAACATTAATATTTTTCACATGACACATTTATAGTTATCGATTTGGATATCTACAAAAGATTATCTCCAAATTTGGCTCCATTATATATTTTATCTGATAATAGAAATCGTAACCTCTAGATTTCTACAGCACCCAGTGAAATCCAAGTCGCGGGAACCACCTTATTCATAGGTGCTCAGTCAAAACATAATCGACAGGCAGGAAGGGTTTGGTTCCAGGTTGACATACAGAAGTCACTCGGGCAGCAGACAGTCAGAGGGCTACGTTGATGGTGTTTGAAATTGGAGTAGGAAGAGAGAGAGATAAGAGGAAGTAAATGAACGCTGGTCTGTCAAAATTCTTGATCACTTCTAAAATCTCTGCAAAGATTATCTCCGAACAGCTGTTCTATAAATCCTTCTTTACATTACCAGATGCATTACTTTAGATAACATCTCCAAGAAACAAAGCAACGGCTTATGTCACCACTCCAGGGCATATATATGCTGAGGCATGTGAAATGTTGGTTTTTTGTGGTAACTAAATATGATTGTATCTGGCTTCACCATCATTAAGTGAAAACTAGTTCTGCAACATTACTGCTGCTTTTTAGATGTCTGGAAATCTTTAAAAAACCATTAGAACCACTTTCTATATTTATCCAGAGCCAGTATCTCATGAAAAAACATCACTCAATGACCATACAAAGCACGAGATCTCTTATCATGTCATAGTAATAGCAGGAGTTATGTAATTTGACATAATTTAATAAAAGAAATAATAGTGTTTAATGCGAATAAGAATAAGATAATAATTATCATCTCATTTGTCCAACTGAAAACGGGCTGTGCTCCAGCATATCTTAGGGACTTCTGCATTTCAGTCTCCTTGGTTCCAGGCCGTAGCACTCTCCGGTTGGCCTCCCTTGGACTTCTGACTGTACCTCGTATGCACACTGCTACAGCTCAGTCTAGAAGCTTTGCCTATGTTGGACCTACCAGCTGGAATCGTCTTTCTCGAAAGCTGCGACTCGAGCTCCTCTGTTCGTCCCTTCTGCAGTTTCGCAAGCGCCTGGTCTGTATTATTTGCCAGTGGTCTCACTGGTTCGGGTCGGGAGCGCTTCTGATGAGTTTATTCTGGAAGCGGCGCTTTAGAAATGTCAGATTACAATTACAATTACAATTGAATACATCTAGCAACCTGCACATAATACAAACAGAAAGCCAGCCAACCAGAGTATTTTAAGCAACTACAACACAAAAAACAATCTAGTAGTTAGTATGTTGGGCAGCCAATTGAGAAGTCGGGAGTTCAAATCCCCACCATGGCAGAAATGTGATTACAGATTTTGGTTCCACTTGCATCCCGAGACATGGCGTAAATAACACAAAATGATAAATGCTGGTGTAGTATCTCTGTTGTTCAGTTGTGATAGTTGCACCTGTATTTAGCCTTGTTTGCAAAACTATTTGATCACCAATGACAGTCACGAAATGATATCTATAAATAGTGGAACCACATTAAATATTGCCGCTGTTAATGTCTCCTTCCGGGGTCAACTTGTTTCAGTCACTTTCTAGCTGTGACCAGTGATGTTTAAAATACTTTTGAAACATAATTCAGTAGAACTATAAATGGAGTATTTAAAAGTATTTAGAAGTATTTATATAAAATATGTGGTTTGGAAATGTTTTTTAACTACTAAGTGAAAAATTCTAAAAGTTAAAGTTTATCAGTATGTATCAAATTATGACCAGTCTATATCAAATTGGCATTTACTCAATAAATACACAGCTTATTATTTGGGTCCACACATTTGTGTGGCCAATTTGACCGCCGTTTTTGCTTCTCGTTTCATATCGATAGATTAATTTGTCATGTGTCGCATTTGCTCAGTAATTCTATTACGTTTGCACTTTACTGTGCATCGGTGCACGTTTCGAAGTTATTTCTAATGTCTGGATTTTGCGGGTCTTTGGACGGTAATTGGTCACAAATTATTGGAGTCTGGCTTGCATTCTGATTCAGCCAACCTTTCACAAGAAGACTGCTTTCTGTTTAGACTATATGTAGTTTCTGTTAACGATGCTGTGTCATAACGAAGATGATTAGCATCGCCCTCCTCCTTTATCCAGGCTTGGGACTGGCATCACCCGAAAACGGCAGTGTTTATACCGTGTCAAGCCCTTAACATATACGCTGTCTGTGTCCGGGAAATCGCAGATGTCAGTCACAGAGATGTTCTACCACCAGTCAGCCAACTACTCATGAAGGCCTGTCTTGGTGGCCACTGGCCTGAGGGATATCCAGACGGACGCCGGGTGTTTTACCATCTGCGCAGGAGTGCCAGTCGGTGAGCATTCGACTGTTGTCATTTCTCGTCCTCAGTGCTACAGGGAACAAGAACTCTGAACAGAATACTGATCAACTCTGAATCAGACCCTAATGGTTGTGCTGTAGCTCTACATGTGAGCAAGAGCCCATCAGTGGTGACTTTTCTTGCTATATGAGAGTTAATTGCTCACTACCAAAGAGTTGCTAACAAAGGCTTAACATATGCCTTAAATACATCGATTTGTAACTTACTGAGAAAATTAAGTAGTTTAAACAAGTATTTATAAACAATACTAAAAACCCAGAATATCTATTTTAAGTAAAAGTACATATACTTTTATAACACAGTATTTTAAATGCAAGTACAAAATATGTCGAAAGTCTTTCAAATAGTATTTAAATCATTGTTGTCGTCAATGTTCTTCTATTCATTATTTAGAACTTTGGCTGCACAATGGACAATCTGTCTCCATAAATCTTTACTGTGTCGCAAGGATTGCTGTCCCATCCATTCCTTCGCGTCGTCAACTCATGCCCTGCTTGGTCTTCCTCTCTTGATCCCTCTGTTTCTCCCGAGATTATTTCTTTTTCCAGGCAGTCTGTTGTCTTTCTCGTGATATGTCCAAAGTACCTGTTTTCTTGTTATTATAGCTCCCCACAGCTGTCTACCACCGACCTCCCGCAGCCCCTCTTAATTTCTCTATTTAAATACCGGTACTTAAATTAAAATACCGCCCCTCGCTGCTGGTGACAGACAAAAGCAATAGCGCTAAAAAATCAGCAAAAGCCCGGCGGTCATGCGCGCTGTAACCAGACGACAGCCTGACCTGGAAACACCGCGACGTAAACAAGACCATTAGCCGTCCGCACGTCATAGGCGACAACAATAGTGGGACAGGTCGAAGGGTGGCGGGGTAAGGGCATGCAACTGCCAACCAGAGTTGAACCCCACTAGAGAGGGCAAACAAGATCCCGCCCCTATCTTCACGATCATGCCCCAGTTTCGTGATCCGACGGCCGCGTTAAGGGTGAATCAGCTTAGAGCTATGTGTACCCGGTTGATCTACGCGTCTCTCTATGTGTCCATGTCACTTTTCGGCCGTCTGTTTTCGATGACCCTCTACGCCAAGCCAGATTGCCAGGCCCTGTAGCCTCCGTCCGTCTGAGGCCTGGCCTATGTGTGCCTTCATCCGTCCATCTTCTTGATCATATGTGCTCATTTGGCCTCTATTCAGAATTTCCGCGCAACCCAAGTAGGACAGTATAATCGTCTGCCTGCCTGATTTCTTCTCGTCTGTCTGTCTGTCAGTCTGTCTGTCTGAATGAATGAATGAAGTTTAATTCTTGTGGTTCTGTAACACTGCTTTCCTACTGGTCCAGTAACAAAATAACCAGCGTAGAAATGGAACCTGTTTGCAACGGTATCTGTTACCTAGCATCCTGGGCCACCTACTTAATTAAACAAAAAAGCAGTTAAGTGTATCCATGATTACTAGACAGTAGAACCACATTCTCATTTTTGATAAGATTAAAGATTAATTTAAAAAGTTCTTATCTGACTAAATCAAAATAAACAGCTCACATCTGAACGACTGTAACCCAGTTCTATCCTGACTAAGCAGGACAAGTGTAAACGGGGGAGTACTTCATATAATTAAGTCACGAGAATCTACTTACTCACTGACAAAATCACTGAAGCAAAGACTTTGTATGTTTACCCACTGTTTTGTTGTTGAAGTATTGTTGCCATGCGCGCAGTTTTACAAAGGCTCCCACCCCACCTCTCGGCGCCATTGGTGACATCACGCACAAGTAGCATAATTTATGCATCCTTATTTGTTCTTTCCTTACAAAACAGTTAGCACTAACCAAGAAAAACATACAATGTACAAAGAAAATGTCTAGTACAAGCAGATAATAATGCTGCCAGAAGATTTTGCGACATGGTGGTCTATCAGTAAAGCATTTGGTAAACCATCATGCGGTTACGGGTTTGACTCTTTGTGCATACGTTGCTCTGTCACCAAGAATGCATAATTAGGTACCAGCGTAAGCTAGGAAGTAAATGGCAAGTCCTGCGATGCATAGACCCTGTATCCAGGACCTTGTGATTCTTCCACTCCTGGTTTAAGGACCTAAAGAAAAGGAAATGAGCGCCTCCCTGCGTCTCATTCGTGGGATATGGGATACTTTACTTACTTCCTTTACAGCAGATTTTGAGACAATATACTGTATTTTAGTTAATTATATTCGAGCAGAATTAGTTCGTCAAAGATACGGAAACAATAATTGCCTGAATAACTTTACATAGCTGTACAAGATATTATCTAATCTAACCTAACGACGAAACTTCAACAGCGCCACTAATATAACACACAAGACTCCATCAAATGATGGTGACTTCTATGCACAAAGCGTGCGATAGTCACTGGATTAGCAAACGAGACTGTCACCTTCAACGTTGGGGTTCATATCTCCCAAGGGCAGAAATTTGTTCTGAGATTTCAGCTCCACATGCGTCCCCTACTGAACTCGGCTATGACGAGTACATTGACCGCACACTGTCAGTGGGAAGATCAGATGGTGAGGAAGAGGAAGGGCCACCCACCCTCATGTGATGAGCCTATGAAACATGAAGTTGCAACCACTTCATACCCAAGCTGCGTCTCAGACTAGCTCAAGAGACTGCTTGTTCCATCTAAAAACACATTCACAACCACAACCATTTGACGGAAAGAATCAAGATTCAAGATGTCGTGGAGAGCTCTTGGACTGATTCGATCAAATGATACGAGTTATACAAAGCGAGTAACGCTGCACGAGTTACAGATGTGCGAGTTGCATCTTCTGAGCATTTGAGGCTCTTCAACAATCAACACACAGCTGAGCCATTGACTGTGGGAGGTCAAGAGACTCAAAAACACCTGAAAGGTGCCCTTATGTACGTAGGTTGGTCTTTGACTCATCTGAAAATTATGCCAATAAACAGGGCCTGGGATTTTCAGCTGAGGCGCTTCTCTGTTTATCCAGTTTCTCAGCTACTGGCAAAGCCAGTAGATCCCAAAGTTTATTTGTGCATTTATATAGCTCAGCTACCTAATGCACGAGTCACTGGTGTCGAGCAATCGTGACGGTGCATGAAAAAACCATCACAAAGTTGGCAAAAATAAAAGCTGTAACTGCAACAGTTCATTTATATAGCACTGCTTAGGATGTAATGAGGAAAGAAAAGAAGGGAAAGAGGAAAGAAAGTGAGCATTCCGCATGACATCACAAGTCCAAAGCGCAAGTGAATCAGCCAAGTGAAACATGGTTAAGTGCAAGACCAGAACATATGGCACACATAACGACATAGAGCCAACCATGAAACCCAGAGCAGAAAGTAGTCATCACTAAGAACTGCAACAACACACTCAGTAACATCGGAATTTTCTGAACTACAGACATGTAAACATCGATGGGTAACCGAAACCCGTTTACATATAGTTGCCGAATTACTCACCAGCTCAAGTAATTGTTAGCTATTACAACATTCCACAGATGCTATCCTGATTCCTCTTCTTCCCCTTATATATCCTTCAGATCCAATTCCAAACACCACCCACCATAGCCGTCTGACTGCCTGCCTGCAGTACTCTAAGATCTTGACCTGGAACCGAACCCTTCTTGCCTATGAATTTTGTTTTGACTGCGCGCCCGTGAATAAGCAGGTACCCTCGACTTAGCTTTCGTTAGGCGCTGTAGAAATCTCAAGTTTACGATTACGATACACTTGCCAGTACATGGCTATCGTCGCAACCATATCCAACACAGCTTAAATACTTCTTTATTACCCAGTAAGTACATATTACCCAATAAATCCGGCACTTGTGTCACCACAAACTCCGGTACTGTTATCCAAGAACATTTCCATGCATGAATCACAACTGAAATACACAAATGTGGGCCGCTTTCAGTTCAAGTTACAAACCGGAGTCGAAAAAGCCACCAGAATTTAATATGCACCATAATAAAGCGAGTTTCACATAAGGCCCTACATCTTCTTTGGTAGACAGTCATGTCTAGCAGAAAAGACAGCTATACAGAGATTTGCCAGACGAAACAATCAGATTTATGGAAAAAATCTACCAGATCTAGCTGACGAAACACGTATGATCAGATCTAGGAGACCTAAAAGATTAATCATCTAACACAGGCAGAAGACCAAATACACACGGTCACATCCAACAACATTTTCGATCTAAGAGACCACACAGATCTGCCAGATATATTTTCAGATTTACCAATTCACATAACACCTACCAGACCCATAAACTCAGGATTTCAACAGCACCAAATGAAAGCTAAGTCACAGGAACCAGCTTATGCACAGGGGCTCAATCAAAACAAAATCGATAGGCAAGACGGGTTTGGTTTTGGATCTTGACCTGGAACTGAACGCTTCTTGCCTATCGAGTTTGCTTTGACTGAGCGCTGTAGAAATCTCGAGTTTATGATTTACAATTTCTTTATGATTTACAATTTTACGACCCAATTGTCAGAGCTACTGAAACCGACATACGGACCTAGCCAGACTCCCAATCAATCAACCCAGACCAGACAGACAGTCCCCTGCCTTCTCAGACAATCAGATCTACAACATCAGACAGCCAGCCTACTGCGCTGGAAAGAGCCATGCTCATTTTTTTCAAATTGGCGAGTAACCCTGTTTTTTGGCACATTTGCGGATCAAACCGATAAAACTGGAGAGTGATTCCATAATTTATGTCAAAATGGAAATGTATTCTAGTGGCTAGCACGTCAACTCAACGACTGGTGGTTCAGCACCTACCGGGGCAAACCAATATGTCAAAATCTTTGCCGTACTAGCACAAGGCATCACAAATATCCATACATAACACCAACAACGTTGAAACCTGTTGAGAAAGTAATAGTTTAGATAACCCGGTAACAGCCTGTTGCAAAAACTGCAGGGCATAAATATAAATGAATTTAAAACAGACAAGTAAGAACAGTAGAAAAATGATAAAAGACATTTAGATTTTAAAACCAAATATAACTAGATCTTTCAAACAAGTTTAAGGTTCACACGAACTTTTAAAGATATGTAGTTGACTAAACCTAATAATTGAGATTAGAATGCAAATAACAGCTACGTACCAGACTAATATAGCAGCTAAAAAAGCACAAAAGTCAACAGGTCTGCAACAACAGATATCACAAACATCTACAGCTGGTTGAAAAACACTCAATGCAAAACAAGTGATACAATAAGTAAGCCAACACTGTTGGCTCCTTTCAATATTACAGCAATAATCACTACATGAAGTCTACAGATTTTATGCAACAAATGTTTTTACTTGCAACAATTTTCTTATCAAAATTTTCCATAATACTTTTGTTCTGACAAAAGGTTTTAACCAATTATGTCCAAATACGGTTCTATTTCTCATCACCCATAGATGTAAAATACTTATTTCAACTGCCAAACCATGTAATAATGAAAACTAACAGTACAGGCAACTCTCACAGATGCCCCAAACGTTTAACGTATTGTATACAGGCTTGATTCTTTGCAGCAAACTCCACAGCCAAATCCTACAGGCAGCCAGCTAAGGTAGACCAAAAAGCTATCACTACAACTTACTTATTAGTGGAATTTGGTATCAGATAAAAGCAGCTTCTAAGCAGTCAATTGCAGCCACTTGGTGGTTGGATACCACTATGGGCAACTCTGCCCCAGTCACCCATAAAAATGGAAGGTACACTTAAACAATTGGGGCAATACCCAAAAAAATACTGACACCATTCAGTGGCCTACTTCCTCCAGTATGCAACCCAGTCTCTACATGCAAGCCGAAGTAAGTTGTACTTGTAATAATTGTAGACATGAATTTGTACGGCGCCTTTTCAAATAAAGCTCCACAAAAGCACAGCAGAAATAACAATACAAAACCACAATCAAACAGAATAGCTTTCAAGTGCTTACAGAACAAAGGCAAAGAAATACCAAAGAGCTCATAACACAGGTAACAACACAACCCATTCCAAACAGATGGATCAATCACAGCAAAGCCTCTGTACTATGCTGTGGAAGTATGCAGGACAACCAATGTTCTTTGACCAAGCTCTGTTACTAATGACAACACATACTCAAGTAAGTAAGTTGCCTCTAACAGCACAAGAAGTACATGTAGCATAATCTGCTAAGACAAAACACCATGGTAGAACAAAAATCATTCATTCAGCACATATAATTTTTAGACTGGACCATTTCAATCTTGGTCAACACAGCACATAACACTGTCATAATAAAAGTATCCTTCAAATGGCCAAAGGTTAGTTCTAAGCGACAGATGATAATCCTAACCAAGTAATGCATATACAAGCTGTGGACTGTTTTAAACCAACTGTAAAACCGTTTTGGCTCTAAACCCATCACTAGTGTTGACTAAGAGCAGTTTTGCAATCTACAGACACATAAACACACTAAGTGTAGCGGTCTTTTATGACAATCAGACAAATTGCTTTACCATCAGACAAAACGTTACAGAAAGCTTTTTTCTGGCTGCATAAATTTCAAGAGTTCTAACACTGAAACCATAACGCAGTGGCATAAATGGCTCACCATAAAAATAGCTGAAGGCCCACACTGAGTAATTCATTCATTCGTTTTCGTTCAACGCATTTATATACAGCCTCCCCAAGACGTCTACTCAACTTTATGCCCAGGCTGCCCAGGTAAAGTAAAACAGTTGTAAAGTGCTGATAAAAGTTACATGGAGCATCCCTGGCCAGTAGGACAGGCAGCTTCAGAGAAAGGCTGTTACAGGTAGGTGGCCCAAACACTGAAAAGGCATGATGGCACACTGTCAAAGTGCATGTACCAAACACCCATGTGAGCATACACGTCTGCCTGAATTTCAGCACCCCTGGATGGTTTCTTCTGTTAAAGGCTCTACATAAATTGACAGATACAACATATGTAGTATTTAAAAGAAGAAGAGCAGACCCCCAAGTTAATCCTGAGAGGGAGCCATGGGTATGAAGTGTTAGCAACTTCATTTTCTTAGTCTCAGCCTGTCCTCTCCCTCAGTGTCTGATCTTCCCACTGACAGTATATGGTCAGTGTACTCGTAACAGCTGGGGGCATAACAAGGGGGGCACAGGTGGAGTTGAATCTCAAAACAGATTCCTGCACAGACGGAGTTTGAACCTCTGATCCCTTGCTTGACAGTCCAGTGTGCTTACCACTAGACTATCACGCACACCTTCACGCAGTACCTAATATCTAGCAAATGCAGCAACCTGCCCTCTTGCTGTCACCGTACGTCCAGTATTTATGCGGCCTAAAAAATTGCATCAAATAGTCAGGCCACGTGAATGGCCAATCCAAAAGCATAATTCGCTGCACAGAGTCAGCCTCTGGAGATATTTAAACTGGACACAATTAACCCTTATGGGAACGCCCAGACATGTCTGGCCAAATTTAGTGCTGAGAGAATATGGCAATATGAATCAGATCAGCAAATGCAAGAGAGAAGCACAATCCCAGAATTATCTTTTGACTCATATGAACTGAGATGAGAAGCCGATTAAACTCTGCATACGGGCCACGAAATAATTTTGCAGACTTTCCCCACAACATATGGAATTTATATCTGTTTGTGCGTCACCTAAAAATACGTAGCAATTCACTATCACTGCTCGATGTAAAGACACGAAGTTGGGTTCTGTACATCACTGCTTCACTTATAACTGTAATTGTAATTAGTAATTTCTAATACGCCGGTGTCTAATCCACAAGGCATCAAACGATGGTGCACTAAATCCAAGCCCCAATCAGGTCAGTATATCTAATGTATTTGGTCCTCCTTTATTGTGCCCATGCTTGACCTCTGTTTTTCCTAACCTAACTCTTCTGGTTCCCTACTTTTGTAGCCTGTACCTCCAAAATCGAATACATTACAATATCCAAAATGTCAGTCTGCAAGATTGAGAGGCACCTTATGGTGGATAAGCAATTTGAAAAAGGTAAGTTTTAAGTTGCAAACTATAATTTTCCAAACTTGCACAGGTTAAGGAAAGGCAGCAATTTGCCTACAATACCATATTAAAGCTTCAACTTATAATACGATTTCTGTTGTAGCCACAAGTTCACTGGCATTTCAACAGTCCACGTAGTTGAGAAAACCACATAATTTTTAATTGTAATTGAATCGTAATCAATAACTGAAAACTTTCTAAGGGAACCAGCGTATTAACGAGTGCTGCGTCAAGTCAGGCCCAACTCGTATAAAAACCTTCTGAAGTTTTGTGTGCTGCATTCACATGTCTGACATATACAGCAGCCTAATCAGAGAAATGTGCAGTCTCTCTAGGCAACCTGTGCATTGTGTAGCCAGATAAGATGTGCTGCTGTCGAAGTGATGATAAACTCCAGTCTGCAATTAAACTTTATTGCAATTATATCTCACAGAAATAAACCACTGTTAAAAAGCACCCATCTGTTGCTCCAAAATGTTATTTTAAAACAAGGTTACAGTTTGCAGTATACCTTTACAGCTGTGTAGTTTTAAAAGACACCGATTAGGTGCATACCTGCTACTCAAGTTACAGGAAAAATCAGAGCTGTTTGAGTGCAATTCGTTTGAGTGCGCCATTTTTAGTGCCACTGTACAGAATTTTGGATAACAATTACCTTTACAGCAAGGTCCCAGCTGCAATAAAATGTGTTATACGACACGAGTTATCCAGAAACAAAGTGGAAAACACGGCCCATTTGGAATAAACAAAGTTCCAGGCCAAACAGGTGCATCTTCCAGAAGATGGTCTTCACAAATCAACAGCCTCTCCTAAACTAAACAGATCAACTATTAGCTACGTCATGCTGGAGGCCGGAAAACCAACTACTCTGTCATCTGGGTCAAGAGCTTACCAGGCCAAAAGAAAGTCCAAAAGATCAGAGACAGACTCAGAACCACAGCAATATTTTGTTCATATTTCACATTTGATAAGTAAACATGAATCACTTCGAAAATCGCATAAAACTGCAACTTGGACTAAATAAAGCTGAACGTGATAACACAAACCATAATTTTAACGTAAGTGAAAATTAACAGTAATACTATTTACATCATTATCACCAGCAAGATCATATGGTATCAACATCAGCAATATAATAATAAATCGATATCCGACTTCTAGTGTAAGCAACGCCAAAAGCAGACTGAAAATTACATGGGAAATACATACTTTTTACTAAAGTAACTCAGCAATTATTTAGTGTATAAATAAAGTGATGTAAAATCAATTTTAAAATGACCTGAAGATTTATTTATTCACCAGAATTCAGAAAATTTATTTATTCACCAGAATTCAGCAACAGCAAACGAAATAAGACATAACAGGGTTAGATTCATTCAAACCAGACAGACAGCTAAGATAAAAGAATGTAATTTTGCTTTTAGAGTCTTAACTGCGATTGGGGTTCGATTCTAACACAAAAACTGACAATCCAAAACATGGCCAGTGGCAGAATGTTTTGCTGGTATAGCTTTTGATGCATGTCCACATTTTATAATCTAACCCAGACACTTCCTTTTACAAGGAACTTGCTCTTTGGAAGAAAATAACAATAACAGATCAGCGTATCTACCCAGCAATGCTCTACCTACATGACCTCTCTGCTTTGCCCTATCTTACTTTACCACAGCAGAAACTTCTTTATGTAAAAAATACCCAAAATAAAACAGATATTTCTAGTTTTGAAATATTTCCTCAGCAGTCCTTAGTAAGTGACCTCTTTCCTATCAATGCTCATTTATTCCTACTCTTAATGGTCAACTTGGATTCAAACTGACCATTTGATATTTGAGCCACAGACAAGGACCTAGGTCAGCAGACACATCACGTACTCCCACAACCGACAGCTGCAATGCAATAACAACAGCAACAACACGACAATAACAACCTACACAGCAGTATCATTATCCAACGATAAGACTCGCCATAAACGTTTCGAGTTACCTTAATTTTGATCAGGAAGCCCATTTTCCGAATGTCTTCGGTCGTGCTCGGCGGAGGGCCGGCCATGGTGGCAATCAGTCCTCTCCAAATCGTAAAGTAATTTGTAATACAGCCTCAGTCGTTACGATCCACGCTGTTTTTAGAACAGAAAAATACGAAAAATCTCTAGATTTTATGCAACTCCACATCCATCTGAATCAAATAGCATTGCGTCGGATATGTCTTGATCTCTTCCGAGAACCAAACCGCAAGCAGGAACGACACACGAGACGAGAAACGTTAGATCTCAAGGAAAATTAACAAAAAAGACCCTCGGATTTGTTTGAGGAGAACGAATCCTACCGGCAAACGCCAAGTAATGGTTCGAACGGACACAAGCTTTATACGCCGGGTCGGTCGGGCGTCTATTTTCAGTCTATTGTGGGTCTGCTCGTCGGTCGGTCGTTTGCTGGGTCTAAATGTTCGCTTGTTGTAAACAAAAACAGCCCCGTCATTCTGCACTGCTATAGCCGTCCGGTTGTCCGTTTGTCTGCACGTCTCGCTCTCGGCGTCGTCCGCCGTACATCTTCCCCCTTCTCGATGAACCAACGCCGAAGTAAGTGCGTTTTACTCTACATGAAACCGACGCGCCCGGCCGGCCAGGATTGTTTTCATCCGAAATCTCGGCAAGAAAGCCTTCAGATGTTTACGACAACCAAACACAATAGAACATATCATAATACATGCAATTTATACATATGCACACACACACACACACACACACACATGCACACCCGCACGTACAGCAGGAAATATATTATCATACTAGGCTTTGCTGACCAAGAACCATGCTGCAAACCTCACCATACTCCCGCATATTTCGAAACCTAATCGCATACTTAATAAAAAATAACAAGTAATTAACGTTTAGTAGACATAAGCTATCAAACGATTACGTGTTTCTATTAAAAAATACATACCGTCTGAACATTGTAGGCCGTTTTTATGAACGCCATAGGCCTCCACAAGTGATCGAGTTAAACGGCGGATAGTTCAGATTTTTACTCAGCGATTAGCATAAATTTGTGGGTCGTTTTATCAGCAGCTATTGACTGCGACGTATTTCCTTCCACACACATGCACATGCGCGCACACACACAATTGGACCTAGTAGTAACCTGCTAGGAGTAACAGTAGTAGCAATAGTAGGCCTATGTTGCGGAGATGGTATTGGTTATAACACTTCATTCACGGTAGGCCCTATCCATAGCTAACTGTTGCGAATACGCAGCACCCTTCCGCATACTGAAAGTACGTCGAACTGGTGGGGCTTACAGAGCATGGCACGGGTGTGGGAGTGCGACGGGGATGGGGAATAAGCCGCTGACGGGAGCAGTTGCCCGTCCACCCGCCCGCCGATGGACCGTCTTGACCGTCATTACGTTCGGAATAGACTAAATCGCACCGGGTGCTGTACGACACAATATTAAGTCGACTACGTGTAGATACACCAACGCTCAGCCCAAAGTTATATTGAAATCTTTTAAAACTGGCCATAACCCCATTTACAATGAGACCTCATTTACCACACTTAGTGTGGTTGCTTCTCATTTCATAACCAACAACAAGCCCACAGGTCACGTGCAAAGGCCAGCGCGTAAACAACTAAAGCGCATGCGCGAAGAAGAATTCGGCCGCGTTTTCAACAAAACACTGAATATAAATGTATGGTAATCCGCTGCAGGGTATAAAAATTTATAATCAAAATTACTTAGGGCTATGTATACACAGAATACTAGAGTCTCATAACAGACGTGATAGGATTTGGTCTTGTTTGACCAGTAGGTTATCACGGGTAGGAAATATGAACAATTTGTTGTTATAAGCTTAATTTGACTTGGTACAAGTTCCTCAAGTTTGACTGTACATTGAAGTTTAATAGTGACATGAAGACGGAAAGAATAAGCAAAATTTAAATCATCATGGTATCTTATTTATTTTCCAGCGTTATCAGTTCATACAATCGCTCCGCCTCCTCTGTTACCACGTGACCACTTTCCAGAAACCCCACTGAAGGACTCGTTGTCGTCAGTTAGCGTTAATACAATCAAAGAAAACAATTATGTTTGAGCGCGTCAGTAAGCAGATGGATTTTTATTGTCATTAGGTCCAATGTAGAATGGGAGGCCAGTGGTGGGTCGTATTTAGAATTGGAAAGTGTCTACTTTTTCACCGGTGGGGTGTGGGCTTGTTTCCTGTTAAACGGTTAAACTTTTCGGGTTTAACCACGCGGTGAGTAGAATGGGGACGCTGTAGAAGTGACATAAATGGTAGTAGAAGTCTTTACATGCTTGCGACATCTAGTGTCAGTTTTTATGACCGTTCACCGTGTCTCACAACAGTAGCAAATATTATGATGTTTATCATCGTCGTCATGTACGCTTCAAAAGGTGATTGGCAGGTTTAAAACTCGTTGACCTTCCTCTGAGGCAGTTGCAAAGTCTGACACTAGGTGTCACCAGCATGTAAAGACGTCCAAACCAAATAGATCAAACCATTTTTGTCGCTACCACGGAGACCCACTTACCTACAAGTGACTCCCGTTTGTTCGGCCTCCCCATCTGAATTGCCTAGCCTGATTCCTCCCCTTCCACTTACCCCTCGCCGCTCCAGTTCCACCACTGCCAACATGTCCATAAACGTTTGATGGGACCCGTATGGGCCCTGCATGAGTTCCATGTGGGCCCAAAATGGGCATAGTGGCAGGGTGGTCGTCCGACTGTCTATCTGCCTGACCCTTGGATCTTAACCTGGAATCGAACCTGACCCTGCCTCTCTGTGGATTTTATTTTGACTGAGCGCCTTTGAATAAGCTGGTTCCCGTGTCTTAGCTTTCTTTGGGCTCTACAGATCTCTGTAGGTTACAATTACAATTGCGATGTTTCGTTGTCGTTGTCCGTTTAAGTCTGCCTCAGTGTGCGTCTTTGTGGCTGCCGGACTACCTTTGTGTATGTGTTTTCTATCTTTGCCTGTCGCAGTGGCTATTGCTGCGCGTGCCTGGAGCTTGTACTGTCCCTATCCGTCTTTGTTTCCTCGCCTGTGTCCGTCTGTGTGTTATTGTCTGTGCCATTAGATGGATATCTGTGTGTCTGCCTATCTTTGTGTGTGACAGTGCCGCAGTCGCTATCTCTCCATGTTTTCCAGCAGCCCTGAAGTATTTACGTCTGTATGTATGGATGTCTATCTCAGTCGGTTCGTCTGTACGTCTGGAAGTCTGTGTCTGTACCTCCAGATGTCTTGTCTCGTTTGGTTCGTTCTGATACGTATCGTCCTCTGCTTTGGCCCGTATGGATTTTCGGGGCTTGTAAACAGGTTCGTGAGGTTTGTTGTCAGGAAGAGGCCGTCTGGAAAAACTGCGGGATCGACGTCACGTGACTGCAGCTGATGGACGCAAACATTGTATTCTAATGCGATGGGTTGAGCTGTGCGATTCGGGATTTAGAAGTCGTAAACAAGAGCTTTGAGGCGTTAACCAAACCATATAAATCCGGGTTAATGAGTCATTATCACCGGGGTTGATACGAAGCTAAGCTGTAGGCAGAATAACAATAATAATAATAATAATAATAATAATAATAATACGATTATGAGACTGCTGTTGTGAGAAAGTACTGCGTCAACAATGCTGAGGACTAATATGTTATTCTTACTCTGTCATGTCATAAATTCGTAATGCTTGCTTGTTCTGTGTCATGGAATTTGTGGATGCATGTGACACAACCAAAGGATAGGGTTCCTAGAACCCTCAAAGAGCCAAAAATTATTGTCCTGTTGCCAGAAGGAACAATGTTGATTCATGCAGCCATTTTAAGGGAAGGATCGTGATACCTCGTCGTTTTTCACTATACCCTTTGTGAAAATTTTCGGAAGCTGTCAGTAGGAGGGGGTTCGCGCAGAACTGAGTGGGTTTCAGCCATTCATTGTTGCACTTCTGCGTAAGAAACCGCCTTTCAGGGTGGTCTCGTTATAAATTGCACTATGGGTCACTGCGTAACCGCGTCATTCGGGAGAGTGCATGCAATTTTTGTTTTTGGACCAAAATCACATTCTGCGAATAGCTCAGGAATACCTGGGATCTATGACAAAGCATCTGAAGTTTAAGCAACGAGTTATGTTGTCAACAAAGGGAAGAAACAAGACAGGGACGAATACCCGACCCGAAAAGACAACCCCTCGAGAATTGCGACTTGAGCTCCTTTCTCCCCCCTCTCAGTGTTCCGCAGGCGCCTGAAGACTGTACTGTTCAACAGTGATTTTACTTTTTCGGATCGGAAGCACCTCTGTTGAGTTTATCCTCTAAGAGGCGCTTTATAAATCTCAAATTACAATTACAACAGCGTGTCCTGCGACACCTGGACACTTTATAAGGAGAGGAACTCATGTTTAACGTTGAGCTACGATTGCACTGTATCCCGCCAAGTAAGGAAAATATCAAATAATAGCAACATAATTTCAACGGTAGGCTACTGCTTCCTCCGGTTACTAGCAGTTGAATTAAAACGCAGATTTTTCAACCTTTCATAACTTTTGAGATGTTCTTCCGCAAGGAGGTGTGAAAAGAAAGTGGCGGTCTTTGGTTTTTGTTCTTCCTATTGTCTTTTGTGCTTTGGATCAGTGCGAATCTCTGATGTGCCATTCTAAACTGACGACTCTGTCTAGCCATGCATCCTGTTAGGTATCCATTTGTTGAATTGCAAACTATAGACTGTGCAAGAATATTCGTGTCGGCGCTTGTTCCGAATGATCTAGCGGATTAAACAGTGGGCTGTGAGGTTCTGTCTTCTGGCAGACGTGGGGAGGCTCTGTGTTCTTAGGCAAATGAGATCTCATCGTAACGTATTCTGGCACATAAGTCTAAACACGTGGATGTACATCAGGATTATTACGCCTACTCCGTTGTACCTTCTCCGCATAGGCTTTTGCAATACGGAACAATCTTCTCAATGAAATTCGCTCCATTTTGCTGAAACGCGTGTTGTACCGTGTGTTTACGAACCGTTAAGACACTCCTCTTCCATCTCACTAATAGCCATACACAGAGCACCTTGTATCGATAACAGAGATTTGAAGCTCTAATACGAAGTGCGCCACACAAAAGCGCTGTTGCCATGGAACATGGTAACGGATTAGTTACAGCTCTCGGCTAGTAACGCGGAGAGTACTGGTTCGAGTCTCCTCTGACGCCATTACTGTATAGGGACCTTCAATTAATGTATAGGTTTTATATAGCTACCGTATGGCCTCGACCCTGCTCATTTTTCAATGAATTTATTCTGTGAGATCCTTCACCACCGCTGCCCGTTTGAATAGGCGCCACGGTATCTATGGTCCCCGTGCACGGGCCTTGCTAGCCCGAGATTTAAATCTCTGAAATAAGCCACGATCAGGACGCGAACCTGGGATCCTCTTCACGAACCGAGGCTCCTTGGCAAACGCACTTACCGATGTAGCTATCTGGGTCACTGAATAAACCCCTTATTAACAATTGCTTCGCGCCTCAGATTCATGAGCAGATTCACCGACCTTGCGCGTGTAATAAGTTACATATGATGTTGATGAACAGATCGGACGAATAGCTGGTAATGTAATATCAGAACTTGGCGAGCTTCTTTTAACCGATGATTGCTGTCTACCCGCTGTTTAGATGTAGCGACACATAAGTCTGATTTGGGTGTAAATTAACTGATTTACCTGTATACGATGCACGTTGCTTATAGGGGCAGAGCAGTGGGGCATGAATTAGCCCTCGGTGTATGCAGCAGACCGAAGGATTTTACTAAGGTACAACACGGAGGAAATTAGGCTTGTTTCGAGTCTGTGTTTACCTTTCAGGCAAGAGGATGTTTCTCGGGTCTATCCCGACGGACTGGGAAAGCCGAAGTCTGTTAGACTCTGTCCGAGAAGAGAGTATCCGGCTGTATATTTTCTTTGACAGCGTATAGACATGCTGTTCCTCTTGAGGTTTCTTCGTTTTTGTTATTTAAAACATACATCGAAAAAATCTAGCCTCTTGCTGATTTCGAACCAGATAGAAAAACCCTCACAAGAGCACTTCTGAGTAACAGCACTTCTGAGTATTTTTTTAGAAGAGGTGCTATATAGAAGTGCAGTTACGATTCCACGTGTATACATTTGAGTCTGCCAGAATATAAGTGACCGAAGGAGCGTACATGTACTGAGTGTGGAGTAGGCTACACAGCATTCTTATATAATCAGCAGATCGATGTGGTTCAGGTTGTGGTAGAGAGAACAGTGGACTAAGTAAAAATAGTCACGAACATAAAAAAGTAGACTACCTATAGGTTGCGTGATTGTCCTCCGCTCAAATATGCACCAGTGTTGTTTTGCACTATGTACTAAGGAATGATGCACTTGAGTTATCTGAATATGCTCCAAGAGAGTGAGTTCGACGTCAATCAGTAACACTGCACGCGCTGTATAAAGTCTATCGAGGAGGACTCCGTTGGTTTGGCTGTGTGCCTACATGGCAAGAACGTGTTCTGAATGATTAGACTACGCCCACTATGTATTCTATATTTTATGCAAGCTGTAAAAGAGATACGAAGCAATAGATTAAGAATTACACGAAATATATAAGAGCTCAACATTTAGGTTCTTTGCTTCATTTTAGTATATTTTCTAATATTTGCCTCGAATTGTATACGTGAGTTGCAGCATCGCCAAATCACGTCTAGAGCAGTGCACTGTGCAACAGCCTTTATTCAACCCACCTTTACCGTCCGTGTGTACATCTCACTGTGTAGTTCGGACAAGGGTGTCTTCCCCACTATGCTTCTTATATTGCGAAACGCCTCGATCGACTGTCGTTTGTATGTAGGCCCTTAATGCTAACTCCGAATTATTTAGCGATTTCGCCATAAAATGTTAAAATTAGCCTAAAACGTCTTCCGAGGCTGCTAGTTCTAGCGTCGGAAATTATCGGATTGAGGGAATGGGTTGAAAAGAAATACCAACTTAATTATTAAACCGAATTAAAGCAACAAATCTTTAAATATAACAAAAGAACTAAAGCCTACGAAATAATTTAAATATAAAACTATTACATAATTCTTTTAATGTTTAACTAAAATTAGCACTTGTAAGTCGTATCTGTCGACAAGCCTTGTGGCTTGTCCACCACGAAAAAACGTACACCACACATTAAAATGTTGCATGGGTATAGATGCCTGTCGTGCGAATCCACAATGGAATGTAGCCCATGAAAGGCTTTCGCATTAAAAGATTTCTCTTCAGAATATGATGACAGTGTTTATTTGCACTCCGGTCCTACATTCGCTGGGTACATGCACCCACACTGTACTCTTTCAAAACAACATCAGGTCATTGTCATATCGACTTAGGGGCCTTCTCGAAAAATTCAAATAGTGCATATTTTGCCATTTGTAGCATATTTATATGTGCTAATAAGAAATAGGCCGAAATCGTATTAAACACTTATCCGCCTTCTAAAGTGTTGTTTGTGCTATGTACGTGTGTGATAAATAACCTGATCAGATGACTGCGTAGTCTGTTTAACACTGAAATTGAGAGTATGGCGTGAGAGTACCACGGTCTGCTTTCGATGAAAGTAACGATAAACTTCAGACTGCGATTAAACTTTATTGAAATATTTCCCAAACAACAGAACCCTTCCTTAAAAAGTGCCCAACTGTGTTTGTGTGAAATATTGTGTTCAAAACGGCTAGAGATTACAAAAGATATTTATAATGAGGTAGTTTCAAGGTCACTGTAACAGAACAAAATGGCGATATTTTATGATCAATGCAGGCAGCCAAAAACTGCGGAGCCTTACTTGTCCAATGTGCATTAGTCATTAGTAAGTAGCGATGGTGAAGGTCTCATCCTACGAATTCACTGAAAAATAAGCCGGGTCGAGGTCAAAGGGTTGCTATACAAAAACGTGTACATTTACAATTACATTGAGCCATGCTTTGTGACCCAATTCGGATTAAGCCATTGTTTCTTCCTGTTTTGTTCAGCAAATCCATCATCACAGGCCGCGTGACAGAGAAGGCAAATAGTACTTGCAATCAGTCGTTTGCTTAAGCATAGGCATAAACAGTTAATTTACCCTCATAAACCCCGAAACCTCTGAACTAATTGGCTTGAAATGTCATAAGGGCGATTAGGTCGCGGAGACGCCACCTTGTAAAAGTTGGGTAGCGATCGGTTTGGGGCCCTCCATAAAAGATGTCCGGAAAATGACCCGTTTTAGACTCTCCCTCATCCCTTGTCCACTTTTGGCACTACTCTCCTCTTCCCTTTACGAATGTTCACACTCTGCTAAGGGATGGAGTGCAGTGATAGCAACAGCCTGCTGTCTGGCTGAAATAGGCGTTCTGTACTGAAATAGCTACATAGACCAAAGTTAGGTGCGGTTTTCTACATTGAGCATAACCCCTTCCCCTGCCTACATTCATCCACTTTTGGATGACCCTCCCTTCCTCCCTCCCTCTTTGCGGCCGTCCTTATGGGGCGACCCCTTTACCAGTGATGCCTCCAGCGACACCCAACATATAGGCCTACATGATTGTTCCTTCTTAGAGTCTCTTGTTTCTCAAAACAACCAATACGTGTGGACCGACCTTCACGCGCAAAGACTTATTTGATGCAGATTTTGTGGGTAGTCATTTTCTTACTGAGAACATTCGAAAGTTACCAAGCAACTTAATATCACGTGTTCTGTCCCTCGTATGCGCACTGATACCAGGGCAGTCTAGAAGCTTTGCCTATGTTGGACCTAATAGCTGGAATCGCCTTTCCCGAGGGCTCCGGCTTGCATTCCTCAGTTTGTCCCTTCCGTAGTTTCGCAAGCGCCTGAAGTCTGTATTATTTGACAGTGGTCTCACTGGTTCGGGTCGGGAGCGCCTCTGATGAGTCTATTCTTGAAGTGGCGCTTTATAAATGTCAGATTACAGTTACAATTACAAATGTCTTTGTGGCACAAAATGTCAGAAATATAAAACGCTCCTTATTTTCTGCTAACGCCTTATTGTCAAAGATTTTGCCTTAAACAGCGCAAAAATGCATAGCAACTTTAAAATTTGGAAATCGCTCAGTAGCAATAGCTGCTCCATTGCTTCACCATCTGGAATAAACTCCCGCCAGAATTATGACAATTAACTGACCCAGCTGTGAACTCACCAACACACTTCACTCGCCCTATCTTGCCGATCCAAATTTCAAACACCATCCACCGTAGCTGTCTGTCTGCCTGTCTGACCTGGAACCAAACCTGACCTTTCCACACTATCGATTTTGTTTTGACTCTGTGTCTGTGAATAGGCTTTCTCTGGGAGCTGTAGAATATCTAGTCTACGATCACATCATTACAATGCCACCGCAGTTGGCAGCTGGACTACATGGTGTAGAAGCGTATGTGAGGTACGGTACCGATTAACGCGAAATGGCCTCAAGCATGTTTTTTCACCAGTTCTTGATTAAATTTCGTGAAAAATGATAACAGTCGTTGCTTCCTGTTTGCCAGGCGTCTGCTCTAAATTAGTTCAATGGAAATTTTCTGCGCCCGAACTCGCTTACCAACGACCTCATAAAACACTTGAATTACAAAAACACTCGTTATGTCGACTTCCACTAAACAGCTTGCGCATGGGTAACGAGACAAAAACGCACCCACCAACGGCTGCACGAACTTCCGCCATTTGCAAACAACCCGAAGCAGACGACGAGTTGACAGCGCGCTCGTCCGATTGCAGTTTCTGTTTCCAGAAAATGTCGTATATTATTAAAGAGATTTGGGCCTTTGTCTTTCTGCGTGTGTGTTTCCATCTGGGTCTGCCTCTGTGTGCTTCATTCCCTCCTTGTTTTCCTGTTCACACAGGTGCCTTAAAACCGAAAATCCGTGTCATATCTATTAATAAATCATGCCGGTGTTGTTTTGTCTGCGCGCCTAGGTCGCCGGGTCAAGGACGGGCACCCGGTGACCTCTCGACGGCGTAAACAACTACGTGTCGGTCGGTCTGTCTGCCGAGCCAGAGAACAGCAGGCGCTGGACGGACGCGGCGGGGCTGGCAGCTGGCGATAAACACACATACACAAGGACACAGAGGCGTATATGCAGTGAAAGAAAGACGTAATAAGCAATAAAAATAGGAAGAGATAGAGATAATGTAGGCGGGGCTTGCAGGCTGGAAGGCGGTAGGCTGGTGGTACTAAGGCAGACGCGGTAGATGGTCTACTTAGAAGGACACTGGACATCTGTCGTTAAGGCTTCGAGTAAGATGAGGAAGGGGTGTTCAAGATTTATGAAGGGTTAGGTCATCGATGGTCAGAGCTGTAAACGAAAAACCTCTGTTTCAGGCGGGCAGGGAGGGAGAAAGACAGAAATGAACTTTTACAGAGCATAGAAGGAGGCGAACGATTACTTAACAGCTGATTTCGCTAGGAGTGTTAGTGGAACAGAAGTTTTGAGACATTTTTCTTGGCGGTTATTTCAAACCCAATCGGCTGACATTCCTGCACTCAGCTACTAGACTTCTGTGCGCGTATTTATAGGTTATAAAGACCATAAATGTACCATCATCTCAATATGACGGCGTTGTTAAATAAACGTTATCAAATCAAAATAAATGTACATTTACATGTTTTTCTATAGCGACCGTTTGGCCTCGACCTTGCTCATTTTTCATCGAATTTATCGGGCATAGGCACGCTTGCGTGCTGCTGCTGCTACCGATCGATAGTTTATTGGTTCCTATAAACTAAACTTGACGTTTGAATTGTCGAGTATCCGGTGACACTGGCATGTCTGGTATTACACAATTATCGCACCAACCAGACCAATTCAGAGTCAAATTCAGATGCCGGACGGTGACCCATGTATTGCTATAGGTTACGTGTGGTATGAATACGGCTCCTAGCTCAGCCGAAGGACATTGGCTTGTTAACAAATGAATTACTTACTTACTTACTTACACGGATTATGCATAGATTGCATATTAAACACATCACACGGATAAGCATGAAGAAACGTGGTACTTAATAAACGACCGAAAGAAATGGAGTTCTTATCCACATGTCCCAGTCAACGACTGTTAAGCCGATGCTGAAACCGACAGACTAAGCGAAGAACCCGGAAAGAACATAACATTTAAACCACCCAGAGGGTACACGCGAAACAAAGAAGTTTAACTAAAATCCCTCACCACACCTTCCTCATACTTCTCCTCATTCACGCTTTTTATTTTTATCCAAACTTCTCTTCCTGCCCATTCTTCTTTTCCCCATCGAGGCCTAGTTATAGCGCATATATGTCGGACAGATGGTGATGTCGTTATACACACGTGTCACGATACCGAGTAGAAGTCGAATAGAAGTCTTTTAGTATTATTACTGAGACGTAACTTCGGCCGAACTAAATTTCAACATCAGTTCACGGCAGTTCTGCACAGTCAAACATCGACTGACGAGCGGCTCTGTCTCTCCTTCGGTCTGTATCGCTCTAACATCGGTCTAATTAAAAGTCACTTTTCCCCCTTTGAAACTAGTTTGACAATCCCTCGATCGAGTCTCGCATTTAACCAGTCAGCTGTCTGGCACTCCCTCACGTCAGGTGAGTGTCCAAATTTCCCGCCGATGGCGCACCTCCAGCTACCATCCGTGATCACCAGAGGGCACCAACGGACGCACGTGCTGACGACGACGACACGTGAGGCGAGGAACGTGACATCACGTCACGTTCTGTTTATTCGACACAATCCTCGTTGTCACAACTGTCGCGGAAATGGGATCAGATAAAACAACTTACTCTAGGCCTAAATATTAAAAGCCATAGAATGAACTGTGACGCGATAACGAAATAACTGCACCGTATAATTCTTTTGCCATAATCGTAAAAGTAAACTCGAAATTTCTAAAGTGCTGGTCAAAAGATTAGTGCAGGGCACCAGCTTATTCAAGAGCGCTGCGTCAAGTCAGTGGGGTTGTCCAAAGATGCCATGTCAAGAACCAAGTCCGGTTGCAGAAGACCATAAAGAGAAGGGGAAAAGAAACTGTTAGGGTGGACATTGGATATCTGTTCGATATAAATCAATGCTGAACTAGGATTATTCAAATTGTTTGCAGAGATGTACTCAGACTACCAGCGTAATAATAATTTTATATCCTGAAGCTGAAACTGTTAGTTCTGTGAAGCACAGTCCATTCGCCAGATGGCAACACACGTTTGCCAAAACCTCTAGTTTCATTCGCCACATGGGGTAATCTCGCTGAGATACACAAATTCTCTGTTCTCTCGCCACGAAAGCCTTGTGACGAATGTCTTGGAAGTAGGCCTACTTAGAAATTTAAAGTTCAGTGTTAAAAGGTCGATCAGTTGCTTTACTCTCCCACGATATGTCAGATATTCATTACTGGAGAAGTTTATTTGCGTAGGAGGCCCTTTGTAAAATTACTATCACATTAATAAACACAAGATCTCTTGTTTAGGTTTTACAAAGCTTCGAGTTCAACAACAAAGCTAAGCAAACTTTCAACCAGAACTTAAATGATCCGAAGTTTAGTCTGAATAACTGTTAACCCTATTATTTGACACAGTAATTACACTGGTTCTGGAGAAAAACATCACTTACAAGCCACTACATTTACCATTTTACACCATAAAAACATATCCAGCTACATATAAAATAAGCCGACCACAATCACTACTATTACGACCGCCACCGGAGAAACTTCAACATCATCCAGTCGGAATCTCTGAGTAGTTAACATCCCAACAAATTCCATCTCTTTTTGTTGGAAAATATTAATAGGCAATTTAACGAAGTTTGAAATAATTTTTTTTATCAATAACAAGTCTATATAAAACAGTTCAACGATTAATTTTCGTTGAATTATAAATTCTTCATTTAGAACAAAAATTGTAAACTAGGAAAATTAAACGAGGCTGAATATCCCATTTAATACTGTAGGCTTAACTTTTGCATTTAGCATCCGTTGAAAAGTCAACAAAAGTCAAAGATGTATCGTCACCAGAATATTAGGCCTAACGTTTCGAATTTTGATAAGAATTTCAAGAAGACGAAATTTGAAAGCATAACGCCTTCTAAACCACGATTACCTTTTGCTTCAGCGGTTCTTTATATTATATTAGTATTTTTACATGAACAAGCATATTCTTGTCTGTACATTACATAAAGATCGCATTTCAGTCGCCATGTAGCCTTAGTCAAATGTATGAGTATCATGCTCTAATCTGATTTAGAGATTACGGGCTCCATCCCTACACAAATATAGGCCTACTTTATTTTGCGCAAAGCCAACAACACAAGCAAAATTTTAAAAACCCGAAGAGAACGCAATTGCTATACTACTGTAATTACACCACGTGGTTATTAATGAAGCTTAAAGCGAACACAGAAGACGGTGCAAGGTATTTCCTTTGTTCCTCATAGCTTTCTTTGTCGGATTGAAAACAGAGCGTACGAGATCTACGTAACCTATTCATAAATTTTATAGTGGATGATGCTTATAATGACATCGTGCTAGTTAGTTAGGCCTAAGCAAAGAACGTAGGCCTATAGCGTATTCTAAGATCTTTGACCTGTGCGCAGCTCTGATGTTCTCGTCATCGAAATAGTTAAGCTACTTATAGTCAACGTCTTTTGTCTAATCATTTGAACGGGTTAATTTCCTCGATTTCAAGTCTACAAGCGAGTGAATGTGCCTAGTAAGGTAAGCATTTCTGTCGCGTGTTAGACAATGCTGGCAGTTATGAATATAATGTCAATACTGAGCTTTAACAAATAATGCAAACTATAATTATGCCGTCGTAAATTTTATTCTTTACACGTGTTGTGCTATTATATATGCTGACTTCAGGCGCACACATCTATTCACTGTTTTAAAACGCGGAAGTCGTAGTCGAAATTATCGCAAAGGCTTTAAATGCTATGTTATTTCACTGCTGGAGAGAACCTCTTTCCGATTAGCTTATCAGTTGACATTCAGAAACACAGCTCCAGTCAGTTAATTTCGATTCTCATTCGTTTTACCGACATGAATTTTGAAGAGTTTACGAGCTTCACGTATTTTGAAGAGGAATTATCGGTAAGCTGCATGAGACTTTTGTCACGGAGGCTGATTCCTCGTATCCTAGATCTGTGTTGATAAAAAGCTGAAAACTCTGATTCCAGTTCAGGCTTTCCGAAAGAGTTTCAGAATTGATACTGATTATTGATTGCTCAATAATCTAAGAGTTCAAGGCTGATTTAAAGTTAGTGGGTGGTGCAGAAAGGACCTTGAATGGTATGGTTGGTGGTAGTATATACGCATGTGTATATGATCTAAGGAGGCATGCATAATCGTAGACGATCGGATAGCCTGTGAATGCGAGTTTTCACGCAGTTCGACAATGCGTTACGGCTATCCATGAAAAATATATCGATTTTACGATTTCTTATTTTAGAGGAAGTACTTGCCTTATGCACAGTTGTTGCTTTCTGATGTACAGGTGTATCAACAAGTTGTGAATTTGTTATAATTGCTTTTAATACATAAATAGCAAAGTTGATATTTGCTATATGAAGTTTAAACTTCTCTTAGGAGTACTATGGTAATAGTATGTATTAACAGTATTATGATTGAAAACTTTCAAAATATGAAGAAACAACATTGGTAGATAGTTGTTCAGAATAATCTATACCTCAAATAATTTAAGGAAAAGACTGGCAATAGCTTTATGTTGTTTTTTATGGCCCACTAATGGCATTCACTTAAGTGAAATACATGGAATGGGGATTTTAGAGGCTTTTTTGCTAAACCACTTTTTATCTTAAAAGGTTATTAATGTTTGTGAACAAGTTGAAAAATTATTTATTTTTAAGGACCGTTTTGTGAACTCTGCAGACAAACACTGATTGGTGGATCACCGCTTTAAGAACTATCGATCTATGTTTTCTGCGTGTTTGATCATAATTTGATGTGTTTATAATTCACAGTTTCTTGCATTTTGGTGAGAACCTTTAAACGATGTTCTTCATCTATGTTGCTGATGGACCTGAAGAAAGTTTGCTGCTCTCGTCCTTGGGACCTGCAGCATCAATCACCACGTTGCTCTGTGTAGTCGTAGTAACAGTTGCCTTGGTGTTTTTGATGCTGATGTGTGTTTGTAGCAAGGAAACAACATCAATGTAAGTAAAAGCTAACAATTTACAAAGATGTTTAATGTACATTTTTTTCCATTTTTTTATTGCTCCCAAAGACAACGATTAAAAAGTATAGTACATAAGATACATGTGGGATACAAGAGGCTGACCCAAAAAAGGAAATTTTACTTAGTAGTGTTGCTTATGTCACATGTTTTGAATTGACAAAAAATAAACTTAGTATATTAAGTCCAACTAGACTTAAACAAACAGAACCACCATGTGAAGAACCCAAAAAACTTAACTAACAAAAAGAATTAATTCATATGAACTTACTTATTATGTTGGTTCATATATGCACATTTATAATTTTAAAATAATTTTAAATGCTGTACAGTTTAAGTTTTAATTTTTCTTTTGTATTGTGTATGAAGACACTTATTAATTATAACACATTTTAAGTACCTCACAAAAGCATGGTGTGCGTGACCATCTTACTGATCTAAAAAAGTTTTATTTCTTAAACAGTTTGAAAATGATTGCTGGACAGAGTCCAATGCAACAATACATGTGTGCAGTGAATGACTGTTTAATACTTGGTCTTTTTTCACATTGTTCATGAGCAAAAATGTTATTTTGTTCTGATTAATAACTGAATAGATTTAATAATACTGGCATTTTTGGAACCTATGTTCTGGTGTTGATTTTCTAGTATGTCGTGCTACCCTGTTTGTGGGCCCACACTGTAATGTCACGCAATATAGTTGGATATCTATATAGCACCTTTTTGCAAGGAGCAAATATATAGCAGATGTTCCTTATAAATCTGGTGTATCATTACTTTATGCTGAATGTTATGTGATGCTTTTGGTATGTGTAGCTGACCCATTTGGATTTTAAAAATGTTTTGATGTGCATCTGTTCAAATTCAGTAGGAAACTTCAAAATGATTCTGCACCCACGACTGAAAACGAAAATGGAATTTCATTCGGGCAGTTGTCAAAAACTGAAGATATTGAGAGTCAGGTACTCGTTTAATCTTATCTAGTGTCAGGTACTGTTTAAATCTGATCTAGTAGTAGTTTAATCTTGTATAGTGTAATCTAATCTAGTAGTAGTTTAATCTTATCTAGTTTAATCTTTTCTAGTACTGTTTTAATCTTATATAGTTTAATCTTATCTAGTACTGTTTTAATCTTATGTAGTAGTAGTTTAATCTTATATAGTGTAATCTTATCTAGTAGTAGTTTAATCTTATCTAGTTTAATCTTATCTAGTACTGTTTTAATCTGTTTTAATCTTATCTAGTAGTAGTTTAATCTTATATAGTGTAATCTTATCTAGTAGTAGTTTAATCTTATCTAGTTTAATCTTATCTAGTAGTGTTTTAATTTTATGTAGTAGTATTTTAATCTTATCTAGTTTAATCTTATCTGGTACTGTTTTAATCTTACGTAGTAGTAGTTCAATCTTATCTAGTTTAATCCTATCTAATAATTGTTTTAATCTTATATAGTTTAATCTTATCTAGTACTGTTTTAATCTTATGTAGTAGTAGTTTAATCTTATATAGTGTAATCTTATCTAGTAGTAGTTTAATCTTATCTAGTTTAATCTTATCTAGTTTAATCTTATCTAGTACTGTTTTAATCTTATATAGTAGTAGTTTAATCTTATCTAGTTTAATCCTATCTAATAATTGTTTTAATGTTATATAGTTTAATCTTATCTAGTAGTAGTTTAATCTTATCTAGTTTAATCTTATCTAGTTTAATCTTATCTAGTACTGTTTTAATCTTATATAGTAGTAGTTTAATCTTATCTAGTTTAATCCTATCTAATAATTGTTTTAATCTTATATAGTTTAATCTTATCTAGTACTGTTTTAATTTTATGTAGTAGTAGTTTAATCTTATCCAGTTTAATCTTATCTACTTCTTTAAACAAACTCCTTGCACAGATTTGTGTCTTTTTGTTTGTTCTTCTGGATAAGATTCTTTTGCTGTTCAAAGTCATATTTTCTTGGTTGTGTTAATCTTTGAAATCTATGTTCTTGAACTTGGATCTGCATTTTTTCTGCATTTTTTATTTCTGTATGGTGTTTGATATTAATTGCCTTTTCGTTTATTGGTTTTAGTTAACGGACGAAAACAAAGAGGAGACTAAAAATGGAGACTTATCAAAGTATGCATAGCACTTGTCAGGCTTTTAGATAAAAACTATTTGCTAATGCTTTTATCAATGACTACACTTAGAATAACATGGGGAGAATGTTGAATGTAATTGGGTAAATGTTTGGTATGTTGTTTCCGGCAGATATAAATATGCTGACTCGTAATTAGGTCACCATGATCCATTGTGTTGTGTGATCACCATTCTAACTTCCTTGTTCAATTCCTCAGTGGTTTATGCTTCATATGGATGCATCTGTGTATGTATATATGTATGTATGTACATGTAGAGTATGTAGGTATGTATGTGGGTGTGCATGCATATATTAAAATATAATTGCTGTCCAACTTCATCTAACACCGCTAACAGTTATGAAGGAATGTCCAAATGTACACACGACCAATTGACTGGCCTTTTGAATAAGCGCTTCTGAATAAGCTGGTGCCCTGCGCTTAGCTTTTGGGTGGAGTTTAGGAATTCTCAGGGTTACAGTTACTGTTCTTGGCTGTACATTTAAGTCTATCCTCGGAATGTGACAATAGAATGGAAAGAATATTAAATGTAATTGGTTAAATGTTCTGTATGTTGTTTCCTGCTGAGATAATTATGCTGACTAGTAATTAAGTCACCACCATATTGTGTTGTGTGATTAATCACAGTTCAAACTTTCATTTCTTTTCTTGTTCGAATCAAGAGCCGTTGTCTAGCGCAGAAGACATTAGTCAATAGTTATAATGATTATGTGTGAAGGACTTGTGAAAGGTTTTCACACTAGTTGTTGCTCTTTCTGTTTTTGTAGTTGTCAGAGTTGTTAAATGTATGCTTATTAATATGGTTTTTCTCGGTTCTAGCTTAGTTTCCTTAGGGAGGTTGACAGTTTAGGTTTTTGAGCAAGTCCAAGCTAGATTTGTTCTGCATCTATTTACATCTTATCTTAGACAGAAGCTTTAAAAATATAAGAGAATACCAGCTATAAGTAAATTAAGTCCTGGTGCATATATGTTTGTGTGACGCGGTAGCTGATTGGTTTGACGGCTTGCCTTGTAGCGCGGACAGTGGGTTCAAGCTCCTCCTGAGACTGTTGTAGAGATCTTGAGCAAGTCCTTCATGTACAGTTGCTCAGCACCATCGATTGATGCTTTGTCGTTAGATAGCGGTGCTTAATAAATGCAGAAATGATAATTATTTGTTGTTGGTTTGGCCATTATTTTGTGTTTTGACAAAACTAATTTGCTTTTATGAATGTGTTGGGCATTAATTATTATTAAGCAGACGTTTATATAGCGTGTGCAGTTAACAACAGCCTCAAAGGCACGTGCAACGACCCTAAAAATAATATTGAGTAATATCATGGTGCTTAGATCAATAGGAATGCACAGAATAGGCAGACCTATTAAACATGTGTCGTAATACTTATCTGGCACTACTGAATATTCTCATTAGTAATCATAATTGTAACCACACATTTGTGACCTTGTATTTTATGGAGATTTTTTAGTTTTAAGAACAGCTTGAAAAGCACAAACTAAGCAGTGCAAGTATTAACACTGAATTTTAGAAGTTGGGGTTTGATATTTTTATGTTTCCTTTTTTATGTATCCTCTTCAGTTTCTTGATAATCTTTGTTTGAATAGCAGTAATGGCAATGTACGTTTGCATTGGATACTGTAAGGTGATACTCAAAAATTGCAGTGCATCTTTTTCATACGAGTACTGGGTAGTTAATTGTAACTGTAACTGTAGTTTGAAAATTTATATAGCACATTTTCAAGAAACCAGTCAGAAATGCTCCCTACCGGATATTACAAAGGTTGGTGTTTACATGGTGAGGTGCACACGTATAATTCCCACTTTGATATTATTGTTCAATTATATTAAATTATAGAGCTGTGCCAGAGAACTGCTCATTGGCAACTAGTGTGACCCAACCTGCAATGGTTCAGCTGAAAGAAGAGAATAGACCTACACGTCATACTTCTCCATCTCTACCACCGAGAAATCCTCATAACTTTCATGCATCAGTCAATCGGAGTAATCAGCCTTCGGCCTCTGTCCAGCAGGCCTCCTCGAGAGCTTCCACTCCAGCTTCATTGGAGAAGTTTGTCGATGTGTTTGCTGCCAATCAGACAAGTGTTGATTCTGCAACAGCCACAGAGAATGTAGTGGCAACTAAGAATTCTTGGCCACCAACTTGTAGAGGTGCATTTTCTGTTTTTCTTTTTGTCTAAGTCTTTAAATAATTGGATGTAGCATAAACCTTAATTTACATCATAATACACCACACAGAATGTGTAAGTAATGCGTTTGTTAACGCACCATATGTCCATCAGCTGAGTGAGAAATCATAGGCATGGTGGATTCAGGTCTAAACTAAAGACGCATCTCTTTCAACTTGCTTACCCATCATAGCCTGGCTTCTGGTTTCTCTGACCTATCGGAAATCAACCCAGCTTCTTCAACAGATTATGATTTTGGATTGCAATTTGGGCTTGAAGCGACCGTCGACTGATGTCTTGGGCATTTTGATAACTGTGCTATATAAGTCTTTAGATTAGATGGGCACAGATATATGTAAAATATCAAATGAAATCAATCATGTACTGTTGAACATGCTTCTCTGGAGATGTGTTACCTGTTACCTGCACGTCAGATGCCTATTGTGGTATGAAAATGATACTTTGGAGGTCTTCAGATTCGATTAGATTTATATGTATGTAAAGTTTGAAATTTTACAACGTGACCTTAGCGTCAGCTGTGAAGATTATTTTTATTCTTTCTGCTCTCTAGTTCAGCCAGATTACGAAGAAGTGGATTTGCCTGAAAAGCCAGAACCGTCTGCAAACAGCAAAGTGGATGAGTGTGATGATACTAACATCTACCAAGACATTGATGTATTTATTATTTATATTAACATCTTTTCTGCTGTCCTTTTCGTGATTTAGCTGAAGCTTTTTACTCCGCTTTATTAGCATATTCATCTCTGCATGATTACTTCTTCATCCTTTTGTCATGTTCTTCAGATGAGGATAAGACTAATAAAATCAAGACTGCCTAAAGTAGCCGTTGAAGGTGGATATAGCCAATTTGATTTATTGTAAGTATTGATAAGGATATTTATACAGCACATTTTATATCTTGAAATTTGTCATGATTAGTATAAGAAATGATGAAAGTAAAATAATGGTCTTCCCTTTCTTATAGTTGGGTGTGGGATAGGGCAGTTGCTTAAGTTTCTTTTAGGCCTTTGAATCAGCAAGGGATATATCTTTAAAGTCTAGTTGATAAGGGGAGCATTGTAACACTTACTGATTACTTTCCAGCTCACCAAAGCAGTGAATAAGTGCACAAATAGTTCAAAATATTCATGTGAGGCTTTTATTGATGTCTTTTTGCTGTTAAATTTAAGTTAATTAAATGAAATGTGAAATGAAAAAGTCCCTATTTTGGATAAATTTTTTAAACAGCTATCAGATGAGTATAACTTTGTTAAATGTGCTAATTTTACAAAGAGTAAATTGTTAATATTTTAAAAGGCATTTTCTGTATTTTATAAATGCTGATTTCATTTTGTATACTCTGTATGCCTGCGAACACATCATCTCATTGAATGTTGGAGTTGTATCTTGGATGAATGATTTTCAGTCTTATGAAGGCTTTTATGACAGTATCAGTGGAAGAGTTAAAAGTCAGTATCTAATTGCAGACCTTGGTGTCAGTCCTCTTATGTAATGACAATCATTGATTTGCTACTGTCTTGCTGTAAATTACAGACTCCAGCTTTATTTTAAGTGAATCATCAGATTGTATATTTTTACATTTTATTTTACACAATTTTTTTACAAAATGATGATTACTAAAATTTCAAAATTTTCCTGTGTAGCTGGATCAGGGGTCAAAATCACAACCGACGACTGTGAAAAACTCAGACAGCATAGAACCTTACGCAGAATATAAAGAAAATTGTGAGTTCTAAATTTGTTTTCACTTTGCTGTTCGTTTTATTATATTATTATTATATTATATTTATTACTTGTCTAAATTTTATCTAAATTCTGATGGTCGAATTCAAATTAAGTAAATGAAAGAAAAAATGAAAAATCTATTTTGGAAAATTTTTTAAAATTGCTATCAGATCAGTATGACTGTGTGTTAAATGTTATTTGTTCCGTTTATTCTTCGGTTTCTTAGCTAAGAAATCATCAGCTATTGAAAGACCCCAGAGCAAGGCAACATCTGTAGAAATGTCTGAATCTGAAGCACCAATTGGGAGTCAGTCAGCGAATGAAATTCCTCGATATGCCAAAGTTGACAAATCCAGTAAGAGTCTTGTTGTTCCATCAGATTCATCTCTTGCCAACCATTTGCCTGAAGATGGTCTTACCTCACCAGAGGCTGCAATTTCCACCGGAGAGCCTAAATCATCGGAACATAAAATAAATGTAACTGAGCTTTACACTCAGGTGCATAAGCCACTCAGAAATGTAGTTTCCTGTGAAAATGGGAAAGACTCGCACGTTTCTGAATCTCAGGAAGGTGTGAAGTGTGAGAATTCCGAAGCGGTAAATGGAGAAATGGTCTTAAATCCATGCTATGCCACTACCATGATGCGGAACTACCAAAGTGGTACCACCTCTGGCCATGATTACAGCGAACCGTCAGAGGTTCGGGTGCCGGAAGAACCGGACTACTCTACAGTCAATGACGAACGTGTTACCGTCACTCAGAACCCTGATCCAGGTTATTCATCCATTTACGAGACACAACATGTGTATTCTGAGATATCGTTAGCAAATTCACAGGGCCAAGGGGGAGCAGAAGCGGCTGCAAATGCCGCTGGCAACAGTTCCACTGATCTGAGCAAGGCGGCAAAAGAACCAATATACGAACTTGTGGAAGCAACACCAAGAGACGAGGCTTCCAATCAGAGGCTTTAGACTCCAGTCAAGTGATTTGTCAGTGCCTTCAATCAGTGTGATACCATCTTCATAGGTACTCTAAATACGAACTTTGAGCTATGCTTTTATATGCAATTGTTACTTGCCATAGGGTGTGGCTTGTTCTAAGATAATGAATGGTGCTATGTAATTTTAAGTGCTGTATAAATGTAAAAATACTATTAATTTAAAAGATACTGTGCAGTTTAAGAATGATTGTTAGCAGCAACACAGTGTAAAATGACACACATGAAACAGCAACTATTAAATGCCAATACTTTCCAAACCTCATGCATTCCAAGCAGTATGATTTAAAAACTATTGGCATTTAATATTTATATGCGTCATATGTATTTTATCACCATTTCCGTTTGTACTCCACTTTCCTCGCTAAACCAGTCCAATGTCACACTGTCATTGCACACCGCACTCATGTTTGCGTGGAGCTGTCTTAAACTGTCCACCATCTTCATAAGTTTCCCAAGAGATGGGAGCAATTGCAAGAAAGCTGCGAGATTTTCAGTATCAGGCTGCCTTCAGATTGACATAAGCTATCCACAATTGTTCCTTTCTTGGTTGAATTGGGATTTTTAGTGTGAAAATACGATCAACTGTTGATCTTCCATTTTGAAGCTGCTCTGTTCGATGCATCTGAGTTGTTACAGATGCTCCTTTAACCCTTGAAAAGAGTAAGCCTGCAAAGACCTGCTTAGGTCTGGACACTAGTGTAATGCCATTTCCTGTGCTTAAGCCATTTGGATGTTGACACAGTCAATAGGCTGTAGTTCTGCAGAGCATTAAGTACAATACTGCACAGCATATTAATACCTGTAGACTTGCAATATCTCATTTTTATCTCTATATGTGCAACATTTAATGTGATTAATATAATACCAAATGTTGAGGCTGTAAATCTCGATGCCTTTAATAATTTTGTCTCTGTATGTATTTAGTGAATTTCAAATTTTCTTTCAAATGAAACTATTTCCAAATATCAAATGGCACAGTTTCCTTTTGTCTTGAATTGTATGTCTCCTTCAATTATGTGAATTTAGTATTGTGAATGTTGGGTGTAAACAAGTCATCTTTAGCATTGTTTTCAAGGGTAAAGCCCCTCAGGTTGCCTCTAGAAATTCACGTGCCATGTTAATCAGAAGAAAGCATTTTCTGATTGTTGGGTTGCCGTTATTTCTGCTGGAACAGCTAGAAATCTGACCACTGGAAGATTACCTCACAGATGCTTTTGTCTCTTTGTGAAAGGTGTATTTTGCTTCCGTTGTTGTGATTTTTATGCTTCATGTCAATTATGTTATTGCCTTTTTATTTAATTAAGTGTTTTTACAGTTTAATCATATATACTTGAAACAGTCAAAATATTTGATTTTTGATTACTGTGACCTTGTATTTTAATTGCAATTGTAGTTTGAAATTTATACAGTGGCACATCAAAAGAAACTGTCGGTAATGAGAGGCACATTGCTTTTATGTCTTTAATTCTATGATCTGTGCACTCGACGTACTTAACATACACTCCATGGCTTTTTTGCCTGTCTTCTGTAAGCACTTGAAAAATATTCTGTGCAATCATGTTTTGTGTTGTCAGTTTTGGAGCACCTCTGAAGAGTTTCCATTGAAGTGGTGCTATATAAATTTGTGATTATAATTTAGTTGTAATCCATTTTACTCAGGGTTTTGGATTTGAATAGATTATTATGCTGGAGCCTTTGTGCAGCATACATTGTTATGATTGATTCTGAATGAATGCAATCAGGGAAGCAGATGCCATGTTTAATTCAGCATTAAAGCATTGTAAGAAGGTTTTGGTGTACAAGTGATTTGAATTTTGTTGCTGATTATCTTATGACTTGAATTCCTATTCTGATTTTCCGTTTCAGAGTATAGTAGAGGTGTGAAGATTATTTCAAACTAATCATACTATGATAAGTATTACTTAAACTTGGATTTTGTAATTATATTGCGTTAATCTATGTGTATTGCTCGAATATTATGATCCAGTAATTTACATAGTTACTGCTATGGCTAGTCGTGCTTGATATTTTGATTAAACATCTGTTATTATTTTCAAATTATTTACTAGGCATCTGATCATTGTTGGGATTGATTTTTTGTGGTCCGTATACTTTAAGGCAGTCGCACAGATTGTAACGTTATCTTAAAAATATATGGTATCTTTTCAAGCCAGCCACCTAGAAGATGCACATTCCTTTAGCTAGATATACACAATTGGATGGCTTTCCGTGTCATTAATTTGTTTTTATCTGAATGGAAAATGGCTATTCCGCACTCTTAGTTTTACCAGAACGCTTTAAGTTGCAAATGAAGTTGTACCGAGTACATTGATGTGACCATTAGCCAGACACTTGGGTCTTATTACTACGAGAGACTGCATAACATGTTTGGACGTAGGCCACAATGACTGTTTTCATTTTAAAGATTGCTAGGATTTTTGTAGCCAGAATAATACTTTTTGTTTGAAGTAGAATTTAAGACTCGGCTGTTATTAAATTATTTATGTTATTATTAAAATGTTTATTTGATGATTTAGCGTGACTCAGGTTTAAAAGTTAGTGACATTCCAGAGACAGTTTGGTGAAAATTAGCTCGAGGCTAAGATCAGTCTTCAGAATCTTGTAGTTTTGATAGCATTAAGTGTAAGAAGCAGCATGGAAATTGACTAGGTTTACGCATTAAATTTTTAACAGCATTTAAGAGACACTGCTAAAATGTTGCTTGATAATTTTTGTTACCATCCATCTAATGAAATACTTGTATTGTGGAAATAATTGATTTTAGTTAACTTGTAGCCTAGTGGCTTAGATCTGTCCCTGTTGCTGTTTTTGTTCACATTCTGGGCCAAAAGAGAAATTCATTTTGAAGAATGTTGTACAACTATTGTATAAATCTACCTTGCTGTGGGCATGGACTTTGTGTAACATAATATAATTGGAAATTGTGTAGCACTTTGAAGATACTCTCAGTGCCTCAACATGCTTAGTCATCTGACTGGTTCAGTAAGCTGTGACGCTAAATTGAAAATGAATCATCAATGAGTTAGGCTTTTGTTATAAAAAGTAAATTATCCCATATCCCATTAGTGAGACGTAGGGGAGACGCTCATTTCCTTTTCTTTAAGCCCATGAGCAAGCTGTGGATGAATCCCAAGGTCCTGGACATGGGGCCAGTACATCTTGCCGTTTACTTCCCAGCTTACGCCGGTACCCAATTCTACTGCTTGGTGACAGAGGCATGTGTGTGCAAACAACTTGCCCAGGGTGGTTACACGGAGTCGAACCTGCATCTGCATGATCATTGACCAAACATGTTACCGATTGACCACCATGCCACTTTTGGCCCAAAAAACAGACAGCTGTGGATTTTTGTAGCTTGATTGCGGTGCACCTATTAAGATCTCTTAGACAACCATGTTTACAGCACTTATTTGGGAGGTCCTTAATAGCACTTTATAAATGCTTAGAAACATTTTGCATTTGTTAATACGCCATATTCCATCACATGCCTCTGTTACTGAGTGAGGAATCTTGGGCATACATTATGTGAGTGCAAAATTGCATCTTTAAAAAGCCTATATCAGAATGTAGCATATGTGCCTATATTTAGCATAAATATGTGAAATATGTATGAATTTTTATGAAAGACCATCTTCTGATTTGTATTGTGGATATATCATATTGTTAAGATGAACAGTTTGTGGCAGAAGAGCTCGAATTTTTAATGGAAGATTTTCCAGGACGGTCCAGTGCACGAGAAACAGAACTGGTAAAGACAGATGAATTTAAAGATTCCAAGAAAACCCAGAAGCGAACCCAAAACGAACCCAAAACGAACCCAAAACGAACCTAAAGCGATCCCAAAGCGAACCCAAAACGAATCCAAAACCAACGGGAAAAAACAACCCAAAGCGAACCCAAAACGAACCCAAAACGAACCCAAAACCAACCCAAAACCAACCCAAAACGAACCCATAACGAACCCAAAACGAACCCAAAACGAACCCAAAGCGAACCCAAAGCGAACCCAAAACGAACCCATAACGAACCCAAAACGAACCCAAATCGAACCCAAAACGAACCCAAAACCAACCCAAAACCAACCCAAAACCAACCCAAAACGAACCCAAAACGAACCCAAAACCAACCCAAAACCAACCCAAAACCAACCCAAAACCAACCCAAAACCAACCCAAAACCAACCCAAAACGAACCCAAAGCGAACCCAAAACGAACCCAAAGCGAACCCCAAACGAACCCAAAGCGAACCCAAAACCAACCCAAAACCAACCCAAAACCAACCCAAAGCGAACCCAAAGCGAACCCAAAAAGAACACAAAACCAACCCAAAACCAACCCAAAGCGAACCCAAAGCGAACCCAAAACGAACCCAAAACGAACCCAAAGAACCCAAAACGAACCCAAAACGAACCCAAAACGAATCCAAAGCGAACCCAAACGAACCCAAAACCAACCCAAAACCAACCCAAAACCAAAACCAACCCAAAACCCACCCAAAACCAACCCAAAAACGTTTTGGGTTCGTTTTGGGTTCGTTTTGGGTTCGTTTTGGGTTGGTTTTGGGTTCGTTTTGGGTTCGCTTTGGGTTCGTTTTGGGTTCGCTTTGGGTTGGTTTTGGGTTGGTTTTGGGTTCGCTTTGGGTTCGTTTTGGGTTCGCTTTGGGTTCGTTTTGGGTTCGCTTTGGGTTGGTTTTGGGTTGGTTTTGGGTTGGTTTTGGGTTGGTTTTGGGTTCGTTATGGGTTCGTTTTGGTGTTCGTTTTGGGTTCGCTTTGGGTTCGTTTTGGGTTCGTTTTGGGTTCGCTTTGGGTTCGTTTTGGGTTCGCTTTGGGTTGGTTTTGGGTTCGTTTTGGGTTGGTTTTGGGTTGGTTTTGGGTTCGTTTTGGGTTCGTTTTGGGTACGTTTTGGGTTCAATTTCCAGGACGGTCCAGTGCACGAGAAACAGAACTGGTAAAGACAGATGAATTTAAAGATTCCAAGAAAACTTGTGAATTCAATGTGCAAAAGCATGTTTGCAACGAAACAGCCATTTTAAGAAAAATCAGTGACACAAGTGAAAATATTTACAGGTGATGGAAGTGAATAGCAGTCACAGTTACAGTGGAGCCATGAAGACCATCTGATAGCGTTTCGATACAAGAGATGTAACCAAAGACTTAGACTAAATCAATAACCGTATGAAATATAACGACAGCTGATACAGAAATCAATAAAAAATGGAAGTAGCTTTAGCTGGAAAGAAAGAGAACTCGTAAAAGTGAGTATATGATAATATTGGGACCCCAGTCAATCAGGATCAGATATATATTAATTTGATTCATGAATGTCGTTATATGAAGATCAGCTACGTTAGAGATTTAACTTGAATCGTAGTCCAGGAGCCGCCTTGTACCAGAAATTTCCACACCAGACTTGTCCCTCTGTGTCAGTAAACTGACCTTCACCTTCCATCCTGTGCAATAACAAAATAACAGATAATCCACAATTTTAAATCTTCAGTCACCAACAGATTAGAAAGTGATAGCTGTTGAAAAACTTCATAATAAGAGTTTAGAGATAACTGCTTTAGATCACTAATGCTCCGTTGAAAGCAACGTGTAGTGCTTTTAAAGAAAATGTATACATTTCTGGAAAAAACTTAACTTAAACAGCAATGCAAGGTTTATGCTTACATAAGTTTTCAATATTTGACTTTGCCATCTTGAGGTTTCGAATAAAACAGAGTAACTTGTAATGTAATTGTAATCAGAAAATAGTATCATGCCACTTCAAGAGGTCTTTAATAGGCTGGTCTAAATGTTGTTCAAGTTCATCAGCAACAAAAACTTCATCAATAAACAAAGCAATGGTCAGATAACTAGAAAAGTCATCAGCAGTGGGCTCCCTTACATAGAGACTAGCCAACAGATTTCCATCCAGAGTTATAGTTGACACAATGTTTAGAGTTCCTGGACCGCATGGCACTGAGAATGAGGAATGACAAAAGACGAATTTGCTAATGGCTGACCAATAACAAGGGTCAATAACTATGCAGTAGCATATTATGCTACAGCAAAGCAGTTACTAACCAATATGTAACATAGGTTTATGCAGTTATACCAAAGCCCCAAAAGATACATGTGGATTAAAGTTGCAATGTTGATACATATGTATCAAGTGAATATGCCTTCAAAAGACTAAAAACTAACTTGTTATCAACGAAACTGCCATCAAAGAAAGATCCATTCGGCCAAGTATAATGTCCATTTCCATGGAATTTGTTTTCCCTGAAGTTTCCCTCATATGAAGCTCCACTTGGAAACTGAATCCTCCCAAAACCATGCATTTTATCGTTCATCCATTGTCCCTGGTATGTCGTTCCATCACTCGACGTGTGAATACCTGTTCCGTTTCGTTCCAGTATGCCATCAGCCAACTGGACATACTCGCCTTCTGAAAACAACAAAAATGAATTTCTGGTCTGAATAAGTTAACATTATTTTGCATAATACGGCAAATGTTTTCTATATGTAGCTAAATGTCGGTGGCTTTGGACTATAAAAGACCAATAATTTTGTTCATCTTTCAATGCAGAGACCAGTGATTATCATGCTCATTTTCAAAAGTTCTTTCCAGTCCTAAGAGAATTATTACCTTTGGTTCTCAGTACACCTTCTCTCTTTCTGCGTGTCTGTAAGTTTGGCAGGAGTTGTGCTCAATAAATGCAATGCAATCGTGAATAATTAATTCTGAAATTACATTGACAGGAATACAAGTTCCAAAAGTACCAGTGTGCCATGCAAATCTGACATAGGTGGTAGAAACAAGTTTGATATGCTCTTCACATGTTCTGAGAAGATGAATTTCTGGTCCAAGGTCACACACAGACCAAGCACAGTAGTCGAAAAAGAGATTTCAGGAAAGTGTTGCAAATCAATTTAGATATCTGCCCATGGTGAGCTGGATTTTCCTGGGAATCAGCCAGAGGCAACTGGACAACAACCAGGTTTAATGCACCTCTGACATCTGATGCATTTTCTCCACTAAAGAGATAGATAGCCTCTACAGCTGGGCGAAAGACATATGCCTCAGTGTCATTGGCATATTGATACGCATCAAACCCCAAAGAAGAAAGGTCTAAGTTAAAAGTGTAAGGATATATGGGAGGGCCCTAAGATGGGACCTCATTCGAGACCAAGAGGGATCACACACCAGGTAGACAGGGTGAAACCACAACCACTCCCTAAGTGGTTTTTGGTTCCAGGCAGGCATTGGTATATAAATACTGATGATGATGTTGATGACGACGACGATGATGATGACAATGAAAATAATAATAAAAATAATCTTTACTGTAAATTTTATACCGGGCATGATATAAAATTCTGATTAACAATTTTAATTCCAAGAAATAATACAGAAAATTAATGGCTGCATTATAGGATGCATGGTAGCATTTTACCTGTTGCTAACCTTAACATGAGCATTTTGCAAGGATGGCAAGAGGTTCTGTATAAACGTTCTGTTAAAATTACATTCGCCAACATAATTTCACTGAGCCGTTCAAAGTAAGAATTTCCCAATCATGTACTTGCCATATTTGTCACCATTAGGAAATATGTAGACACCAGACTTGGCCTCTGGAACCACTTCTTCCTTCTGCTTTTTTGCTGTTTTTAAATAGAAAAACTTTAACTTTAACTTAGTCAGAAACATGTACATAGAGGTATGCTGACCTGCACTGATAAATGAAATTAAAACACTAAGTCAAAAACCACATGTATCATGAAAACCTGAAAGATTAATGGTGCCGCTCAGACAAGCTAAAACGGAATAAAACTGAATATCGAATTTATACAGCACTAGGAAATTACAATTCTTAACAATTATTCAGTATGATTGCAATGTACTTAGGTTGCACGTGAAATTACTTGAAAATGGTACTTGAGCAATACTCAAGTTTAAGTGCCAAGTACTACACTGGTGCTTTATGTATAATGCTGCTGTTATTGGCAGGTCTATATGAATCCGAAATACAACGCTAACACTGCACATTTCTTATGCACCTTTTATACCTATAAAAAGTCATATGTACATTACACTGTAAATCAGGAAACGCTAAATACCTTTGTCTGGTTACTTCCTACTGAAAGCGCAATCACAGCACCCTACAGAGCCAATACGCATGTTTTCGATACGCCGAACCCGTGGTTCTATATTTAGATCAGATGGGGTAAATGGAATTTCATCGTCAGCGAGGCCTTATAATTTTCAACTCTGGCATTATGAAACAAACTATCTAGATAAATCATTTTCGCTTAATATAACAAGACCATAAGGACTTTACCAGGTGACATTCCGCCAAGACAAGTAAAACAATTACAGTAACCAAACTAAGTTTATTCACAAATAATATATGTAAATATAACTTCAGACGAAAGTTGCCATAGATACCGAACAGCCGCACCAACGCTGGTTCCCTAAGGTTGCTTCTACATAATGCTTTAGCGCTATATAATTTTTGCTACTACTATCAACTTAAACATCGATGGTGCACATTGCAAATTAATTACAACTAGCTTTTCAAAAAAAAATTACAAAACAAAAACCCGATTTTTAAAATTTCTACCAAAAGCCAAAAACACATGAAAACCTAATATGAGATTCCGTAGGTTTTCTTTAAAATAACAAATTACTTAATCCTTTGATTAATACGTACCATAATAGTTTATATTATTCTTTACTCTTATTTCATATAATCTTTTAATTGTATAATAATAGTTTCTCGAATTCACGTGCTTAATTCCTTTGTAGCTTAGGTGGACTCTGCCATGTCGCGTTTGAAGAACAAAGGCATTCGCTATCGTAGTTTCGAGACTTCTAAAGCGTCAAATTTAGCTTGTAATCAGCGAGAACCAGTTTTTCATAGACACGCAGTCAAAACAAAATCATTTGGCAGGTAAAGTTAGATTCGGTTCCTGGTCAAAATCCAAGGGTCAGATAAGCAGGCAGACAATAGACGGCTGCAGTCGATGGTGTTTAGAACTGGAGCGACGAAAACGAGGTAAGGGGAAGAGTAGGAGTAGAATTTGTGGAAGTGTTGTAGTTTTCAGTGGAAGAAACTACGCAGAGATTGCAAGAGGTGCAGTGTTTGCGAGTTCGTAGTACGGATAAAACAACTGTCTCAATTCTGGAAAATTTCTGGCAGGAGTTTATTCAAGAGGAGCGGAGCAACTAGGGCTATGAATCGATTTCCAAATTTCAAGGATGAGGTGATGGAATGGTGGAGAAGTGTTAGGGCAGAATAAGAGTTTGAGTGGAGTAGCTAGATAGTAAATAACTGACGGTCGAAGATATGAGGGTTGACGGATCGTAGTGCAGTGTAAGTAAGTGATGGGACTTTCAACTCTGTTCTTTTATGTATTTTAAACCAATGAAGTGGCTTGAGAACAGGAGTGATGTGACAGTATTAGGAGGTTTTAGCGACAGCACGAGATACAGTATCTGGGTAGCTTGAAGGCGCTTAATTTGAGTGGTGTCTGGACGCAGGAAAAGTAAATTTCAGTAGTCTAGTTTAGCATGAACTGTGAATGTGGCGATAGTAGATGCTGTCTGGAACTCAAGCATAGGGCAGTCTAAGATAGTCTGATAAACTCTTTTACAGTACATAGTAACGTTGGGCTAATGAACGCAGCTGTCATTTGGTTTAATTTCAGAGCCTGGTCATAAGTTACCACAAACCCCGGTGAAGACCGAGGCATGTCCCAAAAGTTTAAGTTGTAGGGTGCCAATATGTTTGTCCGTCAATGTTCCTCAGTTGTTTATTGCACGAATGTCAGCACTAATAATGATAATGTAACTTATGTACCCAATTCCTAATCTACCGGCACCTGCAACGAATATCACCGTGTATCTGATGCGTCGCTATGGTTTGCGATTTGCGAGCAATGCAAGTTTAACTCTTGCTGAAACTTTGGACTTGATCGTCAAAATTTTCAAACCAAAATTTAGGATCATCAGGCTGTATTTCCATAAAGGCAACCGATTTATAGGTCTGACTTAAAAATCTTGGGCTAAATAAACAGTAACTGCAGGCGTTTGCTTAGCTGCAAGAATATTTCGACATCGAGTGTTCTTCAGGAAGGTACCTCGTTGGGCGCAGAGGTTAGGCGTTGTGCGCAGCTATCCTAATTTAACTATATATAGTTTAATACTAAGACCAAATAGAACCTATTGCTGTGTTCAGATATTTTTGTGAGAAATTTCCTGGTTTTTACCCGATCTATATAACTCGTGTAAGTCAGTGGTAACATGCGAGGAAACATCTACGTGTACGTGATAATAAATAACGCAGTAATGCCAAGAGTGAAATCGAAAGTGCTGTAGACTTTAGGCCTGAAACAGTAAAATGGCTGCTAGAGAGTCCAGCAGAGGAGATATTAAAAAGGAAGAGCTCGAAGATATGACAACATGTTGTATATGCACCGAAGTCTACACCGATCCGAAAGCCTTGCCATGCATTCATACATTCTGTATGAAATGTCTCCAACAGACCGGCCTTCAAACCAACAAAGGGCCTGGAGATGAGATGCCTTGCCCAGTCTGTAGGCGACAATTTAAGATTCCGCAAGAAGGGTTTCAAGGACTGCCTAAAAATTTCTTTACCGAGAGGCTGGTACAAGTGGCACAGGTTTCGGACTCGTCGTCAGCATCAAGAGTTTTATGTTCTCTATGTCTGGAGGAAAGCAAGGAAGAAGCGGGTAAAGAAATTCCAGTGGCTGATACATACTGTGTGGATTGCAAGTACAAGTTGTGCAAGGAATGCTGCAGTGAACATAAAAGATTTAAAGTAACAAAGAATCATAAATTGATACCATAAAATGAACACGAAGGTGAACAAAATATGATGGCCGATCCAGCATCAAGTGTTTGTGAATTGCATGAACAAAATGTTCTGAATGTATACTGTACTAATTGCAAAACAGTTGTATGAGCCATCTGCTTCATTGACGACCATAAACATCATAAAGGGTCTCATGTTAACAAATTTACAGATGGATTTCGGAAATAGATAGAAAATAATACAGAAGCAATAAAAGAGTGCAGTTTTCAAACTAAGATGAAAAAGGCGGAACTTCTGAAGGTGAAGGAAGAAATGCAACAAAGAGTGAAAAATTTAGAATGTGATGTGGCCAACAGAAAAGATGAAATAAAACAGTTAACGGACAAACATGAAAATTCTCTTCTACAAGGTCTGTGCATCATAAGACAAAACAAACAGAAAGAAATCCTAATGGCAACAGATGACATTGATGCTTACCTGTCGAACCTAGAAAGTCACAATTCTTATTGCCAGAGAATAATGGCCAAACGATCAGCTGGCGACATTTGTCTCGCTGTTTCTGATTTATGTGCTAGAGCAGTGGCGTTGCAACAACAGTGCCAACCTATAACTGAACGAGAAATTCAGTCCTTTAACTTCTGCTTTAGGAAATCACAACTCGTAGAGTTTATGGAGGAAGACTGTGACAACTTGATTGGTGGAATTGAAGGTAAATAGCTTCCGTTCTAAATCATTAAATAAAATGCCAAACCTTACCTTTTGCTTGAGTCAAAATAGCTATTGGTCGTTCATTTATCGTAGTAAATTTACAAATTGATATGGCGTAGTTCATGGCCGTTGCAAGTTGTGCTAAATTAGACGAAAACACTCCTCTCATACCCTAATCGCCACGTTCCTTGGGCCCACAATGAGTTCTTAGATGACCACCACTTGCCACCAACTGGCCTGGTAAGCTACATTATCCAAAGCGTAAGTAAAAGCGACACTGTGAGTGAGGATTCCGGTTCGCATACCGATCGCAGCTTATTTCAGAGATTTGAATCTCCGGCTAGCAAGGTCCGTTCACAGAGACCTTAATTGGTTTGGCACCCATTCAAACGAGAGCGGTGGATTTCACTCGATTAATTTATCGAAAAATGTGCAGTTTCGAATCCTTACGGTCGCTTTATAAAAATGTGTACATGTGCATTTACATTTACACATAGTGGGCCATATTAACATGGCCGTACATTGATGTTCATGTGCATTAATTTGTCACGATATTCGGAAAAATAAAGTGGATATTAAGTCTACTACAAATTGTCTTTACTAATTTCAGAAGGCGGCGGCTCGAAGCCAAATAAAAGTAGTAAAGAAATTCTAATAGCAAAACACAATAACGAAATTGATCTCATGAGAAAAGAGTTCGAAATCGAAAGGAAAGATAAAGAGAGTTTGCGCCTGGCAGTTGTACAGCTCAGAATTAATGATGACGAAGGATTGCAGGCTAAAAAGGCTTTGACAGAAGAACTAAATAAAGAGAAAGCTAATTACAATGCACAGATAAAAACACTGAAGCAAGAGTTGGACAACAATAAAGTAACCATTAGCACACTTCAAGCCAACGCCGACAAACTGAAGCAAGAACTGGATGCAGAAAAAATGTCCAACAATTCACTTCAAGCAAAAAACGACAAATTCTTGCAAGAAGTGGACAGGTTTAAACGACAGTCAAGACATTGGAAACAAACGCCGAAAAACTCAGGCAAGAATTTGAGACGATGACAGCAAGTAAACATGAAAAGGATATGTTTTTACCTAATCTAACCCAAATCCAGTGACTTCTATGGCGCCGTTATCACGGTTAGTACAAATCGTCTGCTTTAAATCATTAATAGTTTTATTAAGTTAATGGAGGTAATAGTTTTGGCTGACTTTAACGGAGGTATATGTTTGATTGTGCAAACTTGTTGTTTTGTAGCAATAATTTGTGTATCTCTTTACCAGATGGTTGAGTTTACCAAAGTTCGTCCAACTAGGTCATAATTTCATTGCATTCTCAGAGTAGGTCTGATATTTTATTGTATAGCTTACGCTTATTCAACGCCCAAAACAAGGTCCAGATAATCATTTCATTCAAGGTTGTTGTGTTGTTGCTCTGATCGAAAGTATTTTTCTTAAATTAAGTTTGTGCTTTACATCCGATTTAACATGAAATTAAAATGCATGAATATTGCTGTCATTACAGATAACATAGTGAAGAATTTGGCCCTCGAACAAAAACAAGAGCAAGAGCGAAAAACATGGGTAGAACAGAAGGAAGCACTCATGAAACAAATACAAGAACAGCACCGAATAATCGGTAGAGGTTAACACCTGTAAAGTGCATAATATTAATGATTAAAATCTTCTAATGCGCCGGTCCTAACGCACAAGGCATCAACCGATGGCGCACCAAAGCCAAGCTCCAATCAGGTCAATATTCAGAAGTTCAGTCCACAAGACAGAGAAACAGTCTACAGTGAATAAGCATTTTGAAGAAAAAATAAGTTTTGAGTTGAGAACGAAATGTCAGAAGCGACCGATCAGAACGAACAGACACAGGGAGGGAGTTACAAAATTTAGGTACAGGAAATGAAAATGCCCGTTTACCGAGGACAGTTCTAGTCCAAGTTATGACCAGAGAAAGACAATCAGATGACCTTGCAGAATAATGGTAAGTCTGGGGAATAAGGACTTATGTTAAGTATTGTGGTAATAATAAAGTAATAATAGGCATATACAATTATGCAGTACTTTAAATTTGTCTAGAAGCCGCTTACCTTTTACTTTCTGACAGTTATACTTTCGCAAACTTTTCACTAATACAAAATATTGAAGTTTTGTCCTACATTATGTTTTCCAAAGACTGCAAAACAAGTTTATTCTAAAAAAACCTATTTTAAACAGGTTACGATATAATGTGTTATTAATAGGCTATAACGTCACAGTGATGATGACGTCACTGGTTTTACAACTGACATTAGGTAGCATCATGCCAAATGTTTAACTTGCAAATAGTACCGTTTTTACTAGTATCGAAACATATTCATTTCTTAGTACTTATAAAATTCTTACACAATTTTTTTCCGATTAAAAAAATAGCAAATTTTGTTTCTGCTTCCAATGTTTGTCATCTGTAAAAGCGACGACTGATTTTCGAAGAAAACGCATCTCTAAACTCTGTTGATTGGACGACCTTGACAGTGCACTTGATGCACTTTGGATTGCTTTCCATCTATCTCTCCCTCCCTCCCTTTTTCTCTCCCTCCCTCCATCTTTCTCTCTCCTATCTCTCTTTCACTTTGAAAAACGTGTATGCCTACATATGCAGCTACATTTACACATACCGGACCAGCTGTGGGCCTAGTGGCCATGGCTGTCTGGGACGTACTTAAATGCGACACGATATTCTGAAAAATAAAATCAACATTAAGCCTACTACAAATTGCAGTTACTACTTTTAGAAGAAGGCGACTTCAAGCCAAAGAAATCCAGTAAAGAAATTCTATTAGCAAAATACATTAACGAAATTGATCTTCTGAGAAAAGAAATCGAAATCGAGAGGACAAATAAAGAGAGTTTGCAGTTGGCAGTTGACCAGTTCAGAATGAATGTGAACAAATAAATGGAGGCTAATAAGGCTTTGACAGAAGAACTAAATAAGGAGAAAGCTAATTACAATGCACAAATAACAAAACTGAAACAAGAGTTGGACAACAGTAAGACAACCAGCAACATTTCAAGCCAGCAGTGATAAACTGAAGCAGGAATCTGAAGCAGAAAAAATGTCCAAAAATTCGTTTCAGGCAAACAACGACAAACTCCTGCAAGAAGTTGACAGGTTTAAAACGACAGTCAAGACATTGGAAACAAACGTCGAAAAACTCAGGCAAGAACTAGAGACGACGAAATCAGGTAAACATGAAAAGGATATGGCTTTGACGGAAGAACTAAATAAAGAGAAAGCTAATTACAATGCACAAATAACAAAACTGAAACAAGAGTTGGACAACAGTAAGACAACCAGCAACATTTCAAGCCAGCAGTGATAAACTGAAGCAGGAATCTGAAGCAGAAAAAATGTCCAAAAATTCGTTTCAGGCAAACAACGACAAACTCCTGCAAGAAGTTGACAGGTTTAAAACGACAGTCAAGACATTGGAAACAAACGTCGAAAAACTCAGGCAAGAACTAGAGACGACGAAATCAGGTAAACATGAAAAGGATATGGCTTTGACGGAAGAACTAAATAAAGAGAAAGCTAAATACAATGCACACGTAACAAAACTGAAACAAGAGTTGGACAACAGTAAGACAACCAGCAACACATTTCAAGCCAGCAATTATAAACTGAAGCAGGAATTTGCAGCAGAAAAAATGTGCAACAATACGCTTCAAGCAAAGAACGATAAACTCTTGCTAGGAGTTGACAGGTTTAACATAAAAGTCAAGACATTAGAAACAAGCGCCGAAAAACTAAGGCAAAGATTAGAGGCGATGAAAAGGATTTGAAAACGACATGAAGAGGATCTGTTTAACCAAATCTAATATAATCTTATCAATCCAAATCTAGTTACTTCTGCAGCGCCGATATCATGACGCATAAGGTATCATTCAATGTTCGCTTCAACTGGAGACGAAGTAAAAATCGTAATTAATTGCATATTCCGGGTCGTTGTTCGTTAGTTCAGGGAAAACACAACTTACGCTACAGTAAGTAAGCTAAACGATACGGACGAGTCTTAAATTTATGAGTCATTGCGCTGCTGATTATGCCTATTTGATCACATTAAGGGCGAGCAAAGAACTCAAATGGGTCGGCTGATTTACTGTAAATGTAGGCTAATATAAAATGTAAAATACAATGTAGTGTAATCCTCATATCTGTCTGACCGCTCTCAATCTGCCATTTTTGGTTCTACACGCTCCAAGTGGTCCCCAGTAACAATGGGTCTTCCACAGGACTCAGTTTTGGCTCCTCTCCTTTTCAGTCTCTATACATCGGATCTTAGTCTCATCCTGTCCTGTCCAGTATGCTGACGACACCCAGGCTTATACCCATGGCCCGGCTGCTGAGGCGGTCTCACTGGTTGGGAGGGTACTTTAGGCATCGGCGACTCTTGAGGCTTGGCTGAAATCTAACCGCCTTCGCCTAAATCCTAACAAGACCCAATTTATCTGGCTCGGCAGTTCTGTCCAACTTTCAAAGATTGATAAGATAGGCTTATCTTTATCTTTTCCCCATGTCTCCTTTTCCTTTTCAGTACGCGACCTAGGAGGGACTCTGGACCAAGAGCTCACACTGCGGGAGCACATAAAGAACGTCTGTCGCTCTTGTTTTATCATCTGCGGCAAATTCGCACCATTCGACGCTCCGTCACGACCCCGGCCGCAACTACCCTGGTCAATGCATTCATCTGCTTAAAAATTGATTTTGGCAATGCCGTCCTCGTAGGCCTTGGATCCTGCTACACTGCACAACTCGAGTCTGTCTTGAGTGCTGCGGCTTGCTTGATTGGTGGCATTCCTAAGTTCAGCCACATTTCTTCATTTATGCTGGAACAATTGCATTGGCTCCCAATACGAGAGCGTATTCTCTTCAAACTCTTCACCCTTGTGCGAAACTATCTTGTTGACTGTGCTCCGCTGTATATAAGGGAACTCTGCTTCCCTCTTTCTTCTATTCCTGGCCGCAGACCACTGCGTTCGTCGGCTCAGGGCGATCTCGCCGTCCCTCTAGCTCGAACTGCCACCGCTCAGCGCCGCAGCTTTGCTATTGCTGGCCCTAGCTCTTGGAATGACTTACCTGCCGACCTTCGACCGGAGCTTCCCTCCCTCTCCCCCACCCTCTTCCGTAAGGGCTTGAAGACCGTATTATTCCCCAGTTCTGGGATGATGGGCCGGGAGCGCCTCAGATGAGGCTACCTTGAAACGGCGCTTTACAAATTTACGATTTCGATTACGAATGTAAAAATATGAGACTGATTTTAAACTGGATTCTTTACTCTTTGAGTAACCACTTTAGTGAATGTAACATGGGTGTAATATTGTTCAGACTTAGGGGTATGAAATGTGGCCCTGGCAGGAAATTTTTAACCACTTGTAGTTTGTTTTGTGCAGAACTCTCAAAATGAGACCATGAGGTGAGTTTCAATGTCAGGCTAAAAAGCAGGGCTTGTACTAGTGTGACCATCTGCCGAATGAAACATGACGCAAAGAGAATTGGCAGATTAATATATCTTTCTTTCTCCTCACCCTCCTCGTCCTCCTTCTCCTCCACCTTTTCCTCCTCCGCCTCATCATTATCATCATCGTCGTCGTCGTCGTCGTCCACCTCCTCCTCCTCATCATCACCACCACCACAACCACCATCAATCAGTGACTTCGTTTTTATGACTCTGCCAACCGGTCTTTTCTTTCACAGCTGTAAGCCGCATGGTCCTGTGTGTCAACGCAGCGTACGAATTATCCAAATATATGGAAACTTCTTGTCCCAGTCAGCTCCGAGTCATAATCCGCATCGTGCACTTGTAACTATAAATCTGCTTTAGTTATGTGTGCGGAATAAGGAATTCGCATCAATGTTGGAATGCATGAAGCTTCTTCTCCAGGGATCTCGTGAACGTCCAGGTCCCAGCCACAGGTATCTTGACCTGGAACCGAATCTTACCCTATACCTGCCTATCGATTTTGTTTGACTCATAGCCTGGGAATAAGTTGGTTCCAGCGACTTAGCTTTCATTGGGCGCTGTAGAAATATCGAGTTTACTGTTACGATAAGCGTCATTCCTCTATGTCACCGCAAAGTCTACCCAACCAAGAGGGAATCCGCGTCTAGTGAGAACGTTTAATTGATTTAAGCATTAAAATAAAGAAATTTGAAACATAAGTAACATCACAGAACTCGCGGATTGACGCACGCATATCTACAATGAAAACTATTCTGATCTATAAAATGAATTTAATTGTGTTTGCCACAATATTTTGGTCTATGTGGTGCTCAAAGCAAACTTCTCAAATTACTGCAAAATGCAGGTATACGAAAATTTTCTTTCACAAGTGTTCAGAAACCGTGTTTTAAATTCGGACTTGATCATAAAGTCAAAACTTTCAACCCAAAATTTAAAAAATTATATCTGCATTTTCAATTAAGATAACGGATTTATATATGTGCTTCAAAAATCTTGCGCTAAATAAAATGCAACTTCTGGTGTTCGCTTAGGTGCAAGGATATCTCGTTATCAAGGGTCAACAAAGCGGTAGGTGAAGCTCACCTGAATTAACAAAATGCAGTTTAATCAATGACTCTGCAGTAATTAGAAAGAATTTGTCCTGGCATTTATCTGCTGCTAACACCGAACACAACCTACAGCTGAGTTCAGGTATTTTTGTGAGATTTCCCTATTTTTATTCGATCTAAATTCCTGTTATTAAGCCAGCGTGTACATGATAAAAAATGGAGTTATGCCAATAGCGAGGCGAAAGTGCTGCAGATATTTGGATTAAGGAAATAAAATGGCTGCCAGAGAGTCCAGCTGTGGTGATATTAAAAAGGAAGAGCTCGAGGATATGACTACATGTTGTATATGCACCGAAGTCTACACCGATCCGAAAGCTTTGCCATGCATTCATACATTCTGCATGAAATGTATCCAGCAGACCGGCCTTCAAACCAACAAAGGGCCTGGAGATGAGATGCCTTGTCCAATCTGTAGGCGACAATTTAAGATTCCGCAAGAAGGGTTTCATGGATTACCTAAGAATTTCTTCATTCAGAGGCTGATACAAGTGGCACAGGTTTCAGGCTCGTCGTCAGCATCAAGAGCCTTATGCTCTGTATGTATGGAGGAAAGTAAAGAAGAAGCGGGTAAAGAAATTCCAATGGCTGATACATACTGTGTAGATTGCAAGTACAAGTTGTGCAAGGAATGCTGCAGTGAACATAAAAGATTTAAAGTAACAAAGAATCATAAATTGATACCATTAAATGAACACGAAGGTGACCAAAATGTGATGACCAATATAGCACCAAGTGTTTGTGAACGGCATGAACAAAATGTTCTGAATGTATATTGTGCTGATTGCAAAACAGTTGTATGTGCCAACTGCTTCATTGACGACCATAAAAATCATGAAGGGTCTCATGTTAACAAATTTTTTGAGGGCTTTCGGAAACAGATAGAAAGAAACACTGAAACAATAAATGAATGCATCTCTCTAGCTCAGTTGAAACAGACGGAACTTCTGAAGGTGAAGGAAGAAATGCAACAAAGAGTGAAAAATTTAGAATGTGTTGTGGCCAACAGAAAAGACGAGATAAAACAGTTAACAGATAAACATGCAAATTCTCTTCTAGAAGGTCTATCTTCAAAAAGACAACGCAAATTGAAAGAAATTCAAATGGCAACAAGTGACATTGATGAATATCTGTCGTACTTAGAAAGTTACAATTCTTATTGCCAGAAAATTATGGCCAAAGGATCAGCTAACGACATTTGTCGCGCTGTTTCTGACTTATCTGTTAGAGCGGACGAGTTGCAACAACAGTGTCAACCTATAAGTGAACGAGGAATTCGGTCCTTTAACTTCTGTTTTAGGAAATCAGAACTCGAAGAATTTCTAGAAGAAGACTGCGGCAACTTGATTGGTGAAATTGAAGGTAAATGGCTTCCCTTCTAAATCATCATCTAAACTGCCAAACCTTACCTTTTGCTTGTGTCAAAATATCTATTGGCCTTTCATTTATTGTAGTAAATGTAAAAATTGATATGATGCAGTTCATCGCCGCTACAAGATGCAATAAATTAGACGGAAACACTCCTCTCTGTAGGCCTACCCAAATCACCACGTCGCTTGCACCCGCAATGAGTCCTTAGCTGACCACCAGTGGCACCACTTATCACCAACTGGCCTGGTTAGCTACATTCTCTAAAGCGTAAGTAACGGCGCCACTGACGTGAGGATGCCGTTTCGAATACCAATCGCAGCTTATTTCAAAGATTTGAACTTTCGGCTAGATCGGTCCGTTCAGAGAGACCTTAATTGGTTTGGCACCCATTCAAACGGACGCGGTGGTCAAGGATCTCACCCGTTTAACTTACTGAAAAAACATGCAGTATCGAAGCCTTACGGTCGCTTTAGAAAAACGTGTGCATATGCATTTACATTTACACATAGTGGGCCAGCTGTCGACTGTTTTAACATGGCTGTCTGGGATGTGCAGTGATATGTCATGATATTCGAAAAAATAAAGTGGATATTAAGTCTACTACAGACTGTCTTTACTAATTTCAGAAGAAGGCGACTTCAAGCCAAAGAAATCCAGTAAAGAAATTCTATTAGCAAAATACACTAACGAAATTGATCTTCTGAGAAAAGAAATCGAAATCGAGAGGACAAATAAAGAGAGTTTGCGGTTGGCAGTTGACCAGTTCAGAATGAATGTGAACAAAGAAATGGAGGCTAATAAGACTTTGACAAAAGAACTGAAAAAGGAGAAAGCTAATTACAAAGCACACATAACAAAACTGAAACAAGAGTTGGAAAACAAAATAACCAGTAGCACACTTCAAGCCAGGAATGATAAACTAAAGCAGGAATATGAAGCAGAGAAAATGGCCAACAATTCGCTTCAGGCAAACAACGACAAACTCTTGCAAGAAGTGGACAGATTAAAAATTACAGTCAAGACATCGGAAATAAACGCCGAAAAACTCAAGGAAAAGCTAGTGACGATAGCAGCAGGTAAACAAAAAAGGTCCTGTTTTTACCTCATCTAACAGAATCCAATCCATTGATTTCTATGGCGTCATTAGGCCTATTTGATGACACTAAGGGTGAGCGTGTAGCTCAGATAGTTCGGATGATTTAAATGTAGGCTAATATAAAATATAAAATACAATGTAATATAAAATATACCAGAGATTTTAAACTGGATTCTTTACTCTTAGGTAGCCATTTTAATGAATGCAAAATGGGTTTAGTATTTTGATACTTACGGGTATGTGGTGTTCCTCTGATTGGAAATTTTGAACCATTTGCAGTTTGTTTTGTGCAAATCTCTCGGATTGAAACCAATAAGAAGTGAGTTTCAATGTTTGGCTATAATCAGGGCATGTACTAGTGAAACTATGACGGTTTGAAGCGTGTGAGATCTGGTTCTACACATCGTGCACGCGGCAGTGTGTTTGTAATCGTGATCAAGAATTTGCACAGCGATACTTCATCTCAGAGGCGCTTCCTACTCGACAAACCAAGACTGCAATCTAACAGAATAGTTTTCAAAGGTTTAGGGAAAAGAGGCGGGAAATAACCACTCATTTAAGTATATAAAATAGCGAATTTGGGCCCGTTTATAAATCCTATGATCGTTAAGTTTCAGAATATTGAGTTAAGTAAACATAATTAGACTTCTTAATATTTTAATTCTGTGGGTCCTGAATAAGATCACCAATTCTGAAGTAACGTAGATTTTTCAATTCCAGTTATCTTATTCATGTAAGTGATTTTATTGGTATTTTTGAAAAGCATTATTACACAAAAGTCAGAGAAATCGTGTTCCATCGCCTACTGCATCACAATATGTGACGTAAAGCATTCAGTTGTCTTTAACCTTCCTCGAGCCAAGGCTTGGCCGCACCACTGACAGTTCTGTATCATTCGCTTCATTTGGCTTTACGAAAATAATGAGTTGCACTGACATAACATTACCTCGATCCAAGGCTGAAATTATTCGTCTGCTTTGAATCATGAAAAGTTTTAAATTGATACACACAATGGCGTTTTGGCTGATTATAACGAAGCTAATTGTTTGATTTTTACACAATTGTAGTTTGCAACAATATTTTGGTTGGTTGAGTATGCGGTTGTTCGTCCAACAAGGTGATCATTTCAATGCATTCTCAGAATGTATAGGCATTACAGTCGGATTGTAAAGCCTATCCTTATTCAACGCTCAAAACAAGGCTTTGAGAGTCAATTTATTCAGGGTTGTTGTCTTGTTTCTTTGATCGAAAGTATTTTTATTAACTGAAATTTGAGCTTCACATCGGATTTAATATGAAATTATCAATCATAAATGTTGCTGTTATTACAGCTACCACACATAAGATTTTAGTCCTCGAGCAAAAGCAGGAACAACAGAGAAAAACATGGATTGACGAAAAGAAAGGATTTGTGAAACAAATTCAAGAACAGCACGGATTAACCGTCAGAGGTGAACTAATTATATATATCATGGTTTATATATATATATATTATATATTAATACAATACTTTAAATTTGTCTACTAAGTAAGTAAGTAAGTAAGTAATGCATTTGTTAACACGCCGTATGTCCATCGACTGAGCGAGGAATCGTAGGCGTGGGTGGGTTACATCTGTCAGACAACAAAAGCTAGACGATACAGATAGGTCCTTAGCCGCTTTACGAATGTGTCTAGCGAGATATTGTCGTGAGTAATGCATTCAGTTGCTGAATCCGCGTCGTGAGAAATCAGACCGAGAGCCTCTGATGTCAGGGAAAGACAGAAGGTTTTGTGTAGCTGATCGCAGAGACCAGGATGGTAGGTAGCGATGTAAGGATGATGTCAGGTAAGATGGTTGATTGGTCGAGAGAGTCTTACGCGTAAGTAGGGCTATCTTGTAGGTGATTCTAGAGCTGACAGGCAGCCAGTGTAGATTTGCCAGTACTGGAGTAACATGGTCAAATCTTAGGGTTCCTGTCACCAGACGGGCTAACGAGTTTGGATGCGTTGCAGTTTGGCGATGTTAGACTTTGTAGTGCCGTACAGCAGCGAATTACAGTAGTCGAGTTTTGCTTTGACTACACTACAAGCAGCTGTCTTCATAAGCTCCGGCGGTAAGCAAGATCTAACGTGACGCATGGCTTTTATATGATAATAAGATGCCTTGCAGACAGCGGTGACGTGCTGATTAAATGTTAGCTTAGAGTTGAGCGTCACACCAAGACTTTTAAATGTTCCTGATAACGAAATGTCCGCACCCGCAATGTTGACCGTTTTTAGGTCTTCAGTTGATTTTATTGATGAGGAAGTGCCAAGAACAACGACTTCAGACTTCTTTGGATTCAGACAGAGTCCGTTTGTTAGGAACCAGCAACGTACTGCTTCAGTACATCCTGTTAGATTTAGCCGGAAACCCTTAAATTTCTCACAGTTGAGCTTTCACAAACTTTACACTTTTATGAAATATTGATATTTTAAGTCTTACACTGTTATGAAATGAGAGCAAATCAGGTTTATTCTAAAGCGTATTTTAAACAGATCACAGCAGAGCGTTTCATTTATAGAACATCGAATTGAGGGTGACGTCGCTGCTTTTACCGCTATGTTTAAAAGTGCTGAGCGCCGATAATTCCATTCAAGTTCATATCCAATGAGGCTAAGACTTCAATTACTGACATTAGATAGCATCAAGTTTAAAGTTTATGTTGCAAATATTACCGTATTTTCCCATAATTCATGCAAAATTTTGTTCTCTATTGAAAAGAGAAATGACAAGATTTTGTATCTGAATGCAATGCTTGTCATTTGTAAAGACGACGATTGATCTTCGAAAAAAGGGATATCTATACGCTGGTGATTGGACGACCTTGACACTGCACTTGGTACACTTTAGACCTCTCTTTTGTTTCTCTTTCTCTCTGTCTCTGTCTCTCTCTGTCTCTCCGTATCTTTCTATCTCTCTGTGACTGTCTATGTGTATCTGTCGATGTGTCTTCCGTCGGTCTAGTTTTCTCTGACCGTTTGTTCGTCGCCGTTTTCGCGTGCTTTAGTATCTTTGTTAAGTTGAATTTTTAAAATACAGGGTCCTATAAAATGTTTCTTTGATTTTAATGAAACTGTTTCTATTTTCAGTGAAACGTCAAAGTGAATACAAATGGGATCCAGTTTTACTTCAGACGATCAGAACAAAAGCTGCAAAAGAAGAAAAGAAAGAAATCCGTGGACTGACAGTCTTTGACAAAGAATTGTTTGTTGTGAGTTACGAGAGTTCAGAAGTTGAAGTTTACGATTTGATGAAATTCAGTTTAAGTCGTCGATGGAATTTGAAGGAATTCATCGATCCTTTTGACATAGGATCGTGCAACAAAAATAACTGTCTATACATCTTCGGCTACAAAGGCGCTGATAAGTCGAATGAAATCTTTAGAGTTGATCCAAATGGAAAATTAATAAAGAAATGGTCAACGGAAGATGATTATGGCCGTTTGTCTGTTACAGATGAATCGAATGTCATTTTAACTGTTATAAGTAAAAATAAATTAAATGAATATTCGTCAGAAGGACAGTTGATCCGAAAATTAAGTTTACCATCAGACGCAGGTATTCGTTCTCCTTGTCATGCTGTAAAACTGACCAATGGTCATTTCGTGGTCAGTCATGGTTTACATCCTCTTAATATGCACAGAGTGTGCGTTATGGATGGGAATGGAAAACTTAAGAGGTCATTCGGAGGAAGATGTGGATCGACCATCGGACAAATGAATAATCCAACCTATTTGGCCATCGATGGAAATGGATTCGTTATGGTCGCTGATTCAAAGAACAGTCGAGTTTTGTTAATGGATTCAGATTTGAGATATAAGAAAGAAATTCTGTCAAAAGAAAAACACGGATTACGAGATCCATGGAGCATTCTTCTGGATGAAGACAATGGTCGACTGTTTGTGGCTGACAACGAAAAGGACAATCAACGGATTTTGATTTTTGATTTAATATAGTTAAGAAAAAATCAAAAAATTAAATTAATTCTAATATTATCTTTTAAATGGACATCAAGGTAATTTGCTTTCAGCTTTTATCTTCTTGCATATAATTTCTTATGCATATTCGAAGGAAGGTTATTCATTATCTCTTTTTGCAAAAGGCACTTATATGCTTTTATATTTCTAAGATTCTGGTGACGGTGTGTCGCATGCCTTTTTGTTTACTTCACAAATGAATGTGAAATTGAGGTATTCCACCTGTTTTGCTAGTTTTCAATATCTCCAGATGAAAAAAACATAGTTGATCTGAAGAATCATTGTTTTTATATACACTTTACATTGTGAAAAAGAACCTTTCCCGCGAAACGTGTGATGCCTTGTTACTTGCTAAAGAAATTTTCTTAGATGTTCTATCTAGTAGGACCTAATTAGATGGAATTTGTTTTGAAGTTACTTATAGAGAGATTTTGAAAACAAAATGCTGGTGAATTATTTTGGGTCACGGTCACTAGTGCTGGTTGTACTAGACGTACGAGACTCGTGGCTGATGGTTGTGATTCTAATTGGACAAGTTTACTGTAATCGTAAATTCGAGATTTCTACAGCTCCCCAGCAAAGCTACGTCGCGGGAACCAGCTTATTCCTTGGCGCCCAGTCAAAACAACATCGAGAGGCAGAAAGGCTCAGATTCGCTTCTACGTCAAGATCCAAGAGTCAGGCAGGCAGACAGGCAGGCTGCTACAGTGGATGGTATTTGGAATTGGAGCGGAAAGAGAGATTGGGGAAGTGGAAGAATCAGGATGATATTTGTGGAAGTGTTTTCAGTTTTGAGAGAAAGAAGTGCTGTTCTCGATAATCAATGTACTTGAATGTAACAAATAGTAGGTCGAGCAACCATTGCAACTGAATTTCGGTTCAGTTAGCCTTGAATTGAGACAATTTGCTCAGTTTAGCTGGAGAATGTAGAACATTTATAATACGATACAGGGATCTTGTGTTTATTTTTATGATGGAACATTTCACAAAGTGCCTTTTGCAGAAAACGAATTCCGACTATAGCGCGATTAATTGAGGACATCTGGTGCCGAGCAGATTAAACGTTCAGCCTTTTAATAACTTAGAGCTTTGAATATCTGAAATAGTTGAACATCATTCGCCAGATAGCATTGGTGACGACATTTTTAGCAATTACAGCTCTGCAATGTTTTCTAATTTCAAATGAAAATTAAGGGGCTCTTTTCAGAGCTATGTACTGCAATGTCCTGTGTGTCATCTCAGTGTTCGAAGTGCCCCAAAATCCGGAATCTTCTTCTTTCAATCACCTCCGAGTTAGGAGGTTGCATCGTGCACTTGTATATTTCTGAATTAGTTATGTGCGCGAAATACGGAATTCGAATGATCCTTCTCAATCACCAATGTCGGAATGCAGTTTCTGTTCCAGGGCCCTCGTGAGCGTCCAGGTCCCAGCCACAGGTGTCTTGACCTTAAACCGAATCTGACCCCACCTCCCTATCGATTTTATTTTGACTGAGCCCGTGTGAATGAGCTGATTCCCGCGACTTAAGCTTTCTTCAGGTGATGTAGAAATGTCGAGTTTACGATTACGATTAACGTTGTCTACCAGACCAAGAGGTACATGCGAAGCCTAATCTAACGAAAACTTTGAATTAACTGATTGTATTACCAAAATATATAAACTTAAGGCATTTATTATTCAAATGGAAAATTTTACAAAGCGCTTTTTTTGCAAAGAACGGATTCCGATTCTAGCGAGATTAATTAAGGACAACTGGTGCCGAGTAGACCAAACGTTCAGCCTTATAAATACTTCGGGCTTTGAATTTTGGAAATAGTTTGACGACATTCGCCAGATTAGATTCGTAGGGAGAGCCGAGTGCAGCGATTCCGTCATCTGGTGAATGGGACAAAACTTTGTAAAAAATTATATCATCTGGCGAATGGACCAAAGTTCACAGAAATCAATAGATAATCATCGCTTTATTATTTTAAATTCTGTTTTAACTTTGTAAAATGTTCATCTATGCGAACAGTGAAGTATAACAAAACTTTAATTATAATAATAATTCACATTAACTCTTGGTGCTACAAAGCCCAAAATATGAAGTGGTTCATATGACTAATACGTGACTAGTGGATGTGCTCGGATTTGAAATGTGCTGCTAAGAACTATGCAAAGAAATTAGCGCAAACAAATAAATCTCTGGCAAAAGATGTTGGCAGTGGTGGTGGTGATAGTGGGAGTGGTGATTGTTGTTGTGGCGGCGGCGTTTGCATTTCATGGTGTTGCTTTATGTTAAGAATAATACCGATAACTTTTTCAAAATCAGTCAATATATATATATATAATTAAATATAGGCCTAGCTCAATGAAATTAAACAGGCCTAAATGAGGCAGTTTGCTCAGCTTACTGAGAAATGTTAACCCGGAGACCAATCCGACATTACCTGGCTCTCGATTTTCCTTGCTCCCGCTGGTTCTCGCGACTTAGATTTCTTTGGGACCTGTAGAAATATCGAGTTTACGAATATGATTACGATCACATGCACTTTTCAAGGAGAGTTTGTTTTGATAACTATCCAATTAAAACTTCAGAAGCGTCCCTGGAATAAAAGCAGCTCTTGCATATCATGAATATTATGCCAATAGAAATATTCGGTTGTGACAGATAAGAGAGAATGCGCTTTAATATGAAGAATTTGTCGTCAAATGAATTAAACTAAGTGATCTCACAAATTTGTTGCAGCCATCTGGCGAATGGACCTTGCTTTAGAAATATCAAAGGATGCTGCCTGCGTAGCTAGTTGTCTGCTTTTAATCATTGATAGCTGATAATACATAAATTGGGCAGTTGGATGATGTAAGCGAAGCTAGATGTTTAATTCTTGCAGTGTGGTTTTGTAGCAATAATTTTCGTATCTTCATACCAGTTGGTAGAGTAGGTTCGTTAGTCCGACTAAGTCATAATTTCATCACATTATCACAGGTTCAGTCGGATGTGTTATTTGTATGGCTTACTGAGTTGTTAGACTTTTTCTGATCGAAAATAAATTTGATTAAATTTGCCCAACGCATTATTTTTCAATTTAATAATTCACGTAAGTGTTCCTTCTGTTGCAGGTAGCGAAGGCAGAATTTTGGTTCTTTAAAGAAACACGAAAACGATTAAAAAAATGCGGGTAAAGAGAAGGATCAACTCGTCAAACAAAAACGAGAGCAGACCAGAGTAACAGTAGCGCCTGTTAAGTCACTGAATTTGTAATTAGTTCTAATGCATTCGCCAGATGGCTTTCCTGGTTAAAGAACCTAGAAATTATGCATTAACTAAAGAAATCTGGCTATCTGGCGAATTGGCTTGAGAAATTTTACGTGGCCATCTGGCGAATGAACCATGCTGCATAGAAACTTACAGGTTTACAGGTTTACACAGTTTTCATCATTACTCTCATCGTCATCATTATCATCATCGTCGTCGTCGTTATCATCACGCTTATTCAACGCCGAAAAATAGAATCCCATAGCCTACTGAGAGTTGTTGGACACTGACTGATTGAAAGTGAGTTTAATTAAATTCGCCTATCACATAAAATTTTTATATGAAATTCATATAAGCGTTCCTGTTGCTACAGGTAACGCTGGCAGGATTTTCGTTCTCGATTCAAACAGTAAATTAGAGAAAAATGCGGGTAGATCAGAAGCAACAACTTGTCAAACAAAAGGAAGAACAGCACCTATTAATCGGTAGCGTTTAACGCCTGTAAAGGCCCATCGTCATCATGATCATCATCATCATGATTATCACGATCATCATGATCTTGACCATGATCATTATCACGATCATGATCATCGTCATCATTATCATCATTATCATTATCATCATCATCATCATCATCATCATCATCATCATCATCATCATTAGATCATATGAGTGGCGTGCACCTCGCTAGAGAGTTACTGTTTCCGTGACTTTGCCATCAGTTCGGGTCTTCGGCTCGTTTCCATCCGTCTGGAATAAACTCCCAGCAGAAATATGACAATTATCTGATCCATCATACGAATTCACCATCACATTACCCCCTTGCAATCCCTATGAAGGTCTTCCACTCAAAACAACTGAAAGCATTCCTCTTCAGCAGATCCTATCCTGATTTCTCTTCTTCCCATTATCTATCCTGCATATCCAATTCCAAACACCACCCACAGCAGCCGTCTGATTGTCCGCCTGCATGACTCTTGGATCTTGACCTGGAACCGAACCCTTCTTGGCTATTGATTTTGTTTTGACTGAGCGCCTGTGAATAAGCTGGTTCCCGCGACTTAGCTTTTGTTGGACGCTGTAGAAATCTCGAGATTACGATAACGATAATAATTAGCGAATTCGTTCTTGAATGCGTTTAAGCCACAAATGCCAGGTTATGGTTCCTTTTGTAGCGTTGGTGTTGTATCTCGATATGTAGTCTGTGGCTTCTTGAACGATGAAGTGTAGCTGCGCATGCGCTTCATGAATCCTCAGTTTGTTCCTTTTCTGCCGACAAACGCGTTTAATTCCTTTTTCCTAAGGTTTAAATTTACATATTTTTTGCCGCGCATAATCCGAATATTTGCCTACCCAAGGAACCATGGAATACGGCGATCGTCAGCTCAGGTGACGCCGCAATGGCTTGTTTAGCGCGACTAAGGGATGATACGAAGTTCCTAGAGACCACTTTCCCTCGAAGTCACCGTCGCTTTCAGATACTATCCGCTACTGTAGATGAGGTTTCGTGTCGGTTTATAATCGGAGGTGCAGGTGGAAGCGACCGAGCCGGGGCTGAACCCGTAGTCGAAGCCGTCGTCTTTACGGCCAATTTTAGTGTAAGGATTCCTCGACTTTTTGACTGAAGTTTTAATTTTTTTACAAATACTTAGAAAGAGAAGCTTGTAATGTACGAAATATCGGCCATCATCGATTTCCGATATGAGAACCATAAAGCAATAGTTTTTTTGTAGTGTCCCATAGGAATAAAAAAATGGGTGTAGAATTATAATGGATTTATTTAACAATTTTATCACCATTTCATACAGTTTTAAGCCACTTGTCAAAAGTAAGTCAAAATGAACACTGTATAAAAGTAATAGAAAAATTATATAGAAATGTCTGAAATTTGATTGATACAATTTCCTGTGGATTACTTATGACTTGGATTCTTGTGTCTGCTTTCACTAATCAGCATTAAAAATGAAAATTTGTTGATTTATGTTTTCATGAAATGCAGTGTTACTGCAGTTTATTATTAAAATGTTAAAATTAATTAGTAACTTCTATCACATCGGTATCTAATGAACAAGGTATGAGCCAATGATGCACTTAAGTCAAGCCACAATCGGATCAATTGCCAGGTCAGTCCACTAAGATAGAGAGGCAGTGTATGACGGATAAGCAGACTGAATGAGGCAAGTCTGAAGTTGAGCACAAAATGACACAAGCCACTGAACAGAATGAACAGATACATGAAGGGAGTTTCAGAATCTAGGTCCAACAACCTTGTTCTAGTCTTAGGCTTGACCAGAGAAAGACAGTCAGATGACCTGCTTGAATATTGATAAGTCTGGGGAATGAGGACTGATTTTAAGTATTGGGGTTGGTCAAATTCGAATGTTTTATAAGCAGCTCAGAAATGCTAAACTTCAATTTTTCTTTTAGTAACAAAACAACAGCACCAAGTATAACGCCATCATTTGGTGTAAAGTTTACTGCAGTCTTTGATGTTAAGTGTAATGCCATCATTTGATGTGAGGTGACTGAACAGTTATAAGTGGAATGTAGGAGCCTCAAAAGCAGCTTAGCTTCTGTTACATAATTAACCTACAGTGTGAGTATTTGTAGTGTATGATAATTATATGAGTATTGATAGTATGATACTTGTATATATTTACTGATAGTATATGATAGTCCTGTGAGTACTGGTAGTAGATAATTGTATGAGTACTGGTAGTATATGATACTTGTATGAGTACCATGGTAGTATATGATATGTGTCTGAATACCAATAGTACATGATAATTGTATATATTTACTGATAGTATATGATAATTCTGTGAGTACTGGAGTATATGACACTTGTATGAGTACTGGTAGTATACGATAGCTGTGGTAATTTTATGTAGGAGTCTTACCCGCAGACTGCTCCGATTTGGTTCACGGAATCGGAAATTAGTCCGATTGCTGCAATTTTAGAGAAACTGTCGGACACATCGAAGGGTAACTACAATGTAAGTCCTTTCTATAAACCACAGTAATTGTAACTGTAATCGCAATTTGTATAGCACCCCGGCAAGAGAGAAACTACTCAGAATTTCTAAGTTATGTCTGATACATACAAACAATAATAAAGATAAGGGATTGGGGTGTTGGGTAAAGATAGCCCATCACAGGCTGATGGGTGCCGTGCATGAGCAGATTTAAACTTATTTCTGAGACTTGGGTGCATTTTTAAACTTACAAATGCCCCCTGCTCTCTGCAAAGTTGTCTTCTGACAATTTCTCAAATAGTGCTTTAATTGCATACTTTGTGATCAGGATATGTTCTGACTTAAAGGTGGTGCCAGCTGTTTGAGCATCATTTATGTATAGAATTGTGGTTCTTAACTATTTAAAGGTAATGGAAAAATTGAGAAACAAATCTCTGGGAAATGGTTAAGTGGTAATTCCTAAGCCTATGATGACTGGTACTTTTGTTTAAAAAAATAGTAAAGAAACAAATTTGTACATGCAGTATCTTCAAAAACTTGTAAGAAATATGCAATCTTGTATTGTTTTGTTTCTAGTTTGAAACTTTTTTTAGAGAAAATATCGGGGTCCCCATTTTTCCCCAAATTCACTCCTCTTCAGTATAGGATCATTTATGTGTTCCCAAACCTATAGCAAAATTTGCTTTTGCTTGACCCATCTACCATCTACATTCAGCGTAAAAGTTGTGAAGAAATATGCATTGCATAGATCTGTAAGTGATTACAAAGAATTTTAGCAAAATTTTTAAAATGGTGTTAGATTTTTTAACTGCATCCTATCAAAGATTTTTACATTTGTGGGCTTCTGCAAAAGCACAAAATGTGATTGTTGCTGCTGCTGTTTTCCTGATTTTAGTTTTTATTCAGTTTTTTTCTAGCCATGTTCCTTTTGAATCTTAGGGGCTGCTTTTGATGAGACAATTCTAAGTAAGTAAGTAATCTTTATTAGCATGAGACAGTCACCCACACTTTGCAAGCAGCAATACATGTAATGCAGTAAGAAGAGACCATTTGATGTGTAGCTAGGAAACGCATGTGATAAATTTGCCTCCATGTTATCATATATGCAGTTGAACACTGTAGTTTGAGTATTAAGTGTCTTGCAAGCGATGAGATTATTATTATTATGTCTTCACTTTGGCTGATAGATCCTTCATTAATTCTATTTATATTTTTTACTGCTTTTGTATCGTGACCTAATAAATAACAAATGACAGATGATCAATTGATAGGTACCAGGTGCTAAGGATTTGATTAGGGTCCTTAATCAGTGACCGTTTCAGGAAATGCTCAGGACGGCATTTTGCATTTCAATAAATACATTATCTCATTACCACTTAACTGCAGATGCATGGTCTAAATTATAAATATTTTTATTATGCATTTATTATGAGAGCAAGGTCTGTAAATCTGAATCTGAGGCATGAAGAAATTGTGAAGAAGGACTTGATCAGGGTCCCTACAGTAACTGTTTAAGAGAAGCCTCGAACCTGTACTCTTTGTGTTACAAGCCGAGAGCTCTATCCAATCAGCTACTGTGCCCCGTTTTGTTTTATTACTAAATATGGCTGAAACATGAACCTGCCTGCTTTTATTTGACATTAGTCTGATGCAGAGAAGACAGCATTTGTGATGGACAAAATTTTATGAAACTGTTGCTAGATTTGTAAGCAGACTCGACTGTTAATAACGGAACTCTGCCACGAGTATCGCCTACAACTTCCAGATGAAGTTCAGCGCATCGATGAGTATTTGCTCGGAAAAGTAAGCATTCTTTGCTCTGAATGTTTCGCTTTCTGTTCAGACTTAGCCTTTTCGATGTCATTATTCATTTGTCAATTTCTGTTTAGTTTCTGTTTGTTGCAAATGAAGAGTCTTTTCTCTGTCGTAATTTTAGAGCTGTTTGTTTTTCTGATATGCGTCTGGCGTTTGGTCCGGTGTTTTGCCAGCTTGGGTTCATTTTGTGAAATAAATTTTCCCATGTTGGGTCGTAATAATAACTTTCTATATGTTGAATGCGATATAGTTTGATAATTGCATGCCTCTATTAATATACTACAGTGGTTGAGCCACATGGGTCCTTCTGACTAGTGATTGAATGGATCCTGATTAAGTTTTGTTATTATACTGTAGCAAAGAGCATCTTGCTTTCTCAGTTGGTGTGTCACAAAAACAGACACTTTATGCCTCAGATTTTATCTTACGTAATGGGAGAGTAACACTGGTCTCTGAAATGATAACATCTCTGTTTTGCTATGGGCAAGTGTCGGTTGTAACAGTATGAGAGGTTTAAAGGAATTTGCAGTAACTTAATCTGTAGTCTTTATGTGCAAGAGCCTCAAACTTTGCTGAAAGGCCATGGCTGGATAATTCCCACCCAGGATGGCTCACATAGCAGGTTTTTGTGATGTTCTGTGGGCATCATTTTGCAACATAGCAATGGGCAAAATTTTTGCCTTGTTAACTTTTGTTATCAGACTGGTAAATTGTGCAGTAACACACTGTTTTTATAATATTTATGCACTACACTCATTTATTATTTAGGACCAACATAATGTAATTATGATTTACATATTTAATGAGATGGTTTTCGTAATGTAGATATCTTATGCAAAAGGCTTCATTCATGTGTAATTCTTGTCTAATAGACTCTTCCATGCATTTCACTTTAAGCTGAAGGCAATATATGAATTTTTACTGTGTTTTTGTAATACACCTGGAACTATAACACTGTGTGGGAGCAATATCAAGCACCCCTTTATCTCAATGTTATGTTATGGCGAATTTATTTTCAATCTAGGTAAATTAATTTTGGGATTCACTTTCACTGACTAATGTGTCAGAATTCATGGTATAACGAACCATGCTATAATGAGTGTCTGGTGTATAATTAAGTTATTCCATTACAGTAAATACTGTTCCATTCCAGATTAATTTTCTTTGGTAGCAATTTGCTGTACCTGGGTATCTGGGAAATGTTCAGGGTCTTTGTCTGTACCTTGATCAGCTTCTGTGAAAGTCTGATTATAATTATGTAAAGGTTTTTGGCAGTGACTTTAGGAAAACATGGGCAGTGACCTTAGGAAAACATGGGCAGGAATAAAGACATTTGGTTTCTAGGCAGTGGACTGTTAAAAATTTTTTTTTTACTTCTAGAGCCACTTAATTGTATGCTTTTGTGAAGTTGTTGAATGACTTGTATGCTGTACTTCCTGAAAGTGTCACCTTATAGCTAGTTTATTGTAGAGTTAAGTGATACTGTAAAACCAAATTAAATTTGTGTTCCCCATGTCTCATTGCATTAGCTTTATGTAGACATTTTAGGTCAACGGCCCTTACAGCCTGGGCTGTCACAAACTCTGGTCATTATGTTGAAGTGTGTTTTAATGCGGGTAATGTGGATTGCCAGGATTTTTAAAAGTTTTATGATCTTGTGCCTTTTATTCACTTAGTTTACATTTATTTACCCATCCTTCTTCAGTACCTTTTACTATATAATGTCGTATTGTATGGTCTAATTTCCTTAAAATACTGCATTTAGGAGCCATAGATAGTACTAGGCCACCATAAGGTTCTGAACATTTGTTGAAGTTGAGAACTATGTCATTGTAGTGCTGGTGTCAGCTGTATATATAAATATATATTTATGTATCAGGGATATATAAATTTCCTATAATTCAAAGATATTAAGACAGGGTTGGCTTAGTTTACCAAGTAGTTTGGAGCACAGTAGAAAAGGCAGATGGAATTTATTTGTGTTAAATCTGTTAAATCTGTTCTGTTTTGTGTTTGTCTTTTAGAATGATCAGATGGAAGTCGATAGTTCAGATGAAGACCCTGATGAATTTCACTACGAAATGGAACTCACGGAACATAGGTTGTTTGTTCTATCAGTTATCTGTTGAGTCACACAGTTTTGCAGTCAGTTGCTTAATCGTTTTCACCTAATAATTTAACAATTCCAGCCCATCCAGTTCACTGGCATTCGGTGGAGTACGCCTCCATATATCAATCTAGCACAACTGTTCATGAAAATGAAACATTGCAAGTGTAACATTGCAAGCTGTATAACTTTCAAAACACTGGAGTTTCTATTTCATTTAAAGCTAAGAAAGCTTTAAATGAGTTTTACCAAAAATTGCATCTTTCAGGTACTGCATATACTAAATTCCACATAAAATCCATAATACTTCCATTGCACGACACTATACGCCATTATTTTCAGATTTTTTGCTGATCATAGTGGTATGAATAACTCAAAACCCACCATGTGGTCCCTTTTCATAGACTGAATCACATATGGACATTTTCCTGACTTTTTCTGACTACCTCTATTTTTCTGTAGTGAGTTGCAGGCAAAGGAAGATTCAGATGGAATTGACACGGAACACCTTATGACTCTTGAGAAACTGAAGCAATCACAGAGACTCGAATTTGAGAGGGTATGTGACTTGACTTAGGAATCGTCTACCACAAAAGGCCCGTATTGCAAACTCACTATCATCTTTTCAATCACTTGTTAAAACTCACTGCTTCACTCTGGCTTTTGCATGATTCCATCTTGGCCCCTAGTGAACAAAAATTTGCGCCTTAGATTCAGTTGTACCGACATTGCACACTTTACAAGTGCTTCAAATAAATAAATAAAATTGCGTTTCTTGTTTAGTTGTGTGATGATGATCATTCATTCATTCAGAGCATTTATATGCCAACTTTTCAAAATGTCTGCTGAGAAATGCTTTATGCTAGGCCCTGATAAAAATAACAGTGTTCAATTTAGATGAAGTAACAAGGAATCTACCATTTGATTCTGTTGAGACTCTAACTGATGACGCTGTGGAGTTTTATAGTTTGTAGCAGATGTCTCTTCTGAAAACAAATCATTAAAGTTCAGTAACTTGTTTGTTTGTTCAATTTTGTATTGGGTCAGGTTATGTATCAGCTTGAAGTTATGTTTGCTCAAATACTAAAAAGGATGACATTGTTTAGTATATTTCCAAAACATACATTGAATTGTGAAAAACTGTCATAAGTTACCTTTGTGTGTATGTATTAATGAGATGTCATTCTAAGTTTCACTGAGGAAATGGACCTGACTATCAAAGCAGGCCATGATGTTCACAGGTGAACCTTGGTATGGTTAGCTAACCCAAAGGAAAGTGGGAAATTTACAATTGTTTCCTTCAGTGTAATATCTAACAAACTGTTCAGCTGTTGAATTGCTGTTGTATCTGCCTTTGAGCATAAATATAATGCACAACGAAATTCATGTCTTCCTACAATAAGTTCATTTCTTTCCATAATTTTATGACTTCTATAGGGCTGTACAAGCAGTCCATCAATGTTTTTGTCATCGTAGTCATTGTTTTTTGCATATTCAAGAACACACACTTTGTCATCAGATTTATCACTTATATCGCACCAGGATTACACTCACTAACTGAATTGCATTCCAGAACTGCACTCAGGACATCAGCTGCAATAACACTTTACCGTTTTTTTGTTACTTTTGCCCCTTGCTGTTTTCTCGCTACCAGATCGGAAGTTGCCCGTGAAAATTCATGTAGCCCTTGAAGCTATAACCTAGTCTGTGTGCTGCACTGCAATACACCACGCCAGCACTAGACCTAAGTCAGTCTGTTTACACCATTATGTTTACACCAGTATGTTTGCACCAATATGTTTGCAACAGTATGTTTACAACAGTATGTTTACAACAGTATGTTTACAATAGTATGTTTACACCAGTGAGTCAGTATGTTTACACCAGTATATTTACACCAGATTATAGCAGCATGATGGCGCAGGCATTTTCTGCTGGGCGCCAGATTTATCCGGTGTGCAGCGGTTAGTGAAGTCATAGTGTTGTTTTTCTATAGGATTGGTTTGAACTGGGCTGGTTTATTTTGCTAGGGTTCCGTTTCTGGGTCGGTTCAAGCAACTGATCGGCTGATGAAGGAACTACGAGATATCTATCGGTCGAGTAGTTTCAAACAAGGTATAGCAGCTTACAGTGCACATCTATGGTCCTTTAACTTGGGTTTCATTTTGTGAGTAAGAAAATGTCAGTGCAACCTGTTAATAAAGATTGTATGGCTATTGTAATTGGTTTTCTGTAGCTGTGGATATGAATTGTGCATGCGCAAATAGTTTATGTGCAGTGTGTAAGAAAGTTGTTGTTCCTTTTTGTTACTTTGTTTTGCTGTCAGAGTGTCAGAAATGAAAAGGAGGTTATCAGCATTCTCTCTCAGTTGAAAATTCAGGTTTCTGGACTTGATGTGCTGTTAGATTTTTTATGAATTCATATTGTTTGGCTACGTCTACAGTACTCAGATCTTCGTGACTGCAGTGTAGCCGTGCAGCTGTGTAGCTTGAGGGAATGTTGGAGGTGAACTCTACATGAGTTAACATGTCTTTTGGATTTTAGAGAACAGTCATTGTTCAGGATATGGCCGTGAAGGTTTGACTCAGTTCAACCGTGGGATTGTATGCAATCAGTTTAAACTCGGGTTACAAATAGACTGACATGTTTGCTGCTTCACTGCTGAACTATCTCTGTAACGTAATTATAATATGTGCCAATGTACTTCCTGTAAAGTTACTTCTCAAAGCAGCTACTGTTTTCAGTTTTCTTTTCCCTGAATGACTGATGAATATGTTTGATTTTGTGATTTAGGCATCTATTCAGTGGATCTGGTTAACGATAGCCTCTATGAATGGAATATCAAGCTGTTCAAGTGAGTTGTTGCTCAGCCTAAATACAGCATTAACTTGTAATTATCAACATTTATATAGCACCTCTGCAAGGGAAACTCCTTAGAGCTTCAATAGTGTAGATGCGTAATGATTTTTGGACGTGTGTGTAATATTCTGTTGTCATTATGATGTGTAAAATGCTTTCCGATACAGAGTGGCATAGCAGGTGGCACTGTAGCCGATTGCCCTTGCCTTTTGTCTCAGTGTGTGGGGTTCAGATCTCAATGTTACTTGTCAAGCTGTGTATGTGTCAGGTGAGATTGTCCAGTTGTTGTCTTTATATTTCAGCCTAAGTATCCATGAGCCCCAAGCACCATTCGACTGGGGTCTAATGTTTGCAAAGGCATATAATAAATAAGCAATTACTAGTCTCTTGCACTACTTTTGTTCAAATGTTCTGTTCTTAATGACATTTAACATCATCAAGGCTAGCATAGAGAGCGCCATTGTGAGGTTCTTTAAAGGCACTGTATCAAGTTTTTTGTTACATTACATTACGTGGGCAAAATGTCCTTTATGTTGCCTTTTCTAAGCAACTTTTTTGTTCTCATATTATTTGCCAGATAGCACCAGCATTCATTTAAACATGAATGTACAGCCAGACCATGCCTCTTGTTATAAATAGCTGACTTTATCTTACATCTATGTATGTTTAATGTAACTGTTGCCTTTTATAGGACGTTTATTGTTTAGATGTGATGTGTTCTAATTTTGGCTGACAACAGGGTTGATACGGACAGCGCCCTCTACAATGACTTAGCTGCTTACAAGAAGGAAGGCTTCGATCACATCCTCCTCAACTGTACTTTTAAGGTGATGGAGTTTTCAATTTTTAATTCCTCATGCAGCTCTTCTCTGCTTTCACAGCTTTTCCTAATTTCTATCATGGGTGGAGATTGTTTTCTCTGCCTACTGGTGACTCAAATCTAGACAACTGTTTGCAGAAGATATAAACTAGGAAGTAAGTAATCTTTATTAGCATGAGACAAGTGCCAATACTTTGCACCAACAGTGGATATAAAACAGTAAAAAAGTAACACAGTGTGAGTAAAAAATGATGCAGTATTATTAAGAGTTTAAAAATCGAACTTTATGTATATCTAACAGGAGACGTTTCCATTTGAGCCACCATTTGTTCGAGTCATCCACCCGGTTATTTCCGGCGGATATGTGTTGGCTGGTGGCGCCATCTGTATGGAACTCTTGACAAAACACGGCTGGAGCAGCGCCTACAGCCTCGAATCACTTATTCTCCAGATCGCGGCCACTCTTGTCAAAGGAAAGGCGAGGATACAGTTCGGTGCTGCCAAGGTAGGCCACAGATTCCCAGCGTTCTTCAGTCGATTTCAGTTCAGCATTACATGTGCAAAGTTTTAAGTCAGCAGGAAAGTGAAGGGATGAATTAATAGGCAAGCATTTGTGGTGTATTGGGGAATTGAAAGGTCATGTCCTACGCATTCATTTTGATTTCAGAACCCATAACTGGCTAACTCCATCTCAGATTCACACATTTTTAGTGACTGTGTGAGTTTCAAATTTCTTAATAATAGTAATAATTATCATAATAATAATAACCTGTAAGATTTTATGTTTGCTCTTTTATATGGCAAATGAGTTTATGTCACAAAGTAAACAGCTACCAAAAGGCTAACATTTGTAGATGTATTTACTGGGCTTGAATAGCTTTTGACTGATTTCCTTATCCCGTGCACCATTTTATTGTGTGATTTGACACAACTTTCTTAAATTTGCCATTGTTTTCTGTTTGATTTTTTTCATTCTTAAGTAACTAACTAAGTAATTAATCTCTTTGTGTAAGACAGTGCTCACATTTGGCAAGAAAAATATGTGATTTACAAGAAAAATACATGCAACCCAGCACAGAGTAGCACAATAAACAGTTTAAAAAGTCTAACTTTATATACAGTTTGAGAGGAACTTAGCTTTGTACACAGTGATTTTACAAATGTTACTTTACATTTAATTAATAGCAGTACACTGGTAATTTTTGTTCTTTTAGACACAGTACAGTCTGGCTAGAGCTCACCAATCTTTCAAATCGCTTATTATGATACACGAGAAGAATGGTTTGCATACATTTTAAAATTTATTATTTACCTCTGACACTTGTTCATTGCCTCTGTTAGTATCATCGTCATAGCTGCTGCATAAATGGCCACGTTCATACGAGTGAACTTGTTCTTTACAATCTATAACATCGCCTAGACTAGTGAGGAGCACCTTTAATATAATCTTAGTTTATTAATATCGAGATGTGTATGCACAGACATGAATGCATAAATAGGGAACAGCTTGGCACTCTGAATACTAACACAGTAAAAGTTAAACAGTGCCAAGTATGTTAGTTGGAACAATGGACCATCAGGGCCAACTCGGCTCATCGTCCCTCTGAGGTTTGTAAACTAGTATGAATGGCAGTTTGGACATTTCAGGTGTCCTGTTCAAATGCTGCAGTTTCTTAGTACTGTAGCCGAATACTCTTATAATCTTGATGCCAACCTTTGGAGGAGTGTCTTGATTATTTATTTATTTATTTAAGGCACTTATTACATGTGCAAACTCAGGAAATCTAAATGTGAGGCACGGATGTGTGTTTGCTGGGGAGGGGTCAAGATGGAGTTATGCAAATTCCGAAATTCCGGAGTTAAATAGTGAGTCCTGACAATTGATTTACATCATGAAAGCAAATTGGCAAGTCAAGCCTTTTATGGTAAAAGATTCCAGATTTAGCAGCGTCTGAACAAACATTTTACCTTTTGTGCAGTGATCTTACCATTTACCTTTGACGTGCATAATGCTTTCAGTTTATAATACCAATAATCTGGGTTTTGCTGTCGCTAATTCTGTAATGCCGTAACTTCTTTCCAAATTGAGTTGCTTTCGCAGTTTTGTGAGTGTCGGTCGCTTCTGTTGAACAACAGACTGTCACAGACCTTTGAAAACGCGTCGCAGCCATTGGATTAGATGATGTAGCTTGGAGTAAGCTTATGTTTCTCAGATGATCCAAACTTAAGATCTGAATATTTCTTTGTGAAGATCATGATAGAACTGTGTACTTGGCTGGAGATGTTAGTACTTTTTAGTATTTACAGCAATCTTGAAGTATCTGTGTACTTAGTTTTGGTGTTTGTGGCATATGTGAGGTCTGTGTACTTGTGTTTCTAGGCTGGTTCACTCCTCCGAAAGAAGACGGATAAATGCCTTAGGTGGAGAACTGAAGAGCTGGAGCAGAGAGTGTCACGAACTGTTTCTATGACAGTCTGATCTAGGACTGTCTGCTAATTCATTATGTCTTTGTATATTTTTGTGCCAAGAATGTGTACAAACATTGTTTCATTATGTTTTTCAAAATTTGCATGACTGCGCTTTGTTAGCGGACAGCATCTCATGAAGAATCTGGCCAGGTGGGTGCCACTGAAGATTGATGTTCCCACAATTCAAAGATTGTCTGCTAACCTGAACTAGAGTCTGCATCAAAATTAACTTACAAACTTGCTGAGTATAAATAATAATTTAAACAAGGACTTGTTTCAGATGAAGATGTATTGCTGCATATTGATGCAGTTTATTGCTATTAATATTTTTATTACTTTTGTCATATTTAATTTGCTAATTTTCTAGACTAGTTGAAATTGAATGTTTTTTCGACAGCAACTGATGATAGAGTGAAAATTATGGTGTAATTTCTGCATAGTTATACGTGAAAAATGCTTCTATGAAACTTCTTAGTAACCACTAATGATCAGTAAAATATACTATGGTGTAGTTTCTGCATAGTTATACGTGAAAAATGCTTCTATGAAACTTCTTAGTAACCACTAATGATCAGTAAAATATACTAATAATCACTAAAATATACTAATAATCACTTAAATATACTAATAATCACTTAAATTTACTATCAATCACTTAAATATACTGTACTAATAATCACAGAAATATGATGATGTTTGGATAAAATAGAACCTGTAGGTGTATACATGTTCTTACATGATAAAAGATCTGCTCTTCTCTGATTTCAGTCTGGAACTTTTGCAGGAACAGAGACTTTCTTAACCAATAAATAAATAAATGTGTGGCCCGCTGTTCAAATAGGTGTTTGGTCGTTTTGGAAAACAGTTCTGTGGTGATGTTATTAGTGAAGAGATGTAAGGGAAAATTTCTGCTTGTGATGTGTCATTGTTAAGTTGCAAAGTATTTATTGAGTGAAAGCAGGTTGTCAGATGACTGAGAATCTAATTTAGCTTTTTATTTGGTGTTTTTTTATGTTTGAACTGCTCAGGGGATCTGGATTGGTTGTGATAAGGTTGACGCTGGACGAGCTTAAAAATGTTGGAATCAGCTTTCGATCAGTACTTGGACTAATCTAATAATGCCAGTATTTTAGTCTCCACTGCTGCTTTCAGTTGATCATAATCAGGATGCTTTTGAAAAGGAGCCTTATAAATGTCGATTACATCACACTGCTGCATTTGTGGCCATAATCTCTGCGAATGAGTGCTTCCGTTAAATTCCTTGCATGCAGTACCTAACAAATCTTTTTAAAAGCTGCTTTAATGTGCTTCCATCAAAATTTCACATGGCAGTATCATACAACATAGAAGCAACAAGATAATATGAGTTGTAGAGCCCCATACCTGATACTTCTTCAAGCTTGATGAGAGAGTACCTGATTGCATGACCCACTACACAGTTGGGGCTTTTTACTTGTGCTTTGTTTAACCTGGACTTTGTTAGAGCTGATTCTTTTCAGTCAGGCTGTAGTTTAACACGAGACATAGTCCACTTATGGCCAGTGTCTTTATGATGAAAACTTCAATTTAATTGGGAGACGCATTGTATTCTTTGTGCGCAATGTAATTGGATGTTTACATTGCAGAACTTTAAGCCACTCAGAAGTAGTGGCAGCTCATTCGCTGATGTTATTATTTTGCTTTCATTATTTAATTCCAGTATTTTTCAATTGCTGAAATATGTAGCTGATCGTTGTTATCAATGATTAAGGTAGAAACTGTTGAAGAACTGATTTGTGACAAGAGGCCCTGTATTACACAGAAGCTGATTTACAACTTTGCTGCAAAGATCTTGTACTGAATGTGTGTGGTTTTACAACTGAGGACATATGCTGTAGACGGCTGTGTATGACAAGACTTGGCTGTGAGACCAAGGACTTTGTGTTATAGAAGGTCTTGTTTTGATTATAAGTCGCTTTGAAATTGAGAGCTATGTTCTAACTTTGGCTATGTTCAGTTCATTTAAAGGTTTCTGATTTCTGCTGTAATAGGTGACAGCGGCCAAGTGTTTGGCAAATGTTTTTCTGCGTTTTGAATGCCTCTCTGCTTAAATATCACATCTGTAATTTTTGTGTTTCACTGATTTGCTGTCTACACTTCCTCGTTTCATGTCAATGTTCTCTTAGGAAATTGTGGACACATATTTACTGATTACTGCGTTGGATTTTATTCAAACTTACTGAATTTTTTGCTCAGGAGGTAAGTTGGAATCTGGCTGTTTTTAATACAAGCATACTGATTTGACATTTTGATTTCATCTGTTGCATTACATCGGCTAATGAAATGAATGCTGAAACCTTTATTTCTAGCAATCCAGTTGCTTTAATGCCGGGCTACAGAAATTGAACTTCTAAAGCTATTGAAAATTTATTGATTATTTGTAAGTCTTTATAAGTTAATGAATGTCAAAAAGTAATTGAGTAATTATTAATCTCATATTTTGTAATTAGTTAGTTAACACCTGGAAAATTAGTGTAGTTGATGTTGCTCCAAAGGTGTTTACTTAGAATTATTCTGAGCTGATTTGTTGTTGGTAATATATTTATTTTAACTTCTAAGTAGCAGATTTCTTGCAGGTAATAGCTCGATTAAGTTCCAGTGTAGTTGGTATTTTGATGAATGAACAATAAGCGCATTATGTTAGAAGATTGCTTCCGCTGTGTTCTTCACAATGCGAATATTTTCGAAGTTCAACAGGTTTGGCTTCTGCCTTGTAATTTTCTAACATGAATATTCACAGGTTTAGTGTAGTTAGGTACCTCATATTTTGGTAGTTATTACTCGATATTTTGGTGAATAACCCCCTTTCACAAATTGTTAAAGTCCAAGATTTTTATATATCTTCAAGCTGTGGTTTAGTGAACTGTGGGTTAATTGGATTTCCGCTTGTTTATTGTGTTTTGTGTTTTCTGCTATTGTGCTAGTTCATTCTCCTACAAAATCCAATTATTTTCTTTATTCACTGGAAGTTTGTGTTGCTTCGTAGCACGCAGTTGCCTACACAGCAGGGTGCTGTAGCCGTCGGTTGGGTTGTCTGTCTGTGTGTGCATTTGTTACTGGACGATGGTCAATTAAGGATGACCACAAAGAGGGAGGGGTCACCTAAATGCGGACAAGGAGTTATGGAGTTATGTCCAGTGTGGATGTCCATTTCTGATTTCGACGCATAGTAATCGTAAGCTTGAGAGTTCTACAGCGCCCAGCGAAAGCTAAGTGCCGAAACCAGTCTACTGTCAGTCTTTCAGTCAAAACCAAATCAAAGGCAGGAAGAGTTCATTTCCAGGTCAGGAAGTCCTAATGCACACAGATTCAGATAAAGAGAGGGAGGGGTCCAAAGTAAATCATTTTTTCGGATGCCTTTTATGGACGACCCTGTTTTTCCAGAGTATAGTTTGATGCAACGGATGTCCATATGAGTTCATTTTAGCAAGAAAGAATACACTCGCTTTTCGTGAAATGACATCAATACGGACTGTTATCTGAGCTTGCAAATTAGGGTCAAAGTTCGAAAGTCTGTCACGCTATCTAGCAATTAACTGTTTAGCATTTAGCAGCCGAGCTTTAATTTTTGCCTGTGATTGTCATTTCCTTGTTTCTGTTCACTTCAAATACTTCAAAAGATTCTGAAAATGTGGATCTCGACTGTTGTTCTGTTCCGTGGGTTGTTCTGTGGAATGGGCGATGCTTTGAGGTGACCATCGATTGATGCTTTGTGCATTGCGGTAGCGGCGCTATAGAAGTTTTCGAATTAGTTTAGATGACAGTTTGTTTACACGTTGTTGTCCTGTAAAATTCAGTTGTTTCAGTAATAGCAGTCGGCTTTTCGTTTTACTGTTCACCTAGATTGGGTATTTTCACAGAGGTTTTAATTGTGCCGTCAATAGCACCAATAAGCCGATATTAATAAGGTGGTGTCCTCTAAGGACGTCCTCAAAGAGGGGAGGGAGGAGTCGGACAAATGTCTGTAGGATAGCCTCATCTATTGCCTTAGTACTTGGAGCGCGGATGTCCGGAAGGGGGTGGGGAAGGGTATTGCCAAATGGGGATAAGGGATAGAGGGGTACATTGGTCCACAAAGGACGTCCGCAGAGTGGATGGAGGGTCACCCAAATGCGGATTATTTTAAGAGGATGGGGTTTTGCCAGTTGTGGACGTCCAAATCTAATTTGCTACGAAGTTATTTCAGCACATCCTGTGCCGTAAACACCAACTTAAGTAGGACAACAGTCTGTATTGCATTGGACCTTATTAGAGGCCCTTTGTTGTATGCGGCAGTATTATTATTAATTATTATTATTATTATTATTATTAATTAGCAACTTCTAATGCGCCAGTGTCTAATGCACAAGGCATCAACCGATGGCACACCAAAACCAAGCCACAATCAGGTCGATATCCAGGAGGTCAGTCCGCACGACAGAGAGGCAGCCTATGGTGGATAAGCAATTTGAAACAGGTAAGTTTTAAGTTGAGAACGAAATGACAGGAGCGACTGAGCAGAACGAACAGACACAGGGAGGGAATTCCAAAATTTTGGTCCAGCAACCGAAAATGCTCGTTTACCAAGAACAGTTCTAGCCCAAGGTATGACAAGAGAAAGACAATCAGATGACCTTGCAGAATAATGGTAAGTCTGGGGAATAAGGATTGATTTCAGGTATTGTGGTTGGCCATAGTTCAATGTTTTATAAACCGTAAGTCCTAATTTGAAACAAATCCTTTGCTGAACAGGAAGCCAATGTAAAGATTTAAGCACAGGCGTTATATGCTCATATTTAGAAGTATTTGTTATGGCTCTAGCCAAGGAGTTCTGAACTCTTTGGAGTTTCTGCATGTTTGATTTAGTGATACCAACAAGAATGGAGTTACAATAGTCAAGACGACTGGAGACCAATGCGTTAGCTAAGGATATTCTGGAAGACATGGGGACATAATGCCTAATTCTGCGTATGTCTCGAATATACATATATGATGACTTACAAATACCATTTACATAGTTTGTGAGGGACATGGTTGAATCAAAAACAACACCCAAGTCACGAGCAGTATCAGTCATCTCAATCAGTGAATCACCCAGTTTTACAGATTTAAGCCATTCGAATTTCTTAAGTTGCTGAGGAGTGCCAAGCAGTAGAAATTCAGTCTTCGAGGGGTTAAGGAGAAGTTTATTTGCTGCCATCCAAGACTGCAGCTCTTCAAAGGCATCAGACAACAGCTGCACAGACGAGTGACAAGTCAAACTGTCAAATGAGATGTAGATTTGGGTATCATCAGCATAGAAATGATATCCCAGTGAATGATTGTCTAGCAGAGTACCTAGAGGTGTGGTGTATAATGTAAACAAAAGAGGACCAAGTACAGAACCCTGCGGAACGCCACAAGTCAACGAGGCACTAGCTGAATAATGTCCATTTAAATATACAGATTGAGTGCGAGGGCTGAGGTAAGTAGCAAACCAGTGTAGGGCAGGACCAGAAACTCCAAACCAATGTTGAAGACGATGCAAAAGGAGAGAGTGGTCGACAGTATCAAAGGCAGCAGACAAATCAAGGAGAACAAGTGCAGTCACCTTACCCTTATCCATGGAACACATGATGTCATTATGGACAGCAAGCAGGGCAGATTCTGTTGAATGAAATTTACGGTAAGCAGACTGAAATGGAGAAATTAGTGGGTTGGAAGAAAGGTGAGCTTGCATACGATTCAAGACTACCCGTTCAAGAATTTTAGATATAAAATTCAAAGTTGAGATGGGTCTGTAATTAGACAGCTCACTTGGATCGAGAGAAGGTTTCTTTAGCAGAGGATGAACTATGGCATGAGCAAAACCAGAAGGAAAGGATCCCTCAAGCAACGAGAAATTGATTATTGACGCAATGGTTGGACCAAGGACATCAAAACATTCTTTTAGGTAAGAAGTGGGAATGGTGTCTAGGAGAGAGGTTTTGTCAGGTGAAGAAAATATGAGTCTGCGGACCTCCGCAAGAGTTGTTGGCAGAAAGTAATCCAAGACTGGAGGAGAAGAACTAGGAAGAAGAAATTTATCACATAACAAATAACCACTAAATTTCAGCCTTATACCAGAAATCTTATCAGCAAAAAAGGTCAAAAATTTACTGGCTAGCTCTTGGGTAGAACAGAACACGCCAAAAGATGAATTTAATTTCTCCCTGTGTAGTAATTTATTCAAAGCCATCCACAGAGTTTTTGGAGATGTAGAACTTTCGGCAATTAAGTTAGTTAAATATTCTGATTTTGCTGAAGAAACAAGTTTACGCACAAGTTTACACTGTTGCTTAAACCTACTGAGATCTGAGGGAAGTCGAGAGTGGCGCCACCAACGCTCTAACCGACTTCTGTGACGCCTAGCATCGGAAATGGCAGAGTTGAACCAAGGCTGTGGTGTGCGCTCTACTACTCTTTTAGAACTAAAAGGAATTTGTCTGTCAAGGAGCTCAGATAAAGTAGACTGGAACTGCATAGCCAGTTCACTAGCAGTTTGTGCAGGAGATAACCACAATGGAGATGTTAAGACATCATGCTTCAACTTGTTTAAATCAATTTTATGCCAAGGACGAAATTTAATTGTTTTATAATTTGAGGGTGGTTTAAAAGGGAAGTCAAATTTTGAGGAAATTGCAATATGATCTGATAAATACGACTCAAGTGGCGAGACAGAATGAAGTGATTTTGAGTCAGAACGAGTTATCAAAACATCTAAGGTGTGGCCTTTATTATGTGTAGGAAAGGTAACAAGTTGTTTCATGTCAAACCCTTCTAACATATCAAGAAATGATGAGGAATAATGACCAGCTGTATCAATATGAATATTAAAGTCACCCATAATAACTATTTCAGAGGGAGAGGAAATTAAATATTCGAGTAGTGGCTGGAATTCATCAAGAAAATCAGTCAAAGAGAGGGATGGGGGACGATAAATATTTACAAGTAAAACCTGTTTGTTGCCAGAAATGAGCGTAGCAGCTAGGGCCTCAAATGACTTGGGTGTAGGAATAGGCAAAATGAATTTACGTAGTGGCAGATATGACTTGAAAAGAAAGGCGAGCCCTCCGCCTTTGCCGCTGCACCGAGGCTCATTCAGCATAGTGAAGGTTGGGGGAGTAAGATCAGAAATGAATCCAGGTGTGTCACTGGGCTGGAGCCACGTCTCAGTAAGAGCAAGTATGTGTAAAGAATTCTCACAAAGAAAATTATGAAGGACGGCAGCTTTACTACGAAGGGAACAAATGTTTAATAGACCAATATCCAAATTTTTAAGTCTAGCAGGTCCTGGATTGATTTCAACATCACCAGCCAAAAGAAGCAACAGAAACAAATACATAGACAACCCATGACGTGTCGTTGAAGATGTTTTACATGAATTTACATTTAACCCACGACGGAAAATAATGTTAGGGGAATTGCATAGTAGCAGAACGTATGGCCGAATTGAATAAGCAGTACTGGGAATCAGATAGTATGAATGAGCTTGAGCCAAATTCTTGAATAGACCAAACCGTAAGGACGCGTGTGTAAAAGTGATACTCTTGTCTTCCCCAGATTTAGCAAGCAGGACCAGTATGAACACAATACAGTACCAAAGCAAACAGCGTAACGAGGCACCCATAATACGAGATAGAATTGAAGTTACAAGAAAACCAGAAGCTTGAACAGCTTGAACCATGCAACAAGTAAGAAGACGTGACCTAATTAGAGAAGACAAGCGAAGAATCTTCAGTTCATGGGCAACTCATGAACACAGAAAACTAAAGCGTGCCAGCCGGGTTAGTGTGGAGCTATACCAAGACAATTTTAGAGAAGTGGAGGGAGCTTGTTGCATGGAACGAAGCCAACATCAGCCGATAACAGCGTAAACATAGAGCGATAATAGAGGGTGTTCGATAAAAGACAATTTTATCGAACTATAAATAAGAGAAATTGAAGAGCGATACTTATCTCAAAATCCAGACAATTTTAGTAAACTTAATGACTATATACGTTTAATAATTAAAACCAGAAACCACGGAAATTAAATTAAATCACAATATAATTTCGAAAATTGCAGTATCATAAAACCCCACCCAGTAGCACCATTTGCCGCGCAAGATAAACGGATAGCCTCATCTATTACCTTAGTACTTGGAACGCCGCTGTCTGCAAAGGGGGATGGGGAGGGTATGACCAAATGGGGACTAGAGGGCAGAGGGGTACAAAGTAGGTAATTTGTTTCGTACGGTTTTTTGGACACCCCATGTATCCATTAGACACTGGCGACATAGAACTATATAGTTAATAAATTATAATTAATGGATGACCCCACGTAGTTTTTGCAGTATAGCCTGTGCCTTAACACCAACTTCAGTCAGACAACAGTCTTTACTGCATTGAATCATCTCTAGCGAACTTTGGCTGTGAACAGCCTAAGATATGGCCTACCATGCAGTGTATATGAGTCTGGGTAGCGAGCTTTAATAGTCGAATGCGTATTTGAAGGAGACTGGTTCTCACCTGCACTCGTACTGGAATGGATACTAGCAGACAGGAACCATTATATGATTATTTGTTTTGCTCAATGTGGCTGTGTCAAAGTACCCACCCCGAAGCACAGTTAGCCCCGAGTGAGGACATCTGCCAAAGGGAGGGGTCCAAAGTAGGTCATTTTTGCCGATGTCCTTATGGACTACCCTTAAGTGGCTGTCTGCTTCCGTCGATCCTCCCCTCTCTTCCCTATCGCGTTCTGCTCCTGCAGTCTACTTCCTGTAATGCCTTAGTATCCCTCTGCATGACTTTCTTGGCTTGATTCCAAATTATTCTGACCTGGCTCTTGCAGACTTGATTTCATATGGCGCCGGTGATTAACCACCACTGAAACGTTATATGTAGGACATATAAAGCCCATGTGAGAATATTCCCATATGGGTTTCATATGTCCTACATAGTTACACGTGTACGCTTATGTCGAACATATAAAGCATTTATGAGAATATTCTGATAATGGACTTCACATGTACTACACACGACGTTGCTATTGTGGAAGCCGGTCTCGCAGACGCAGCTTTTTGGGTTCTAGGACAATAACCCCCTGGACAATTACCCCCCGGACAATTACCCCCCATGCAAATAACCCCCCGGACAATTACCCCCCGGACAATTACCCCCATGCAAATAACCCCCCGGACAATTACCCCCTACACTGATATATTAATTATAGAAATATACAAATAATGTATATTAATCATACAGTTTATATATTAATTTATTAGACATATATTGGAGAATCATGCAACGTTACAGCATGAAATTAAATGTGTAACAGAAAATGCTGTTTATTGTTTATTAGTTTATTGAACTTAAAAGGAAAGGTTGTGAGCTATTCCACGTAGATAGTCAAGAACATTGCGCTCATTGTAGTTGCTAATGACGGCCAAAATCCGTGCATTGGAGTCAGCAATTTTTAGTTTAGCTTTACATTCTGCCTTGTTACGCCTCTTTTCGCACTCAAACGACACTACACCATTTGCTAATTTTTTCTGCTTTACGTATACATAACCTTCAAAACTAAGTTTATCTTTTCCTCTTTCAGATTTTATAAATTCCATCATGGATAGAAATAGATCAACTTTTTAAACTTTGTATTTCCCATTTCTATTATATAGTAGTTGACCTCTTTCATGTTGTCTAATAATTGTCCAGTATTTAGTTTTGGATGTTTGGTAATTCTTTCATGTCTACTCTGTGCCCAGTTGTCTAATAATTGTATGTCTTTATGAATTCTGTCTTTCATGTCTACTCTTTACTGTATAGGGGGGTAATTGTCCGGGGGGTTATTTGCATGGGGGTAATTGTCCGGGGGGTAATTGTCCGGGGGGTTATTTGCATGGGGGGTAATTGTCCGGGGGTAATTGTCCGGGGGGTAATTGTCCAGGGGTTATTGTCCTGTTACCGCTTTTTGACGCAACGGAGTTATGCAAGTACTAGCTTTTGATAAACTGAGTTTCATAATTCAGTGTGATTCCCCAAATGCACGCTTTATTGCCACCTACGACCCTATAAACAAACTGAATTTTTAGCACAGTCGAACTGAAAACACCAGAAACAAGTGATTGAATGCAAACTATAGGCCTAATATTCAAATCTTTTTTACCGGGTACGTTGAGCTATCGTTAAGTGACAAATCCGAAATTGCAAATTTTTTGTCAAAATAATATTTTTTACAAAAATTACAATTTAGTTGCAATAATATTTTTACAAAACCAATTTACAATTTAGTTGCAATAATATTTTTACAAAACCAGTAAACAATTTTGTTGCAATAATATTTTTACGAAACCAATTTACAATTTTGTTCCAATAAAATTTTTACAAAACAAATTACAATTTCGGATTTTAATATATTATATATTAATATGTTATATTAATTGGTCTAACGCGCGCTGAAATCATCAGAAGCGAAGCTTTGCCATTCGGTGTAAATTTATAGTCATAAGTTCAATATAAAATTTAACAAGTTTGAATCTGAGAGAGAGAGATTTTATTGACAACCAAAAATAAAATTAGCAAATACAATTATAGTCTGTCACATACAGTGGTGCCAATGGGCTGACCTAAAAGGAACAAACAGTTCCGCTACGAAGGTCACCTATTTACATCATGGATTACAAATAGGTGACAGTATAATACTGAGTAAAACAATTAATCATCTAAAATATAAAGTAATTTTTATAATCAATGTCATTGCATAAACCTAAAAAAACACTTAACCAAGCACCAAAAATACTTAACTAAGTGCATTGAGTATATGAGATTTTAAACTGGTATAATGTTGGCAAGCTAGTAAGAACAGTTGGCAGAGAATTCCAGAATGACGGTCCACAAATTATAATACTAAACTGTCTATTAGTAGTGTGAACAGAATATTTATGATACATATGAAATGATCGTGTATAGTGACCATGCACATCTGAATTCATACAAAAGTATTGGTAGAAGTCCACAGGTAATAGATTATTTTTTAGTTTAAACATAAATAAACCTATTTGTAATTTATTAATACAATCAAAAGGCAATATTCCTTGACTATGAAAGGACAATCGAGTGCTGGTTCTGAAGGGTAGATTAAATGTAATTCTGATGATGCGTTTCTGTAGGGTTCTAAGATTAGACAGGCGAGTATGATATGTGGAAGCCCAAACAATGTTGCAATACGAGATATATGGATATATTAAGGAGTAATATAAGTTCAATAATATATTTTGGGGTAATTTGTGGCGGATACGAGAGATAGTACCAAAATTTTTGATATTTTTTTAGATATGATATTTATGTGTACTTTCCAAGTCAAATGTTCGTCAATGTGAACTCCTAGAAATTTTGTGGATGACACCTGATTTATATTTACATTATCTATTTTTATACTGAGATTACATTTAGGTATAATTTTCCTCTGTGAGCTAAATAATATAAAATTCGTTTTCTTAATATTTAGTGATAATTTATTTGCTTTGAACCATGCTGACACCATTTTTAGCTCTTCATTAATTTTATTAACCAGCAATTCAAAAGATTTGTCAGACATGAATACATTGGTGTCGTCAGGAAACAGAATAAAATGGAGTAATGAGGAGGAGTTCGATATATCATTGACATAAATTAAAAACAGTAGTAGAATCAGGTCAATGTGATCTTTAGAAATTAGCAAAATAGTCGACCGTGTAATGTGGCATGTTGCACTTCAAATGTCCGACAAGCTATACATGCCTCATCTCGTGGTTCCTTTAGCAGAAATGATAATATCTTCCGCAGTGGTTGATTAACCATACCTTCTTAACTGCAGCTGGTCTGCTGCTGTCCCTAGGCCGCAATATCAAATACTAAAATGCGGCCATTTTCTGCCAGATCACATATGGCAGACGATCACCTGATTCGTTAAGTAGGCTCCTTCTTGATGGCTTTGTGCGCTGTGCAAACAATTATACAACGATCTTTCATCTTCATCAAGGAAGTAATTCTCATATAAACGTGACTGCAGAAGCAACTGTATTAGAGTATATTAAATGATGGAGAAACAATGGCTATACTATACTGCTGCAAACACTGTCTTGTTACAAACAACCAATGGCGTGGAAAACCAGCAAATATTAGTACTGTACAACAAACTTCGCCAAAAATTTCCAGGCAGTCACATATAGTAGGTCTATATGTTTTGCTTAATATAATGCACAAGGCGTCAATCTGTTGCCACCTCAGTTGAAACCGTTGTCAATAACAGTAATCCTTTGGAGAGTAGCCTAAATACAACGTTCTTGAACTGTTCGAAAGGCAAATCCATTTCGAGACCATTATAAAAATCAGAAACAATGTTTGTCTAGCAATTTTACATGCTGTCAATTAATTGTTAATTAATACCTTCTATCATTCCATCCCGTTCAGCTAGTAATAGGAACAGGTAATAACAGGAACAAATATTAATAATAGGAATAATATGAACAGGTAGTAACAGGAAGTAATAAATTCTGCAAATGGGTTAACCTGTAGTCGCCCAAAGTACTGCAGTTGTACTTCAGCATCAGCCAACTTATGCACTGAGTCACGTCGCTTGCCCTCTGTCCTATTCACAAGACGATTTTCAGTTTCCAACTCTTCCCGTCTATAAATCGTCTCCTTTATTTCAGGTTCCAGCGCTTTCTTTTGCATTATCTCGTGTTTCCATTGTCTATGGTCGCGATTTTCTTCAGCCGCTCCCAGATTTAATTCCTTTTCCTTTAATTTCGATAACTTCTTAACATTCTCTTTCTCTTAGACTAATTGCTTCATAATTTCATCCTTTTCATTCTCAGCTAACTTCAGCTTAAATTCATTTTCTTTATTACTTCTTTCCTGCCGAAGCATCATTTGCTTAAGTTCTTCTTCAACGGATATTAACCGAATGTTTAATTTGGTTTCTTCTATTTCTAGGCGTTTTTTCTCATTTTCCACACTTTTCAGTTGTTCTTCGATCTTCTTTAGTTTTATATAATTCAATCTTTTTTCATCTTCATCGAGTTGGTTGCATTTCATTGTTATAGTTTCAAATTCATTCTTCAATTTAAGCAACATTTCTTCTAAATGTCACTGTTGTTCTGCACTGACATCTTTCTGGCATTTTAGTTCGTTTTGGACGCTGAGTAGTTCAGCCCTGAGTGCATCCGTTAGCTTAACTTGCATTGAGTATTGCTTCAATTCATCTTGCTTCTCGGAATCCTTTCTCATCAATTCTTTCTTCGCTTGTAGCAATTCTTCAAAAAACAAACTTTTGTAGAACAATGTTTAAGTTACTCGTTGCGTCATTTAAATGCAATTTAGATAAATATTTTGTGAAGCAAGCCTATTATAACTTGCACAGGGATACTTAATTAATGTCCACAAATTGTAATTGTAATATATGGAAATCAAATTTCTAGAAAGTTATTCGATTGATAATTCCAAATGTTGCTAGGCCGGTATCAGTATTAAAAGTTGGTATAGGTTTTCCTTTTTTTCTCGTTATTTTTTCTAAGTCGGTTCGGTTTCGGTTTTTATAAATATCACGAATCGATATCGGTTTTCCTTTTTTATGTGTTCTTTATGTCTTGGGTTTATAGTCCAAATTTGCTGTTGCTTAAGTTCTTCTTCAACGGATTTTAACCGAATGTTTAATTTGATTTCTTCTATTTCTAGGCGTTTTTTCTCACTTTCCACACTTTTCAGTTGTTCTTCGATCTTCTTGTACACTTCGCAACAGTACAGTGGGGTGTTGCTTTACTGTAACAAACTTATATGTTAAAATTAAAATTGGAATGTTACAGAAGAAATGCATCGTTCTTGTGATTGATTGTTCTCTTGCCCATTACGACACCAGGCGCCATAAAGATTTCCATTATTAGATTAAATGCAAATAAATATGTGTAGTTAAGCGACCTGCTGCCCCATACGCACAAAAATATATCTGTATGAGCGCAGGAAGGCTGGTCTGTTACGTAATAATAATTTGAGCATTACATTTTATTTATTTTTAGATACCTTGTAGTATTTTCTGGTTAGCCATGTTGAAAATATCTCTTTTTATCAGTTTTATGTCCAATCTAGTCGTTTGACTCAGTGCTGCAAGTTTGATGGAGATTTCTGTCTGCAGTCGAGTCTCAAGTATGTTGAACTTTTCGTGGATTTTAATGATCTTCGCCTGCCATAAGATTATACGAAACATTTCAAGAACTGCTACACTGTCACTTTAAGTTTCGTGTTTACTAAGTTTACCAGTATCACATCCGATATCATGCAACCAGTAGACTGTAAATGTCACGATTTTGGAAGTGGGCGACTAGGGATCGAAATCCGAGGGAACCTTTCAGGGTCTCAAGGAAGACGGGGTTTGAATTTTTAGAATCATGACTGTGTAATATATTATGCACAATTTAGGCAATAGGTGGCGCTAAGGAAGAACGGAACTATCTTCAGTGTTCTATATATTTTGTGAAATGTTAATTAATAACTTCTACTGCGCCGGCGTCTAATACACAAAGGCATCAACCGATGGCGCAGCAAGGTCAACTCGTAATCAGGTCATTATCCAATAGATCAGTCCACCAGGGCAGAGAGGCAGCTTGCTGTGGAAAAGCAATTTGAAAAAGAATATATATGTGTGCATATATGTGTATACTTCAAGCATGTTCGCCATGAATAGTTGATGAGTAGTTTCTCTTATAGAGTTCTTACTCCTCTCTATCCTGGATTTTATCAGTAAATTCCAACAGAAGCTGACTGTTTGTTGTAAGCTACAAGTTGCATTTTATAAAGTAATTTTACCTGTTTTCAAATTTGCTTTAAAGTCTACATTACTCAGCTGTCAATTAAGTGTCAGCAATTAAAAGATGAAGTTTAATGTGCACTTAAGCCAATGCTGAAATCTTGAATAGCTTTCTCCAAAGGATTGCTATTTCAGAATGCGGTCCTGCTAAGAAATGGTTGTCGACTGTACTATGGTATCAGCTCGAAAAGACGTTTTCAGATAATACCAAATACCTCATAGTACACATCCATCTGGACATCCGAGCGCTAGTCCGCTTAAAAGGCCGACTAGCTCTTGGAACCTTGTAAGGACCTCAAAAGAACTCGTTCAGATGCACTTAATAGTATTATAATAAATGACATAATAGTCGATTAATGACATAATAGTCAAATCATGACATATTTTGCGCTTATATAGTAACATATTTATATACAAAATGACGTAGATGTGAAAGGGCTTCCATGCGTGATTTTCCCTTTTAGAGCCATGACTTCTCGAGGGTATGACATGCTTTTCATAAATTCACGAGGCCTGAGGCATAGGCCCTAATAGTTTTATGAAAGCACCTCTAAAATTACAGGGACTACAGGAATAGATTTATTGTGAATCACAAAGTTAGTGCAACAGACTATAATTACAAAGCAGGTTAAACTATTTAACAATTGTGCATGACCTTAGTGTGGCTAGTGTATCGGTAACAATATTTGCCTTTTGAATTTGGATAATGTTTCTGATATCAAGCTGTGGTAACTTAGAAAACGATGAACAGTGGGTGACTCAGTTTTTGGCTCTGATGGTGGTTGTCGAAGAGGAATGGGAGGAAGATACGGGGGAGTAGTGTGAAGACTACCAGAAGGAAGAGGCGGAGAAGAAATAATCGGCCGTTGCAATTTGTAATTGTAAGACTTGACACTGCTACATGGTACAATCTGAATAAAAAATTATTGTAACTGCATACCTTAAAATATGCACTTTTAAAATAGTCTCTTTGAAACGGTTCTGGTTCATAACCGTCTTCAGACAGTTTCCTGTGGGCATGTTTACTCTCAAGTCTCGCACCTGAAGGTGGCAAACCTTTCAAGTAAAACCAAAATCAGCCATTCAGAAAATGACACATCAAATAGAACATAAATTTAACCGACTTTGATTTATACAACCTATAACAAAATCGTTTCTAATAAAACACGGAAGGTTTGACTACATCTGTAACAAATCAGACTGCTGCCTACACTGACGGCCTATCTTTTAAGGCATCGTAGGCTTACTACTTCATCCAAGGACGCAGTTACAAACTGAAATTAAATAAAAGTTACTGATTCAATAAACTGCACTGAAGATAAGCGAATGGATGGAAACAGCAACAAACTTTTTAGATTAAAATTGCAACACCAAACATTATGTGTGGAAGAGTCTCAGGTCTTAAAGCCTACCTTTCCGCTGATGGAATCTCGTAAAGATATGGTCTTGATTTGTGACTTTTAATGCACTCATAAACTTTTGGAAGTCTTGCGCTGATTTTCTACTCAATACACCTAAGAGCTTTTCATTTTTTTCAAAACAATCTTTCACGCAAGAAATCTCTTCTCTTTCTCGAGGGCTTAAAACCTGCTCTTGGTAGAGGAGAGTGATAATTCCATTTTTACAATCCAGATTTTCTGAGAGCCACGTGAAATTTCGACAGATCAAGTCTTTGTGGGCTGTGTCATTTTGAAGAGCTACATCTGCAGAAGTAGTGCCACATACAACCAAAATAATAATTGTCAACAAATCTATATTATGTTTCTTAATGCTTCATTATTAATGATATTAGGCTTTTAGACTTGTGACGCACACTGGGGTTGTTGACATCAAACATTGCCATCTTGTGCGGACTTTCTAGAAAGTCTTTTTTCTCGGTTGTTGTTTCCTACTTGGGATGACTATCTACTAACTTTAATTTCGTTTATCTTAGAGATTTATGTAATGGCTTTTAGTTGCTGCAGTCGATCATGTTAATTGAAGGTTGAATATCAATTATATAGCCACGCAACTGTAACTATTCTAATCGTATCTTATCTAAAGACTTCTATAGCGCCTCTGACGTAATGCCCAAGGCATCACTTGATAGTCACTTCAAGTCAAAATTTCAGTCGAAATCATAAACCATCGTAGATGCGAAGTTGAATTCAAATAGGTTAGAGAAACCAGAAGCTTGGCTACGATGGGCAAAACGTTAGAAGAGATGAGTTTTTAGTTTAAGACCTATTTGACATCAATGAATTGAAAGAACGATCTGAACTGGGCAGTGAATTCCAAAACTTTGGACATGCTACTCAGAAGGTCCGAGAACCCAACACTGTTCGAGTACGGAGCACACAGCAAGAGTCACAATGTCTATTGATTGAGAGCAATATCTATTAGTTTGAGGGGTTAGAATATAGAACATAAAACATATGCTTACTTTTGTTGTCAGATTCCAGAATTTGGTAGACGTGGTCCTGATTTGTATATTTAAGAGTTGTCAAAAAGCATTCATATACGTCTCTGGGTTTTCTAGCGATGATACTTAGCAGCTCCTCATTTGCTGTGATTGGCTTTGAATTAAAATGTTTGATGTGTTCAAATTCTTTCGGAGTCAGCTTCTCCTTTTCAAACATAATTGCTATTATATCTCTCAGGCACGACAGGTTGCCCACCAATTGGTTGAAATTCAGCTGAATTTGGTTTTCATGTTCTTCTGAAATATGAGGACAACATGTATTTACAGATGAGAATCCGTTCTGCCTTGAAAGTTTCATCTGACCATGTTCACGCAATCTAGTTCAAAGCAGTTGTCAAGCTATGACCAAGTGATTTACAGATTATAACTACTGAATCGTTTGTTACTTCTATATTATCTTTACTTTTTTCAACTGAGACAGAAAAATCACTAGCAAGCCAGACAACATGGTTGGAAGGCCGGACATAAATTGATGAACTGAATCCTGGTTTGGGGTGAAGTGTATGACAACTCCGGCAAACACAGTGTTTGCTGGGCATATATAGGCATTTTATGAAGGCCCATGCATCTGGATATTTATATGGCGACATGTCATAGATGCTGCCCAAGGCCCCTGGCACGGTTTCGAGAATGGAAGTGTAGCGATCCTCCCTTCTTTATTCGCGTTTGTATTTCTTGAACAAAGATGAAAACAGCTTTCTTTCCTACTACCTGTAGTAGTCTGAAAGGATCGCTACATATGTTAAGTTCCAGTACATGAAGCATTGGCGGCTCCGACAGTGTTGCTGATGATACTCAGGTCTTCATATCCTTCTCCTCTAGTTGTTTTTCATCATCTATCACTAGTTGCTTGATGTTGCCAACCAAATCTATAAATAGATGTCCTCTTACCTCCTTTGTCTCAACTCTGCCAAAACTGAATTCCTCGTTTTAGGCCTACCAGATCACACTAAGAAAACCCTTGACTCTTCCAACCGCCTATTAACTAATTCCTCAACTCTTACTTTCACCTCTAATTTAAATATAAAGCGATGGTGAGGCATAAAGGGATGGCGCTATGCGCTTGGCTTTTAGTGGCGCTTTTGAAATTCTCGAGATGACAATTAGGATCACTATTAAGATCCGACTGTCGAGAGAGAGAAAGCAGGAAAGTTTTCTTGACCTAAGTTAGTCATCGAGACTGAGATAAATGTCTCCGATATTTACATGTAGGGTCAGAGGAGGGGAGGATAGAGTACATCTAGCGTCAAAAATTGTTGAGTTGTTCCTCTGGAGCCTTTAATTAAAGCCTTTGGCATTGACACTTCGTGTCTAAACAATTCTCAATGCAATGCCTTGAAATAGCCAAAGTTTCATACCGTCTCTCTCAAAATATAGTCTATGACCATTGACCGAGAAATCACCTTAGAGTGTATGATTTCAACCGGACTTCCCCAACGGATTATGAATTTGACTTCGGTTTCACACGAAGTGACCTTCGATTGATTCACTGAGCACTGTGAGAACGGCGCCATGTAAGTCACCAGCTAAGATTAGATTAGATCGGGCAAATAATAAGTGTTTCTGTTAATTCACATCGGCAAATAAATAATTCTATCTAATAATCTTAGTTAATAGGCGGTTGGAAGAGTCATGGATTTTCTTAATGTGATCTGGTAGAACTAAAACAATAATAATGGAAATGCTGTGTGGCATTTAATTTACAAAAAAACACACAACATTCTTAAAACTTCAAAGCAACTTCTTTGAATTAATCCAAATTCCAATTCGTTACCTTCTTTTCTCCCGGATGCGTTTCTCTCTGAGTCTTGCTTGAGAAGATATTTTGCAAAATACCACAGATCTTCTTTTGGACAAGAATATTCGGACATCTTTGCTTCTAATGTGTTTTACCAGCTCACAGTTAATTTAATGCCGCACCCAGCGGTACGAGTCAAAATCGATACAACTCGTTGGTGCAATTCTAAAACGACAATCTATACAGCATTTTAGTGTGCCTTGTATAGTCCCTTACGAAAGCGAATGCCCAAATAGTAGCAATAAATAAAAATTTAAGCTTTTTAAAATGTTAAGACAATAATTATTGAAAAGATTCCAAAAGGTTGCTTCGCACTCTTGAGTCAGCGTCCTGACCCAATTTTAGTCTTTGTGTGTTGAAAGAAGACCCTGAGGATCCCAGGATCACTATATACTTTGACTAAAGACTCACCTGTTTCAACTTGCTTCCCCACTGCAGCATAATTTCTGGTTTCTCTGACCTACCGGAATTCGACCTGGCTGCTCCAACGGCTAACGATTTTTATGACGATTTTATTTGAAGCGAACATCGATTGATACCTTGCGCATTTTGATAACAGTGCAAATTCCAATTTATATTATTCCAGTCTAACCGCAATCTGACCAAAGCCAAAGCCAAGATTAAAAGCATTTTGAATAACGTAGGCTACAATTGAAATTAGATTAGTTTGAATTAGGTTAGCTAACGGCTAAGATTCAGGTGATTATATATCGCGGCGCATTTTTAAGCAATTCCGTCTTAACCACAGAACTCTGCCTCTGCCATACTCGGGTGGTGCCATTCCCAAACCTGGAGAAAGGTGTAGGGTGTTCATCACACAGCGACGTAAAACAGAAATAACCTACCTACCTCATAGCCAAATGGTCTGTAGTCACAACTAAACTTTTTGTAGCATTTGAGACAGTTCATAAACGGTAGTACAGCGGTAGGCTAAACAATGGTTAAGAATGAGCTCTTAATTGTCATATGAGCGTAGAGTGTTTCAAATAAATGTGTGAGCTACCAATGTTCAGCTTGGTAAGGCAGAAGTCACTTTGAGCGATGACCTGATCTATTGACATTTTAGCTACTATGAGGTTGTTTTAGGCTGCTCCATTGAATGCCCTAATGTCTTAGCTGCTTTGATGTTTCTTGGACAGAAAGCGACCGCAATGTACGAGACACTGTCCTGTGCGGCTGATAGACCTAGCCCATAGCAGAGCGAAGGGATTTGCAGCCAGGTATGGTTGAGACCAAGATGATGCGTAGACAGAGCACTGGGTGCCACGCAAGTCACCACATCTATGCGTGCATTTGACTTGATTAACATTTCATGCGTAGGCAGAAAGCTCAGTACAGCTAAAACTCAGCAGAAGGTCATAAGGATTTGTTATACACTTTAAATCCTCACATGTGTCTAGATAATTGTATAGATCCCATGTGTTTCAAACAGCATAGCATATTTACATTATTTAGCGCATCTGTAAAGTTCTAAAAGGCGCCATGTAAATAGCCGGGTATACAATTGCATCATGAATTTGAAAAATAAACGGAAATTATGTTAAAACAACGAGTAATAAGATAATTCAAAACCCCAATCTGACAAAAGCCAAATATTGAAAGCATTGTGAATAAAATAGGCTACAATCGAAATTCCAATATATAGCCAGCGGAACCGAAATACACAAGGTACATAGTTTTACATAGCAACCGTATGGCTTCGACCCTGATTATTTTTCAATGAATTGATCGGGTGAGATCCTTCACCACCGCTGCCCGTTTGAATGGACGCCACGACATTTAAGGTCCATCTCTGCACGGACCCTGCTAGGCCGAGATTTAAATCTCAGAAATATAGCCACTATAAGTATGCGAAGCGGCATTCCCTCAGGCAGAGAGGCGTCTTGATGTACGCTTTAACCAACGGGCTAACTAGGTCAGCTTCAATATTTAAGAATGCGAATAACCGTAGCCTCACGCAGCGCGACTGCGTCGAAATACTCACACATCGACAATTCCGGGCTACTTTAAGACGTTATGTTAATATGAGTGTGTTAGTTAAGATTCCGCATTGCTGCCTGGCTAACTATTTTGTATCGTCTTATCAAGTTAGTCGTAAACAGTAACCAGAATTAAAACGAAAATTGGGTTAATGTCAAAGCCTGTTCATACGTTTGTCTAGCCAGCTTCAATGTGTACGATGTAGACATGTGCATGTGAAGGCCTATACGTATGGGTTTACGAAAAGGCAGATGTTTCAGCCATAAATTTTACTGGGTCCGCATCTCATCAGACTTTGCAAGTGTGGCGTCATATCGATTCCGGATTGAAGGTGAACTTGACTCCGTTTACTTTTCGCAATCTTTTTCAACCAAATAATGGTAGAACAAAGTACAAACCACAAGAGAAAAAAGAAAAGAAACAGGAAATTGACAGCATCGTTATTTTGTACTATTGACAGCATCAGAAAATTTCAATCAATTATGATGACTTCTGAAAATGACGCAGAAAACTGACAGCAGCATTATCACTGAAAGAACCGTTCCTGGAAATATCTAGTCTTTTGGTCAACCAGCTTAGTTCCAATGTGAAGTGCGGTATAGCCTCAACTACAACGCTGTATAAATCGTCTTATTATTACCTTGTTTGCCCGAGGTAAGTGTAATCCCTCAGGAACTAAGAAATTACTCTAGAAGCTGCTGAAATGTGTCTGGGAAATCAGGCCTTGTCCAGCAACATCAGAAAACTTGCCACTGAAAGCGATGGCGTTATAGCGCTGAATACAGATGGAGAGACGCTGAAAAAGAATAGCAATCTCACATGATTCTCCTGAGATGGTCGAAAGGCGACGACCAACTTTGCGGAGGAACTCGACCCCGGCAGAATTAATTGCGCTGGGCAGAAAAGATGTGTCGATGGCAGCCCTAGATATCATCATCATGATCATCAACAAAAACATCATCATCATCATCAACAACAACATCATCATCATCATCAACAACAACATCAACAACATCATCATCATCATTATATCCCCAACATTGCTATGACAGATTTCAAAGATTTTACAGATGGCACAACATAGGCGCAAACATAAATTTTATTTCTGCGACCTGGTCACGTGAAACATTCACAATATTTTCGGAACAATATTTGCCGGGCCTAATTTGGCTTCACACCTGCTCAGGTGAAACGTGGATTGATTATTTTCTAGCTCAGCTATTTGGTGGGCGATAGTCTAGTAGTTAGTGAGCTTAATTGTCAATCGAGGGGCTGCGTCTCATGGCTAGTTTAAGCGACCGCTCCTCCTCCTCCTTTTCCTCCTCCTCCTCCATACTTGTTATTCTAGATATGTGGCACGTGCTCACCCACATTTTCCGACTGAACGAACCAGCAGCCAATTCCTTAGGTTAGGTATAGAAGACTCAAATACTTGATTGACATGACTTCTTTACAAATCTTTACAGATATGAGAACCAATAGAAACTTAGCACGTACCTCTTAGCAACAACATCTAGCAGGGTAAAAACTAACTTTAGACATGCTGTAAGTAGCGGGAGGATCTCAGTCAGAGCATTGAGAGAAGCCACAAATGTAACACAGACAATTTAGTAGCTAGTATCCACGAGACACTATAGCCAATCGTTTGTGGGTAGAATAAATTAAGATGCGTCGTTGGCCAACGTCCTCGCACTCTCCGCAATGTATCACGTGAATCAGGTAAGCATTCGGAATATGTTCATAAAGCATTCATATTATTAAGGACAACAAAGCTACTGAAAAATCAACCCTGACAGTTGATGTGGAAGAACATTGTTACAGAATCATGACTGGACTCGACGCTACGTAGTAATGTGAAGTGGACATTATTATTCTTCCGTCGACATCTAATACAGTTAATCCACCGGCCATGCTGTAGCTGACCACAAAATGACCACTGGTCAGTTTAACAGTATACCATGGCCTCGACACGGGCTTACGAAGTTTTATGTCGCGGGCCAATTCTCATTCTGAAATTATTTCAAGAATGTTGTTTTTATTAAAAACCGCTAAGATGATATTCCAATCACCGGCAATAGAAATTCTGCCCCAATCATTTCCCTGTCAAACTTTCTTCTTCAGCCGCACTCAGACTTAATTCCTTTTCCTGTAATTGCGCCGACAACTTCTTGACAGTCTCTTTCTCTGAGACTAATTGCTTCATAATTTCATCCCTTTCAATTTCAGCTAACTTCAGCTTAAATTCATTTTCATCATTACTTTTTTCTTGCCGAAGCCTCATTTGCTTAAATTCTTCTTCAACGGATATTAACCGAATGTTTAATTTGGTTTCTTCTATTTCTAGGCGTTTTTTCTCACTTTCCACACTTTTCAGTTGCTCTTCGATCTTCTTTAGATTTATGTTATTCAATCTTTTTTCATCTTCATCGAGTTGGTTGCATTTTATTCTTATACAGTAGTTTCAACTTCAATCTTCAGTTTATTCAACATTTCTTCTAAATGTCGTTTCTCACTGTCGTTCTGCACATTGACATCTTTCTGACATTTTAGCTCGGTTTGGACGCTGTGTAGTTCAGCCCTGAGTGCATCAGTTAGCTTAACTTGTATTGAGTATTGCTTCAATTCATCTTGCTTCTCGGAATCCTTTCTCATCAATTCTTTCTGCGCTTGAAGCAATTCTTCAAAAAAGAAATTTTTGTAGAACAATGTTTAAGTCACTCGTTGCATCATTTAAATGCAATTTAGATAAACATTTTGTGAAGCAAGCCTATTATAACTTGCTCACAGGCACTTAAATAATGTCCACAAATTGCAATTGTAACATATGGAAATCAATTTTCTAGAAAGTTATTCGATTCATAATTCCAAATTTTGCCAGGTCGGTATCAGTTTTAAAAGTTGTCATCGGTTTTCGTTTTTTTCTCAGTATTGTTTTCAAACTCGTTTCGGTTTCGGTTTTTCTAAATATTAGGTATCGGTATCGTTTTTCTTTTTTTCTGTGTTCTTTATTTCTTAGGTTTATAATCCGAATTTGCTGTTGTGCAATGTACACTTCGCAACAGTACAGTGCAGTTTTGCTTTACTGTTACAAACTTGTATGTTAAAATTAAAATTGGAATGTTACAGAAGAAATGCATCGTTCTTGTGACTTATTGTTCTCTTGCCCATTTCTACACCAGGCGCCACAGAGATTTCCATTATTAGAAAAGATGCACAGGTAAAGCGACCTACTGCCCACAAGCACAAAAATATCTCTATATGAGCAAAAGATGGTTGGTCTGTAATAATAATTTGAGCATTAAATTTTATTTTTTTATAGATACCCTGTAGTATATTCTGGTTAGCCATGTTGAAAATATCTCTTTTTATCAGTTTTATATCCACTGCAGTCGTTTGACTCAATGCTGCAAGTTTGATGGAGATTTCTGTCTGCAGTCGAGTCTCAAGTGTGTTGAACCTTTCGTGGATTTTAATGATCCTCGCCTGCAGTAAAAGTATACGAAAAATTTCAAGAACTGCTATCGTAACTTTAACTTTCGCGTTTGTTAAGTTTACCAGTATCACATCCGGTATCCGACAACCAGTAGACTATAAATGTTAAGATATCGGCACGATTTTTGGAATGGGCGACTAGGGATCGAAATCTTCTAAGAGGAGGGATCCGAGGGAACCCTTCCGTTTCAAGGAAGAAGCTGTTTGAATTTTGTGAATCAAATGAAATAGATTAAGCACAACTTAGGCAATAGGTGGCGCCAAGGATGATGGAACTATATATATTGCTAATTGTTAATTAATAACATTTACAGTTATTTATTTACAGTTATCGCACATGTGTCTAATACACTAGGTATCTACCGACGGCGCACCAAAGCCAATCCGCAATCGGGTGAATATGCAGTAGATCAGTCCACTAGGACAAAGAGACAGCCTATTTTGGATAAGCAATTTGAAAACGAATATATATATATATAGCCTATCTTCAAGCAGTTTCTTCATTCATATTTGATGAGCAGTTGCATTCACAGAGTTCTTAATCCTCTCTATCCTGGATTTAATCAGTAATTCCCACAGAAGCCGACTGTTTGTTGCAAGTTACAGGTTGGATTTTATAAAGGTAATATTTATCTGTTATTAAATTAGCGTTAAAGTCTACAGTACTCAGCTGCCAATTAAGAGTCAGCAATTGAAATATGCAGTCTAATGTTCAGCTTGACCTAACCCAATGCTGAAATCTTGACTGGCTTTCTCCAAAGGATTGCGATTTCGGAATGCGTTCCTGCTAAGAATTGAGAACGGATTACACTACGGTAGCATCGCTATAGATGTTTTCAGATTAGATTAAATACCTTGTGGTACACGTCCAACTGGGCATCCCAGCGTTAGTCCGCTTAACAAGCTGATTAGCGCTTGGACTCCCCCCGTAAGGACCTTACAAGAACTCCTTCAGGTGCACTTATTAGTATTATGATAAATGACATAATAGTCGACAAATGGCATAGTAGTGAAGTGATGACATAACTTGCGCTTCTATATTGACCATTTTATGTACACAGTGATGTGGACGGGAAAACGGCTTCCGTGAGTAATTTCTCGAGGGTAATTATTTTTTTGAGTTCACAAACCCTGTGGTAAAATAGTTTAGGAAAGTACCAGTAGAATTACAGGGTACTGCATGAATAGATTTATTGTGAATCACAAACTTAGCACCATAGACTTACAACGCACATTAAAATAATTAACAAATTGTGCAAGACCTTTCTGTGGGTGATATATCAGCAACAGTGCTTACCGTTTGAACTTGGATGTTGTTTCTGAAATCAGGTTGTTCTAAATTAGGAAAACGGTGAACAGTGGGTGACTCAGTTTCTGGCTCTGGTGGTGGTGGACGAGGAGAAAATGGGACGAAGATAAGGAGGAGAGGAATGATGACGACGAGAAGGAAGAGGCGGAGGAGAAATAACCGGCACTTGCAATTTGAATTTGTAATCGTAAGACTCGAACTCGTTCAAGTCATAAGCGATCTGTGGGTCAATATATAAACACTCGTCATCGGAAGGCTCAAAAAATTCTCGAGAAAATGGCGATGCCTTCATTGGTACATACGTTTGAAACAAGCCTTGTTCATAACTTATGTCTTGAGACAGTTTCTTGTCGACATGTTTACCCTCAACTTTCGCAACTGAAGAGGCAGGTGGCAAACCTTTGAAGCAAACCAAATCAACCAGTCAGCAAATCACGCATCTCAAATTACAACAGAACGCTATAGCCGACTTTGATTTATACAGCCTAAACAAAATTATCGTTTCTAAGAAAAAACTGAAGGTTTGATTATGTATGTCACAAATTAAACGCTGCCTGCACCGATGGCCTACTTAAAAAGGCTTAATGTGGGCTTACTGTTTCTATAACCTACTTTATCTCAACCCTGCTATAACTGAATTTATTGTTCTAGGTCTACCAGAATCATACTAAGAAAATCCCTGACTTCTTTAGCCATCGAACAACGCAGTTGCAACCTGAAATGAAATAAAAGTTACTGCGTCAAGAAACTGCAATGAAGATAAGTGAATCGATCGCAACAGCAAGCTTACTAGATTAAAATTGCAGAACTAAACATTATGTATTGAAGAGTGTCAGGTCTTAAAGCCTACCTTTCTGCTGATGGAATCTCTTAACTATATGGTCTTGATTTGTCTTTATCAGTGCATTCATAAACTTTTGAAAGTCTTGCGTACATTTTCTACTCAATGTACCTAAGAGCTTTTCATTTTTCTCAAAGCAATCTTTCACGCAAGAAATCTCTTCTCTTTCTCGAGGGCTTAAAACCTGCTCCTGGTAGAGGAGAGTGATAATTCCATTTTTACAATCCAGTTTTTCGGAGAGCCACGTGAAATTTCGACAGATCAAGGCTTTGTGGTCTGAGACATTTTGAAGTTCTACATCTGCAAAAGTAGTGCCACATATAAACCGCAAATATAATGATCAACATCCTATACAATACTATTGTTCTAAATGCTTCATTCATTATTAGTGATATTAGGTCTAACATGGCAGTCTCTATCTTTAGACCAGTAGAGCCACTGGCCTTGTTGGCACCACATATGGCTATCTCGTGCGGACTTTTCTCAGTGAATTTCAACATTTTGGACCAGCTACTGAGAAAGCCTGAGAGCCGAACACTGTTCGGGTGCGGGACGCACAGCAAGGGTCACAATGTATATTGATTGTGTGCAATATCTATTATTATGAGGGGTGAGCATGAAACGTAAACATGTAACTGTAACTTATAATACAGTATGTGCTTACTTTCATTTTCAGATTCCAGAATTTGGTAGACGTGGTCCTGATTTGTATGTTTAAGAGTTGCCAGAAAGCATTCGTATGCGTCTCTGGGTTTTCTAGCGATGATACTTAGCAGCTCCTCGTTTGCTGTGATTGGCTTTGAATGAAAATGTTTGATGTGTTCAAATTCTTTCGGAGTCAGCTTCTCCTTTTCAAACAAAATTGCTATTATATCTCTCAAACACGACAGGTTGCTCACCAGTTGGTTGAAATTCAGCTGAATTTGGTTTTCATGTTCTTCTGGAACATGAAGACAAGATATATCTACAGATGAGCACCATTTCTGCCTTAAAGTGGTTTCATCTGTTCTCGCAATCTATTCCAACGCAACTGTCAAGCTATGACTGCTTGATATACAGATTGATCCTGACTGAATCGGTTGCTTCTTTGATATAATCTTTACTTTTTAAAATTGAGACAGAAAAATCACTCGCAAGACAGACTAACATGGTTGAAAGACCGAACAGAAATTGAGGAAATGAACCCTGGCTTAGGGCCAAGTGCATGAAAACTCCGGCAAACACAGTATTTGCAGAGTGGGAGCATTGGCGGCTTCAAAAGTTTTGCTGATGACACTCAACTCTTCATATCCTTCTCTCCTATCGCTCATTTGCTTGAAGTCAACAAAATCTCAAAGTGGATGTCACCTAATCTTCTTTACCCCTGCCAAAACTGAATTCATTGTTCTAGGACTACCAGATCATACTAAGAAAATTCTATAAACTAATTCGTCCACTCTTACTTTAACCTCTAATTATATATAAAGCGCTAGTTAGGTATAAAGCGCTGATGCCCTGCGCTTGGCTTTAAGTAGTACTTTAGATATTCTTGGGATAACATTTACAATTACTATTAATATAGAGTGTCGAGGGGAGGAAGAGAAGGAGCGGGAAAGATTGTCTTTTATGTCACCAATAATTTTCTCGACCTCGTTAATCGTCGAGACTCATATGACTGTTTCCGATATTTAAATTTAGGGTCAGAAGTAGGGGAAGGAAAGTACACGTAGCCTCGAATATTTCTGAGTGGATCCTCTGAAAGATTTGATTAACGCCTTTGGCGATGACGCTTCATGTCTAGGCCCCTACACACCATTCAATGCAGTGCCCTGAAATAGTCAAAGTTTTACATTTCTCTCAATTTATAGTCTATGATCACTGTCCGAGAAACCGCCTTAGGTTATATGATGCTTTGATTTCAACTGGGCTTCTCCAACGACTTATAATTTTCACTACAATTTCACACGAAGCGAAAATTGATTGATTCCTTGTGTATTATGAAAACGGCGCCATAGAAGTCATCCCCTAGATTGGATTATATTGGGCAAATAAATAAGTGTATCAGTTAATCCATATCGGCAAATAAATAATTCTATCTAATAATTTCCAATAGAAATGCTATATGATATTTCATCTACAAAAACCACACAATATTTTTGAACTTTAAAGCTACTTCTTTGAATTAATCAATATTCCAATTCAAGGTGTTACCTCCTTTTTTCCCGGATACGTTTCTCTCTGAGTCTTGCTTGAGAAGATATTTTGCAAAATACCACAGATCTTCCTTTGGACAATAATATCCGGACATCTTTGCTTTTAATGTGTTTTACCAGCTTATAGTTAATTTAAAGCCGCAACCAGCGGTACGAGCCAACGTCGCTACAACTCGTAGGTGCAACTCTAAAACGACAATCTACACAGCATTTTAGTGTGCATTGTATAGTACCTTACGAAATTGAATGCCAAAATAGTAGCAATAAATAAGAATTCAAGCTGTTTAAAATGTCAAGACAATCGCTATTAAAAAGATGCCAAAAGATTGTTTCGCATTCTTGAGTCAACGCTGTGATCCAATTTTAGTCTCTGTGTGTGGAAAGAAGACCTTGTGGATCCCAGGATCACCATATACATGTACCTTAACTAAAGACTCATCTGTTTCAACTTTATCCACCGCAGCATAATTTCTGGTTTCTCTGACATATCGGAATTCGACCTGGCTGCTCCAATGGCTAATAATTTCTTATGACAATTTTATGACGATTTTATGACGATTTTAGTTGAGCGACCATCGACTGATACCTTGCGGATTATGATAACAGTGCTGTAGATGTCAGCAGATTAGATTGAATTAGATTAGAATGCAGCTAAGATTCAGATGACTATATCTATCGCGGGGTATTTTGGCGCAATTCCAACGTCATAACCACAGAACTCTGCCACTACCATTCTTGGGTGGTGCCAGTTCCAAACCTGGAGAAAGAAGAAGGGTCGTTATCACACAGCGTCGTAAAACAGAAACAACCTACCTACCTTATAGCCACAGGGTCTTTAATCACAACTAAACTTTTGTAGCATATGAGACAGTTCATAAATTCCACTGGAACGCAATCGATGGTTAAGGATGCTCTTAATTGTCAAATGAGCGCAGAGTGGTTCAAATATATGTGAGCTACCAATGTTCAGCTTGGTAAGGCTGACGTCACTTTGAGCGATGACCTGATTTAATTGACATTTTAGTTACTATGAGGCTGTTTTAGGCTGCTCCATTTAGCGCCCTAATGCATTAGCTGCTTTAATGCCTTCAGCTCCTTGGGCAGAAAGCGACCGTAATGTACGAAACAGTGGCCTGTGCGTCTCATAGACATACCCCAAAGCACAGCTAAGGGATTTGCAGCCCGATGTGGTTGAAACCAAGATGATGCACAGATGATGCTGGGTGACACGCAAGTCACCACATATCTGCGTGCATTTGACTTGATTAGGCAGAAAGCTCAGACCAGCTAAAGCTCACCAGAAGGTCACGAGGATATGTTATACACTTTAAATGCACAAATGTTTCTAGATAATTATATAGATCTCATGGGGTGTTCATCTCCCATATGCTTCGAACATTATAGCATACTCACATTATTTAGCGCCTTTGTAAGGTTCCAAAAGGCTGCATATAAATAGCCGGATACACAAGTGCATCATGAGTTTGGAAAATAAACAGTAATTATGTTAAATCAACGAGTATTAAGATAATTCAAAACCGCAATCTGACAAAAGCCAAAGATTGAAAGAATTGCGGATAACGTAGACTATTATCGAAATTCCTCTATATAGCCAGCGATACCGAAATACACAATGTACATAGTTTAATATACCGACCGTATGGCTTCGACCTTGATTATTTTTCAAAGAACTGATCGGGTGAGATCCTTCACAACCGCTGCTCGTTTGAATGAGCGCCACGCCATTTAATGTCCCTCTCTGCACGGATCCTGCTAGCCCGAGATTTAAATCTCAGAAATAGTGCCACTATAAGTATGCGAAGCGGCATTCCGTTAGGCTGAGAGGCTCTTTGACGTACACTTTAACCAACGAGATAACTAGGTCAGCTTCAATGTCTACGAATGAAATTACGGTAGCTTCATGCAGCGTGGCTGCGTCGAAACACGCGCACATGGACTATCCCAGGCTACTTTAGGACGACATGCAAATATGGGCTTGTTAGTTAAGATTCCGGGTTAAAGCCGAGCTAACTGCTTTTTTATTGCTCTATTAAGTTAGTTGTAAACAGGAACCAGAATTAAAACGAAAATTTGGATTAGTGTCAAAGTCTGTTCATACATTAGAGCAGTGTTTGGCTCTGTAGGTATGTGCACATGAAGGTCTATAAGTATGGGTTTCAACCATAAATTTTATTGGGTCCGCAACTCATCAGACTTTGCAAGTGTGGTGCCAAATCGGTTCTTGGCGAAGGCGAATTTGACTCCGCTCATATTTTCTCAGTCTTTTATTTCACCAAACAATGGTAGCACAAAGAGCAAAACACAGAGGAAAAAAGAAACAGCAAATTGACAGCAGCGCGATGTTGTACTAATGACAGCATCAGAAAAATTAAATCAATTATGGTGATTGCGAAATGACACAGAAAACCGACAGCAGCATTATCACTGAAGAATATTTTCGGAAATACCGTAGTTTTTTTTGGTCAACCAGGAATCTTTAATGCTAAGTTCCAGCGTGAAGTGCAGTATAGCCTCAACTACAACGCTGTATAATAATAATAATAATAATAATAATAATAATAATAATAATAATAATAATAATAATAATAATAATAATAATAATAATAATAATAAGACAATTTATATAGCGCCGTAGCACAGCCGAGGCCGAAGAAAAGGGCGTTGTACAAGGTTCAAAAATCAACTGCAGTCATAAGATATCCTAAAAAGATGTGTCTTGAGTCGTGACTTGAATGTGTCATCTTATTATTATCTTTTTTGCCCGAGGTAAGTGTGATCCCTAAGGAACTAAAAATTACTCTAGGAGCTGTTGAAGGATGTCTGGGAAATCAGGCTTTGTCCTCGGCAACATCGGAAAATGTGCCACGGAAAGCAATAGCTTTATAGCGCTGAATATCGATAGAGAGGCGCTGAAAAAGGAAACTGACCTCACGTGACTCTTCACGGATGAAATCGACCCTGGCCTCGGTGTTTAAGAAGAGGCCGCATGATGAGATGGGAAGGGCGGTCAGCCAATCACCAGTGTGGGGGGCAATTGACTGCGGCCAAACGTTCTCGATCGGTGGGTTTCTCGGCACTTATCCAAACCGCCGTCCTATCCAATTCAATCATAGGTCCATCCCAAGTCTCCTGTTTGGTTGGCAGTGGGTCGACGCTTGATGGGAGTGTCTCCCTACGAGCCATTATCAGATCAACCAGGTGCGTATCGGGAGTCTCAAGGCAATGACTAAGAATTGGGCGGCCGAGGGCGGCCGCAGCTGAAGCCAAGTAGGCTCACCCTCCTCAAGCCAAGTCCAACATGTCTTATAGGCCACTGAGTGTTGTCAAGCTTTACATTGACGATGAACTCGTTGCCTTCCCGCATGGTGTTATCAAGCCGATCCAATTAACTATCCAATAATTAGGCATCGATTGATGTCTTTGGCACTTTGAAAACTACGCTATTGAAGTAATTCGATTAGATTCCTGAAGTCATTTTCTAATCATGTTGGAGCCATAGGCCTATGCAGATCAGCTCAATTTTACAGAATTAGATTTCGTTGTTTTGATCCTTCTAGCTAATGCATTGGTTTCTAGAAGACTTGACTGATCTAAAGGTGAGCCCCTTATTTCTGCTGTTTGGACAATTACATTCGAATCATTGCATGTTGAACGCAGCCCACAGCAGGTGGTGAAGGATCTCATCCGATTAATTCATTGAAAAATGAGCAGGGTCGAGGACATACGGTCGCTATGGTAAAACGTGCTTAGTTGCATTTTACATTTACTGCAATTATTCTTTCGCAGTGAATATCTATAATGCGAGATTGAAACGTCGCTATCTACAGCATTAAACAATTTACACTCTACTGAAAGTTATACATAAACATCGACTGAACACACAATACTTACAAAGATGGTAAATGAAATGGCTTCACAAAAAGACAGGCTTCTGAATCTAACTGCGCCAATGCATCTCAATGTATGAGCTATTGACTAAAATATCATGCATGCGATTAACATTACGTGTCGTCTAACATCACTGTAAGCACACTTGTTGTCGATTCAGTACATGCTTAATGCCAATCAGCTCAAGGTGAACTCATCTAGGTCTATAACTCGTCTCAAACTTATGCCAACATTTTCCTGGGAATAAACATACAATGAGCAACAAGAAACAAATTTAATTTCTGCGTTCTGGTCACGTAAAACAATAACCAAATTTTTGGAACTGTATTTGCCGGCCCCATTTTGGCTTCACACCAGCCCAGATGAACCTATCCTAGAGACTGGACGTCATGTTGGCCTAAATGCATGTTTTCCCTTTATACGATATAACTCGCTAAAACACTGTCTATAAGAGCAAAGACATGGATAGCTCGAACGCATATATTGTTGTTATCTGGTTTACATTCAATATAATAATAATAATAATCATTATTATTATTTTTATTAACGAACAACGGAATATTTAATAACAATAATAATAATAATAATTACTATTAATTTTATTATTAATTAATAATAATTATTATTAAAATAATAATAATAATGACGATTTATAGAGCGCAGTAGTACGGCCGAGGCCGGAAAATGGTGCTACACATATACAATATGTCTCAACCTCAAATTGAAAATTTCTGAAAAAAAGGAAAATACCAAAGAAAAAATTAAACGACATTACTTTTCAAACCATAAATAATGCCAGTGACCTGACAAATCAGTAAGGTTTCAGAAGGACAGAATCAATAGAGCCCCAAGGTTCTGTTTTGATGATAGTACGTCCGGTAGAATGGATTTGCTTCCAGGCGAAGAATACGGTAGTCTACACTTATTACATGAAGAGATAAAGGGCACCGAGAGTCAAGAGACTAAAAATTTGGACAGACAGACAGACTGTATGGTCAGAGTCTAGACAGAGGCAAACACGTAAGGTCAGGAAGGGAAGAAACGAACTCTACATCATGTTCAGGAAGGAACTTTAAGGAAAATTCGAATAACTCGATCATAAATTTGCGAAATGTACAGTTGAAGTGAAAGTTTATTTCGTTACTTAATTACCATAAATAATTTTTATAGCTTCAAATGAAGTATAATATTACTCAATTTTTCCGCAGACTGTAACCCGTAAGTGAAGAAGACAGAAAGGTTGTTGAATTTTAACAACAAAATTAAAATTTATCGCAAAAGGAAATTAAATTTGAAAATCTATTTCAAGATTTTCCCGATAAAGGACAGACACCAGAAGATCTTAACAAACTCTTGCAAAAAAACTGACATAATCAGACAGTATCAGCGTAAACGTCATTGTAATTTTTCTAGGACCCTCGTTGCATAGGTCGGAACTGTGCGCAAGCAGAGAGGGTTATAGATACAGGATCTTCACTGCGGGAACCAAACCTATATAGATGCTAACGTATCTTTTAATACATAATAATGATATAATTGAAATTCGCCGGTCTGGAAAACCCTGCAAAAAAATACAGAGATTTACACAGTGTAAGTTGTGGCGCATGACAAATAACCTCCGTACATGTATGAAGTGGTAATCACTTCACACAAAAATTAATCATGGTACATGTGAATCTGAGAGAGACCTAGTTCGATTAATATGTGCCTCCTGTGGAAGCAATTTTGACAAAACCACTATGTACTTGAAAAACAATATTCACAAAAAGGCTATGTCCTTAGAAGACGCCATCCTCAGGACAATAGTTGTCGAAAGCACAGCAAACGGCACTCGCGCTGACGATAAACAGCACTTTAGCGGTTGCTAAAAAATATGATGCTCCATTAATTGAACGTTTTAGGATTTCATTTCATTAATTCGTGCTAAGAACTCCATCAAACAGGGGCTCTAAAGCAGAAACAAGTAGTTTCTTTATCATTTCTAAAACATTCCTAGTTCTTGTGTATAGAAGGTAAAATCTGTCATTTTCTTTCAGCCTGAAATGTCAAAAATCAAAATGCGGCCACCGAGTATTGAGTTGTCACATACGAGCAATCGACAGTTCGACTCGTCGACGAATATTCTTCGTGGATTTCCCATTCCGTGTAAAAGTTGCTCGAAACTTTTGCTGCTCTAAATTTGGTCGTTTCAGAATTACATTGCCGAAATTTTTAATAAAAGTCTATCACAGTGGAGCCCCATAGCATAAACAAGTAACAAATAATGTATTCCATATCCCATAAGTGAGACGAAGGGTAGGCGCCCATCTCCTTTTCTTTAGGCCCTTCAGCCGGGAATAAACAAATCACAAGGTCCTGAACACGAGACCTGTGCATCGCAGGACTTGCCGTTTACTTCCAGTACCAAATTATACTGCTTGGTGACAGAGGCACGGTGTGCGCAAACAACTTATCAAGGGTCGTTACAGGAATCGAACAGATAACCGCATGATCATTAATACCAAATGCGTTACCAATAGTAGTAAATAGTTTAGTACCAATTCTAAAACATTCTTAGTTCTGGTCTGTATACGTCGTAAAATTCCATATTTTGTTTCAGCCTGAAATGTCAAAAACCAAAATGATGCCACCGTTTTTTGAATTGCCACAGACAAGCAAGCGGCAGTTCGACTCGTCGACGAATATTCTTCTTGGATATTCCAATCCATGTTTTCTACAGACAAATTTTCTCTGATATTCAAAAGTTGATGTCAGCAACAAGATTCGACCACCGGATTCATCAACTACCAACAACGAGCCATCTCTGTTCACTAACACGTTGATTGGAAGTAGGCCTAATATTGAAGTGCTTAGATCTTTATAAGACGGTGACTTCAATTCTTTTCCTTCATTGTCTATTATGAAGATTCTACCTACTGAAGCCACACAGGAGGTCACCACGAAACGATCACAGGATATTTTAACTGCATGCCATGGATTCAATACATCAAGCGGTATCTCCCGGACCAGTTCACCATTTGGAGTGATTTCTAATAATTTCATTTTATCCAATACAGTTAGGATGATATTCGATTCATCGGTAATAGACAAACGACCCCAGTCGTTGCCTCGCCATATTTTCTTCAAGACATTTCCAATTGCATCGACTCTTAGAATTTCCATTGGTTTACCAAAAGGTTTTCCATCGATGATATACAAACACTTGTTTCTAGAACAGGATACAATATCTCGCGGTTCTTCCAAATTGTCAACGATAAAGCATCGTTCAAAATGAAGGCTGGTGTTGTTGTATACTTCGATTTCAGAATTTTTCTTATTTACAACAAAAATTTCATCGGCTAAAAGTGCCATTCCATAGATATCGGTATTACTCCTTTCTGCTGCTTTTGTTCTGATCGTCAGAAGTAATTTCGGATCAGTTGTGAAGTCGACTTTTTCTGTGTTAAACATTTAAGAACATAATAATTCGGCAACCTTTCATGCAAGTAAAAAGGCGAACATCAGAACGACGATCTATGTATGTAGGGGTGTTTTGTACGCGTCAAGGCACTGGATCACATGCTGGTAGATATAAAACTTTTGAACTAATTCCTATATACAACACAATAATAACCCTAACACTGCAGTAGGATGCCATTTGATGGCTAAGCTACAATCAAGCTATAGGAAAGGCCATTTGACTGAGACAGTTATGCTAAGAAAAATCTCTGACGTGAATGACGCCATATATTTCAGACATGTCATGCTGCTTGCCTTTCTAGATGTATGCACATGTACTGTATTGCATGCCAGGACATCTTATTTACCAGATTAAGCGCTTCTTTTGAAGCTTCGTAATCATAATCGTAAGCTCGTTATTTCTACAGCGCGCAAAGAAAGCCACGTCGCGGTAACCAGTTTATTCACAGGCGCTCAGTCAAAACAAACTCGATAGGCAGGAAAGGTTCGGTTCCAGGTAAGAATCAGACGGGCAGGCAATCAGACGGCTTCGGTAGATACTGTTTCGAATTGAACCGGAAAGTGAGATAAGGGGAAGAGGAGAAATAAAGTCTGCGGACAGCTGCTGGAATAGATAGCTCTTTCATTGGCTCGGACAAGTCGGCTAAGGCATCCATTACATTTGGTGTCCATTTGTTGTCCTCGGGGCACTATTTTTAGCCTACATTCTGCACAATATACCTGACTAATATCTGAACCGCCTTAGGAGACCGGCTTCATTAGTACACCCACGTCGTCCAGCTGTATTTGAAATGTCACCCAACTGGCTTGTGTGTCAAAATGGAGGCTGTAAAACATGAAACTTTATCCGGGACCATAGGGTGGTTCTACCGATGGAGCATCTCATTGCTTTGTGTAAGTCCTGCTTTTGCCAGTTTTATCAGTTCACAGTCATATGGAGAAACTTATCGTTTGAAACCGCTGTGGTTCTTATCCACTTCTTCATTCTGACGCATATGGACTACTGCAATGTTGTCCTTAGAGGTTTATCAAATTTCCGGATACGTTGGCTTCAGTCCATCATAGAGTCTGCCGTTCAAATTTTTGCCAACCTCCCAAACTCCAAAATACTTATGTTTTGACCTGTATCTGAGACACCATGCACTGGCTACCGGTCGAAAACAAGATCGCATCCAGGATTCTCATCATGGTATGAGCTCCGCTAGTTAGTTCGGCCCCGGAAGATATCAGGACCCTTTGTAGTTCTGTCTTGAGCCAGCCGGGTCGACAATTATAACATTCTGCACACATGAGGACCTGTTAGTCCTGCACTACCGGACACATCGTGCTCTTTGATGTACTGGATCGTCGATCTGGAAAAATCTTCCTCTGAAATGCGTAGTTTTCTGAGCGATAGCTCATGAAATAGCGTCAGATCGCATCTGGTTAGAGCTGCTAGATAGCCATGTTTAGTAGCTTTTTGAGACACTCAAATAGCGCTATATACACAGCAATATACATACATACACCAATATTATGAATCTTATCTAAGGAAGAATTATATGAATCAATCATATTCAGAAAGACAGGAATATTTTTTCTAATACATTGTGAGTGGCCTAGCCTGTTTGCGAGGTGATTCCAGTTCCTGCCTTTTTGCTCAACGTTTCTAATAAAGTTATGTGCATTGTTGTTAGCCCCATTTTATGTATTTATAAGACTACGCAGTTAATATTTAACGAAACTGTTATTAATTGATGACATAAGCAATTCAGTTAAGGACATGGCTGAGACTCTTATAGAAACATTTGAATCTAAGTTACAAGAAAATCATAAGCTAACCATCCCGGGTATAATGCATAAAGATTTAAAGAGCTGTAACACGGACTGCAGACTAAAAGCAATGCAATGCCAAACGCATGAGCAAATTCATTTTTATCTCTTTTGCTCACAATTTCCAGCTTAATTTGTCCTTTCATGAACTTGTAGTAAGCAGGTCCGTGTAGAAACGGTTAACCTCTCGCATTTTACTTCTTCGAATATCCTGAATGATATGTGCCTTGTTTTCGGATTACATGATGCTTTGCGGCCTCAGATACAGAATTCCATGAACTTCAGACACATTATTAACATCGTAATCGTAAACTCGAGATTTCCACAGCGCCCAACAAAAGCCAAGTCAAGGGAACCAGCTTATACACAGACGCTCAGTCACAACAAACTCGATAGGTAAGAAGAGTTTGATTCCAGGTCAAGATCCAAGAGTCGGGCTGGCAGATAGGCTGACACGCATGCAAGCAGGCAAGCACGCACGCAGGCAGATAGGCAGACAGACAGTCAGATGGCTACGGTGGGTGGTGTTTGAAATTGGATCTGCGGGACAGATAAGGGGTAGAAGAAGAATCGGGATGGGATCTGCGGCACAGGAGATACAGCGCTCATATCAAAATTCATCTATCATGATGCAAGTAAAATGAGATAAATAAGAGTATTTGAAACTGTTACTCACTTTCGTTCTTCATGAAATCATCCAAGAATATAGTAATACTGATGGGGATAAGTAATTCAAACGAATCCGACACACTGCCAATGGAAAACTGTTCGAAGATCGTTTCTAGTTTTTCAAGTAGAATCCCTGATGCATACATGCTTTGCAAATTGCGTTGTGCATTTACCGACTGACACCAAAACCAGATCACAATTCCATTGTCCTCCTGGTGACAGTAAGGGACGACGACAATTTGCTCATCTGCAGTTTTGGATGCCGTATTTCCACTGCTAAGAAGTGAAAAACCTTGTGACTGGTTTAGTTTTTCGATTAGCTTAGATTCCTTTTCTTTCAACTTCATCACTTTCTCGCTAGAGGATTTTGTGGATAAACTTAATTGGAGCCGTTCTTTCCTCAGCTTTGTCGATATCTTTGATTTAATAACAACTGAAAGTGATTCAAATACAACAGCACAATTTTACCATGTTGTGTCTATTTCGTTGGCTATAACAGAAAATATAATACTCTCATATTTTAAAGCAACAAATTCCTATCAGTTTCGATTAACAGTGGACAGCTAAAAGTAGAACACCAGTGTTGTTTCGTTTAACAAAATTGCATATGAGACTACATATGACATAAACTAGAACATGCAATAATTCAAAAAACCAAAAAGCTGACAGATCAGGCATAATTAAACAGAAAGTTACTGTATTTCTTAAACATGCGCTTCCATTTGTGATCATCATCATCACTCATTTCATTTACCTTAGTGCTTGAAATTTTCAAGAATATAAGAGAATTTAAAGCATCAATAAATTGAACACTTTGCATGTAGAATCAGCTATAATTATTATTATAATGATCATACATGTAATAATAATTATTATTATCATTACCTCCTCCTTTTCCAAAAGATCGGCAACAAAATTCTGATCAGCCTGGCGAAAGCATTCTAGAACCCTCAGGCCTTTGTCTTCAGTGAACGTAATCGTTCTCATCCAGAGTAGAAGTTCATCGTTCTTATAGAAGGTGCCTGGCTGACTGCTCAAGTGCTCTCGTTCTTCATCCGTTATACAATTTTTTGAATGTAGTATAGCAATCAAACGATTTGAGTCCAGATTCTCAACCAGAAACTGATGATTGCTTCTAATCACCAGACTTTCTGTGCGTAATACAAAAAAAGCAAAGAAAGGGAATCTACAATTAAGAACCCCATTTGGTCTATTGAAATAAAGAAAAGCTGCCATACAACCTTAAGAGCACAAATTATCTGGTACAAATTAATTATACAAATGAAAGATACACTTATACCAGATCGATTCATGTTATGTGGAAAGAATTGGTTAAGTAACGATTAAGTCTCATTTGAATTGTTCACTGTAGGATTCATTAAGTATCACCGTGGCTCTAGGCCATTCTGTTACAACCGATACAATTAATCATGATTGATTCACAACTGAGAGTTTACACATGAACTATAAAGGCTGAAGCCTACCACGACTAAAGGCTGTGATATATACGCCTTTCAGCTGACTATTGAGCTGTTGTGGCTGAATTGTTGCACAATTGAGTTTGTTCTCCAACTCTTGCCTTCGATGTTTTTCACTTTCCAGTTCTTTTTGTAACTTCGATAGTCGATCAGTTGCCAATTCATTTGCTTCCGCTGTCTCTCTTTGAGTCTTAATTAGATCAAGCTTTTCTTCCTCAAGCAACTTTAAACACTTTTTCTTCTCTTTCAGTTGCACTATGAGCTCCTGATTATATTCCTGTTTCTGAAGCAGTTGTATTTTAAGCTCAGTTCTTATTTCGTTCTCTTTCTTCAGTACCTCGCATTCTTCCTTCAACTCGTCTCTTTCAGTATTCAACAAAGTCATCACACTTTTACTTTCTTCAAAAGTATCTTTAGATTTCTGAAGTTTATATTCGGTTGACGCTAAACGGGAATTTGTTTCTTGCATTTGTTGTTGAAGTACTTGTTTATCGCATTCTGCTTTTTTCAATTTATCTTCTAATTCCATGATCAGAGTATTGGTCAAACGTTTTTCTTCCTCAAATCTCCTGCACTTCGCTTTCTCATGGTGAATATCGGTCTTTAATTTAATTATATTTTCTTCTAACTGTATTCGTTCTTCATTCTTTTGAAACCTTTCATTAGTCAATTCTTGTTGCACGGAATGCAGTTGTGTTCTGATAACTTCATTTAGTGATGCAGCAGCTGAGTATTGACTGGCGTTTCTCTTCAACTGTTCTAGCTCTTTGTTTTTGTCGAAATTTCTTGTGACAGTTTCTTTCCTGATCTTGTGACATTCTTAACAGAAAATGACATAGATGTTAGTCATAACTAGAATTGTTATGTACTCATTCGTTGGTCGTTGTCATTGACTGTGATTTTAACTTAAAACCAAAAGATAAAGGCAAAATATCCTAAACTTCAAAGGTAAGACTGTAATTCACGCATGTCTTACCTCTTTCACTGGCCTCAAGTAAAGTCATTGTAAATTAAAAACAAGTTAACACGCTGACTCAATTTTGGGCATCACATATCCAGTATTCTAAAAGATACAGTGAAACACATGCTCTCTACGTCGTTGTCCGAACCACAACACTGGCCAGGATGCTGTACTCCTCTCCCGCGTGGTGGGGTTATGCTGGGGCGCCGGCTAGGGCTCAGCTCCAGGCTTTGATGCGGAAACTTGTGCGTCTCCACTATCTTCCTGGAGACTCCCCAACGTTCGATGAACTCTGTGACATGGTCGATGCTCGTCTCTTCAAAGCACTCTTGCACAACCCAAACCATGTCTTACTTCAGTTACTCCCGCCAGTTAAAACCCTCAGTTATTCCCTGCGGCCCCACACCATAATAATATTATTCCTCCCGCTGATAATTTAACGCGTAAATGTTTAATTGTTAGGATGTTGTATGCATTATAAGTTTTTCTTGTGTCTTAAATACTTGTAAACCGATGTGCGATTAGCTATTGGTTAATAAAGAATATACTTAATATTTACTTACTTCTAAAAATTATAGCAAGCAGTTTGTCCATAGGTTTCACAAGTATATTATTTATACCAATTTTACTTGGCATGCCCTCTATCAAAGCGTCGTGTTCAGCAAATCTTTATTGCTGCTTAGGCTATATTTTCGAAGTCTGAAGAAATCAGTATTACCTTGCAGTACAAAATGAAAACACATCTTCAAATTATCATCTGGTTTATCCAAATAAAACAGGTAAACGGATGTGACTTTGATTGCGATTTCCGTCTGGAGTTGAGACTCAAGCCCATTTAGTCTCGCTTGAAATTTTTTCCCTTCAATCTAGGAATATCACATAGAACAGGCATATATTTATTCAACGGAATCTAAAGGCTGGCGTAATTGTAAGCGATTTATTGCACTGTTCATTTACAATCTCAAGAAAAGCTTATATGAAATTGGAGTTGGATAGATGTAGAGATTATATCGAAACAACATCGCTAATGCAATATCAAAACAGGAAGAGCCAAAGTTACATATCTGGGTCGATTCTGACAAGGCACCAAAGTTAGTTGATAAACAATAGAGTAATCTTTAACTAACAACGGAAGCAGTGATGTCGAAGAGATTCATACATACCCTCCGAAAATGGACTGTTTTCTCAGTAGTTTTGGCAACAATGTGTATCGACTTAGCATTGCGTTGAACTGTGTTTGGCTGTATGGCTGGTTTTGGTGGTGGAACTGGCTTTGAAAAAGAACGCACTGAAACTGGTTTGTGCCCAAATTTATGAAGTGCTGTCGGTGGCAGCTTCTTGCAAACACGCTTTGATGTTTGCACTCTAGATGGCTCGGTTGTGTGGTCAAAACGTGAATCTGTGAACTCAATGAATTCCAAAATGAATCAAGAAGGTCTATTTAAAATTAAAGGATATACCTATGCAAGGCATTATTCTGTCAAATGATTTTTGAACAGTCAAAGTCTAAAAGAATGAAACAAGCATTTTAAACTTTACGCAAAGATGCAGTGATTTGCTGAACGTCAGTATTAAAAAAGACTTTTACTGTCTCATTAATATCTTTTTACCGAATATATCCGACCATGCATATCTTTTTTTATAAATTATATGTCCACTCAGTTTTGAAGAATCCTCATAGTTGAAAAATTTTCAAAGTCCCCAAACTAACAGATAAGCATTCTTTCTACCCAACCAGTAATATGGAGCATAGTCTGATGCAAGAAGTAACGCACGACTATAGATTACCATCTCTAACATAGAATTAGACACGCACTTGTAATTGCAATGAAGATTTGTCACTTCACGTTATGATATATGTTTGCACAAAGTTAGACTAATGGTTGACTGCACACATGATAACTATTGTAGCCTAATAGCTGTACAGTAGCAACAGCAGAGTATATAATAATTAAAACTTCTACCTTTTAGTATTTTGAGTTTTGAAGCCAGATGGCCTTGACCGGAGTCTTCTAGCGCTGATAAAAACTTATCAAAGTCTTTCGGAGATTTCTTGCTAAGAAGTCCAAGCAGAAACTCGTTCTTTTGGAAGGTGTCGTTTATACAGAAAATATGCTCTTTCTCGCGAGCCGTCAACACCTCTTCTTGATACAGCAGAGAATTTAGTCCATTTTCAATGTCGAGATTGTCTGATAACCACTTGAAATTGCGGCAAATCAAGTCTTTATGATCCGAGGCATCTCCTCTACTTGTTTCAGCACATGCTGGAATAAATTTCATGTAATTCTGAACTAAATGGCATAAAGGAAATCAAAATTAAAGAATTTGGTTAATTAATTATATTCTGACTTTTAAAACTGCTCACTTCACACACTTGAAGTAAAAGTGTATACCTTGCAAAATTATAAACTGTCTCTTTCACACATAATAAACAACCACCCGAAACTAATCCCACACGATGCATTCAAATGGACAGAAATAATATTTTAACATTCTATCTAACGGGTACGAAAAGACATGACTTACTATGCGTATGGAAGAGTTTTATGTTGAGCTAAATTATTATTTTCTTTACTCTTTTATCATCATTATTACACTCATCGTTATTGCTACCATTTATACTATCAGTGTTATCGTTATTAACTTTATTGTTGTTGTTATTGTTATTATTATTATTATTATCATTATTACGATTATTATTATTATTATTATTATTATCATCATCATCATCATCATTATAATCATCATATGAGTATTTTATCTTCGCAGCACACTTACATCATAGGCTGTCACAGGTTCGCTCAACATGAACTTACAAGAGAACTTTGAAGGTGCTGAACAACTCTGAGTGAAATACTGGCTCAAGGTTCCTACACAGTATCAGTCTAAGGGAAGGCTCGAACCCCTACACTCCGCGTTACAAGGTGAGCGTTCTAACCAATTGCCTACCGGACCCCACAAATACCATAATTTTTTTCCAGTTTTTAAGAAATTTCAGTCTTACAATCACGGATAAGCATTGTTTCTAACCAGCCGGTAATATGAAGTACAATCTGACGAAAGAGATAAACGTACGAGTATGGATTACCATCTCTAACATAGAATTAGATACGCATTTTGTAATTGCAATGAAGAGTTTTTACTCTAGATTTTATTGTATGTTTGCACAAAGTTAGACTAATATTTGACTCTAAACATGATAACTGGTGTAGCCTATTAGCTGTACAGCAGCAACAGCAGAGTATAATAATTTCGACGTCAACCCTTTGGTAGATAAATAGCAAATATATTTCGTACTTACTGTCATCACCAGAAACCAACATTTGACATAGGTGGAACTGGTTCGTATGTTTAATGAGTGCCAAGAAACATTCATATGCATGTCTCGGTTTTCTAGCAATGATACTTAGAAGCTCCTCATTGGCTCGGATTGGAGTTGACTGTAAATGTTGGATGAACTCAAACTCCTTCAACGTCAGTTTCTTCTCTTGATACATCGCTGCTATTATATCTCCCAGACATGAAAGATTGCTAACCAGCTGGTTGTACTTCATGCGAATTAAGTGTCCATGTTCTTCTATAATAAGTGATAAAAAACTGACTGCATATTACGATGATTATGTCAAAAAATAATGTTGCAACAACAGACCATGTTTTCTGGAACTATATTTTTTCATGAATTAAATATTGTTCAGTTTTAATTCATGATTTCTTTTGTAATCTTTCAACTCTCATTCACAAACTGAAAAGATTTTTACACCGATATGCTGCATTTTGCTCCTAATTAGGCAAATCCGTGAAAACTTACATAGTTGATTTAAATTGTAGTTTCTTACTCTTTCTCATTTATTTTCTTACTTTGGCATCTGACATTTGAATTTCCGGGAGCCATTTGAAATTTAAGGGAAATGGTTGCTGAACCTTATTAAGTATATTTATATCTGATTTGTAGTTCTGTTGTTTATGATTTTCAGAAAAACGTTGAAACACCAGACCATGTTCTCGATGATTATAATTGACACGGTCATGTAAAAATTATTTTATTTTACGCTTACTAAGGTAAACAATAGTTGCAAATTAGTTGCATTGTATTACACGCCATTGAATTGTATTTATTGTCTTGAGTTGTATTTTATTGTACCATATCGTATCATATTCCTTTATATTCTAGTCTTGTCTATTCTATCTCATTTAGGGTAATCTAGTCTAACTCTGGCATAATTCAACCAAAATTCAACCCTTTCTTCTCTAGTCTTGTCCAAATCTAGTCTCAGCCTGAATCTATTCAAATTTACTTCCACCTTCTGGAATCTGACCGACTAAGCAGAATTTTGAATTGCACTTGCAAAAAAGATTTGTTTATAAAGACAATGACTTCCATTCCCATAACAAATCAATAACCATGCTGTGTGTTACAATTACAATTCAAGTGACTCCAAGACTGTTGAAAATCACTGGGCTTTATATATAGTCTGTTTATCAGCTATATTAAAAATATAAAATGTATTGACACGAACTCACCTTCTTGCTGTGCAAACCGAATGGATTTTGTTTCTTCTTCAGCAAGTTGTAGGGCGACATACCACAACTGGTCCCTTCCCGTTGAATACCCAGCCATGTCAACTTCTCAGTTTCTATATCAAGATATTGCTTAATGCTATATTTATTTGACGAGTCTCAGTACATTGGGTTAATTTCGCATTATCATAAATCGTAATAGATAAGAATCCACCACTATATTTTACCCATTTTTACCTTACCATATGAGTCGTACCCTTTCGGATGTTCAGAAATATGAAGGCATATATATATATGTATTTAGATACGTAAGTGTATACAAACATAAAAAGCCAAGCCAAGGGAACCAACTTATATACAGAAGCTCAGATTCTTCTGTGTTTCTCAATAGATATGATTTTTAAAGACGAAATATAAATTGATTATTACAATACATTACATAAATACAGGCATCCAAACTTTAATACATGCACATAATATATAGTATTGTGCACATAAGCCTCATAAACGATTGAACTGCGAAGCTCTTACCAGGCCCCTTTCAATGAAACATCATAGTAAAAAGTTCGTCTATTTTGAATAAGAACAGCTTACTGGTGCAACAGATTCTCAGAAAACATGGTTTTTGTCCTATTCGGGCTGAATTCAATAAATATCTGCATTTCAATGCAGGGCTTGCTTCAATGAACATTTGTCTGCCTAAGAACGCTGAAAAACAGGCCGACAGCTGCGTTAGTGTAATGACCATATGAGTAATTTTTATGACCTTGATATGCTGCACATACATGAGACTTTCGGAGTTCTATGCCAACATGACAGACCTTTAACATTTACTTTGTAATTTGGGTCATAGCATTGAGCCTGTCTCTGCCCTCTAAAGTTTACCACACAAACCTAGTGATCTATTCAGCCAGTTTGCGAAACATGGTTAGACTAAGCCTAGTATCATTATAATTATGAACTTATGTAGGTCGCTAGCGTGCTTGAAATATAGGCCACTCAATACTGAGACTTCGGCAATGAAATGTAAAGCAAACTCGCGATGGGAGATAGGTCAAAATTTATGGACGACATCTTTGTTCCACATTTGGTTACAGCTGTTCAACCTGTAAAATCTAGTTTCATGTTCGTTTATAATAAAATTAAAGTTTTTAAAATTCGATTCATCTTTGAGCGGATATGTAGGCCTACATGCAAAATGAGCACCTGAACAAATTTAGAACCACGTAAGCCTATGCCAGTTTCTGGCAATAAATAGGTCCTTAGCAGCTTAGACGAAATTCATTCGACTGATGAATGAATGTAGAGGCGGGTGTATGGAGTGTTATAAAATGAGGCGTGAGCATTTTTATGCCATGCAGAAAAGCAACCCAAATTAATTAACCTATTATAACAGCTTATCCATCAAATATCAGACGTGAGAGCGAATCGGAAATCCTGAACAGTCGACAAAAATAAAAATCGAGGCTGTGACTAATCTAACCTAAAGACTTATAAAGCGCCGTCATCATAATCCCCAAGGTATTGGTCGCTGAGGTCGCTTCAAGTAAAAATCGCACTCAAAAATTATGAACCGATGGAAAAGCCGGGTCGAATTCCAATGGGTCAGAGAGATCAGAAGCCAGGCTAAGATGGGTGACCAAGTTCAATGGTATGAGTCTTAAATTATACAATAGAGCATAGGCCTAATCACCTGACAGACTCCATTATTTGCCCAATCCTGTGTTTCTCCAAACCTGCCGACTATTCATATTAAATGCGTACATCTTAGATGACGTTTATTTTAATGTTCCAGTCACCAACCAAACATAAGACGGTAGTGTAGTTCGCCACTATAGCAGAACAAACCAATATACAAAACGTCTGCTATCAAAATCTCTTATCTCGCACTCGATCATAATTTTGAATGTTATATCACAAGACAAACTTTCTTGCCTGTCGATTCATTGGTACGACTTAACACGAGGTCAAAGTCTAGTCGAAGTATCTTGTGTATTTGCACGCTATGCTTGCAATACGTTTGTGCCTCGATGTCAAACACACGAATCTGGCCGTTACCTCGTAAAAGAACATTACCAGCTTTCTCACCTACCAAACAAGCGACCATTTGATTCGTCCAATAAAAGCAGTAGCAAGACGCGACCACCTGTTTCATCAACCACCAACACTGATACAGCTATATCTAGCTGTTGGCTTTAGATAGGTGTATCAAAGTGTAATTAGGTAACTCATTAGTCACATGAATAGATTACACTGATTCTCATTAATTAACGAACTGTAACCTCAGTATTCCGTGACTCTTCAAATAAACATGCTAATGCAAAATGTTTGGTAAGGTAAGTGGCTTGGGTTATTGTGAAACTCAACAGATGATCACTGTATGAATCACGCATCTGGCTCAAGTACTTGCATGAATTAGAGCGATATAATTCCTCTAAAGGACATTGCATTGAAATCATACATAGAAATGTAGAACTCTGCAAACTGTGGCCAGAGATAGAGGCAGTTAGCATAGCAAAGTTGCAAAGGGCAGTAAGAGGTAATTTATAGGTGGCGACATATTTCGACAGCAAAACTCTACATAAGAACTTATGGTTTGATAGCTAACACAACAAGGAATATAAATATGCAAGGAACTCATCTTTACCCTGTCGTGGAAGAAAGATCTTGTTGTGCTCGTTTGCGTCAACAGGAGGATCAGTAGATGTACACAATCGTCTTCCAGGGAGGTAGCGAGTGGTGCTTTTGTTTAAAGGCTTAACTTTCGATAGACTTATACTTACTCTATTGCTGGTATGTCCAGATTTTTCCGAATGATCTGGGTGTGGCCTGGGACCAGTAATTGACGTTTTCTGATTATTGACGAGTGTTTGACGAAAATGCTTTTACCACCTGCGGCAGCATCTGACAGCACGCCGTGAGCCTACAACTCAAGTTGCCATAAGCTTACTGCATGCATTGTATGTATCCGGGCTGACTATGACAATGCTGTTTACACTGGCCTAAATCACCATATACTTTAACTAAAGACTCATCTGTTTCAACTTGCCTACCCACGGCAGCATACAGTAATTTCTGGTTTCTCTGATCTATCGGAATTCGACCTGGCTGCTCCAATGTCTAATGATTTTTATGACGATTTTATGACAAGTGATCATGGATTGATACCTTGCGCATTATGACAACAGTGCTGTAGATGTCATTAGATTAGATTGAATTAGATAAGATAGCAGCTAAGTTTCAGATGACTATATATATCGTTGCGCATTTTGTCGCAATTTAAAGTCATAACCACAAAACTCTGCCACTACCATGCTTGGATGGTGCCAGTCTCAAACATGGAGAAAGAAGGAGGGTCGTTATCACACAGCGTCGTAAACAGAAACAACCTACCTACCTCTAGCCTCATAGCTTCTAATAATCACAACTAAACTTTTTTTTTAGCATATAAGACAGTTCATAAACTGCACTGGAACGTAATCGATGGGTAAGGATGAGCTCTTAAGTGACATATGAGCGTAGTGTGATTCAAAGAAATGTGTGCTACCAATGTTCAGCTTGGTAAGGCTGATGTCACTTTGAGCGATGACCTGATATAATTGACATTTAAGCTACTAAGCATAAGCTGCTGTTTCAAGCTGCTCCATTTAGCGCCCTAGTGCATTAGTTGCTTCAATGCCTCCAGCTTCTTGAGCAGAAAGCAACCGTAATGTACAAAACAATGGCCTATGCGGCTGATAGACATACTGCAGAGCAGAGCGAACGGATTTACGGCCCGGTATGGTTGAGACCAAGATCATGCATAGACACAATAGACAGAGCACCAGACGACGCGCAAGTCACTACATACTTGCATGTATTTGACTTGATTAACGGTTCATATGTACGCAGAAAGCTCAAACCAGCAACAATTCAGCAGAAGGTTACGAGGATGTGTTATACACTTTAAATACACACATGTTTCTAGATAATTATATACATCCCATGGAGTGTTCATCTTCCATGTGTTTCAAACTTCATAGCATATTCACATTATTTAGCGCCTCTCTAAGGTTCTAAGAGGTGCCGTATAATTAGCTGGATACGTAAATGCATCACGAGTTTGGAAAATAAACGGAAATTATGTTAAATCAACGAGTATTAAGATAATTCAAAACCGCAATCTGACAAAAGCCAAAGATTAAAAGCACTGGGAATAACGTAGGTTACAATCGAAATTCCACTATATAGCCAGCGAAACCGAAATACACAAGGTGCATAGTTTTACATAGCGACCGTATGGCTTCGACCTTGATTATTTTTCAAAGAATTGATCGGGTGAGATCCTTCACCACCGCTGCTCGTTTGAATGAGCGCCACGCCATTTACGGTCCCTCTCTGCACGGACCGTGCAAGCCCGAGATGTAAATTTCTTAAATAAAGCCACTATAATTATGCGAAGCGACATTCCTTTAGGCTGAGAGGCTCTTTGACGTACACTTTAACCAACGAGATAACTAGGTCAGCTTCAATGTCTACCAATGCGGATTACCGTAGCCTCAAGCAGCCCTGCCGCGTCGAAATACTCACACATCGATAATCCCAATCTACTTTAAGGCGTTATGCTAATATAGGTGTGTTAGTTAAGATTCCGAGTTGAAGCCTTGCTAACCGCTTTGTATCGCTCTATCAAGTTAGTCATAAGCAGGAACCAGTACTAAAACGAAAATCGGGTTAATGTCAAAGTCTGTTCATATGTTAGCACATTGTATGACTCTGTAGGCATGTGCACATGAATGCCTATAAGTATATGGGTTTACGAAAAGGCAGAAGTTTCAACCGTCAATTTTATTGGGTCCGCAACTCATCAGAATTTGCAAGTCTGGTGCCACATCGGTTCCGGGGCGAAGGCGAATTTGACACAGCTCACTTTTCGCAATCTTTTATTTCACCAAAACAATGGTAGCACAAAAAGCAAAACATAAGAGAAAAAAGAAAAGAAACAGCAAATTGACAGCAACGTGATGTTGTATTACTTGTCGAACAGTATGAGAAAAATTAAATCAATTACGATGACTGCAAAAATGACACAGAAAACTGACAGCAGCTTTATCACTGAAAGAATATTTTTGGAAATATCGTAGTTTTTTGGTTAACCAGGTGTCTCTAATGCTAAATTCGAGCGTGAAATGCAGCACAGCCTCAACTACAACGCTCTATAAATCGTCTTATTATTTTTTTACCCGAGGTAAGTGTGGTCTCTCATGAAATAAAAAATACTCTAGGAGTTATTGAAGGGTGTCTGGGATATCCGGAATCTTTGATTTTAATGTGTTTAAACAGCTGATAGTTAATTTAAAGCAGCAAAAGCGGTACGAGCCAACGTCGCTCAGCAGCATCAGGAAACGTGCCCCACAAAGCGATGGCGTTCTAGTGCTGAATACAGATAGAGAGGCGCTGAAAAAGAAAAGCAACCTCACATGATTCTCCTCAGATGGCCAAAAGTCGACGGCCAACCTCGCTGAGGAAATCGACCCCGGCAGAATTAATTGGGCCCAATGTTTCGAATGCGATGGGCAGAAACATATGTGTATATGGCATCCCTAGATATTTTCGGTTTTTCGAATGGCAGCCTGTTCAGCCGCTGACCCTGCTGAATTTGCTGTGTGGGCGATGTAAGGTGCCGCAAATTTATGTACAACTGTGGCATCACAGGCAAGATATTTCCTGAATATAACTGCACCAGAGCATACATACTGTAATGTACTAGCGATTGACCAAAAGTGTCATGTATGAGACTGACAGTATGCGTCATCTATCATCACTGCAAGCACACGTGCTGTTGATTCAGTATAGGCCTAATGCCATTCTGCTCAAGGTGAACTCATCTAAGCCTATAACTCGTCTGGTCTCTTGCCATTAGAGCTGAACAAGTCTGTTGGTTCCTTAGTACTGGGAACATCAGCTTTATGTAGAGCTCGCCAAACTGTGTCATTGATGGCACAATGACGAAGGGATCGTCCGAAAGCCAGTCTGCAGACGAAACCGTGGTGGCCGTCATAGCCAACCAAATCACCGCAGCGACATTGATGTGGGCTGCAAAGGTTAAGGCCCAAACGGAGGCCAACTGCTACTTGTACCGCCTCGTTGTTTAAGAAGAGGTCTCATGATGAGATGGGAAGGGCGGTCAGCCAATCACCAGAGTGGGGACAACCGACGTCTGCCAACCGTGCTCGATCGGTCGGTTTTTCGGCACTTATCCAAACAGCCGTCCTATCTAATTCAATCATAGGTCCGTCTCAGGTCGCCTGTTGGTTGGCAGTGGGTCGACGCTTGATGGGAGTGTCTCCCTACGAGCAGTTATCAGATCAACCAGGTGCGTATCGGGAGTCTCAAGTCATTGACTAAGAATGGCGGACTGAAGATGGAAGGTGGCCGCAGCTGAAGCCAAGTAGGCCCACCCTCCTCATACCAAGTCCACCGTGCCTTATAGGCAACGTGGCCTGCAGCCTTTGAGTGTTGTCAAGTTTTATATTGACGATGGACTCGATGCCTTCCCGCATGGTGTTATCATGCCGATCCAGTTAACTATCCAACGACAATGCATCAATCGATGACGCTGAGCAAGTGTAAACGAAGGACTTGACCGTCTGAGGGGAGCAGGTTCGAATTCATACTCCCAGCGTTACAACCGAGCGCTCTAACTAATCGGCTACCATGCCCCGCAAATTAATTAATATTTTCAATAATGATTTGGCTCAAGCAAGGCAGAAGAGCAGAGAAAAAGGCGAAGAAAAGAAGTGGAAAGGTTAGCGTGTGGTGCAAGGGTGTTTGGAAGGCAGTTCGAAGCCGGGTTGTCCCGCTTTACCGAACGCAGATTTCCTATGGTCATCGCAGAGAGGACCGCCCCTATCTGTGGACGCTTTGCTAGATAAAAGGATATGCAAGCATCACTGTCAGCTGTACGTGCGATCTATTGTCATTTTAAGGCTCTAGACGCCTTTGGGATTGCTAGTCTCGCTCTCCGCTCAGTATCTGGCGGTAAAGCTTAGGGTAGGGACTACCACAGCTTCTAACACCATTTTGCACCACAGGTTAGGCATATTTCAGTCCAATTTTTTATGATTTTTAGGCATTGTCGCGCAACGTAATTGTCCAGTACGACTGTACATAAAAGTATATAGTCTGGTTTTAATATACAGTATAAAGTGACAACTCTGCACCTAGACATGTTCTGTAACTGAAAACCACCACTCAGCTTCAGGGCATTAGTTTCTGCATTGTTTTAAAAATTGCTATAATTAGTTCTAAACGAAGAAAATGCAGACGTGTTCTCCATGGAAACAGATGGCGTCACATTTAATTTTTGAAATCAGGCGTTACTATGACAACACAGTAAGATCGTTAAAAGTATTGGTTTTGATTACGATTTAAGTTGATGCGACCATTGATTGATGTATTAATGCATCAATAAAATTTCTAAGGGTACTATTTCCTATTAAACCTCGTATAATGCACCAAGTTTTCTTAATATCATCTTTAAAATCCGTTAATTTTTTACATAATGCAGTTCTTCGGCTTTATTTCTGAGTTCCTTAAATTTGTTCCTATATTTAGTGTATTTGTTTTTATTGGCTGCGGAAGGATTTTTTAAAGGAATTTAAATAAAGTTTATATTTTATTTTACACGATTTTAACAAGTCAGGGATCATCCATGGTTATTTTAATAAGGTGTGTCCTTTCAAATTATCACATACTATGGACAGTAAAGAATTAAATCGTAAACAGCTCTATATTTGATTAATAAATACTGAATATGCCAGAGGGGTCGCAGTTGCTACATGCAGAGATTACTGGAGTCCAGTCCGTTCCAATCAGGTGCGCATGGAACTCATGAATACTAGATTCAGTAATTAAGCGTCTTTCAGATTAGGGTTGATTGTAAGAGTGAAGAGGGTTTTAGTCACCACAGACCAAAACTGTAAATGGTCAGATATGTCACTAACCATACTAGAAGAATCAAAGTGATTCAAGTAAGTATTAGTATAGATATTATCAATTAATGAAGCTGTTGTATCTGTAATGCGTGTGAGCCGTAATATAGAAGGAAGATAGTAATAGGAATCCAAAATGTTAAGAAAATCACAAGCGTGAGTGTGTTGTTCAGATTGGAGAAGGTTCATATTAAAATCACCTGGTAAGAATATTCTTTTTCCAGTGCTGGAGAGGTAGGGTAACAACTGTTCGAATTCCTTATTAAATGCATCTACATCAGCTCCGGGAGGGCGATAAATTGGGCCAAATATACTATCTTTCCCCTTAGTTTGTGGTATATTAATGAACAGTCTTTCATAAGTAATATTGTTAGGTTTAGGCTCAGGTACTTCAAAAACACAAAAATTAAGATCTGCTTTAATAAAGACAGCTACCCCACCTCCTTTACCTGCAGTTCTACATTTGTAGATAAATTCATAACCAGGAATGGTAATGATTTCAGCAGAATCATTGTCAATCCAAGTCTCAGTTAATGACAAAACGGAAATAGGGCGTTGGGACAGAACAGTCCGTATTTCGAATAATTTGGGATACAGACTTCTTCAGTTTAAATGCATGATTGCAAATGGATAGATTGGCGATTAAGAAACTGTTTTTCTAAGGTGTCAAAGGTACTGTAGGAACTTGAACAGAGAATATATCGAAAGAAATTTTCGTCATGGTCTAGGTCGTTATTATTCACTAAGGAACTGTGTTCCTCTTCTGGATACAAATTAAGGGCCAATTTATCAAACCTCTTTTCTATCGGCTGTCTCGATAAAATCAGAGACAACGGCGCAGTAATAAAAGGGTAGGATTGTCTTAACACATTGGTGGCAGTAATAGGTTCGGAGACAGAGATAGGATGAGACCTGAACTCCACTTCGGTATAACTAATACATGTGCAGCTGTTACACAATGCGCAGATTACATTAATATCATTAAACTTGCAGCGACTATCGCCTAGTCAAATCGTTTGTACAGAAGGAGTGGTGATCGTAAAGTGAAAAGAAAAACAAAGAAGAAAACAGAGTGTGTGTATGGTCAGAGACTGGATAGAGGCAAACACGTAACATCAGGAAGGGTCGAAACTAACTCTACGTCATGTTTAAGGCAAATTCGAATAAATCGATCATAAATTTGTGAAATGTACAGTTTAAGCGAAAGTTTATTTCGTTACTTAATTACCATAAATAATTTTTATAGACTCAAGTGAAGTAGATTACTTAATTTTTCCGATGACTGTAACCCATAAGTGGAGAAGACATTTTATCATCAAGAAGAATTTTATTATCAAAATTAGAATTATGGCGCAAAACGTCTATTTGAGGATTCTCCGGATAAAGAACAGACACCAAGAGGTCTCTACAAACTTCTGCAAAAAATGACGTAATCGCATCGTATCACCGTAAACGTCATTGTAATTTTTCTAGGACCCTCGTTGCATAGGTGGGAACTGTGGGCAAGCAGAGAAGGTTATAGATACAGGACCTTCAGTGCGGGAGCCAAACCTACATAGATGCTAACGTATCTTTTAATACATAATAATTATATTATTGAAATTTGCTGGTCTGGAACAGCCTGCACAAAAATATAGAGATTTACACAGTGTAAGTTGTGGTGCATGCCAAATAACCTCCGTACATGTATGAAGGTGTAACCACTTCACATAAAAATTAATCAAGGTACATGTGAATCTGAGAGAGAACTTGTTCGATTAATATGTGTCTTTTCTGAGACAAAACGGCTACGTCATTGGAAAACAATACTGACAAAACTACTATGTACTTGAAAACAATTTCGACAAAAAGGCTATGTCCTCTGACACGCCAGTCTCAGGAAAACTATTGTCAATCCGGAAGCAATAAACAGCACTTTAGAAGTTGCTCGAAACTTATGATGGTCCATTAATTGAACGTTTTAGGATTTCATTGCATAAATTTGTACTAAGAAGTCCATCAAAATGAGGCTCTAATGCAGTAGCAAGTAGTTTCTTTATCAGTTCTAAAACATTGCTAGTTCTTGTGTCTAGAAGGTAAAATCTGACATTTTCTTTCAGCCTGAAATGTCAAAAACCAAAACGCTGCCACCGTTTATTGAGTTGTCACAGACAAGCAGGCGGCAGTTCGACTCGTCAACGAATATTTTTCGTGGATTTACCAATCCCAGTTTTCTTGAGACAAGTTTTCTCTGATATCCCAAATTCGATGTCAGCAACAAGATTCGACCGCCAGTTTCATCAACTACCAAGAATGAGCCATCTCTGTTCACTAACACGTTGATTGGACGTAAGCCTAATATTGAAGTGCTTAGATCTTTATAGGAGGGTGACTTCAATACTTTTCCTTCATTGTTTATTATGCAGATTCTGCCTCCTGAAGCCTCACCGTAGGTCACCACGAAACGATCACTGGCTAGTTTCACCGCATGCCATGGATTCAATACATCAAGCGGTATCTCGTGGACCACTTGACCGTTTGGAGTGATTTCTATTAATTTCCTTTTATCCAATACAGTTAGGATGATATTCGATTCATCGGTAATAGACAACCTAGCCGCGTCGTCGCCTTGCCATAATTTCTTTAAGATATTTCCACTCGCATCAACTCTTAGAATTTCCATTGGTACACCAAAAGGTTTTCCATCGACAATATACAAACACTTGTTTCTAGAACAGGATACGATATCTCGCGGTTCTTCCAAAGTGTCAATGATAAAGCATCGTTCAAAATGAAGGCTGGTGTAGTTGTATACTTCGATTTCAGAATTTTTCCTAGTTACAACAAAAATTTCATCAGCCAAAAGCGCCAGTCCATAGATAGCGGTTTTATTTCTTTCTGATGCTTTTGTTCTGATCGTCAGAAGTAATTTCGGATCAGCTGTAAAGTCGATTTTTTCTGTGTTAAAACATATTTATTAGTGCATAATAATTCGGCAATCTGTCATGTAAGTAAAAAAGGCGAACATCAGCACGACAATGTATGTATCACAACAATGGATAGATTGTTGGTAGAAATAAAAATTTTGAACTAATTCCTACATAAAATACATTAATAGCCTTAACATTGCGATTAGGTAAGGCCAGTTAACTAAAACAGTTCCGCTGTGACGTCTATGACACCACCGATATCAGATATGTCACGCTGCTTGCCTATCTAGACGTATGCACAGAATTTGATACTGTGAGCCGCAGCCGCTCTGGTTCTTGCCAATTTCCTCATTCCGATGCATCTGGCCTACTGCAATGCTGCCTTAGAGGTTTGTCAAAATTCCAGATACGTTGGTTTCAACCATCCTAAATTGCGCCGTTCGAAATGTTGCCAACCTCCGAAACTTAAAATAAAACTCATGATTCCGGCTATGTTTCAGACACTGACTTTTGGTCGAGAATAATGAATGACAGTAAGCAATTCAGTAAACATTATGGTTGAGAACCTTATAGTAACATTAGATTACGTTCTAAGTTACAAAAATGTCTATCCGTAGAACACTGTATTTTCTTCTCCCCTCTCTCTCTCTGGTCTCTAGCAACAGGACTTGTTTTTCATATAGCTTCTTTAGACAACCCCACTGACTTGATGCAGAGCTCGTCATTAAGAATCTGGTGCCCTGCTATAAGCTTTTACCTGGCGCTTTAGAAGTTTCGAGTTTACGAGTACGATTATGTATAAAGCCTTACAGCTGTAACACAAATTATATATATATATATATATATATATATATATATATATATATATATTCAAGGGAATTATAATACAAAAAGCTCGTGCAAATTGATTTTTAAAGCTTTGCTCACATCTCCAACTTAACGCGTCATTTCATGAACGCGTAGTAAGCAGGTCCATTTAGAAACTGTTAGCATCATGCATTCTACTTTTGCGATTACTTCAAAGATTAATTACACGATGCTTTGCGGCTTCCGATGCAGAATACTATGAACTGCAGACGAACAATCTATACGACGCTCATATCAAAATTCATCTATCATAATCCGAATAAAAATGAAAAACTAAGAATACTTGAAACTGTCGCTCACTTTCGTTCTTCTTCAAATCATCCAAGAATATAGTGATGCTGATGGGGATAAGTAATTCAGACGAATCCGACACATTACCATTGGAAAACTGTTCGAAGATCGTTTCTAGTTTTTCAAGTAGGATCCCTGATGCATACATACTTTGCAAATCCCGTTGTGCATTTATCGACTGACACCAAAACCAGATCACAATTCCATTATCCTCCTGGTGAGAGAAAGGGACGATGACAATTTGATCATCTGCAGTTTTGAATGCCGTGTCTTCACTGCTAGGAAGTGGCAATCCTTGTGACTGGTTTAGTTTTTTGATTACCATGGCTTCCTTTTCTTTCAACTTCAATATTTTCTCGTTTGAGGATTTAGAGAATAGACGTAGTTGAAGCCCTTCTTTTATCAGTTTTGTCGATATCTTTGACTTAATAAGAACTGCAAGCATTTCAAATATAATCGCACAATCATAACATGCGTACAATTCTATAGCGGCTATAAAAACATGATCTCCTCATATTTTAAAAAACCGATCCTCACAAGTTTCAATTAACATATGCAAAGTTAAGCATAGAACACCACTACCGTTCCGTTAAAAAATTGCAAGTGCGACTACATATGACATAAACTGGCAGAGCAATAATTCAAACAATAAAAAGGTGGCATAGTTACACAGAAAGTCACTTCTCAATTGTAAGTTTCCATTTGTGCTATCATCGTTCATTTTCTTTACCTGATTGTTTGACATTTTTGAGAATGTAAGAGAATATAAAGCATCAACCTACTAATTTCAATAACTTGAAAACAAGTTGATTCGACTATAATTACAATTATAACTTATAATAATGATAATAATTATTATTATTATTATAATCATTACCTCCTCCTTTTTCCAAAAGATCGACAACAAAATTCTGTTCGGTCTGGCGAAAGCATTCTAGAACCCTCAAACCTTTGTCTTCAGTGAACGTAATCGTTCTCATCCAGAGTAGAAGTTCATCGTTCTTACAGAACCTGTAAGGCTGATTGCTCAAGTGCTCTTGTTCTTCATCCGTTATACAATTTTTTGAATGTAGTAGAGCAATCAAACGATTTGAGTCCAGATTCTCAACCAGAAACTGATGATTGCTTCTAATCACAAGACTTTCTGTGTGAAATACATAGGAAAGCAAATGAAGAGAAATCTACAATTAAGAACCCCATTTGGTCGACTGAAATAAACAAAGGCTGTCATACAATCATAACAGCACAAATTATCTGGTATAAATGAACCCTACAAATGTATGAGCTTATTATTAAAAATCTATTAATTTCATATGGAAAGAATAGGTAATGGTTACGACTCTCTCGAAATGTATTAACGTCGTTCTAGGTCACTATCAACACTCAGTCACAATCGAAACAATTTAATCATAATTGAATCAAAACACTTAGAGTTTACACATGAACTAATAAGGTGGAAGCCTACCACGATTAACGGCTGTGATATATACGCCTTCGAGCTCACGATTGAGCTGTTGTGGCTGAATTGTTGCACAATTGAGTTTATTCTCTAACTCTGGCTTTCGTTGTTTTTCAGTTTCCAGTTCTTTTTGTAACTCCAATATTTGATCAGTTGCCAATGCTTTTGCATCCGCTGTCTCCTTTTGAGATTTAATTAGATCCAGCTTTTTCTCCTCAGCCAACTCCAAAGTCTTTTCCATCTCTTTATGTTGTGACTGAGTTGTTGCATAACTGAGGTTGTTCTCTAACTCCTGCCTTCGATGTTTCTCACTTTTTAATTCTTCTTGTAACTTCAATAATCGATCAATTGCCAATGCTTTTGCTTCCGCTGTTTGTTTTTGAGTTTTGATTAGATCCAGCTTTTCTTCCTCAGCCAACTCCAAAGTTTCTTTCATCTCTTCTAGTTGCCTTCGGAGCTCCCGACTGTTTTTCTGCTTCTCAAGCAGCTGTGCTTTGAGTGCAGTTCTAATCTCGTTTTTATCCTTTAGTATTTCGCATTCTTTCTTTAACTCGTCTCTTTCAGTTTTCAACAAAGTCATCCCACTTTTGCTTTCTTCAAAAGTTTCTTTTGATTTCTGAAGTTCACATTCGGTGGACGCTAAACGGGCATTTAATTCATTCATTAGTTGTTGGAGGCTTTGTTTATCGCATTCTGTTTTCTCCAATCTATCTTCCATTTTCATGATTACAGCACTATTCAAAAGTTTCTCTTCCTCGAATCGCCTGCACTTTGCTTTTTCATGGTAAATATCGGTCTTCAATTTAATTATCTTCTCTTCTAATTGTATCCGTTCCTCACTGTTTTGAAATCTTTCGCTAGACAGGTCTTGTTTCAGGAAATGCAGTTGTGTTCTGATAACTTCATTTAGCGATGCAGCAGCTGAGTATTTACTGGCATTTTCTTTCAATTGTTCCAACTCATTGTTTGTCTCTAATTTTCTTGTAACAGCTTCTTTCCTGATCTTGTGACAGTCTTAACAGAAAACACTTGCAACTGTTAGCCGTGACTAGAATTTTAATGTACTTATTCGTTGGTCGTTGTAATTGACTGTGAGTTTAACTTAAAACCATATAATAAAGGCAAAAGTAGTTAAACATGAAAAGTAAGACTGCACTTCACGTATATCCCATCTATGTCACTGATCTCAAGAAAAGTCATTGTAATTTTAAAACAAGTAAGCACGCTGACTTCAGTTTCGGGCTTCACATTGCCAGCATGTATATAAATTGAAACACATACCATCCAAAATTACAGCAATCATTTTGTCCATAGGGTTCACAAATACATAATTTATGCCGTTTTTAATGGTACGCCCTCTACCAAAGCGTCTTGTTCAAAAAAATAATTTATTGCAGCTAGGGAAATATTTTCTGAGTTTAAAGAAATCAGTATTACCTTGCAGTACAACATGACAACACATCTTCAAATTATCTTCTGTTTTATCTGAATAAAACAGGTAAACGGATATGACTTTGGTTGCGATTTCTGTCTGCAGTTGAGACTCAAGTCCACTTAGCCTCGCTTGAAATTTTGTTCCTTCAATCTAGGAATATTATGCAGAACACCTATACAGTTATTATCCAACGAAACCTAAAGGCTGACTTATTGCAAGCGATTTATTGCACTGTTCATTTACAATCTCAAGAAAAGCTTATATAAAAATGGAATTGGATTGAGGTAGAGAGTATATCGAGACAACATCGCAAAGGCCATATAAAAATTGAGAGAGACAAAATTACGTATCCGGGTGGATTATCATAGGGTACCAAAGTTAACTGATATACAATAGAGTGATGTTGATTAACAATGAAAATAATGATGTCGAAGGAATTTATACATACCCTCCGGAAATGGTCTGTTTTCTCTGCATTTTTGGCAACAATGTGTATTGATTTGACATTGCGCTGGACTACGGCTGACCCTCTGCCTGGCTTTGGTGGAGGAACTGGCTTTGAAAAAGAACGCACTGGAATGGGTTTCTGCCCAAATTTATGAAATGCTGTTGGTGACAGTTTCTTGCAAATACGTTTTGTTGTTTGCACTGTAGATGCCTCTGTGGCGTGGACAACAGGTGAATCTGCGAACTCAATGAATTCCAAAATCAATCAAGCTGGTCTATTTAAAATAAAAGGATATCAATAAGCTATGCATTATACACCAAAGGCTTTTTTGGACAATCAAAGTCTAAAGGAATGATACAATTGATCTAAACTTTGAACAAAGATGCAATACATTGACAAATATCTATGATTTTAGTCTCGTTAATATCTTGTTACACAAATGTTTCCTACCCATATCTTTTCCTAAAATTATGTTATCAGTTTTCAAGTAATCTCAAAGTTCTAAAGTCACACATTAGCAGTTTTCTAACCGGCCAGTAATATGAAACACAATCGAAGTAAACGCACAAGTACTGATTAACATCTCTTACTTAGCATTTGATACACACTTTGTTAATTGCAATGAAGACTTGTCACTCTAGCCTTTAAAATAGTGTATGTGTGCACAAATTAGACTAATAGTTGACTGCGAACATCATAATTACTGTAGCCTAATAGATATACAGCAGCAACAGCAGAATATAATAATTTAAACATCTACCTTTTGGTGTTTTGAGTTTTGTAGCCAGGTGTCCTTGACCTGAGTCTTCTAGAGCTGATAAAAACTTGTCAAAGTCTTTCGGAGATTTCTTGCTAAGAAGTCCAAGCAGAAACTCGTTCTTTTGGAAGGTGTCATTCAAACAGAAAATATGCTGTTTCTCGCGAGCCGTCAAGACCTCTTCTTGATATAGCAGAGAAATGAGTCCATTTTGTATGTCGAGGTTATCTGATAACCATATGAAATTTCGGCAAATCAAGTCTTTATGATCCGAGGCATCTCCTCTACTAGTCCCAGCACACGCTAAAATAAATTTCATAAAATTTTGAACTGCATGGCATAAAGAAAACCAGAAATAAAGAATTTGGCTATTAACTAGATTCTGACTTTAAAAACTGTTCACTCTCACACACTTGAAATAAAAGAGTGTATTACTGTACTTCCAAAATTCAGCTACTTTGTATAAAACTCTTTCTTTCATACATAATAAGCAACCACCAGAAACTAATCCCCCAGGAAGGATAAAAATAATATTTTAACACTCAATCCAACATGAACGAAAGGATATGACTTATAATGCATATGGAGGTGTTTTATGACGTGCTATATTATTTTTATCAACATCATCTTCATCACTATCCTTATCATGATCATCATTGGCCTGATCATCAACATCATTGTTATTATTTTCATTGTCATTATTATTTTTATCATATTTACTATTTTTATTATTATTACATGAGGATTTTGTCTTACAGCACTTACAGTATTGGCCGTCACAAGCTCAACAGAATCATAAGAGAGAATATTGATGGCGCTGAGCAACTGTGAGAGAAATACTGGCTCATGATTCCTACACAGTATCCATCTAAGGGAAGGCTCGAAACCCTACTCTTCGCGTTACAAGATGTGCGTTCTACCAATTAGCTACTGTGCCACACAAATAGTTAATATGTCAAACTTACCATCGTCACCAGACACCAGCATTTGATACAGATGCAACTGGTTCGTATGTTTAATGAGCGCCAAGAAATATTCATATGCGTGTCTCGGTTTTCTAGCAATGATGCTTAGCAGCTCTTCATTGGCTCGGATTGGAATTGACTGTAAATGTTGGATGTGTTCTATCTCCTTCAGTGTTAGTTTCTCCTCTTGATACATCGCTGCTATTATATCTCCCAGGCATGAAAGGTTGCTAACCAGCTGGTTGTATTTTATGTGAATTAATTGTCCATGTTCTTCTATAATAAATGAACAAAACAATAACTGACTGCTTTTTACGACGATTATGCCTACCATAAATAAATGTGTTTGAACCATGTTTTCTGGATTTCATTTATACTTATACTTTTCCATAAATTAAATATTGTTTAGTTTTAAGTGCTTGCATTCTTTTGTAATCTTTCAACTCTCCTTCTCAAACTGTTAAGGTTTTTAAACTGATATGCTGCATTTTGCTCCAACTTAAGCAAATCCGTGAAAAGTTACGGAGTTATCTAAAATTTAGTTTACAACTTTGGATACTTTCATTCACTCTTTAAAATATTTTCTTACTTCGACATCTAACTTTTGAATTCGCGGTAGCCATTTCAAAAATTTAAAAAAATAGTTGCTGAGCCAATTAAGATATGTTTATCGTTGATTTGGATTGTGTAGTCTATGATCTTCAGAAAGAATTCTGCAGCACAAGCCCATGTTCTGGATGATCGAATTCGACACAGTCGTGTACAAATTATATTACTTTACAATTGTTAAAGTAAATATTAGCTGCAATCCAAGTTTGTGACATTATATCACACTACAGCGATTTGTAATGATAACACTGGCCAACACATAATTTGTTGCCTCAAATGTTAGAACTGTTTCTGGGTATATTTGACCTGCTGATTCCAGAAAAGGCACCAGTTTTCTCCCAGCAGGTCTAGTTTTCGAGATATAGAACATTATGCCATAGACCAGTCCTTGACTCTGCTCGCCCATAAGACATAAGGCTATAGCTATAATTATGTAGTGCTCAATTTATTATGTGATACACTAAATAAACATAATAATACAAATACTTAAAAGAAAATGGTAGTACCTGAAACTGTACTTATATGATACCAAACAGAACAAGTTTGTTATAAAAATTTCAAGTCATTCGACACCGAAGAAGCTCCTTTTGTACGATTTCCGAGTGTGGCATCTGCCGGAACAATTGCGCATAATATTCCAGCAATAGTCTGCCATCATGTGTGCATCCCATCTTCCTTGATATCGATTTTCCATTGTTTTGATGTCTTCGTGAAATCTTTCACCTTGCTCTTCGCTGAAGTCACCAAGATTCTCTGGAAAGCGATCTAAGTGACTGTGGAGATAATGGACTTTAATGCTCATGTTGCAGCCAAGCTTGTTGAAATGAAGAAGCATATCCTCTACTAGTTGTGCATAATTGTCTGCCTTCTTGTTGCCAAGAAAATTTTTAGTTACAAGAACAAAGGAAGACCAGGCACAAGATTCGATTTCATTCACTGATGGTATGAAAAGTGGGTCATTCATAAGTTGCCTGATCTGTGGACCATCGAAGATTCCAGCCTTCAATTTTTCCATTGTAATTCCTGGTAACTTGTGTACTATGTATTCGAAGCATGAACCTTCTTTATTCAAAGCCCTGACAAATTGTTTCATCAGGCCTAGCTTTATATGTAGTGGTGGCAGTATGATCCTATCTCGTGCCACCAAAGATTCCTTGATTACATTTTGAGCTCCAACCACCATGTCTTTCCTCGAAGGCCAATCTTTTCTTGTCCAATGTTCATGCTTGGCTCTACTGTCCCAAAGACACAAAAAGCAGGGATACTTTGTGTAGCCACTTTGTTGACCAAGGAGGAAATTTACCATCTTCAAGTCTACACAAATTACCCATTGATGTTCTTTGTATTTTATCTTTTCCAGTACTAAAGAGATGGCATTGTACTCTTCTTTCATCCTGGTGGAGTGACCGATTGGAATAGAACCAAATTTGTTGCCGTTATTTAAAAGCACACATTTCAGACTACGTTTTGAACTGTCGATAAAAAGACGCCACTCATCTGGGCTGTAATCCGACAGACCAATTTTCTTCAATAAGTTGCTGATGTCATTACAGAATACTAGGTTGTTGTCTTCGGTAAAGAATGGCAGCAAATCCTTTTCTCTGTTTCTATAAATTGTAATTTTCGTTCCAGGCTGAAGTGCATTCTTTTCCTTTAGTCTGGACGCAAGCAATTCAGAGGACTCTTTGGAAAGATTTAAGTCCCTGATCAGATCACTCATCTCTTTTTGGTCAAAACGTTCACTGTGTGAAGTTGATTGGAAATCACTGTCACTGCCCCCACTTTCTTCACTTTCGTCATCTTGTCCGATATTGGACATGCAAGTGTCATCGTCTGAGAGCTGAGGTAGTTCGCGAAAAGGTGGAACTGGTACAATATCCGAATGCGGAACAGGTCTCCTGGCTGAAGGTATATCAGGGTAAGACAACTTGTGACGATTATTTCGATTGATGCCTATGATATTAACCATACAAAAGTAACAGTCGTCGAAGTGGTTTATCTCTTCCCTCCAAACCATCGGTACACCAAATTTCAGGCAGCTTCTCTTTCCAATTGTCCAGTGGCGCAATTGTTCAATACAAGTTTTGCATACTGTATGAGGAGCCCATTGCTTATCTTGATCTCCAAGTTTGACACCAAAATAACCTACATATGCTCCTTTTACAAACTCAGAAATCCGTTTCCTGTTTGCTTTTAGTGTGTATTCCCCACAAATGTAGCAGAATATGTCTGGATGGTTAATGCAGCTCCGTCTGGAAGTAGCCATAACCTTAAGGATGCTCGCATCTAAGGAATTAAATGACTAACCTAAAAAATAGTAAGAACATGTAGTTATTTAATGCTCACATTCACAGATTGTTCTTGCGACCAACTCTTAATATGCCCTAAGACGACTGCGGCTGCTCTAGCTTTCAGGAGGCGGTTTCTTCTTCTTTATGTTCTCTGCCCCTCGGCAGGTTCGTATGTCCAATGACGCCATCTTTCTCTGTTCTGTGCCTCTCTCTTCAGTCCACTGTATCTCTTCTCTGTCATCATCCAGTCCAGTAGCAGTGCTCTTAGGCGGTTTATATAGGCTATAAATGCTGACTTCAGCATAATCTATTTACATAGTTCGAAACCATGAAACGCTGTATAAGCACAAATAAATTCTAAATGAGGCCATGAATTTAGTGCTGAGTAAGCTGTAGGCTACGGAATAGTTATTTCGTTGAATCAGCAATATCTCAGCACGCGGCAAGATATGCTGATTTTACATTATAAGGATGTAGGCATTATATGAATCAGCAAGAATTATAATTAGCCATAAATAAAGCTTATTATGACATTTTAGTTTTGTCAAAGACATCGTTTAAAGAGTGGACTGGGTTTTCTTTACAAAATCGACGATATCTGAGAAACTAGACCTGATGCACTCAATAACTTGTATGGTAGTTCATTTATTTGTATTGTATCGTATTGCTTCTATTCTAATCTTGAAAAGCCTTGTCTATTCTATTCTATCTATTTTAGACTAGTCTGCAGTCAAACTCTGGCATAATTCAACAAAAATTTACTTCATTCTAATCTACTCTTAAGCTGAATCTTTTATTATCCATTCAAGTATACGTCTACTTATTGGAGTCTAACCGGCTAAGCAAATGCTTTTGTCTTTATACTGACAAAAACATTTGTTTTATAAAGACATTGCCATACCATTCCCATAACAAACAAATTACCATGCTGTGTGTCACAATTACAATGTAATGGTTTCAAAACTGTTGAAAAAACTGAGTTTTATTTTGTGTTTCTCAGCTATATTTTAAAATAAAAACTGTATTGACACGAACTCACCTTCTTGCTGTGCAAACTGAGTTGATTTTGTTTCTTCTTCAGCAAGTTGTAGGGCGACATACCACAACTGGTCCCTTCGCGTTGAATTCCCAGCCATGTCAACTTCTCAGTTTCTATATCAAGATATTGCTTTATGCTATCTGCATTTGACATAACATTGGATTAAGTTTCCATTATCATAAACGGTAAAAGGTAAAAATCCAATTCTATGTTTCAGCAATTTTCACCTTACCATATGAATCATTTCAGAGGTTAAGAAATATACATACATGCAAACAAATACAGTACATACATTCTTGTGTGTTTCTTAGTAGATATGATTTTTGGAGATGCAATATATATGACTTATTTCATTATATTACTTAAATACATGCATCTAAATTTTAATGCAGAGGTATATAAAATGTAGTAATATACGCATAAACTTGATAAACGATAGAATTGCGAAGCTCTTACCAGGCCCGTTTCAATTAAACATCATAGTAAAAAGCCAGTTTTATCTGAATAGGAACAGTTTTCAAGCGCAACAGTTTCACAGAAAGCCTGGTTTGTATCCTGTTCAGGCTGTATTCCGTTATGTACTGCATGTCAGTGTAGGGCTCGCTTCATTAGTCTGTGCGCTTATCTGCCAAGCTCGGTGAAAATCAGGCCGACAGCTGCGCTAGTGTAATTCATAGACATGGTGCACTAAATATGGTAATCTCGAGATTTCTATGGCGCCCAACGAAAGCTAAGTCGCGGGAACCAGCTTATTCACAGGCGCTCAAGAGAAAATCGATAGGCAAGTAGGGCTTAACAAGCAGGCAAGATAAGGCAAGAGCCAGGCAGGCACGCAGGCAGGCAGTCAGAGGCTACGGTGGGTGGTGTTCTGTACCGGAGCCAGTCTAAGTGTGCCGTTGATATGCAGCACATAAAAGAGGCTTTCGGAGTTCTCTTCCATTCTGACCGAATTGTACATTTATTTTGCAATTTGGGGCATATGATTATGCCTGTCTGCTCCCCTTAAAGCTCGCCCCATATACTCAGTCATTTATTTAGCGAGTTTGTGATACACAAGTAGACTAAGCTTAGTATCATAATTCCGTACTGATGTATGTCGCTAGCGGCTCCTATATAGGCCAATCAATATTGGGATTTCTACAATGAATTGCAAAGCAAAACTCGGCTGTGACTGGGTAGAATTTATGGACGCCATATTTGTTCTAATTTTTGTTACAGCTGTTCAACCTGCAAAAACTTGTTTCGTGTTCGTTTCTAGTAAAACTTAAGTGTTCATAAATTAACTTCATCTTTGAGAAGATATCTACGTGATAAAATAAGCAGTTGAACAAGATTAGAACCACGTATAGCAGTCTAACGTATAAATAGGTAATTCTAACAGGCTTAGATGTAATTCATTCGGCTGATGAACGAATGAGAGGCGAGTGGATAGAGAGTTACGCAATGAGGCATAAACATTTCTTTCATGTCATGCAGAGTAGCATCCCAAAATAATTGACCGATAATATAATCAGAGTTCATCCAACAAAGTCCATCTCTGACCGCGTATGAGTAAACCCTCAAAAGTCGACAAAAATCAAAGCTGAGTCTGTAACTAATCTAGTCTAAACTAAAGACTTCTATAGCGCCATTATCATAATGCACGAAGCATCAGTCGATGGTCGCTTCAAGTCAAAAATCGCAGTCAAAAATCACAAACCGTCGAAGAAGCGGAATGCATTGGTTTATAGTAGACGACTAAAAATACAGGTAATCCCTTATTCCAGTGTGGACAATTACATTGGAATCAATGCATGTTGAACAAGCATGCCACAGCAGGTCGTAAAGGATCTCACTCGATTAATCCTATAAAAAATGAGCAGGGTCGAGGACCTACGGTCGCTATGGCAAAATGTAAATAAATGCATTTTACATTTGCAGCAATTATTCTTTGGCAGTGATTATCTAAAATGTAGCACTAAACAATTTACAATCTACTGAAAGTTATACATAAACATCGACTGAACACACAATATTTTTAAAGAAGGTAAATGAAATGGCTTCACAAAAAGACACACTTCCTGAATCTAACAGGTCCAATGCATCTGAATGTATGAGCAATTGACCAAAGTATCATGCATGCGATTAACATTATGCGTCGTCTAACATCACTGCAAGCACACGTGTTGTCGATTCAGTACAGGCTTAATGCCATTCAGCTCATCTAGGTCTATAACTCATCTCAAACTTATGCCTACTTTGTTCTGGGAATAAACATACAATGAGCAACAAGAAACAAATTTAATTTCTGCGTTCTGGTCACGTAAAACAATAACGATATTTCCGGAACTGTATTTGCCTCAATTTGGCTTCACACCATCCCAGGTGCACCTATCCTAAAGACTGGCCGTCATGTTGGCCTAGTTGCATCTTTTCCCTTCATACGATTACACTCGCGAAAACACTGTCTGTAAGAGCAGAGATGAGAATAGCTCGAATAATATTAATAAATAATAATATTAATAACAATAACAATAATGACGATTTATAGAGCGCAGTAATATGGCCGAGGCCGAAAAAGGGTGCTACACATATACAATATGTCTCAACTTCAAATTGAACATTTCTCAAAAAGAAAAATACGAAAGAAAAAAATTAAACGCCATTACTTTTCAAGCCATACAAAATGCCAGTGACCTGACAAATCAGTAAGGTTTCAGAATGACAGAATCAGTAGAACTCCGAGAATCTGTTTTGATGATAGTACGTCCGGTAGAATGGATTTGCTTCCAGGCGAAGAATACGGTAGTCCACACTCATTACACGAAGAGACAAAGGGCACAGAGAGTTAAAGAGACTAAAAAATTTGGGTCAGACAGACAAACAGACAGACTGTATGGTCAGAGTCTGGACAGAGCCAAACATGTAACGTCAGGAAGGTTCGACACGAACTCTATATCTTGTTCAGGAAGGAACTTTAAGCCAAATTCGAATAACTCGATCATAGATTTGTGAAATGTACAGTTGAAGCGAAAGTTTATTTCGTTATTTAATTGCCATAAATAATTTTTTAAGCTTCAAATGAAGTATAATATTACTTAATTTTTCCGCTGACTGTAAGCCGTAAGTGAAGAAGACAGAAATGTTGTTAAATTTTAACAACAAAATTAGAATTATAGCACAAATTGAAATTTGAAATTCTATTTGAAGATTTTTCCGATAAAGGACAGACAGCATAAAATCTTAACAAACTCACCGCAAAAAACTGACATAATCAGACCGTATCAGCGTAAACGCCAATGTAATTTTTCTAGGACCCTCGTTGCATAGGTCGGAACTGTGCGCAAGCAGAGAGGGTTATATATACAGGATCTTCACTGCGGGAACCAAACCTATATAGATGCTAACGTATCTTTTAAAACATAATAATTATATTATTCAAATGCGCTGATCTGGAACAGACTGCACAAAAATACAGAGATTTACACAGTGTAAGTTGTGATGAATGACAAATAACCTACCTACATGTATGAAGTGGTAACCACTTCACACAAAAATTAATCATGGCACATATGAATCTGAGAGAGGCCTTGTTCGATTAATATGTGCCTCCTGTGGAAGCAATTTTGACAAACCACTATGTACTTGAAAAACAATTTTATAAAAAGGCTACGTCCTTAGAAAACGCCATTCTCAGGACAATAGTTGTCGAAAGCACAGCAAACGGCACTCGCGCTGACGATAAACAGCACTTTAGAGGTTGCTAAAAAATATGATGCCCCATTAATTGAACGTTTTAGGATTTCATTTCATCAATTGGTACTAAGAACTCCATCAAACAGAATCAAGTAGTTTCTTTATCAGTTCTAAAACATTCCTAGCTCTTGTATATAGAAGGTAAAATCTATCATTTTCTTTCAGCCTGAAATGTCAAAAAACAAAATGCGGCCACCGCTTATTGAGTTGTCACATACGAGCAATCGGCAGTTTGGCTCGTCGACGAATATTTCTCGTGGATTTCCCATTCCGTGTTCTCTGGATATAAATTTTCTCTGATATTCCAAATTCGATGTCAGCAACAAGATTCGACCGCCAGTTTCATCAGCTACCAAGAATGAGCCATCTCTGTTCACTAACACGTTGATTGGAAGTAGGCTTAATATTGAAGTGCTTAGATCTTTATAGGAAGGTGACTTCAGTACTTTTCCTTCATTGTCTATTATGCAGATTCTGCCTCCTGAAGCCTCACCGTAGGTCACCACAAAACGATCACTGGATAGTTTCACCGCATGCCATGGATTCAATACATCAAGCGGAATCTCGCAGACCAGTTCACCATTTGGAGTGATTTCAATTATTTTCCTTGTAACCAGTGCAGCCAGTAGAATGTTCGATTCATCGGTAACAGACAACCGACCCGAGTCGTTGCCTTGCCATAATTTCTTTAAGATATTTCCACTTATGTCGATACTTTGGACTTCCATTGGTACACCACAAGGTTTTTCATCGACTATATACAAACACTTGTTTCTAGAACAGGATACGATATCTTGCGGTTCTTCCAAATTTTCAACGCTAAAACTTCGCTCAAAATGAAGACTTGTGTTGTTGTATACTTCGATTTCTGAATTTAATCTAGTTACAACAAAAATTTCATCAGCTAAAAGCGTCAGTCCATAGACAACGGCTTTATTCCTTTCAGCTGCTTTTGTTCTGATCGTCAGAAGTAATTTCGGATCAGCTGTGAAGTCGATTTTTTCTATGTTAAACATTTAAGAACATAACAATCAGGCAAACTGTCACGTAAGTAAAAAGGCGAACATCAGCGAGACGATGTATGCCTGTATGTATCACGACAAGGGACAGAAAGCTGGTAGAAATGACGCTTTTGAACTGATTGCTATATAAGAAATATTAATAGCCTTAGCACTGCAATATCATGCCACTTGATGGCCAGGGTATAATCGAGCTTCAGTTAAGGCCTCTAATAAAGTTGATATATGCATTGTTATTAGCCCTATTTCATGTATTTATCAGCCTATGCAGTTAATATATAAAACTGTTATAAATTGATGAGAGTAAGCAAATAAGTTAACGACACGGTTGGGATCCTTATAGTAATCGTAATTCCGCAATTTCTACAGCACCCAACGAAAGCCACGTCGCGGGGACCAGCTTATTCACAGGCGCTCAGTCAAAGCGAAATCGATAGGCAAAAGGTTCCAGGTCAAGAGCCAAAAGTCAGACTGAGAGACAGCGTGGCAGATATGGGGGATGGTGTTTGGGGTTGGAGAGGAGAGAGAGATAAGAGGAAAAGGGTGTCAGGATAGGATCTGTGAAAGAGGAATGTTTCCAGCTTTGAGTGAAAGGCCGATGCAGAAATTGCAAATGGTGGAGCATCGATGAGTTTGTATGATGGGTCAGAAAACTGTCGCAGTTTTGGAGGAGTTTATTCCAGAGTGGTGGGGCAGCAATAGTAGCATTTGAATACACTCTAAGTTACAATAAAATCGCTAAGCTAACAATCGAGAGTATTATTTTCTTCTCTCCGTCCCTCTGGTCTTCTGACAACCGGACTTAGTTCTTGATATAATCTTCTTTGGACAACCCCACTGACTTGACGCAGAGATCCTGAATAAGCTGTTGCCTTGCGTTTAGTTTTTAAGTAGCGCTTTAGATATTTCGAGTCTACGATTACGATTACGTATATAGACTTACAGCTGTAACATGTATTATAGATTCAAGGGAACTGTAATTCAAAAAGCATGTGCAAATTCAATTTTGCTCACAATCTCCAACTTAACGCTTCCTTTCATAAAAGCGTAATAAGCAGGTCCACTTAGAAACTGTAAGCATCATGCATTCTACTTTTGCGGTTACCTGGAAGATTAATTACACGATGTTTTATAGCTTTCGATGCAGAATACTATGAACTGCAGACGAACAATTTATACGACGCTCATATCAAAATTCATCTATCATAATCCGAATAAAAATGAAAAACTAAGAATACTTGAAACTGTCGCTCACTTTCGTTCTTCTTCAAATCATCCAAGAATATAGTGATGCTGATGGGGATAAGTAATTCAGACGAATCCGACACATTACCATTGGAAAACTGTTCGAAGATCGTTTCTAGTTTTTCAAGTAGGATCCCTGATGCATACATACTTCGCAAATCCCGTTGTGCATTTATCGACTGACACCAAAACCATATCACAATTCCATTGTCCTCCTGGTGAGAGAAAGGGACGATGACAATTTGATCATCTGCAGTTTTGAATGCCGTGTCTTCACTGCTAGGAACTGGCAATCCTTGTGACTGGTTTACTTTTTTGATTACCATGGCTTCCTTCTCTTTCAGCTTCAAAACTTTCTCGTTTGAGGATTTAGAAAATAGACTTAATTGGAGCCCTTCTTTCATCAGCTTTGTCGATATCTTTGACTTAATAAGAACTGCAAGTAATTCAAATATAATCGCACGATCATAACTCGTGTACAATTCTATAGCGGCTATAAAAACATGATCTCATATTTTAAGAAACCGATCTTCACAAGTTTCAATTAACAATATGAAGAGTTAAACATAGAACATCAGTGTTTTTCGCTAAATAAAATAGCAAATACGACTGCATATGACACAAACTAGCACATGCAATAATGAACATGCAATAATAAACATACAATAATAAAAAGGTGGCATAGTTACACAGAAAGTCACTTCTCAGTTGTAAGTTTCCACTTGTGCCTATCATCGTTAATTTTCTTTACCTGATTGTTTGACATTTTTGAGAATGTAAGAGATTCTAAAGCAGTAACCTATTAATTTCAATAAATTGAAGACTTCCTGGTTGAATCAGCTGTAACTACAATTATAATTATTATAATAATTATTAATATGATCATTACCTCCTCCTTTCTCCAAAAGATCGACAAAAAAATTCTGTTCGGTCTGGCGAAAGCATTCTAGAACCCTCAAACCTTTGTCTTCAGTGAACGTAATCGTTCTCATCCAGTGTAGAAGTACATCGTTCTTACAGAACCTGTAAGGCTGATTGCTCAAGTGCTCTCGTTCTTCATCCGTTATACAATTTTTTGAATGTAGTAGAGCAATCAAACGATTTGGGACCAGATTCTCAACCAGAAACTGATGATTGCTTCTAATCACAAGATTTTCTGTGTGAAATACATATGAAAGCAAAGACATGGACATCTACAATCAAGAACCCCTTTGGTATACTGAAATAAACAAGAGCTATCACACAACCTTAAGAGCACAAATTATCGGGTACAAATGAACCATACAAATGAAAGATACACTTATACCAGAGATGTGACATTTGAACTGTTCACTGTAGGATTCATTAAGTATCACCGTGGTTCTAGGCCAAGATCAGATCTCTGCTACAAAATAAAAATGAATCACGATTGAATCACAACGCTTAGACTTTACACAGAAAGTATTAAGATGGAAACCTACCACGACTAACGGCTGTGATATTTACGCCTTCCAGCTGATAACTGAGCTGTTGTAGCTGAACTGTTGCACAACTGAGTTTGTTCTCTAACTCTTGCTTTTGATGTTTTTCACTTTCAAGTTCTTCTTGTAACTTCAATATTTTATCAACTGCCAATGCTTTTCCTTCCGCTGTCTCCTTTTGAAATTTAATTAGATCCAGCTTTTCCTCCTCAGCCAACTTCAAGCACCTTTCCTTCCCTTCCAGTTGCTTTCGAAGCTTCTGATTTTTTTCCTTTTTCTGAAGCAATTGTACTTTGAGTTCATTTCCAATTTCGTTTTCCTTCATTAGTACATCGCATTCTTTCTTCAACTCGTCTCTTTCCGTTCTTAAGAAAATCGTCTCAGTTTTGCCTTCTTCAAAAGTTTCCTTAGATTTCTGAAGTTCATATTCGGTTGATGCTAACCGGGAATTTATTTCATGCATTTGTTGTTGGAGGCTCTGCTTATCGCATTCTGCTTTTTTCAATTTATCTTCCATTTCCATGATCACAGTATTGGTCAAATGTTTCTCTTCCTCAAATCTCCTGCACTTTGCTTTTTCATGGTAAATATCGGTCTTCAATTTATTTATCTTATCTTCTAATTGTATCCGTTCCTCATTGTTTTGAAACCTTTCTCTTGTCATCTCTTGTTGCACAGAATGCAGTTGTGTTCTGATAACTTCATTTAGCGATGCAGCAGCTGAATACTGACTGGCGTTTTTCTTCAACTGTTCCAGCTCAACGTTTGTTTCAGAATTTCTTGTGATAGTTTCTTTCCTGAACTTGTGACATTCTTAACAGAAAATGACACAGTTTTAGTCATTATTAGAACATGTATGAATTCACTTGGTGGTTGTCGCTGAATGCGAATAAAACGCAAAACCATGGGATAAAGGCAAAATGTCTTAAACATCTAAAATAAGAGAGTAATTCACGAATGTCCTACCTAAGTTACTGGTCTCATTTGAAGCCATTGTAAATTAAAAGCAATTTGGCACGTTGGCTTCAGTTTTGGGCTTCACACAGCCAGCATATAAAAAGATCCAGTAAAACACCAGCTCTAAAAAATTAATTATAGCAATCGGTTTGTTCATAGGGTCCACACATGCATAATTTATGCCGATCTTTCATGTTACGCCCTCTACGTCATGTTCACCAAAATAAATTATTGTGGTTTTGGTTATATTTCCGAAGTCTGAAGAAATCAGTATTACCTTGCAGTACAAAATGAAGGCATATCTTCAAATTATCATCTGGTTTATCCAAATAAAACAGGTAAACGGATGTGGCTTTGATCGCAATTTCTGTCTGCAGTTGAGACTCAAGTCCATTTAGCCTCGCTTGAAATTTTATTCCTTCAATCTAGGAATATCACGTAGAACAGCATTTATTTATCCAACGGAATCTAAGGGCTGAAGTTATTGAAGGCGATTTCTTGCACTGTTCATTTACGATCTCAAGAAAATCTTATATGAAAATGAAGTTGGATAGATGTAGAGATTATATCGTGACCACATCGTAAATGCCATATTAAAATTTGAAAAGACAAAAATACATATCTGAGTCGAATATCTTAGGCTACCAAAGTTAATTGATATACAATACAGTGATGCTGATTAAAAAATAAAAATAACGACGTCGAAGGGATTTATATTTTGGCCTACCCTCCGGAAATGGACTGTTTTCTCTTTATTTTTGGCAACAATGTGTTTTGACTTATCGCAACGTTGGACTGGGGTTGATTCTCTGCCTGGCTTTGGTGGAGGAACTGGCCTTAAAGAAAAATACGCTGGAATTGATTTCTCCTCAAATTTATGAATTGCTGCTTTAAACAGCTTTTTGCGAGCATGTTTTGACATTTGCGCTGTTGGTAGCTCTGATGCGCCGTCAAAAGGTAAATCTGTGAACAAAGTGAATTCCAAAATGAATCAAGCAGGTCCATTTGAAATTAAATCATACCACTTAGCTGTGTATTTATTCAATAACGGCTTTTTTTGGAAACAATAAAACTCTAAAGCAATGAAACAAATGATCTAAACTTTGAACGAAAATGCAATACATTGACAAACATCTATAATATTAGTCTCGTTAATGTTCTGTTACACAAATGTTTCCTACCTGAAATATTATCTTTTCCTAAAATAATGTCTTTATTTTTCAAGAATTCTCAAAGTTGAAGGATTCTCAAAGTTCCACGTTTTAACATTTTTCTTGCCACTCAAAGTATTGATATACATGTATGTATGAACAAAGTTAGACTAATAGCTGACTCTAAACATAACTACTGTCGCCAAATAGCTGTACAGTAGCAACAGCAGAGTATAATAAGTTAAACTTCTACCTTTTGGTGTTTTGAGTTTTGTAGCCAGATGTCCTTGACCTGAATCTTCTAGAGCTGATAAAAACTTGTCAAAGTCTTTCGGAGATTTCTTGCTAAGAAGTCCAAGCAGAAACTCGTTCTTTTGGAAGGTGTCATTCATACAAAAAATATACTCTTTCTCACGAGCCGTCAACACCTTTTCTTGATAGAGCAGAGAAATGAGTCCATTTTCATTGTCGAGTTTCTCTGATAACCATATGAAATTTCGGCAAATCAAGTCTTTATGATCTGAGGCATCTCCTCTGCTTGTTTCAGCACATGCTAGAATAAATTTCGTATAATTTTGAACTACACGGCACACATAAAATCAAAATTAAAGAATTTGGCTATTAACTAGATTCTGACTTTAAAACTGCTCACTTCACGCACTTGAAAAAAAGAGTGCATTACTTGCAAAATTCAGCTACTTTGTATAAAACTGTTTCTTTCACACATAATGAGCAACCACCCGAAACCAATCCCACATGATGCATTCCAATGGATAGAAATATGTTAACATCCAATCTAACGGTTACGAAAAGACATGGCTTACTATTCGTTTGGAAGAGTTTTCAGGTTTTGCTAAATTACTTTTATCATCATATTTATCATCAATATCATCATCATCATCATCATTGTTATTATTTTCATTGTCATTATTATTTTCATAATAATTATTTTTATTAATATTACATGAGGGTTTTATCTTCACAGCACTTACAGTATAGACTCTCACAGCTTGCTCAACAGAAAAATAAGAGAGAATATTGATGGCGCTGAGCAACTGAGTTAAAGACTAGCTCAAAGTTTCTACCAAGTATCCATCTAAAGGAAGGCTCGAAACCCTACTCTCCGCGTTACAAGATGTGCGTTCTACCAGTTAGCTACCGTGCCCCACAAATAGCTAATATTTCACACTTACTGTCTTCACCAGAGACCAGCATTTGATATAGATGCAGCTGGTTCGTATGTTTAATGAGTGCCAAGAAACATTCATATGCGTGTCTCGGTTTTCTAGCAATGATGCTTAGCAGTTCTTCATTGGCTCGGATTGGAGTTGACTGTAAATGTTGGATGTGTTCTATCTCCTTCAGCGTTAGTTTCTCCTCTTGATACATCGCTGCTGTTATATCTCCCAGGCATGAAAGGTTGTTAACCAGGTGGTTGTATTTTAGGTGAATTAATTGTCCATGTTCTTCTATAATAAATGAACAAAACAATAACTGACTGTTTTTTACGACGATTATACTTAGGAAAAATATATCCATTTCAGCCATGTTTTCTGGATTTCATTTATGCTTTTACTTTTCCATAAATTGAATATTGTTCAGTTTTAAGTGCTTGATTTCTCTTGCAATCTTTCAACTCTCGTTTTCAAACTGTAAAGATTCTTAAACTGATATGCTGCGTTTTGCTCCTACTTAGGCAAATCCGTTAAAAGTTACGGAATTCATTTAAAATTTAGTTTACAATTTAAGATCCTTTCATTCACTCTTTCAATTTTTTTCTTACTTCAGCATCCGATGTTTGAATTTTCGGTAGCCATTTCAAAAATTAAAGATAGTTGCTGAGTCAAGTAAGATATATTTATCGTTGATATGGAGTTGCGTTGTCTATAATCTACAGGGAAAATTGTGCACTAGACCATGTTCTGGATGACTGAATTTGACAAAGTCGTGTATACATTATATTACTTTACATTTGTTAAAGTAAATATTAGTTGGAATCCAAGTTAGTAACATTATTCCACGGTACACTGATTTGTATTGATAACTTGTTTTGTACTGCATTATATTGTATCGCATTGCTTCTATTCTAATCTAGAAAAGCCTTGTCTATTCTTTTCTATCTATTTTAGACAAGTCTGTAGTCTATCTCTGGCATAATTCAACCAAAGTTCACTCCATTCTAATCTAGTCTAGTCCGAATGGAGTCCTAACCTGACTCTTTTATTATCTATTAATATATATATACTTCTACTTATTGGAATCTAACCGTCTAAGCAAATGCTTTTGTCTTTATGGTGGCAAACAATTTGTTTAAAACGACAATGCCAAACCATTCCCATAACAAATCAAATACCATGATGTGTGTCACAATTACAGTGTAATATAAGTAGAAGTTTCTCAGTTACGCTGTATATTTTAAATGTAAAATGTATTGACATGAACTCACTTTCTTGCTGTGCAAAATGAGTGGATTTTGTTTCTTCTTCAGCAAGTTGTAGGGCGAAATACCACAACTGGTCCCTTCGCGTTGAATGCCCAGCCATGTCAACTCCTCAGTTTCTATATAAAGATATTGCTTAATGCTATATTTATTTGATGAGTCTCCTAACATTGGGTTAAGTTTACATTATCATAATTCGAAAAAAGGAAGAATCCACTACTATGTTTTCTCCATTTTCACCGTACTATATGAATGATACTCTTTCAGATATTCACAAATATACGTGCATATATATACACACATACTTAGATACATACATGTATACAAACATATATAGATTCTTCTGTTTCTTAGTATATATGATTCTTACAGATGCTATATAAATTATTTTATTTCATTACATTACATAAATACACGCATCCGAGTTATATTGCAGGGATATATAACATGTAGTAATATCTATAATATGAACTTAAATAAGGACAGAACTGCGAAGCTCTTACCAGGTCCGTTTCAATTACACACCATAGTAAAAACCTCGTCTGATCTGAATAGGAATAGTTTACAATTGCAATAGTTTCACAGAAAACATGGTTTGTATCCTGTTCAGGCTGAATTCCATCATTATCTGCTTGTCAATGCAAGGCTCGCTTCATTAGACTGACAAATAATAATTATGCCTAAAAACGCCGAAAAACAGGCCGATAGCTGCGTGAGTGTACATCATAGTCAGAGTTTAATTACTATCGTAATCGTAATCTCGAGATTCCTGTAGCGCCCAACGAAAGCTAAGTTGCAGGAACCACCTTATTCACAGTGCTCAGGACAAAATCGATAAAGAAGGGCTCGGTGCCAGGTCAAGATCCAAGTGTCGTGCAGGCAGGCAGGCACGCAGGCAGGCACGCAGTCGACGGCTATATTGGGTGGTGTTTTGTTATGGAGACAGTCTTCGTATGCCGTTGATAATAATATTTCTGCATTTATTAGGCGCCACCATCTAATGACTTAGCATCAGTCGATGGCGCCGAACAAATGTGAATTAAGGACTTGCTCAAGGTGCCTACACAGTAACTGTCTCGGAGGAGGCTCGAACCCGTACTCTCCGCGTTACAAGCCGAGCGCTCACTCCAATAGGCTAAAGTCCTGCACATACACGAGACTTTCAGCGATCGTTGCCACCTTGACCGAATTTTACAGTTTGCTATTTGTGGCATAGGATTATCCCTGTCCGCTCCCCTTTAAGTCATCTATTCGGCAAGTTTGTGATACGTTGGTAGGCTAAGCCTAGTATCATTATAATTTTGTACTGATGTATGTGGCTAGCGTCTCGTATATAGGCCAATCAATACTGAGATTTCTACAACGAATTGTAAAGCAGACTCGGGCTGTGATTGGGCAGAATTTATGGACGCCATCTTTGTTATATTTTTTACAGCTGTTCGACCTGTAAAAGCTTGTTTCTTGTTCGTTTCTTGTAAAATTAAATTTTTCGTAAATTCGATTTATCTTTGAGAGGATATGTACGTGCAAAAATGATCAATTGCAATAATCTGACTTTATAATTATCTTATCTATGACATCGGAAGTGCTGTCTTAGACTATAATCGCTACGTAATGAAGAGCAAAACAATGTAATTAACCATTTGATAAGTTAACCGTTTGATAGGTTAATTAAGATAAGATAAGATTAGCCATTAAGATAAGATAGTCGGATTGGGCTGATAGACAGAGACACAAGACATAATGGAAGATAGGCTGCTTGACTGACTTACTTACTTACTTACTTACTTACTTGCGGGCAGTCGTTCTAAAGTGCTTTAATGCCTCCAACTTCTTGGGCAGAAAGCGAACTTAATGTATGACCCAGTAGCCAGTTCGGCTGAGGCTTACCGCAGAGCAGAGCGAAGGGATTGAGGGAATGAATGGTTGAAACTGATATGGACGAGTCACCACATCTCAGCATGCATTTGACTTGATTAACGGTTCGTATGTGCTCAGAAAGCTCAAACTTAACAGTTCAGTAGCAAGTCACGAGTATATGTTGTACACTTTAAATCCACACAGTTTCTTGATAATTATCTACACCCCAAAGCGTGTTCGTCTCCCGTGTGTTTCGGACATCACAGCGCACTGACATTGTTTAGCGCCTTTGCCAGGTTCTAAAAGGCGCCACATACATACATTAATGCATCATGAGTTTGGAAAATCAACTGGAATTAGATTAAAGCAACTAGCAATACGATAAAACTGCAATCTGACAAAAATCAAAGATAAAAAGCATTGTGAATAACGTACAATTGAAATTCCACTATATAACTTAGCCAACGAAACCGAAATACACAATGTACATGTATAGTACACATACAATGCGCTACGGTATGGCCTGCACCTTTAGCTGGCCAAGCCGTGGCGCCCTTGTCAGTTACCTAAAAGCGCCATACAAGTTTTTCGATACATACATACATACATACACACACATACATACATGCATGCATACATACAAGGGTCCAAACTAACTCTACACCGTGTTCAGGAAAAAACTTTAAGGCAAACTCGAAAAGCTTGATTAGCTTGTTAATCTATAGGGTTAATCTATAGCTTGTTGTTAAATTTGTGAATTTTTATTTAAGTATTGCGTTACTTATTTACTATAAATAATTTGTATAGATTATGAATAGTCCATTAAAATTAAGTATATTATTACGTATTTTTCCGCTATCTGTAACCCATAGAGGCTTTCAGTAAAGAAGACAGATTTGTTGTTAAATTTTCATATCAAAATAAGAATTACGGTGCAAAACGTCTATCTACAGATTTTCCGGATAAAGGACAGACGCCAGAAGGACTCAACAGTCCTGCAAGAGACTGACATAAAGGGATCTCATCAGCGTACACGTATATGAAGTTACTTAGGGCCTTCTTTTTCTGGACATCTTGTACACATGCTTTTCCATAGCCCATAGTTTAAGAAGGCAGACACATCGCTGCACAAGTCGGGACGAAGAACTGTGTGCAAGCACGAAGGGTAATAGATATAGGATCTTTACTGCCGGAGTAAAATTACTAAAATGCGCTGGATAAAAATAGTTCTGTAAGTCATTCTATAGTAAGCATATGTCAGTCGAACAGCGCGTCTCTCTAATTCGCTCGTTCCATCGTTAATTTTTGTGTGAAGGCCTTAAGCACCCCACACAAGTACGATGTTTTTTCGTGCAGGATGTTGCCAACCAACACATTTCAATAATTCACGAACTAAGATTGCGTTACAATAAGAAGAATGGCGGTGAACAGTAAGTCTGTTAGAAAGAGGACATAGGTAGGCTGAACGGCTATGTCCTAAGAAAGCTCCTTCCTCAGGACGATTGTTGTCTATCCGGAAGCACAGCCAACGATTAGCGCTGACAACAAACGGCACTCTAAAAGTTGCTCGAAACTTCTGCTGCTCTATATTTGGTCGTTTTAGGATTGCATTGCACACATTTTTAATAAAAGTCTATCAAAATCGAGCCCTAGAGCATAAACAAGTAACAAAAAAAGTATCCCATATCCCACAAGTGAGTAGAAGGGTAGGCGCTCATCTCCTTTTTTTTAGGCCCTCAGCCGGGAATAAACGAATCCCGATGTCCTGGACACGGGCTCATTGCATCGCAGGACTTGCCGTTTACTTCCCAGCTTACGCCGGTAAAAAATTGTACTTCTTGGTGACAGAGGCACGGTGTGCGCAAACTGCTTACCAAGGGTCGTTACAGAATTCCAACCTGCAACCGCATAACCACTTACCGTTACCAATAGTAGGAAATAGTTTCGTATTAATTCTAAAACATTCTTAGTTCTGGTCCATATTGGTCGTAAAATTGCATATTTTGTTTCAGCCTGAAATGTCAAAAACCAAAATGCGGCCACCGCTTATTGAGTTGTCACAGACAAGCAAGCGGCAGTTCGACTCGTCAACAAATACTCTTCGTGGATTTCCCAATCCGTGTGTTCTAGAGACAAATTGTCTACTGTATTTCAACGTCGATGTCAGCAAAAAGATTTCACCGCCGGATTCATCAGTTACCAACAGCGAGCCATCTCTGTTCACTAACACGTTGATTGGAAGTAGGCCTAATACTGAAGTGTTTAGGTCTTTATAGGACAGTGACTTCAATTCTTTTCCTTCATTGTCTATTATGCAGATTCTGCCTTTGGAAGCCACACCGGAGGTCACCACGAAACGATCACGGGATAGTTTCACTGCATGCCATGGATTCAATACATCAAGCGATATCTGGCGGACCAGTTGACCATTTGGAGTGATTTCTAATAATTTTCTTTTATCCAATACAGTTAGGATGATATTCGATTCATCGGTAACAGACAACCGACCCCAGTCCTCGCCTCGCCATAATTTCTTTAAGACATTTCCTCTCGCGTCAATTCTTAGAATTTCCATTGGTTGACCAAAAGGCTTTCCATCGACAATATACAAACACTTGTTTCTAGAACAGGATACAATATCTCGCGGTTCTTCCAAATTGCCAACGATAAAACTTCGTTCAAAATGAAGACTGGTGTAGTTGTATACTTCGATTTCTGAATTTATCTTATTTACAACAAAAATTTCATCAGCCAAAAGCGCCAGTCCATAGATAATGGCTTTATTCCTTTCAGCTGCTTTTGTTCTGATCGTTAGAAGTAATTTCGGATCAGCTGTGAAGTCGACTCTTTCTATGTTAAAACATATTAGTACATAATAATTCGGCAAACTTTTATGTAAGTGAAAAAGGCGAACATCAGAACGACGATCTATGTGTGTATGTATGTATGTTTAATACGTGTCAAGGCACTGGATCACATGCTGGTAAAAAAATTTAAAACTAATTCCTATACAGAATATATTAATAACCTTAAAACTGCAGTAGCATGCCATTTGATGGCTAAGGTACAGCCATTTGGCTGATACAGTAAGAACTCTGACGCCAATAACGCCAACGATATCAGACATGTCATGCTTCTCTAGATGCATGCACATATACTGCAGACTAGGACATCTTGCTTACCAGATTAAGCGCTTCTTTTGTAGCTGCGAAATCATAATCGGAAGCTCGATATTTCTACACCGTGCAACGAAAGCCACGTCGCGGGAACTAGTTTATTCACAGGCGCTCAGTCAAAACAAAATCGATAGACAGGAAGGATGCGGTTCGAGGTAAAGAACTAAGAGTAAGACGGGCAGGCAGTCAGTCGGCTACAGTGGATGCTGTTTCGAATTGAACCGAAAGTGAGATAAGGGGAAGAGGAAAAATAAAATTAACGGGCAGCCGTTGGAATAGATAGCTCTTTCATTGACTCGGACAAGTCGGCTAAGGTATCCATTAAATTTGGTGTCCATTTGTTGTCCTTGGGCCACTATTTTTAGCCTACGTTCTGCACAATATACCTGACTAATATCTGAACTGCCTTAGGAGACCGGCTTCATTAGTACACCCACGTAGTCCAGCTGTATTTGAAATGTCACTCAACTGGCTTGTGTGTCAAAGTGGAGGCTGGAAAACATGAAACTTTATCCGGGACCTTAGGGTGGTTCTACCGATGAAGGAGTATCTCATTGCTCTGTGTAAGTCCTGCTTTTGCCAGTTTTATCAGTTCACAGTCATATGGAGAAATTTATCGTTTGAAGCCGCTGTGGTTCTTGTCCACTTCTTCATTCTGACGCATCTGGACTACTGCAATGCTGTCCTTAGAGGTTTATCAAATTTCCGGATACGTTGGCTTCAGTCCATCCTAGAGTCTGCCGTTCAAATTTTTGCCAACCCCAAAACTCCAAAAATACTCATGTTTCGAGCAGTATCTGAGACACCGTGCACTGGCTACCGGTCGAGAACAGGATCGCACCCAAGATTCTCATATTTGTTGGAGCTCCGCTAGTTAGTTCGGTCCCAGAAGATATCAGAGCCTTTTGCGGTTCTGTCTTGAGCCAGCCGGGTCGACAATCATAGCATTCTGCACTCATGAGGTCTCTTCGTCCCGCGCTACCGTACCACAATGCGGATAAGTAGTGCTTTCTGGTGTACTGGATCATCGATCTGGAAGAATCTTCCTATGAAATGCATAGTTTTCTTAGCGACAGCTCAAGAAATCACGTCCGATCGCATCTTGTTAAAACTGTTAGATATGGACTTTTGAGGTACTCAAATGGCGTTATAGAAACAGCAATATACATACATACATGATTAGAACGAATCTTATCTAAGATAAAATTTGATAAGATAAGATTTGAATCTAAGTTACAAGAAAATCATATGAATCATTTATATTCGCAAAGATAGGAATACCTTTTTTCTCAAACATAGCGAATTGCTTAAAATGTTTACGGCGTGATTCCGGCTTCTGCCTCTTTGCTCAACCCTTCTAATAATGTTATGTGCATTGTTATTTGTCTTATTTCATGTACTTATAAGTCTACGCAGTTAATATTTAAAGAAACTGTTATTAACTGATTAGATAAGCAATTCAGTTAACGATATGGTTCAGATCCTTCAGACTCAAGGGAATTGTAAATGTCAAACGCATGTGCAAATTCATTTTTATCTCTTTTGCTCACAATTTCCAACATAACTTTTCCTTTCATGAACGCATAGTAAGCAGGTCCATGTAGAAACGGTTAACCTAATGCATTTTACTTCCTCGAATAACATTCAAGCTTATGTGCCTTGTTTCCGGATTACGTGATGCTTTGCAGCCTTAGATACAGAACACCCTGAACTGCAGACACAATATTAACATCGTAATCGTAGACTCGAGATTTCCACAGCGCCCAACAAAAGCCAAGTCAAGGGAACCAGCTTATACACAGACGCTGAGTCACAACAAAATCGATAGGTAAGAAGAGTTTGGTTCCAGGTCAAGATCCAAGAGTCGGGCTGGCAGATAGGCTGGCACGCATGCAAGCAGGAAAGCACGCAGACAGTCAGACGGCTACGGTGGGTGGTGTTTGAAATTGGATCTGCAGGACAGATAAGGGGTAGAAGAAGAATCGGGATGGGATCTGCGGCACAGGAGATACAACGTTCATTTCAAAATTCATCTATCATGATGCAAGTAAAATGAGATAAATAAGAGTATTTGAAATTGTTGCTCACTTTGATTCTTCATAAAATCATCCAAGAATATAGTAATGCTGATGGGGATAAGTAATTCAGGCGAATCCGACACACTGCCAATGGAAAAGTGTTCAAAGATCGTGACTAGTTTTTCAAGTAGGACTCCTGATGCATACATACTCTGCAAATTGCGTTGTGCGTTTATCGACAGACACCAAAACCAGATCACAATTCCATTGTCCTCCTGGTGACAATAAGGGACGATGACAATTTGATCATCTGCAGTTTTGGATGCCGTGTTTTCATTACTAGGAAATGGCAATCCTTGTGGCTGGTTTAGTTTTTTGATTACCATGGCTTCCTTTCCTTTCAACTTTACCGCTTTCTCGCTGGAGGATTTATTGAATAAACTTAATTGCAGCCGTTCTTTCATCAGGTTTGTCGAAACCTTTGACTTAATAAGAACTGAAAGTGATTCAAATACAACATCACAATTATAGCATTTTGTGTCTATTTCGTTGGCTATAAGAGAAAATATGACGCTCTCATATTTTAAAACAACTAATCCCTATTAGTTTCGATTAACAATGGACAGCTAAAAGTCGAACACCAGTTTTGGTTCGCTAAACAATATTGCATATGCGACTACGCATGACATAAACTAGCACATGCAATAAATCAAAAAATGAAAAGCTGATAAGTCAAGCATAATTACAGAATGTTACTCTACTCCTTAATCATAACTTCCGTTTGTGCACATCATCACTCATTTCCTTTACCTGAGTGCTTGACATTTTTCCAGAATATAAAAGAATATAAAGCATCAATAAAGTGAATACTTTGCATGTAGAATCAGTTAAAATTAATATTACAATAATCATAATTATTGTTATCATCATTACCTCCTCCATTTTCCAAAAGATCGACAACAAAATTCAGATCAGCCTGGCGAAAGCATTCTAGAACCCTCAGGCCTTTGTCTTCAGTAAATGTAATCGTTCTCATCCAGAGTAGAAGTTCATCGTTCTTATAGAAGATGCCTGGCTGACTCCTCAAGTGCTCTCGTTCTTCATCGGTTATACAATTTTTTGAATGTAGTAGAGCAATCAAACGATTTGGGACCAGATTCTCAACCAGAAACTGATGATTGCTTCTAATCACAAGACTTTCTGTGTGAAATACATAAGAAAGTAAAAATGAGAAATCCACAATTGAGAACCCCTTTTCGTCTACTGAAATAAAGAAGGGCTGTCATACAACCTTAAGAGCACAAATTATCTGGTATAAAAGAACCATACAAATGAAAGATACACTTATACCAGATCGAATCATATTATGTGGAAAGAATAGGTAACGGTTAAGTCTCACTTGAAATGTTCACTGTAGGATTCATTGAGTATCACCGTGATTCTCGGCCAATATCAACATTCTGTTACAACCAATACAATTATTCAAGATTGAATCACAACGCTTAGACTTTACACATAAACTATAAAGATGGAAACCTACCACGACTAACGGCCGTGATATTAACGCCTTCCAGCTGATGACTGAGCTGTTGTAGCTGAATTGTTGCACAATTGAGTTTGTTCTCTAACTCTTGCCTTCGATGTTTTTCACTTTCCAGTTCTTCTTGTAACTCCAATATTTTATCAACTGCCAATGCTTTTGCTTCCGCTGTCTCCTTTTGAGAATTAATTAGATCCAGCTTTACCTCTTCAGCCAACTCCAAAGTCACTTTAATCTCTTCTAGTTGTCCTCGGAGCTCCCGATTATTTTCCTGTTTCTGAAGCAGCTGTGCTTTGAGTTCAGTTCTAATTTCGGTTTCCTTTATTAGTACATCGCATTCTTTCTTCAACTCGTCTCTTTCTGTTTTCAACAAAGTCATCTCAGTTTTGCTTTCTTCAAAAGTTTCTTTAGATTTCTGAAGTTCATATTCGGTGGATGCTAACCGGGAATTTATTTCATGCACTTGCTGTTGGAGGCTCTGCTTATCGCACTCTGTTTTTTTCAATTTATTTTCTAATTCCATGATCACAGCATTGGTCAAAAGTTTCTCTTTCTCAAATCTCCTGCACTTCGCATTTTCATGGTAAATATCGGTCTTCAATTTAGTTATCTTTTCTTCTAGTTGTATCCGTTCCTCATTGTTTTGAAACCTTACGCTAATCAGGTCTTGTTGCATGGAATGCAGTTGTGTTCTGATAACTTCATTCAGCGATGCAGCAGCTGAGTATTTACTGGCATTTTCTTTCAACTGTTCCAGCTCCTTGTTTTTCTCGAAATTTCTTGTGATAGTTTCTTTCCTGATCCTGTGACAGTCTTAAAAGAAAATCACTGGAAATTGTTAGTCATGGCCAGAATTTTTATGTACTCGTTATGATTAAGTGTGATTTTAACTTAAATCCACATTCGAAAGCAAATTACCTTGAACATCAAAAGTAAAACTGTAATTCACGTATGTCTCACCTATGTCACTGGCCTCAAGTAATTGTAAATTTAAAACAAGTTAACACGCTGACCTCATTTTTGGGCTTTACATAGCCAGCATACTAGTAGATACAGTGAAGCACATGCTTTCCAAAAATTATAGCAATCAGGTTGTCCATGGGTTTCACAAGTTTATAATTTATGCCAATTTTAATAGGTATGCCCTCTACCAAAGCATGTTGCTCAGATATATATTATTGCAGCGTGTGCTATATTTCTAAGTTTAAGGAAAGCAGTATTACCTTGCAGTGCAATATGAAAAAACATCTTCACATTATCATCTGGTTTTTCCAAATAAAACAGGCCAACGGATGTGACTTTGATTGCAATTTCCGTCTGCAGTTGAGACTCAAGTTCATTTAGCCTCGCTTGAAATTTTATTCCTTCAATCTAGGAATGTCACGTAGAACAGGCATTTATTTATCCAACGGAATCTAAAGGCTGACGTAATTGCAAGCGATTTATTGCACTGTTCATTTACGAACTCAAGAAAAGCTCATATAAAAGTGCAGTGGGATAGATCTAGAAATTATATCGAAACAGCATCACAAAAGCCATATTAAAATTTGAAAAGACAAAATTACATATCTGAGTCGATTATCATAGGGTACCAAAATTATTTGATATACAATAGACAGATGTTGATTAGCAAGAAAATAATGAAGTCAAAGGGATTTATACCTACCCTCCGAAAACGGACTGTTTTCTCAGTAGTTTTGGCAACAATGTGTATCGACTTAACATTGCATTGGACTGTATTTGACTGTGTGCTTGGCTTTGGTGGAGGAAGTGACTCTGAAAAAACACGCATCGGAACAGGTTTCTGCGGAAATTTATGAAGTACTGTTGGTGGGAGCTCCTTGCAAACACGTTTTGATGCTTGCATTGTAGATGGCTCTCTTGCAAGGTCGATAGGTGAATCTGTGAACTCAATGAAATCCAAAATGTACCAAAATTAAAGGATATACTAAGCTAGGCATTAATTACCAAAGGCTGTTTTAGATAAATGATTAATGAAAAATCTAAATCTAAAAGCATGAAACAAGCAATCTAAACTTTATACAAGATGCAATGATTTGCAGAACGTCAGTATTAAAACAGGCTTTCACTGTCTCATTAGTATCTTGTAACACGAATATATGCGACCATGCATATCTTTTCCTAAATTATATGGGTCTGCTCAGTTTTTAAGAATTCGCAAAATTAAGGAAGTCCTAAGGTCACGGATAAGCATTATTTCTAACCAGCCAGTAATATGAAGCACAGCCTTATGAAAGAAGTAACGCACGACTATACCATCTCTAACATAGAGTTAGACTAATTCCTGACTCTAAACATAACTACTGTCGCCAAATAGCTGTACAGTAGCAACAGCAGAGTATAATAATTTAAACATACCTTTTGGTGTTTTGAGTTTTGTAGCCAGGTGGCCTTGACCTGAATCTTCTAGAGCTGATAAAAACTTATCAAAGTCTTTCGGAGATTTCTTGCTAAGAAGTCCAAGCAGAAACTCGTTCTTTTGGAAGGTGTCATTCAAACAGAAAATATACCCTTTCTCGCGGGCCGTCAAGACCTCTTCTTGATATAGCAGAGAAATGAGTCCATTTTCAATGTCGAGGTTATCTGATAACCATATGAAATTTCGGCAAATCAAGTCTTTATGATCCGAGGCATCTCCTCTACTTGTTTCAGCACATGCTAGAATAAATTTCATGTAATTCTGAACTACCCAGCGCACAGAAAATTAAAATTAAACAATTTTACTATTAACTAGATTCTGACTTTAAAAACTGTTCACTGTTGAAAAAAAGAGTGGATTACTGGCAAAATTCAGCTACTTTGTATAAAACTGTTTCACATATAATTAGAACCACCAGAAACTAATCCCTAAGATGAATACAAATGGATAGAAATATTTTAACATCCAATCTAAAAGGTATGAAAAAACATGACCTACTATTCGTATAAAGGACTTTCATGGTGTGCTAAATTATTATTATAATCATTACATTTTTATCATCATTATTACTGTTATCAATATAACCATCATTGTTATCATTATTCTTATTATTTTGAATTTTGTATAGGAGTATTTTATCTTCCCAGCACACTTACAGCACAGACTGTCACAGGGTCGCTCAACACAACAATAGAAGAGAACATTGAAGGTGCTGAGTGCCTCAAGGTTCCTACACAGTATCTATCTAAGGAAAGGCTCGAACTCCGTTGCAAACTGAGCGCTCTAATCAATTGGCTATCATGCCCCACAAATAGCTAATATTTCACACTTACCGCCATCACCAGACACCAGCATTTGATACAGATGCAACTGGTTCGTATGTTTAATGAGCGCCAAGAAACATTCATATGCATGTCTCGGTTTTCTTGCAATGATGCTTAGCAGCTCTTCATTGGCTCGGATTGGAGTTGACTGTAAATGTTGAATGTGCTCTAACTCCTTCAACGTTAGTTTCTCCTCTTGATACATCGCTGCTATTATATCTCCCAGGCATGAAAGGTTGCTAACCAGCTGGTTGTATTTTAGGTGAATTAAGTGTCCATGTTCTTCTATAATAAATTAATAAAACAAGTGACTGCATTTTACGACGATAGTGCCTAGAATAAATAAATGTGTTTGAACCATGTTTTCTGAAATTATATTTTTTCATAAACTAAATATTATCCAGTTTTAATTCAGGATTTCTTTTGTAATATTTCAACTCTCATTCTCAAACTGAAAAAAATTATGCTGATATATTGCATGTTGCTCAAATTCACGCAAATCCTTGAGAAGTTTAGTTGATGTAAATTAGAGTCTGCAATTTAGAATCGTTTCCTGCACTTTCGCACATATTTTCCTACTTCAGCATCCGACGTTTGAATTCCCGGGAGTCATTTCAAAAATTAAAAAAAATTGTTCCTGAGCCAAAATTTAGTATATTTATCCTTGATTTCGACGTGTGTTGTCTATGGTCTTAAGAAAATGTGGCTACACCAGACCATGTTCTGAATGTTACAGTTGACACGGTCGTGTACAAATCATTTTGCTTTACATTTGCTAAGGTAAACATTAGTTGCAAATGAGTTGCATTGTACTACACTGCGTTAATTTGTATTATTGTTTTGTGTTGTATTTTATTGTTCCATATCATATCATATTTCTTTTTCTAGTCTTGTCTATTCTACCTAATTACAGTATTCTTGTCTAACTCTGGTTTAATTCAATCAAAATTTACACCATTCTACTGTTGTCTCGTACAAATCTAGTCCTAGCCCGAATCGATTCAGTTCCACTACCACTTATTGGAGTTTGACCGGTTAAGCAGATCTTTTGCCTCTGTACTTGCAAAAAATGTTTGTTTGCTAAGACAGTGGCACACCATTCCCATAGCAAATCCATTACCATGCTGTGTGTCACAATCACAACGAAAGAGGTTCCAAAACTGTTGAACAAAAACTGGGCTTTATAGTCTGTTTCTCAGCCATATTTTAAAATTGAAACTGTATTGACATTAACTCACCTTCTTGCTGTGCAAACTGAGTTGATTTTGTTTCTTCTTCAGCAAGTTGTAGGGCGAAATACCACAACTGGTCCCTTCGCGTTGAATGCCCAGCCATGTCAACTTCTCAGTTTCTATGTCAATATGTTGATGAATGCTATAGTTATTTGACGAGTCTCATAACATTGGGTTAAGTTTACATTACCATAACTCGTAAAAGAGAAGAATCCACTGCTACTTTTTATCCATTTTCACCTTACCATATGAATCATACTCTTTCAGATATTCATAAATGTCCACACATGCATGCATGCAAGCATGCATACATACTTAGATGCATACTTGCACACAAACTTGCATACATTCTTCTGGTTCCTTAGTATATGTGATTTTTAGAGACGATATACAAATTGCTTATTACATTACATAAATACAGGCATCTGAACTTTAATACAAACACATATAATATGTAGTTATAAGCAAATAACCTTGATTAACGATAGAACTGCGAAGCTCTTACCAGGCCCGTTTCAATGAAACATCATAATAACAAGCTCGTCTGATTTGATAAAGAACAGCTTACAAGTGTTCAAATTCACAGAAAACACGGCTTATATCCTGTTCAGCCTGAATTCCATCACGATCTGCATGTCAATACATGGCTGGCTTCATTAAGACAATTATATATTTATGTGCCTAAGAACGCTGAAACGGGCCGGCAGCTGCGTGTATGCCTTTGATATGGTGCACATACATGAGTCTTGCTATGGAGTTCTATGCCATCCTGACAGAGCTTTAACTTTACAATCTGCGGCACAGGATTATGGCTGTCTGTTGCCGCTAAAGTTTACCGCACATACCTAGTCATCTATTCAGCCAGTATGCGATACATGGTTAGCCTAAGTCTTGTATCATTATAATTATGAACTTATGTGGGTCGCTAGCGTGCTCGAATATAGGTCAATCAATACTGAGACTTCGTTCGTCTGATGAATGAATGCAGGGGCGGATGCATGCAGTGTTACGAAATGTCCCATGAACATTTTTATACCACGCTGAAAAGCAGCCCAAATTAATTAAACTATTAGCACAGCTCATCCATCAAATATCATATGTGACCGTGCAAGAGATACCCATAAGAGTAGATAAAAATAAGAACTGAATTTATGACTAATCTAACATAATAAAACATAAAGGCTACTAAAGCTCTGTGATCATAATATCCAAGACATCAGTCGATGGTCGCTTCAAGTCAAAATCACACTAAAAATTCATAAACCGTTGGAGAAGCCGTGTCAAATTCCGATAGGTCACAGAAATCAGAAGCCAGGCTATGATGGGTAACCAAGTTGAATGATACGCGTCTTAAGTTTATACAATAGACGTATAGACCTAATCACATCACAGACGCGCATTATTTACGCAATCCTGGATTTCTCAAAACCTGCCGACTAATCATATTAAATGCGTACATCTTACATGACGCTCAGTATTATGTTCAAGTCACAAATATTATTCGATATTGTAGTTCGCCATTATCGCAGAGCAATCCAATATAAAAAAGCGGCTGATATCAAAATGTCTTATCTGGCACTTGATCACAGTTTCGAATGTTATGTCAAAGGAAAACTTTTTTGTATGTCGATTCATTGGCATGACTGACCAGGAAGTCAATGTCTAGTCGAGATATCTTGTGTATTCTCGTGTTTTTCTTGCAAAGCGTTTCTGCCCTCGATGTCAAACACGCTAATCTGGCCGTTATTTCGTAAAAGAACATCACCAGCATTCTCACATACCAGCAAACGACCATTTGATTCGTCCAGTAAAACCCGCCGTGGCTTTTTCAATCCGTGTTTTTCTGAGACAAGTTCTCTTTGATATTCCAAAGTGGACGTCAGTAACAAGACGCGACCACCTTTTTCGTCAACCACCAGCACCGATCCAGCTTTATCTATGGCCAGATTTATTGGTAAAATATACGTAAAACCCAGTTCTTTGTAGTAATTGTCGTGGCATATTACAACTTTTCCTTCATTATCCACTATGCATAGTCCACCGGCTTTGCCGTAGCTGACCACAAAATGACCACTGGTCAGTTTAATAGCATGCCACGGACTCGTAAATGCAAGTTTTATATCGCGGATCAATTGTCCATCTGAGGTAATTTCGAGAATTTCGTGTTTATCCAAGACCGCCAAGATGATATTCGTCTCTTTGGTAACAGACAGCCGTCCCCAGTCGTCTCCTTGCCACAATTTTTTAAAGAAATATCCGTTTGCATCGATTCTAAGAATTTTCATTGGCTGGCCACGAAGTCCACCGTCTACTATATAAAGACTCTTTTTTATGGGACAGGATACAATATCTCTCGGTTCTTCTAAATTATCGATGATAAAACTGCGCTTGAAATCCAGGCTGGTCACGTTATACACTTCAACGGATGAACTGCATTCGTTAACAACAAAAACTTCGTCGCTTAAAATGGTTATTCCGTATATTCCCGCTTGATTCTTCTCTGCAGCTTTTGTTCTGATCGTTAGAAGTAAGGCGGGATCTCTTTTGTAGCCGATGATCGCTAGTTTAAAATTAACAGACGAAGTGATTAGGTGTGAAATAAAAAAATAATTGTGTTTACAAATCAACATTAATCTTATATGCTTAAATGTTTTTATGATATAGCATTACATACCTAATAACTACATGCAAATAAATTGTAAACACTTACATCTTGGTTTAATGATGATATGAATATAGGTCTGGTTGTTATTGATATCACCTTACGTAAGGAGCAAAAAGGGATGCTATACAAATTATCTTTCAACGATATATCAAGGGAATGAAGCATCAAAGAGATTTCATCATGTTTTCTAAATGTAGAACATCGAAAGCAGAATGTATTTGTTCTAGCTACTCCTTAGACAACGATTGTATATGAAATTTGAACAACTCATAACAAAGCAATTATTCAAATCAGTGCTCACCCATTGTTTTGATGAATTCATCAGAATGTATTGCAATTGTATGAGGCACTAAAGCTGCGGTTGTTGAAGGCGTAGAAGAGCCTGTGGTTGATAATTGTTTGAAAAGCGTGGCCATTCGTTCTAACAAGACTCCTGAAACATACATTCCTTGCAATCTGAGTAGAATATTCTGCGAGTGGCACCAAAACCAGATGGCAATTCCATTCTCTTCACGATGACAATAAGGAGCAATTTCTAATTCGTCACCGAACAATTCCGGAATAGTTTTTAATCTGCTTCCAGAGGACGGTTTGACTTGCTGTTGATTCAGTTTCAAGATCACAGACTCTTCTTTTTCTTTCAAAGTCGGGGCTGGTTCACTCATTAATTTCTTTTGTAAATTAACGGTCAACCTTGAAGACACCTTGCTTACAATGTTACACTTGACAACAACTGAAAATAATAATCCAGCGCACATTAGAAAATTGTAAAACTTTCAATCAAGGATGCGAACATTGTCAAGGCCACCACTAAAATGAGCAAGATAACTTTAATTTGGCACTTTTAAAAGAGTTCTTTGTCTGATGAATAGACCTCAGCAGTACTCGAAATCTTCATCAGAAAATTCCTCTGGTTTTGTATCTTGTTAATAACTATCACCATATTCCACCAAGAGAGGCGCGAATAGCTTCATCATCTTATCAGATAACACTTGTAAATTTTTATCACGGCGAAAAATGCAATCATTTGCAAAATTTGAACTTAAACTTATTTGAATCAGTTAAAAATTTAATAAATTACATTATTTTGATGACATTAGAACAGTGACACCAAAGCTTCAGATACTATGGCGAGCAAGATATTCTGAATACTCTTGTTTGATCTTTTTAGAGCTAAAAATACTGTGGCAATAATATATCAGTAAGACACCAACATCAGTGGATAGTAATAGTATAAGTAAATAGCGAAGATGAAATGGATATTTGAAAGGCATGATAAATACAAATTTTACACTTATTATTATAATGGTCTCATCGCTGATGAATAAAAACCAAGCAAATATTAGCCTATAACTGTAATTATGGTTAACATTAAATTGTATTATGTGTCATAGAGATTCATCCTTCAAACAAATGATAACAGTCAGCTGCTAAAACTCTTGAATTGCAATTATTCAATCCTACTATGATTCAATTGAGTGTGAGCAACAATTTATTTTAAAAAATCAAACATCATGGTATGGTATCTTATGAAAAGTTCAGACTTACTAATGATAACAGACGGTACTGACAATATTTATAAACAACTGCAACATCCGCTTGAGTTTTTTATTTGCTTAGCATATTCACTTAAATTACTAAAATTTATTCCAATTAAAATGAAGTGAGAAATCTACAACGGACGGAGCGAAACAAAATCCTTGATGCCAACAACGTTGTTGCTAGAAGACTATGAATTACCTCCTCCTTTCACTAACAGATCAGCAATGAAATCCTGCTTAGTTTCACGCAAGCATTCCAGAACAATCAGGCCTTTGTCTTGCTTGAACGTAATCGTTCTCATCCAGTGTAGAAGTTCATCGTTCTTATAGAAACTGCATGGCTGATAGTTCATGTGATCTCGTTCTTCATCCGTAATACAATTTTTCTCATGCAGAAGATCAATTAAACGACTTGTATCCAGATTCTCCGTCAGAAACTGATGATTGTTTCTTACAACAAGCGTTTCTGTTCTCGGAATACTTTCTTTTTCTACCGCATTAGCGAACAAATTATAATGACAGGTTAATAACATTGTTCATGAACTCTTTTGTATCAATAATACCATCATCCATATGTTCTAAATTGCAGCATGCTAACTTTTACTTGTTTGTTGAGATTGAATAATTGCAAAATACATGATTATCACAAGTTATACCAATTATCTGTGGTTAATAAGTAAGAATTTGAAAAATGTCTGAGCAGTTGCTGGTTTATAATTTCATTTTTAAAGGAGGTTATCAGAAGAGTAGATATTGTTATTGTTGATCTATCCACTTTGGAAATAGAGACGTTCGTTAACTATTATTTGTTACTGCTACAGGTTCAGAAAGATATAATGCTAGTTTTCAATGAAACTGTCAATCAAAATTTGTAAAATCACATATTCATTTGCTTCTAATATAATGTAGCTAACAATCCAATCAGCGTCCGTACTCGTTAGTGCCGTATCAAGATAGTACTTGCTTATGTACGAGACACAGTTGTAAAATTCAGCTTACTTAATGTACTTGCATTGACTTTGTTGTCATTTTGGAAAACTTCCAACTGACGAGTAGCTTCCTCTAAGTTATCCAGTGCTTCTTTGAGAACGGTTTCTTTTTCGACCCTAAGCCGTTTTTCCATGTCTAGCTCTTCTTGCATCCTCGATTGAAGTCTCAGCTCTGTTTGCTTCATTTCTTCTATGGTATGTTTAAGGTTTTCGCATTCTTTTTCAGTTGCGCTTAAAACTAAAGCACTCTCATGTAGCTTCGCCTGAAATTCATTGGCATTTTCCTTCTCATGAAGAAATTTTTCTTCAACCTCCTTCAAATGCTGATTCTGTTTTATTAATTGATCGTATGCTTTCTTTAAACCTTCATTTTCTATTTCGATCAATCTCAACTTCTCATAGGTTTCTTTCAAACTCTTCTCTTGAATGACTCTACTTTGTTTCTCCTCTTTAGCTAATGATAACTGCTGACCTAGTTCATGCAGGCGTTTCTCAAGGCTTTGATTCTTGTTCTCTGCGCTACTCAGTTGTAATTCGAACTGCTTCATGTTGATTTCTTTCAAACGATTCTCTTCCTTAAGTAAGTTGCACTTTCTTTTCAAACCAAAAATCTCGTCTTGTGCTTTAGCTAACTTCTCTTTTATGAGCTCTTGCTGACTGAAATTCTGTTGGTTGAGATCTTTTTGAGATTTCAGTTCTTCTTTCAAGGACCGTAATTCACCTTTAAGGGTATCATTTATCGAAATTGCTGCTGAATATTGGCTGGTTTTTTTATCCAACTGTCCTAGCTTTTCATAGTTGTCTGATTCTGCTTTAGTCAGTTCATTCTTGAGTTGACGATATTCTGGAGAAGAGACAAAGAAAATATGTGATTTCTCGCTTAACAATTGACCCACAGGCCTACAAGACATTGAAAACTTTTTGCTGTATATAACAATATTTAACAGCTTAATGCAACGTTCAGGATATGTAATATATGATAAGTATTACCAAACTATATACTTAAGTAAACTAACAAGCCCAACGCGGTTTACAGGTTGTCAAACAGAACGAATGGTAGCACAGAACTGACGAAAGGTGGCATTTATGCCAAGTCAATTATATCCTATAGCTACTCTAACTAAACTCGGTAGAAAGAGTGTGACATCAGACACTAGTATTACTGGAAAGCTTGTAGATATAAAATTGTAGTATATAAAAAATTATGTTACGTGGAACACTTATGAGACAGTGACATATTGAACATGTTAGTTTCAGTAGTGTTATATTACCTTTATTTAATTACTAACTTTAACTGAAATTTGCTGTGGAGAAACAGATGAGTATAAGAATAATCCTTTACAGATTATGCTGTTTCGAAATCAACCTAAATTGCTAAGGATAAATTCTATGCCTTTCGGTACCTAGTAGAATATGAAGAAGGCATGTTTCTGACATATCTTCAGATCTTTGTGAAGTCCACTGACGTAATGCTATGACTTTTGTGGAGATTTCTGTCCGCAGTCGACTCTCAATTCTTTTAAAGTTCTTTTCGAATTGACCGGGTTTCACCTTAGAATATGATAAACTGAAGTCAACATATACGTCATCAAACAACACGTCTGTATATTTGTACATATTAATTAAAAGTGAAGATGAGAACATAATTATGTGTATCACATAGACCTATATCGATACGAATACACACACATATATATTAATTGAAAAATATACATGTATACATATATTTTTATCACTTGTGGCTATAAAATATCAAATATATTTCATTTTATTTATTGCACAAATAATGCCCACGTGGTAGCAAATCTGAAACTTAGGCGTGAGATCAATATATGCAAACAACTTGTCTGGGGTTGTTAAATGGAGTCCGCTCAAAAGGCTCGAGAACGCAGTCGTTGCCTTACCGACTACTAAAGTATGGAGCTCTTTCACAACAAAATTATTGGCGCTTAAACTGGGAACTGTGGTCTCTGCTGGTATGGTGGTAGATTGGTTTCACATTTACCTTTTACTTCTGGGTTCGAGGTTCGAAGTTTGTTGCGTCATGTGATATTGGTAAATCGTTGCCAAGCCAGGTAACTCTTAACGATAAACTAGTTGTTGAAAAATCTATAAATCGAATCTATGGTAAGTGATCTGATTCAGAAAACAATCTCAAATAATAGAATGAAAATTCTGTGTGGAAACGTAACGCTCAGCGATTCCTGCTAAGGATAAATTCTATGCCTTTCGGTACCTAGTAGAATATGAAGAAGGCATGTTTCTGACATATCTTCAGATCTTTGTGAAGTCCACTGACGTAATGCTATGACTTTTTTGAGGCCTGCATGTTTGCTCAGTCAGTATTTATTATTACTGTTACTCCTGCTGGAGTCAGCAGGGAACCGGCGTCGCGGTGTCTGCGCTTTATTTTCCAAATCTATATTTTCTATCTTTCCGGCGTCTATTTAGAATTTAAGTTTCCTGTCTTACCTGATTTATTCTCTGTCTTTGTTGAGTCCGTTCCAATTTGTTTCAACTTTTAAACAACTTAAGATTCGCCTAATTTTTGTCCTTTTTGCACCCATTGTTCGCCTTGAGTCTTAATCTTTCGCCATTTTAACTTCATCTAACGGCCACGTAATCTTAGACCACATAATGTATAATTCAATCATTCTTCTTATTTTCGGCCTACGTTGCATGATCGCCTTCCATATCACTTGCCAACCACTCCACACTAGCTTGCCTCACATCATTCCAACAGCAAATTTTTTTTACTGCGCCCAATTTGGCACAGCGACTATGCATTATGGACATATGTGTTTCATTCCTTTATCGTTGTTCCTAACTTCATCTCTCAGTCGACCACCGCAGTACCTCACTCGCCATACCGTCTTCAACATACTGATTCTACTGTCCGGGGACATCCATCCAAATCCTGGCCCACTGGATTTTTATTCATGTCCTCCTCCCTCACCTCCTCCTACCTATCCTCCTCCTTCTAGAATTTCATCTTCCAGGATCCTCGACAATACTCACAATACAGGCAATAGTCGCTTCTTAATTTGCACGCTAAATATTCGATCATTCCTGCATCCTGCACATTCCCAAGAAATTAATGATATAGCCCTCTCTTCTCGCCCGCCAGACACATTTCCCTTCTGAAACCTGGTTTAATTTAAACACACTCTTGCTCAATATGAAGACTGTATTCCTCCAGGCTACCATCTTTACAGTACATCTCGACCCTGAAAATCATCTACCCCCGCCTATGTAAATCCAGCTGGTGGTGGTATTGCATTTCTGACCCGTGAACCTTCTACAGCTTTTAGACTCATCTGGTTATTGTTTCCACTCCTTTGAATGTGCATCAATTACACTTAAACTTCCTCAAACAAATCTGACTATCTTTAATGTATATCGCCCTCCATCCTTCTCTTCATATTCAAGTCCTCCATTAGTCTTCTTGAAAGAATTTACCACCCTTCTCTCCACTGCCGCCACTACACCTTCCCCAGAACTGCGACAGTTTTCTGACATATCATACAAACTCATTGACGCTCCGCCACTTGCAATTTCTGCATCGGCCTTTCACTCAAAGCTGAAAACATTCGTCTTTCACAGATCCTACCCTGACACCCCTTCTTCCTCTTATCCCTCCCTCCTCTCCAACCCCAAGCACCATCCCCATAGCTGTCTGTTCGTCTGACATTTGGATCTTGACCTGGAACCGAACCCTTTTGCCTATCGATTTTGTTTTGACTGAGCGCCTGTGAATAAGCTGATTCCCGCGACGTGGCTTTCGTTGGGCGCTGTAGAAATCTAGGAAATACGATTACGATTACGATTACACCTCATGAATTTCTGATTACAGATGACTGCAATATACATGTCGATAACCCCTCTGACACATTTGCTTCAGATTTCCTCGCCCTATGATCTTCAACTAATCTGGTTCAACGTATCAAATTCTCCACCCACATTCACAATCACACACTTGACCTTATTATTACATCATCATTCTTCACTTAGTCACCCGATATATCTTTCTCTTTTGACACACCATCTGATCATTACCCGGTTATTTTTACATGTCTTAACATTCTTCCGACTCCACGTCCTGATCCTGTCTCATTCTTTCCGTCGCATTAGTTCACTTAACATTGAAGCCTTCATACAAGAAATCTGACCTCGCTTTAAATCCACCCTCTTCCCTTGATGACCTTCTCTCTTTCTATAACACCACTCTTGCCACTATCCTTGACAAACATGCTCCTATTATTACCAAATCCAGCTCTCACTCTAACAATCCTTGGTACAATTCCTATCTCCAGGCCTTCAAATCTTTCCGGCGACGCCTTGAACGCACCTACAAACGCACCAGGGATCCTCAACTTCTCTCTGCCCTTAAATCTGCCACAAATAAATACGATCACCTTCTTACTGCAGCTAAACAGAGTTTTTACTCCTCACTAGTTCGTTCTCGATCCTCTAACCCTCGCCTTCTCTGGAAAACCATAAACCAACTCCTCCATCGAAACTCATCCAGCCCACTTCCAAATTCTCTTCCGTCTTCTTCAATAGCCGACTCAATCTGTTCTTTCTTTTCGATCAAAATTAGTACCCTCCGTCTATCTCTTCAATCTGTCCTCCCCAAAACCACCAATAATCAACCTGATGATGCTCCATCCACACTCATGACTCCCTACCCTCCCCACCTCGATCCTCATTATCTGTCTTTCAACCCACTTCAGAGTCTGAAATATTCAAACACTCTCTTGTTACCTCTCTTCTCAAGAAATCATCTCTCGACAAGGAAATCCTTACGGACTACCGGCCTGTTACTAACCTGACTTTCATCTCTAAATTAACTGAACGGATTGTCCTCTCTCGAATCAATGACAATTTAGCTTCTAACTCACTCCTTAACCCACACCAGTTTGGTTTTACTAAACGCCACTCAACTGAAACTCTGCTATCATCTCCTACAACAAGCTTGTTTCTGCCATTTCTTATCAACAGGTTTCTTGCCTGTGTCTCCTTGATATCTCTGCAGCCTTCAACACCATAGATCACAATATCTTACTCCACCGACCTTCAACCTGGTTTGGTTTTGCTGACACTGTTCTCCTATGGATACAGTCTTATATCTCCTCCCGATCTTTCTCTGTTAAAACTTCGGAAGCCTCTTCTCAGTCATGCCCTCTCACTTGCGGAGTTCCACAAGGCTCCGTTCTTGGACCTCTTCTGTTTCTCCTCTACACTACCTCACTCATTTCACTCATTAAAGCATCCTTAGTTGATCAAACCTCTATGCTGATGACACCCAACTATTCATCTCTTTCTCTCCGAATTGTTTAACTACTCTATAAATCACCTTTGGTAAGGCTAAACAAATCTCCTTCTGGATGACATCTAATCTCGTATGCCTGAACCCATCTAAGACGGAATTCGTACTTATTGGCCTACGTGACCAGCTCAAGAAAATTCCTGACCCTTCTATCTCCTTCACCCTGGGCTCTGCCTCCACCAACACAATTAATATTAATTCTCCTGTCCGCAATTTAGGTGTAGTATCTGACCAATACCTCTCCTTTTCTGATCATATCAACCATCTTTCTGCTCTTGCTTCATGCATATCCGTGACCTCTGCAGAATCCGCCCTATGCTTGACTTCAAAACTGCATCTACCATCGCCACATTCATAGTCCATGCAAAACTTAATTACAGTAATTCACTTTTCCTCAATATAGACAAAACTCAGATAAATCGCCTTTAAGGAATTCAGAATGCTCTCGTTCGTGCCGTCACCAAATCTCCCAAATACCATCACATCACTCCTGTTCTGAAATCACTTCACTGGCTTAAAATATCAGAATGAACAGAGCACAAAGTATTATCCCTCAGCTACAACACACTTCAATCCTCTCAACCCTCCTATCTTCGTCAATTATTTACAATCCAACCACTCCTCATCAGTCCTAACACTTCTTCGCCCTCCCGTCACCTCATCCTTAAAATTTGGAAATCGCTGCATAGCCATAGCTGCCCCACCCCTCTGGAATAAACTCCCGCCAAATTACGACAATTATCTGTTTCATTATATGAACTTACCAACACTTCACCTCTGTCAGTGTCTGGGCAGGTCTTTCACTCAAGACTGAAAACATTTCTTTTCCCAAAATCTTATCCTGATTCTTCCTCTTCCTCTTATCTCTCTTCTCGCTTCAATTTCAAACATCATCCACCGTAGCCATCCGACTGTCTGACTGCCTGACTCCTGGATCTTGACCTGGAACCGAACCCTTTTGCCTATCAATTTTGTTTTGACTGAGCGCCTGTGAATAAGCTGGTTCCCGCGACTTAGCTTTCGTTGGGCGCTGTAGAAATCTCGAGATCACGATTACGATCCGTTTCTCTGTAGAATAACCAGGCTTTATAATGTTTCGCGAAAAGGTAGGTCTACTTCTGCGAAAAGCTACAGATTAACTACATACGAACTTTAAAAATAAAATATGAAACGTCTTTACCTTGCGATTTTGATTTATGGCATCGGAACAATAAGAACTTCGAAGTGGCGACGTGTTACGATGTTGGATTACGGTTGATTTAATGCAAGGCTTTGGTGGAGGAAATGGTTTTAATGAAGAAAATTCGGAATTGTGCGTTTTCTGTTGGGGTTTAGATGGCACTCCTAAACCATTGAAGAGAAGATATACTTTACGCAAAATAGTCTTCTGAACGATTTAAAACATGTATCAGATCGTGGTGTGCCATATGTGCTGATAATAGACTGGGACCGATGTAACTATTTTGAAACTTACTACAACCAACTCTACTAGGGAGTTGTTCATTTAGCATATTATTTTAAAATGATTAAAGACGCAACCATGTTTTCAAAGTTTTGAATTGCGGTCTCTTTCCAATAAGAATTTTTAAAGCACAAATTTAGGCTAAATGATCGCTTATCAATTACAGGTTATATTTAATAGGCGCTCAACTTTCGTTTAAGATGTTGTACATTTTAAATTATAACTTAACTTATTCCAAGAATCATTTATCGAATATCATACCTACGCTCATATATAATTGCCAGTGACTTTGGAACAACAAATAGCAAAACAGTTAGCCATAATTTAAAACGAGTGTTTTTAGTATTTATGTATTGCTTAGGATACCTGGATTATGTGTGACATAATCATAATACATAAAAATCACAAAATGCAATATAATACATGAAAACAAATAAAACAACATAAAATAATATAGCATAACCCAGCATTTCATGACCGAGGCTTAATTGGTTCAAAAGGCTTTCATCTATGTTAGAACCACAACGCCTCATAGTACCTTAGCATCCACAAATAACTTACTATGTATTAATCTATACCAGGACTCTAAATCTTGTAGTGACTTTTTACTTTTTAGCCGCAGTATGATGTTTCTCTTAGTAAAATTACTTAAGTGCCTCGATTTTTTAAAATGACTCGATTTTGATATTTGGCTCCGGAAGTCAGATAAAACATTTATATTTCCATCAACTTATTACTCCTCCAAAATGGCTTCTCGCCTTCTCTTTTCTTTTTCCACATGACGTCTTTCGGTTTCTGCTTGATTCCGACATACTTGTAAAACATCTTTCCTTACTCTTACATTTGCATATCTTACGCTGAAAGATCTCTACTGCATTGAACGAAATAATGAATATGTCGTTTATTTTTATCAAGATCGGTAACGACTCATGTCTCATTTTGTTACATACTGGAATCATTTGTAGATGTCGAGTAAATGTGTCATGATATCGATATATACAAGTGAAACTTTAACAATGAAAGAGGAAGCCTTATATTTTTATACCTTTTGGCTGCTTGAGTTTGACAACTATATGAGATTGGTTTGTTTCCTCCAGAGCAGTCAAGAATTTGTCGAAGTTTTCCGTTGACTTTCTGTTCAAAACCTCCAAGAGCGACACGTTCTTCTGAAATTGACCCCTCTTGCAAGCAATCTGCTCCTTCTCGCTGAAGGTCAATACACTCCGTTCATAGAGCAGAAAGATAAGTTCATTTTCGGTGTCCAATCTTTCTGACAGCCAAGTGAAATTTTGACAAATTAAGTCTTTGTGATTTGAAGCTTCTTGTAGGCCTAAGTTTAAAAATTAACAAATTACATCCACATCAGAGTAAAGTAAACTACATAGTAAAGTAAGCAACATAATCTGCATTTTATTAAGTCATAGCATGTCATGAACATCACTTTAACATTAGCTTTCAGTTTGAGTTTAAAACTATGAAGATAATAGTAAGATCTGTGCAGTTTAAAAATGCGTATGTTGCATTTGTTATTAGATTAGGTAGGAAATGACTTCAAGTTAATGTTTTCTATTATGTCTCAGTTTTCCTGATTGTCATTCTGCTGAAGCGTCAGCCCTTCACCTTTGCGTTAGGTATTTGAGCACTGAATATTTCTATACACAAAAATGTCTTATGTAACACTTCATGTTGATGATTGCTTTATCCAACACCATGAAGCCTGATGGACTACAGAATCAAGTCTTCGAGACTGTTGCTGACAAATCTGTTAGATCAGCTTTTTGCGGATTCTAAAAGATACATATTCATGCATATGTACAAGAGGCATTAGCTTGTAAACGATCACATCATTTGCAGTAAAGTATAGATGAGCTTCAAATTGTGCCACATAGGAAAATAAGTAAGACTAAAAGTGGTATTTGTATCGTAGCAATTTAAGCAACTATAGGCCTACATGTGAACTTACTGTCGTTTGAGGACGTCAGCATTTGGTACAAATGCGACTGGTCTGTAGCTATTAAGAGTTTCAAGAACCATTCATATGCATCTCTGGGTTTCTTGGCTATGACGGTTAGCAGTTCCTCGTTGGCTTTGATGGGTGTAGCCTGTAAATCGTAGATATATTCGAACTCCTGTTGAGTCAGCTTCTTCTTTTCATACATTTGCGCTATAATTTCCCCAAAGCACGACAGGTTGCTTACTAGTTGGTGGTATTTCATCTGAATCCGATTTCCATGTTCTTCTGAAAGAAAGAAATAGTACGGATTTGTTTATGAGTTCCTCTTAAACTTAGATTGATAGAAACAGCAGCCTATCCACAGCGGGCTCTCAGCACTTATAGCCTTTATCTGTTGTTCGTCTACTCCTTTCAAGAAAGAATTTCATTTCATGCCCACTAATTGGTGACGATATTTTTTTTTGTCCTGCACTAGCAAAAGCTTAGCCGATTGCCATGCTGATGGTAGATGTAAAGCTTCACTCGATATCTGACATCGGTAAGTCTTCTAAACGAAGACTTATTGTAAGCAGATCATGTGATCTTCCTTTGAAGGTCCTGTTTCTATCTGCTGCGACTTTAGAAATTCCTCTTTGCATTCTAGAGGTCTTTACAACTTAGGTGCGAATCTATCGTGGTTGTTGTTGAAAAGGGCATATGTGTTCATTATTTTACCTTTGAAATAAAAAAGAGTAAAACCGACAGATGTCTACATCTGTGAAATTGTGTAAAGACTGAATTGCATAATTATAATAAAATACCTTCTTCTCGCGATAATGTGCAAGTTTTCAGTTCTTCTTCGATTAGATTAACAGCGAAGTACCACAGCTGATCCCTTCGCGATGAAATTCCATTAACCATTTTGAATTTTGTCTCTACAGTTCAATCGTTAAATGAGTCAGCAATGGAGAACGCTGATCATTATATTCCTTAACAGTGAATAAATCATTGGTATTTGCAAGATAAATACGCTGCGCTATTCGTCTCTACTTAATACCCTTTCTTCGAGTTCAGATCATGCCTGCCTATGTTAAAATACACAGACTACTGTATCTTAAAAAACTCTTGAAAACCCCACCTTTTCCTACGCCTAACGGCTATATCTGTGTAATGTTGTTTTGCAAACACGTTACTGTATTGGGAGCGCATTTCGGGAAGCTTCTCGAACACGATTCGCTGAAGCCATTGCTCATTTACATTGACTAGGCTTCCGTTTGGAATTCCCCTTGCCATTCACCCTTTATAATTCGTTCTGAATGCAGAACTATTTTTGCTTTTTTTGTCTTTAAGCTAGCTATTCCACTCTCTGGACTTCAGAGTGCATTCTTGAACTGTTCAATGTAAGAAGTCAATATAAAATGTATGCTGCATTTTATCTAAGTCTAGGTCTACAGCTTGCCATCTATGCTAGTACTGCGTCCTATGTTAACTATGCTGCTAAGTCGTATGCTAACTATGCTAATGAGTCGTATCATTTTGAGAGGTGAGAGAGAGACTTTTTATTGAACATCAAACATAATAATTAAAATCACAGTCTGTCACATACATTGGTGCCAAAGGGCTCACCTAAAAAGAACAAAAAGTTCCACTACGAAGGTTACCTGTTTACATCATTGATAACAAATAGGTGACAGCATTATACTGAGCATGGTGGCATGGTAGTAACGCTGTAGCTATTCATTCCATTGTAGAAACACTACTGAGATGAAAAGTGAAACAGAATGTACTCACTCGACAGCATCCTACACACGATACTTTTATTTCTGCAGTTGGTCAATTAGAATAGGTTTGTATATTGGATTAGAATACGCCGCATAGCCTTGATTATTTGTAATCTTCCAATAACTTGAGCATGCAGGCTGTAGTCTGAGCTACTTAACCCATATGATCGGCCACTCGTAACATATTGAAAACATTTGTACACATTGTAGGCGGACACGGACCTGCAGGCCTAACTACTCATACAGCTAGTGTTCGCTCAATAAAGTCAAATTCAGATAAGGCACATAGCTGTATATATAATTGAGGCTATATATATAGACCAAAGATTTTAGAAAGGGATCTTTCCATTCTTAAAATCTACGGCTGAGACACGCTAATGAACATATTCCACGTGACATAGGCAACTCAATGCTGAAGTGTTAGCTTTGCTTTGAATTGTAAAGCAAATCTCGCGCTGTGATTTGGCAGAATTTATGGACGCCATCTTTGTTTCATTTTTGGTTAGAGATATTCAACCAGTAAAAGGTTATACTGTGTTCGTTTCTGGTAAATTCAAGTTTTCGTAAATTACATATATCTTTGAAAGGATATATCCGTGCAAAAATGAGTAACTGGACAAGTTTAGAACCGTGTAAACCTATATCAGTCAAGCGTATATATAGTTCTTCAGCAGGCTTAGGTGAAATTCTTTCGGCTGATGAATAAATGTAGAGGCGGTGGATGGAGTGTTAAGAAATGAGGCAGGAACAGTTTTCATGTCATGCAGAGAGGCATCCCAAACTAACCTGTTATCATTATCACGTCTCATCCTTCAAATATCATATTTGACAGCGAATGAAGAAACCCTCAAAAGTAGACAAAATTAGAACTGATTGTGGCACTGCTCTGGATTGGGCTGAAGTTGCTGGTTAATAGGGTGATAGCCACACACTTCTATCACAAATAGTAGTAAATTTACAACTACTGATAGATGGAAGTGTCTTAGCAACTACTTTTGACAAATCTTGAGTTAAAATTTTTGCCATAACTCGACCTTAGTCGATGTGCCAGTGTTCGCGAATGTTTATTAGAATGGTAAATTGTAGTGATGTGCACGACTTCAAAATGGGGCTTTAAGGAAAAAGGTAAATTAAGTTTTGTTGCAAAACATCATAATGAAATTGTAAATAAAAAATTTCGACAGCGAAACTCTTATGGTTTGATAGCTAACACAACAAGGAATATAGCTAATCAAGAAACTCATCTTTATCCTGTCCTGGACGTAAGAATTTGTTGCGCTCGTCTGCGTCAACAAAAGGATCCGTTGGCGAGCACAGTCTTCTTCCAGATGGGTGGCGAGCGGTGCTATTGTTTTTGCGGCTTAACTTTCTGGGAACCTATTGCTTGTGCGTGGAGAATTGTACGAATGATCTGGGTGTGACCTGGGTCCAGTGATTGACCTTTATGATCACTGACGAGTGTTTGATGAAACTGCTTTTCCACCGACGGCGGATTCGGACAGTATGCCGTGCGTCTACAACTGAAGTTGCCATAACCCTAATTCATGCATGATGTAGCCGGGTTGACTTTGGCAATGGTGTTTATGCTGGCCTAAATCTCTTCCGCATTAATAACCTGATATGTTTCAAATGCTGCAGCTAGGCTAATTGGTGGTATACGTACGTTCGATCATATATCCAGCTTCATACGTGAGCAACTGCAGTGGATCAAAATCTGTGGTAGCAACACAGAATCAAAAAAAAAACTTAAAGAAAAGTGTCGGGGATCTTCCGAAGTTTGGATCGATCCAGCTTCAAAACGTAGACTCGCCCTATTTACAGCGTATCGTTGAATCGTGAAAAAACATACTGTCGATTCTCTATTATGTAAGTAATTAAATCAACAGTTCGATCACAACAACTCTGATATTAAAACTTCTACACGCTATCGACAGCAATAGCATCGACATTTTGTTACTCTTACAATCAACGGAATACCCAGATATTTCAAACACGGCTCAAACACTGTCCGACCAACGAATTTGCATTCTGGTTTATATATCCTAAAACCCGTGGAGTCAGCAGACTGCGACCGTGCAAGAACCTGACCCATGGCAACGTACTCCCGACCTTTTCCCGCGCGATCACCCATGCACTTGATGAAATGCGCACCAGCGATGCCACACCAACTCCAGCACTGCACCCTCAACCCAAGACGATATGGACAGACGCATCACCAAGTCAAGCGAGCCCAACGGTTAGACTCATAACTACGCACGATAGACGTATAATCACGTGACAGACGCATTATTTACGCATGCCTGAGTTTCTCAAAACCTACTAACTAATCATATTCATTCATTCATTCATTCATTCATCAATCTCATTTACTTATTCGAATTCAAAAGCGAATACTAGTTTAAAATTAACAGACGAAGTCAGTAGCTGTGAGATAAAACAAAAGTATTTGCAAACAAACTTGAATCTTATATAATTTAATATTTTTAACATAGTCCAATAGCATCATATTTATCTAAGCGTTGTTACTAGCATATATAATTGTGAGGAATGCAAAAGGCTCTTAAATGCGTACATATTCGATTACGTTCATTATAATGTTCAAAAGTCGCAAACCAAACAATATACGGTACTGTAGTTCGCCACTATCGAAGAGCAAACCAATAAAAAAATTCAACCAAAATATCTTATCTATCAGTTGATCACAACTTCGAATCTTATCTTACTTGTCAAACTTTCTTGCCTGTCGATTCATTGGAATAACTGACCAGGAAGTCAAACTTTAATCGAAGTATCTTGTGTATTCGCGTGTTTTTCACGCGAAACGTTTGTGCCTCCGATGTCAAACACATGAATCTGGCCGTTATTTCGTAAAAGAACATCACCAGTGTTCTCAGCTACCAGCAAACGACCATTTGATTCGTCCAGTAAAACCCGTCGTGGATTTTTCAATCCGTGTTTTGCTGTGACGAGTTCTCTTTGATATTTTAAAGTGGACGTCAGTAACAAGACACAATTACCTTTTTCGTCAACCACCAACACCGATCCAGCTTTATCTAGTGCCATATAAATTGGAAAAATACACGTAGAACCCGGCTCTTTATAGTAATTGTCGTGGCATATTACAACTTTTCCTTCAGTATCTACTATGCATAGTCCAACTACGCCTTTGCCGTAGCTGACCACAAAATGACCACTTGTCAGTTTGACGGCATGCCACGGACTCGTAAATGCAAGTTTTATATCGCGGATCAATTGTCCATCTGAGGTCATTTCGAGAATTTTGTGTTTATCCAAGACCGCCAAGATGATGTTCGACTCTTTGGTAACAGACAGCCGTCCCCAGTCGTCTCCTTGCCACAATTTCTTTAAGAAATATCCGTTTGCATCGATTCTAAGAATTTTCATTGGCTGGCTATGATGTCCACCGTCTACTATATAAAGACTCTTTTTTATGGGACAGGATACAATATCTCTCGGTTCTTCTAAATTATCGATGACAAAACTGCGCTTGAAATCCAGGCTGGTCACGTTATACACTTCAACGGATGAACTGCATTCGTTAACAACAAAAACTTCGTCGTCTAAAATGGTAATTCCGTATATTCCCGCTCTATTCTTCTCTGCAGCTTTTGTTCTGATCGTTAGAAGTAAGGCGGGATCTCTTCTGTAGTCGATGATTGCTAGGTTAATATTTGAAGACAAAGTCAATAGGTGTGAGACAAAACAAAAGTATTTGCAAAGAAACTTGAATCTAATATAATTTAATATTTTTAACATAGTTCTATAGTATCATATTCATCTAACTCCGTGCAAAGAGAAGACAAAAATTGCCCTTCGGCTTGAAAATATTGACCTAGGTTGTTTGACTATGTGCTATTGTAGTTTCTATTATATATTTTAAGCAGCGAGCAAATCTTCGATGCCACCTACACAAACAAATTTCAACGCCAATACTAAAGGAATGAAGCAACAAAAATGATTTAATCGCGTTTTCGAAATGCATCGCATCGAAAGCAGGATGCACCTGGTAGAGAAACTCCTTAGGCCACGATTGCACACGATCTTGAACAAGTCATAATAGTCAACTATTTGGCGCTAATCGATGATGTCTTGTATAACGGAAACAGTAATATTGCTTAGGAAAATATTAAAGACTGAGCAACTAAGGCAATGTTCTGCATGATTTGTAGCAATGAGTGACTGTTTTCAAATATATAGTCGATGCTTCTGAAAAAGACTGATGCATAGTTTCGAAATTTAACATCATGCTCACCCATTGCCTTGATGAATTCGACAATGTGTATTGCAACAGTATGAGGCACTGGAGCTGCAGTTGTTGAAGTTGTAGAAGATCCTGTGGTTGATAGTTGTTTGAAAAGCGTGGCCAGTCGTTCTATCAAGACGCCTGAAACATACATTCCTTGCAATCTGTGTAGACTATTCTGCGAGTGGCACCAAAACCAGATAACGATTCCAATTCCATTCTCTTCGCGATGACAATAAGGAGCAATTTGTAATTCGTCACCGAACAATTCCGAAATAGTTTTTAGGATGCTTCCAGAAGACGGTTTGACTTGTGCTTGATTCAGTTTCAAGGCCACAGATTCTTCTTTTTCTTTCAATGTCTGGGCTTGTTCACTCGATAATTTCTTTCGTAAATTAACGGAAAATCTTGACGCCAGATTGCATGAAATGCTACACTTGACAACAACTGAAAGTAACGACAGAAATTATTTTATGGCCTTGAACACACTCTAAGCATAAGATCCTAATTATCATTATTATTATTTTTGCTTCCTTAGCTACAGTTGAATTGTTAGAACAGTTTATTTTTTTAAAATTGAAACCTCATTTTAGATTATGTTATGCAAAATGGAGGTCTACCTATAATAAGAGAAGAATATCAACATGAATATTTCTAAATATTACTAAAATCCCAATTGAGCCTTTTATTTTAACATATTCATTTGAATGATTAATACTGAAGTCAATTTAAACTAAGTGTAAAATCTAGGATCAATGAAACAAGACTAAATCCTGAAAGCTTAACACGTTGTTGCTAAAAGACTTTGAATTACCTCCTCCTTTCAATAAAAGATCTGCAATGAAGTCCTGCTTAGTTTCACGCAAGCATTCCAGAACAATCAGGCCTTTGTCTTGTTTGAACGTAATCGTTCTCATCCAGTGTAGAAGTTCATCGTTCCTATAGAAGCCGCATGGCTGATAATTCAGATGATCTCGTTCTTCATCCGTAATACAATTTTTCTCATGCAGAAGATCAATTAGACGACTTGAATCCAGATTCTCCACCAGAAACTGATGATTGTTTCTTACAACAAGTGTTTCTTCAGTTGGAAATTTTTCTTTTTCTTCTGGGTTAGCAAACAAGTTGTACTGATAACTTTAACCCGCAAATTATTAGGCTAACTTGTCTCAATAAAAATAACCTAGTATAATAAATTGAAACATGCTCGGTTTTACTTGTTTCTTAAGATGTAGTCATTGTAGTTTTTCCGTTAAACTTAAATTTTATTGCCTTCAGTGTTTTCATGATTATGAAAAGTTTAGCATACCAGTTTGACAACAATTTTGAAATCAGTAAGCATTGATCAGTAGTTGCTTGTTTATTATTTGCCAATTTGTGGTAGATAACCAGAATAGTAGACATCGTTTTTGTTGATGTATGCACTTCGGAAAAACAAAAAGTTCGATAACTGCATTTATTGCTAGTATAGGTTTGTAATTCATGGAAAAAGAATGAAATGCGTATGAAAAGCTAGTTTTCAATAAAAGTACTGAAATTCTCCAAATGACATAATTATTGAACTACATCTAATACATCTATTCAAAAATTTATCTAACTGCCATGCATGTTAATGTCGTATCAAAATAGTACTTACTCAAGTACATGACAGAATAACGAAGTTTAGCTTACTTAACGTGACTGAATTGACTTTGTTAACATTTTGAAAAACTTCCAACTGACGAGTAGCTTCTTCTAAGTTATCCAATGCTTCTTTGGGAACTGTTTCTTTTTCGATCCTAAGCCGTTTTTCCATGTCTAGCTCTTCTGTCATCCTCGATTGAAGTCTCAGCTCTGTTTGCTTCATTTCTTCTATGGTATGTTTATGGATTTCGCATTCTTTTTCAGTTGCGCTTAAAACTAAGGCACTCTCATGTAGCTTAGCCTGAAATTCATTGGCATTTTCCTTCTCCTGAAGTAATTTTTCTTCAACCTCCTTCAAATGTTGATTCTGTTTTATTAATTGATCGCATGCTTTCTTTAAACCTTCATTTTCTATTTCGATCAATCTCAACTTCTCATAGGTTTCTTTCAAACTCTTCTCTTGAATGACTCTACTTTGTTTCTCCTCTCTAGCTAATGATATCTGCTGACCTAGTTCATGCAGGCGTTTCTCAAGGCTTTGCTTCTCGCTCTCTGCGCTACTCAGTTGTGATTCTAACTGCTTTATGCTGATTCCTTTCAAGTGATTCTCTTCCTTAAGTATGTTGCACTTCTTTTTCAATCCAAAAATCTCGTCCTGTGCTTTAGCCAACTTCTCTTCTATGAGTTCTTGCTGGTTGAACATTAGCTGGTTGAGATTTTTCTGTTGTTTCAGTTCTTCTTTCAAGGACCGTATTTCACCTTTAAGGGTATCATTTATCGAAATTGCTGCTGAATATTGACTGGACTTTGTATCCAGCTGTGCTAATTTCTCGCGATTATCTGATTCTGATTTAGTCAATTCATTCCTGAGTTGATGATTTTCTTAAAAAGAGAGAAAGAAAATATGTGATTTCCCATTTAGCAATTGACCTTTAGGCCTATACTGCATTGAAGACAGGTTGTTGTCCATAACAGCATTTAATTTAGCTGCAACGTGAGGGATAGTGGGTATAAGAAAACTAACTACCCAATTTCTAAGAAGCCTTAGGTTTTTTAATAGATTGTTAGTAGAAATAATGGCAGCAATGAACTGACAAAAGTAGGATTTTACGCCAAATCAAGTATATCCTAATTACTGCTAGTCTAACAAAACTCGCTGTGTTAGAAACAATGTAACACCTGACACTAATATTTCTAGAACCCTTAGTGCGATAGCGTTCAGTGTATGAAAAATTTTGTTTAATGAGCACTAGGCTATATATGCTTATGACAAGGGACAAATTTAACAGGCTGGTTTCAGAAGTGTTATATTGACCCTTTATAATTACTAATTTAACACAAACAATTTTGTCGAGAAGCAGGTAAGTATATCAATATTCTTTTTACAGGTTATATTGTTTCAAAATCAATCTAAATTGCTAAAAGGAAATTCGATGCTTTAAGATACCTCGTAGAATATGAAGAAGGCATGTTTCTGACATATCTGCAGATCTGTGTGAAGTACACGGACGCAATACTATGACTTTGGTGGAGATTTCTGTCTGCAGTCGACTCTCAATTCTTTGAAATTTCTTTTTGAATTGATTGTTTTTCACCTAAGAATATGACATGCTAAAGGCAACATGTCTTTGTGTATGTGCATTGCAAAGGTTACTTAAAAGTGAATATGAGCCCAATTATTTTTATCATATATGTTTATAAATAGATCAATGCATATATTTATTTTAATTCGCGAAAATTATTAAAGCACACATATATAAATTTAATTTATTTTTATTATATATATTTATAATTTATCACATATATTTTATTATATTTATTGCATATATTGCACCCACAAGGTAGCAAATGTGGAACCGAGAAGCGACATAAATGTATGCAAACATATTGTCTGGGGTTGTTACGTGGGGTCCTCTGAAAAAGCTCAGATCCGCAATCGTTGGTTTTCAGACTGGAATGGGGCTCTTCATCAACACATCATTGCCATTTAAACTGGAAACTGTGGTCACTGTTTTTATAGTGGTAGAATGCTCTCAAGTTTACTTTTACGCCTGGGTTTCGGGTTCGAACTTCGGTACGTGGTGTGAAATTGTAATTCGTTGCTAAGCCATGTGACTATCAATGATATATAATCGAGTTGTTGGAAAATCTGTAAATTGAAGCTAAGGTGAATACCATGATTGAGGAAACAATCTCAAATATCATAATTATGCAAATTCTGTGTGAAAGCATAACGTCCAGCGATTCCTCAAGTGCGTCTATAATTGCCTACATGTTTACTCAAGCAGTATTTATTACTGCAGTTACTCCGTTCCTCTGTAGAGTAACCGGGTTTCATAATGTCTCGCGAAGAGAAGGTAGGTCTACTGCTGTGAAGAGCTAAAGATTTACTAAATACGAACTCTTAGGACTATGAAATGACATTGTTTACCTTATGATTTAGATTTATGACCTCGGAATTATTATGGGAACTTCGAAGTGGCGACTTGTCACGAAGTTGGATTACGGTTGATTTAATGCATGGCTTTGGAGGAGGAAATGGTTTTAACGAAGAAGATGCTGAATTGTGTTTTTTCTCTCCGGGTTTAGACGGTATTTCTAAACCTTTGAATAGAAAATATTCTTTACATAAAAGAAGTTTTCTGAACGATTTAAACCACGCATCAGATCGTGTTGTGCCGCTGGTGCCGATAAAAGAGCGATATATCTTTTCTTGAAACTTGCTACACTCAAGTTTAGCTCGGAGTTGGTCATTTAGCAAATTAATTTAAAAAGACTAAAGACGCAATCATGTCTTCAAAATTTAGAATTGCAGTCTCTTTCCGTCAAGAATTTGGAGCAACAAATAGCGAAACAGTTTACTCATTATATAAAACGAGTTTGTTAGCATTTGTATATTACACAGAATACCTGGATTATGTATAAAATAATCCTAATACGTAAAAACAACATAAAAACAACATAACATGATATCGTATGACCCAGCATAATATGGCCGTGGTTTAAGTGGTTCACAGGGCTTTTCATCTATATTAGAACCACAGTGCTTCATAGTACCTTAGCATCCGCAAACAACTTAAGATGTATAAATGTATACCAGGGCTCTAAATCTTGTACTGATTTTTCACATTTTTAACTGCTTTAGATGTTTTTAGATGTTTTTCTTAGTAAAATTACTTATGACTTTTTTACGTCATTGCTTCGAATTTGATGTTTGGCTTCTGAAGTGAGATGAAACATTTATTTATCCCTCAACTTCTTCCTCCTCAAAAATGCCATCTGGCCTGCTCTTTTCTTTTTTCCACATGACGTCTTTTGGTTTCTGCTTGATTCCAACATACTTACAAAACATCCTGCTATATCTTACATTTGTACATCTTACGTTAGAAGCTCTCTACTGCGCTGATCGAAATAATGAATATGCCGTTTATTTCATCAAGACCAATAACGACCCGTGTCTCATTTTGTTAGATACTGGAATCATTTGTAGATGTCGAGTAAATGTGTCATGATATCCATGTATTACACCTGAAACTTGAACAATCAAATGGGAAGCCTTATATTTATATACCTTTTGATTGCTTGAGTTTGATAACTATATGAGATTGTTTTGTTTCCTCCAGAGCAATCAAGAATTTTTCGAAGTTTTCCGTTGGCTTTCTGTTCAAAACCTCCAAGAGCGAAACATTCTTCTGAAATTGACCCTTCTTGCAAGCTATCTGTTCCTTCTCGCTGAAGGTCAACACATTCCGTTCATAGAGCAGAAAGATGAGTTCATTTTCGGTGTCCAATTTTTCTAATAGCCAAGTGAAATTTCGACGAATTAAGTCTTTGTGATTTGAAGCTTCTTGTAGGCCTGTGTTTAAAAATTAACAAATTACATCCATTTCAGAGTAAAGAAAACTACACAGAAAAGTAAACAACATAATATGCTTTTTACTAAGGCAGGCCAAGTCATGAGCATCAGTTTAACATTTGCTTTTATGTTAACTTTAAAATAATTAAGATAATAGTCAGTTCTATGCATGTTTAGTTTTAACTGAGTGAGTATCATGGAGTATCGTTATTAGGTAAGGTATAAAATGGATTGAAGTAAATGGTTTGTATTATGTCTAATTTTGCTGATTGTCATTGTGTTGAAGCGTCAGCCCTTCATCTTTGCGTTAGGGATTCGAACACTGAATATTTCTATTCACAAGAAAATGTCTTATGTAACACATTATGTTGATTATTGCTTTATCCAACATTCAACATCAAAAAGACTCATCAACTACAGTATCAAGTCTCTGAGATCTGCTGCTGACAATTCTGTTGGGTGGCCCTGTTTCAGCTTTTTTTGTTGTTTCTGAAAGATACATTTACAAAAGTCATCAGCTAGTAAACGATTATATCATTTGCAGTAAAGTATAGAGCAGCTTGAAAGTGTGCCACATAGCAAACAAATAAGACTGAAGGTGGCAGCAATTTAGACAACGATACGTGTGATCTTACTGTCGTTTGAGGGCGCCAGCATCTGATACAAATGCGACTGGTCTGTAGCCATTAAGAGTGTCAAGAAACATTCATATACATCTCTGGGTTTCTTGGCTATGACGGTTAGCAGCGCCTCATTGGCTCTGATGGGGGTAGACTGTAAATCGTAGATATATTCGAACTCCTTTTGAGTCAGCTTCTTCTTTTCATACATTTGCGCTATAATTTCCCCAAAGCACGACAGGTTACTAACTAATTGGTGGTATTTCATCTGAATCCGATTTCCATGTTCTTCTGAAAGAAAGAAATAGTGCGGATTTTTTTACGAGTTCAGTTTTAACCTTCAACTGATATATGCAAAAGCAGAATCTCAACCATATATGCATCTGTTGTTCTTGTATTGTGTACAAGAAAGAAGTTGTTTTCATGTCCACTAATTGGTGAAGATATAATATTTTTGTTCTACATATGGATAGACTTAGAGAACTGCCATGTTGATGATTGACTTAAGTTTTTCTCGATGTCTAAGATGTCGGTCCCACCTGCTGGAACAGTCTCTCTCGAGATCTGCTACTCGAACTCCTCTCTCTTCCTCTCTTAGGGTTTTGCAGGCTCCTGAAAACTGTACTGCTTAACAGTGATTTTACTTCTTCGGGTCGGGAACGCCTCTGTTGAGTTTATTCTCTAAGAGGCACTTTATAAATCTTAAATTACAATTACAATTAGAATCGGTAGGTCTAAATTTTCTAAACGGAGACTTGATATTCCATTGCAGGTCTTGATTCTATCAACTGCTCCCTTAATATTTCCTTTTGGCAACCGAGAGATCTTTAATAGCACATCTATTGTGGCTGTAATAGAGATGGACTTATAACAGCCGAAACAATCAAATGTCTGCATCTGTGAAATTGTGTAAAGACTGAATATCATGAAGAATATAATAAAATACCTTCTCCTCGAGATAGTGGGCATGTTTTCAGTTCTTCTTCGATTAGATTTACAGCGAAGTACCACAGCTGATCCCTTCGCAATGAAATTCCATTTACCATTTTGAATTTTGTCTCTACAGTTCAATCGTTAAATACTTCCTGTTAGTTAACTGAGTCATTAATAGAGAACGCTGAGCATGAGATTCCTTAACTATAGTCTCTTTCACTATAATTACATTTTCAACTGTATCATCGATAATAAAACATTGACATTTACAAGAAAAATGCATTGCACTATTCGTTTCTGCTTAATATCCTTCCTTTGAGTCCATGCCATGCCTGAATGTGTTAACATATACAGGCTTCTGTGTCTTGAAAAACCCTTGAAAACCCCGCAACTTCCAACGCCTACTAGCCATTGCTGTGTTTCACTTTATGCCAAAGACGTTACTCCATTGGGTCTGCATTTTTGGAAACACCTCGAACAGGATTCGCCGATCTCGTTGCCCGTTTACATTGAGTAGGCTTCTGTTTGGAATTCCCACGCCATTCCTCCTAATTAGCACGTTCAGAACACAGAACTATTCGAATTCTTTGTTCCTTTTGTCTTTTAGCCTGCTATTCCAGTCTCTGGACTTATGATTGCGTTCCTGAACTGATATATTTAGTAAATCAATATAAAATGTCTGTTGTATTGCAGCTAAGTCTAGAGCTATGCCTTGCCCGCTATTATACTGTTGCAGTGCTCTAGTGAATGAGTCGTATTCTCTTCAGAGGTTTATTATTTCTGCATTTATTAATCGACACCATCTAATGATTAAGCATCAACTGAGGGCGCTGAGCAACTGCGAGTGAAGGACTTGAAGCAGTCTCAGGTGAGGCTCGAACCCGTTATCTTTGCGCTGCAAGCCGAGCGCTCTACCCAGTCGGCTACCATGCCTCCCGCAACAAGGTAGTAATGCTGGAGCGATCCCACTGTTGAAAAACTACTGCGAAGAAAAGTGAAACAGCGTGTACTCACTCTAAAGCAATCTACTCACGATGATTTTTTTCCTCAGTTGATTAATCTGAAAATTTAATTTGATGTAGTAGAATATTCCGTATAGCACTGACTATTTGAAATCGACCAATTACTTTAGGATGCAGCATGTAGACTGACTAACTTAACCCATATACTCGACTAAGCGTAACATATTCTAAGCGTCAGGACACTGTAGGCCTAATCACTCGTGCAGCAAGACTTCTCTAAATAATATACCTTTAGGCAAAGCCACTACCTGTATAAGTGTGGCTTTATGTGAAGATACGCTGTATGTTTACGCAAAAAATGCAAAATTGAGGACACAGTCTGTAGATCACATGCACACGCACGCGTACTCACAGATTGAACTAAAACGGCAAAGCCCTTAAACAATAACCCATATTAATTTGCAATTATCTGACTTTATATTTATCTTATCTATGACCTCGGAAGTGCTGTCGTGGACGATAATTATAATTAATCGCTTCGTAATGAAAAGCAAAGCAAGCGAATAAACCTTTTGATAGATTGCATTAAGATAAGATAGACGGACTGGACGCATAAACAGATAAGACAGTGGCAGATAGGCTGCTTGACTGATTGACTGACTGACTGACTTACTTACTTACTTGCTGACATTCGTTCTACCGTGCTTTAAGGCCTTCAGCTGCTTGGGCAGAAAGCGAACTTAATGTATGACCCAGTGGGCTGTTCGGCTGAGACATACCTCATAGCCAGCCGAGCGAAGGGATTTGCGGTCAGGAATGGTTGAGACCAAGATGATGCATATACAGAGCACTATGTAACACGGAAATAACCACATCTCTGCATGCATTTGACTTGATTAACGATTCGTATGTAGGCCTACGCAGAAAGCTCAAACAGCAACAGTTCAGTAGCAGGTCTCGAGGATACACTTTAAATTCACACACGTTTCTTGATCTTATCCAAGGCGTGTTAATTTTATTACTTATTTAGAACAAAATTTTTTATAGGATATGAAAGGTCCACTAAAATTAAGTATATTTTCACGTATTTTTCCGCTATCTGTAACCCATAGTGGCTTTCAGTGAAGAAGACAGATTTGTTGTTAAATTTTCTTATCAAAATAAGAATTATGGTGCAAAACGTCTATTTAAAGATCTTCCGGATAAAGGACAGACACCAGAAGGACTCAACAAAGTCCATCAAAAGACTGATATACACGAATCTCATCTGCGTGAACCTTATTGAAGTTACTTTGGTTTTTTCTGGACATCTTGTACACATACATACAAATCTCTCTGGGCTTATATTATGTCAGCTACAACTCAATACAGCAGGGGAAATCTTGTGCTTATTACAGAGCTGCCTCTTTTTCGGAATTATGATATTTTCGTTGTCATTTGTAATTCAAGGTACTGGGTAAAGATTATGAATAGAACGCAAACTGGTCAGTGCATGAACATTTGAAGGGGGTTGCAGTGGGTGGTTGTAGATCTATAGGACTATAGGCCTACACGGATCACTTGTCTCGATACCACGGTCTAATGACAATTCTGACACCACAAAATGCAGTCTTGTCATTGGTGATCTTGCGTGGATGCAGTTCATGCACAAGCAGTTTGTGATGTACAACTTTCTGTTTCCATCACAAAAAAATTGAATTTCTGTTTTAACAAGGGGCCATGAGCCAAGAGCACAGGTAGATGAATTTTGAGATCGTTTCAGCTGATGGCCCAGTGCCAGAATGGAAGAATTAAAGAGGACATAGTCATATAAAACTATCCTTGCAACGCCCAGCAAAGAGACTGAAAGCAGACCATTGCTAAGCATACAAGGGAACATAGAACCTTCCAAGTCAAGCGGACAGATTGAAGGCACGCAATCAGTGTGCAAACAAGAGCACATAGTTCTCTGTAGGCTTACTTGCAAAGGTCGGTGGAGAGACCAAAAGCTAGACTGAAAGCTTGGGATACAAGAGGACATGGATCTGTAAGCCTACTTGCTAAGTAAATTGGAGACACTGAAAACAGGACGTGATGAATATACAACAGCATAAAGATTTATCACCTTTCAAAGCCAATATATTCTCACGAAGAGATACTTTGATACTAAACAGTGATGTATGTGTAAGTTAATCCATTGATCCCTTTATAATACGCAGTGGTCCATGGTTGATCTAAAGATGCCCTTGTAGTAACACACGAGGCATCAGCCGATATATACTGCACCTCCAAAGTAACACTGAAGTTCTTGCTGATAACCAACTGGACAGGTGAAGGCAGAATCAGAAATGTCAGAGAGACCTGAATACAGAGTGTGGTGATTTAGGAAATAAGGAAAATGAGTTTTGCGTCTAACAGACAATTTTAAGGGTAAACAGAAGTTTGAAATGATTATTGCAAACCTTCACACCAGCCATTAGACAGCACATGTGACCTTACTCACCTGTATATTTAGTCACTCAACAGTCCATCAAGATTTATATAAAGTTACAATAAAACTTCTACATATACCTCAGAAGGCACGTACCAAAGTCAGAAACAGACGTCCAAACACTTGCTGGTAACTATTCCAAAACTAAAAACTTTGCCGAGGTCAATGTCAGACGCGTTTGATTGCAACACTCCACCTCAATAGAAAAGAAACTGGTTTTCTCTCTCTTCCGAGTTCTTAGCAGATCGCCAACTTGTATCAACATGCCAACCTTACATCATTACGTAATCACAGAATGATGCAGATTGGGACAGTCCTTACAATTCGTTATTCTGTCAACTTTTGCTCAATCTTAAATAAAGGCCGCCATTCTTCGATTATTGTTTAAAGTACCGTATGCCGAACCAGTCACACAGAGGTAGGCAAATGTCATCGATTTGGACAGCAAGGGCCTAACACGGACTATGAACCTCTCCACAAGATAACATTCAGCGAATGATAACAAATGAATCTTGATATCTCTGTTTATGGAATATGCATGCATTAGCCTACAGATGACAATTAAGTCAAATAATAACTAATTATAAATATATACTGGTAGGTAAATCTGACTTTGTTTTATATAATATACATAAATATACGTACACGTATTTTTGGTAATTCCACGAAAGGGCGATAAGTGAAAACTTTAAGTTGATTATATATCGAAACTTATGCTGCTCTATATTTGGTTTTTAGGATTGCACTGCACAAAATTTTAATAAAAGTCTATCGAAGTTGAGCTCTATAGCATAAGAAAGTAACAAATAAAGTATCCCATATCCAAGTGAGACGTATGGTGGACTCTCATTTCTTTTTCTCTGGGCCCTTGAGCCGGCAATGAACGAACCTTAAGGTCCTGGACACGGGGCCAGTGCATCGCAGTACTTGCCGTTCACTTTCCAGCTTACGTCAGTACCAAATTATACTGCACGATGACAGAGGCACGGTGTGCGCAAACAACTTGCCAAAGGTCGTTACAGGAGTCGAACATGTAACCGCATGATCTCTAATACCAAATGCGTTACCAATAGTAGGAAATAGTTTCGTATTAATTCTAAAACATTCTTAGTTCTGGTCTATATTGGTCGTAAAATTGCATATTTTGTTTCAGCCTGAAATGTCAAAAACCAAAATGCGGCCACCGTTCATTGAATTGTCACAGACGAGCAAGTGGCAGTTCGACCCGTCGACGAATATTCTTCGTGGATATCCCAATCCGTGTGTTCTAGAGACAAATTGACTAATATATTCCAACGTCGATGTCAGCAACAAGATTCGACCGCCGGATTCATCAACTACCAACAACGAGCCATCTCTGTTAACTAAAACGTTGATTGGAAGCAGGCCTAATATTGGAGTGCTTAGGTCTTTAAAAGACGATGACTTCAATTCTTTTCCTTCACTGTCTATTATGCAGATTCTATCTACTGAAGCCACACAGGAGGTCACCACGAAACGATCACTGGATATTTTAACTGCATGCCATGGATCCAATACATCAAACGGTATCTCGTGGACCAGTTCACCATTTGGAGTGATTTCTAATAATTTCCTCTTATCCAAAACAGTTAGGACGATATTCGATTCATCTGTAACAGATAACCGTCCCCAGTCGTCGCCTTGCCATAATTTCTTTAAGACATTTCCACTCGCATCGACTCTTAGAACTTCCATTGGTTGACCAAAAGGTTTTCCATCGACAATATACAAACGCTTGTTTCTAGAACAGGATATGATATCTCGCGGTTCTTCCAAATTGATAACGCTAAAACTTCGCTCAAAATGAAGACTGGTATTGTTGTATACTTCGATTTCATAATTTTTCTTAGTTACAAAAAAATTTCCTCGGCTAAAAGCGCCAGTCCATAGATAGCGGCTTTATTCCTTTCTGCTGCTTTTGCTCTGATCGTCAGAAGTAATTTCGGATCAGCTGTGAAGTCGACTCTTTCTATGTTAAAACAAACTAGTAAATAATAATTCGGCGACTTTTCATGTAAGCAAAAAAGGCTAACATCAGCACGATGATCTATGTATGTATCTGTGAATGTTTCATACGCGTCAAGGCACTGGATCATATGCTGGCAGATATAAAACTTTTGAACTAATTCCTATATAGAATATATTAATAACCTTAGCACTGCAATAGCATGCCACTTGATGGCTAAGCTACAATCAAGCTTTAGAAAAGGCCATTGGACTGAAACAGTTATGCTAAAAATAATCTCTGACGTCAATGACGCCATCGATTTCAGACATGTCACACTCCTTGCTTTTCTAGATGCACATATATTGCAGACCAGGACATCTTGCTTACCAGATTAAGCGCTTCTCTTGAAGCTTCGTAATCGTTATCGTAAGCTCGATATTACTACATCGCGCAACGAAGCTACGTCGGGGAACCAGCATATTCACAGGCGCTCAGTCAAAACATAATCAATAGTCAGAAAGGGTTCGGTTCCAGATAAAGAGCCAAGAGTCAGACGGACAGGCAGTCAGACGGCTACGATCGATGCTGTTTCAAATTGAACCGGAAAGTGAGATAAGGGGAAGAGAAAGAATAAAGTTAGCGGTCAGCCGTTGGAATAGATAGCTCTTTCGTTGGCTCAGAGAAGTCGGCTAAGGCAGCGCTTCCCAAACTTCTCAGTGTCACGGACCGGCAGGAATTTTCCATCTGCAGCAGGTCCGATGCCCAATTTATTAATTATTCCGCTTTTTCGAGCACCTATAATTTCCTAAATTCCTAAGTTTAAGATATGTTTTAAAATTGTGTTAAGTGCATTTTTAGGCAATTCTATGACTCTATTGCCCTTTAAAATGCTAGCCTAAAAAGTATAAGAAATCTTTCTAATTCATGTGAGAAAAGGCGGAACCATTTCTTTATCATCCTGTTCTTTGAAGATGGTTGCGAACCGGCAACTGAGGGCTCGCGGACTGGCACCAGTCCGCGGACCACGACTTTGTGAGACGCTGGGATAAGGCACCCATTACATTTTGTGTCCATTTGGTGTCCTTGGGCTACTACTGTAAGCCTACATTCTGCACAATATACCTGACTAATATCTGAACCGTCTTAGGAGTACGGGCTTCATTAGTCATCTCTAACAAAGAATTAGATACGTACTTGTAATTGGATCGAAGACTTGTCACTCTAGACTTTGATATATGTATGCACAAAGTTAGACGAATAGTTGACTTAAAACATGATAACTGCTGTAGCCTAATATATGTGCAGCAGCAACAGCAGAGTTTAATAATATAAACTTCTACCTTTTTGAGTTTTGAGGTTTGTAGCCAGGTGGCCTTGACCTGAGTCCTCTAGCGCTGATAAAAACTTATCAAAGTCTTTCGGAGATTTCTTGCTAAGAAGTCCAAGCAGAAACTCGTTCTTTTGGAAGGTGTTATTGACACAGAAGAAATGCTCTTTCTTGCGAGCCGTCAACACCTTTTCTTGATACAGCAGAGAAATGAGTCCATTTTCTATGTCGAGTTTCTCTGATAACCATATGAAATTTCGGCAAATCAAGTCTTTATGATCCGAGGCATCTCCTCTACTTGTTTCAGCACACGCTGTAATAAATTTCATGTAATTCTGAACTACATGGCATAAAGAAAATCAAAATTAAAGAATTTGGTTAATTACCTTGATTCTGACTTTAAAAACTGTTCACTTCACACAGTTCATATAACAGAGTGTATGACTTGCAAAATTCAGCTACTTTGTATAAAACTGATTCTTTCAGACATAATAAACCGACATCAGAAAAAATCCGATACGATGCATTCAAATGGATAGAAATAGTATTTTAACATCCAATCTAACAGGTAAGAAAAGACATCACTTACTCTTCGTATGGAGGAATTTTATGTCGTGCTAAATTATTATTATCAATATTATTATCATTACTTTATAATCAGCATTATTACTGCTATCATTATTACTGTCATTGTTATCATTATTGTTATTATTTTGAATATTGTGATAGGAGTATTTTATCTACCCAGCACACTTACAGTATAGGCTGTCACAGGCTCGCTCAACACGACAATACAAGAGAACATTGAGGGGGCTTATTGGCTCAAATTCCCTACACAGTATCCGTCTAAAAAAGGCTCGAACCCCTACTCTACCCATTACAAGCTGAGCGTTCTAATCAATTGGCTATCGTGCTCCAAGAATACCTTAATTATGTTTCAGTTTTGAAAACTTCTCAAAGTCTTAAAGTCACGGATAAGCATTGTTTCCAACCAGCCGATAATATGAAGCACAATCTGTCGAAAGGGGCAAATGCACGAGTACGGATTATCATTTCTAACTTAGAATTAGGTACGCACTTTGTAATTGCAATGAAGACTTGTCACTCTAGACTTTGTTATAATATTATGTTGGCAGAAAGTTGGACTAATATTTGACTCTAAACCTGTTGACTGTTGTAGCCTCATAGCTGTACAGCAGCAACAGCAGAGTATAATAATTTAAACTTCTACCTTTTGTTAGATAAATAGCTAATATTTCACACTTACTGTCATCACCAGAGACCAGCATTTGATACAGATGCAACTGGTTCGTATGTTTAATGAGTACCAAGAAACATTCATATGCATGTCTCGGTTTCCTAGCAATGATGCTTAGCAGTTCTTCATTGGCTCGGATTGGAGTTGACAGTAAATGTTGGATGTGCTCTAACTCCTTCAACGTCAGTTTCTTCTCTTGATACATCGCTGCTATTATATCTCCCAGGCATGAAAGGTTGCTAACCAGCTGATTGTATTTTATGTGAATTAAGTGTTCATGGTCTTCTATAATGAATGAACAAAGGAACAACTGACTGTATTTACGACGATTATGTCTAAACAATAAACCCATTCAAACCCTGTTTTTTGGAATTATATTTTTTCATAGATTAAATATTTTTCAGTTTTAGTGCATGGTTTCTTTTGTTATCTTTCAGCTCTCATGGTCAAACTGAAAAGATTTTAAAACTGGCATGTTGCATTTTTTGCTCACATTAACGCAAATCCATGAAAAATTAGGTAGTTCATTTAAATTGTAGTTTGCAATTTAGGATCGTTTCATAACTTTCTCATTTATTTTCCTACTTCAGCATCCGACGTTTGAATTCGCGGGAGCCATCTGAAAATTAAAAAAATGGTTGCTGAGCCATGTTGAGATTATTTATCGTTGATCTGGAGTTGTGTTGTTTATGATATTCTTAAAATGTTGGAACACCAGACCATGTTCTGATTGATTATAGTTGACACGGTCGTGTACAAATTATTTTGTTTTACGCTCTCTAAGGTTAACATTAGTTGCAAATTATTTTCATTGTACTACACTGCATTGATTTATATTAACTGTTTCGTATTGTATCTTATTGTATCATATCGTATCATATTCCTTTATATTCTAGTCTGGTCTATTCTATCTATTTTAGACTAGTCTGTTGTCTAGCTCTGGCATAATTCAACCGAAATTCACCCAATCCTGCTCTAGTCTAGCCCAAATCTAGTCGTATCCTGTATCTATTCAATTATATTTCCACTTATTTTAGTCTGACCGGCTAAACAGATTTTTTTGTCTTTGTACTTGCAAAAAAAGTTTGTTTATAAAGACAATGGCACACCATCCCCATAACAAATCAATTACCATGCTGTATGTCACAATCACAATGTAAGAGGTTCCAAAACTGTTGAAGATAACTGGGCTTTATATATATAGTCTGTTTCTCAGCCCTAGTTTAAGATAAAAACTGCATTGACATGAAATGAACTCACCTTCTTGCTGAGCAAACTGAATGAATTTTGTTTCTTCATCAGCAAGTTGTAGGGCGAAATACCACAACTGGTCCCTTCGCGTTGAATACCCAGCCATGTCAATTTCTCAGTTTCTATATCAAGATATTGCTTAATGCTATATTTATTTGACGAGTCTCATAACACAGTGTTAAGTTTGCGTTATCGTAAATGGTAAAAGGTAAGAATCCACTACTACATTTTATCCATTTTCACCTTACCATATGAAAAATACCCTTTCAGATGTTCGGAAATATACATCCATATCTATATACTGTTGCGGGGTGGTACGTGTGGTTACAGAAAAATCTTAAGGATCGGATGGACTCAGAAGATTAGGAATGAAGAGGTTTACGAAAGAGTTGCTATAACCGAGAATCTACTGCAGAAGGTTATTCAGCGAAAACTTGGATTGTTCGGACATATCTGTAGAATGAAGGATGACAGAAACATTAAGACTCTGATGTTTGGAATTATGGAAGGTACGAACAAAAGAGGCAGACCACATCGAGAGTGGGTGGATGACATTGAGGAGTGGTGTGGCGCGGACTTGCAAAGACTGGGACATGCGGCTCAGAACAGAATCGAGTGGATACACATTGTGAAACGGGCATCAGACACCTACGGGCATTGAGCCCACGGTTATTGATGATGATGATGACGTGTGGTCGGGGAGGCCAGAAGGAGCTTGAAAACGACCAAAGCGGTCCAAAGAACACCAGAACAACGCGCAAACTTCACAAGATGAGGTCATCGACACCGGGGGACAGAATCAACATCAAAACGATCTACTTTATAACGACAACTTCAAAACGATCAACCTCAAAAGAACATCTCCTAGGTCCGCTGCACCAACTCAGCAAAACCACCAACAGGGTCAAAACAAAAGCCCGACTGAATTTTACTCACACTCGCGCCTATTTATAGACTGGAGTTCCCGCCCGACAAGGGACACTCAATCTCTACACATCTTGTTGCAGGTGGCACGTGCAGGTAGCTTACTGGCCTTCCCGCTCACAAGTACCTCCCTGCAACAATACACACATACTTAGATACATAAATGCATACAAATATAAATAGATTCTTCTGTGTTTCTTAGTAGACATGATTTTTAGAGTCGCTATATAAATTGCTTATTGTATTATATTACACAAATACATGCATCCAAACTTTAATACAGGCACATATAATATGTAGTAATATGCATATAACTTGATTAACAATATAACTGCGACGCTCTTACCAGGCTCCTTTCAATTAAACATCATAGTAGCAAGCTCGTTTTATTTGAATATGAACAGCTTATAAGTGCAACAGATTCACAGAAAACATGGTTGATATCCATGACATGGAATAATGATTGCGCAAAAGACATAAAGGCAAGAATAGTAAAGGCAAAAGGAGTTATGGCAGGGCTAAACAACATCTGGAAAAGCAGGAAAATCAGCCACAAGACCAAACTAAACGTCTTGAAAACATGTGTTTAGCACAGCTCTGTATGCATGTGAGGCATGGACAATCAAGAAGACGGATAAAGATAAGATATTAGCATTTGAAATGTACTGCTATAGACGAATATTACATCTGAATTGGACAATGAAGGTAACAAATACGGAGGTCCGAAGAAGACTGAGCATAAAAGAAGATCTAATACAAGTTATAATGAGAAGGAAATTACGCTTGTTTGGACATATATGCAGGATGGATGACAGTAGAAAAATAAAAAGCGTGATGATGGGAATTATGGACGGAAATGGGAGACGAGGAAGACCTAACAGGGAGTGGACAGATGATATAAGGGATTGGTGTAAACAAGACTTGCACGCCTTGATAAGAACAGCACAAGATCGGGAACTGTGGAGACAAGTGACAATGCATGCAGTGGACACCTACGGGCTCTCGGCCCATGGATCATGATGATGATGATGATGGTTGATATCCTGTTCAAGCGGAATTCCATCATGATCTGCTTGTCAATGTAGGGGTCGCTTCATTAGAGATTTATCTGCCTAAGAACGCTGAAAAACAGGTCGACAGTTGCATGAGTGTAATTACCATATGAGCCATTCTTTGTTTGCCCTTTGATATGCTGCACATACATGAGCCTTTTTGAGTTCTAAGCCATTCTGATAGACCTTAAACATTTACTTTGTAATTTGGGGCCCGTCTATTCACCTAAAGTTAACCCCCACATATTTAGTCATCTATTCCGCGAGTTTGTGGCACATGGCTAGGCTAAGCCTAATATTATAATAATTACGAACTTATGTAGGTCGCTAGCGTGCTCGAATATGGGCGACTCAGTACTGAGACTTGGGCATTGAATTGTCAAGCAAACTCGCGCCGAGGGAGATTTGTCAAAATTTATAGACGCCATCTTTGTTCCACATTTGGTTACAGATGTTCAATGTTAAATCTAGTTTCGTGTTCCTTTCTGGTAAAATGAACGGTGCTGTAAATCAGATTTATCTTTGAGAGGATATGTACATGCTAAATGAGCACCTAAACAAGTTTAGAGGAACGTAAGCCTAAACTAGTGTAACGCAAAAATAGGTCTTTAGCAGCCTTAGTTGAAATTCGTTCGGCTGATCAATGAATGTAGAGGCGGCTGTATGGAGCGCTACGAAATGAGGCGTGAAGATGTTTATGCCGTGCTGGAAAGCTTCCCAAATAATTAACCTATTAGCACAGCTCGTCAATCAATTATCATATGTGACTGCAAATAAGAAATCTCCAAACGTCGACAAAAATAAAAAAAATTGTAACTTATCTAACCTATTCTAATATAGACTTCTAAATCGCCTTTACCATAATGCTCAATACATCAGTCGATGGTAGCTTCAAGTCAAAATCGCACTCAAAAATCATAAACCGTTTTAGAAGCCGGGTCAAATTCCGATAGGTCAGAGAAACCAGAAGTCAGACTACGATGGATAACCAAGTTGAATGATATGCTTCTTAAGATTATGCAATAGAGGATAGGCCTAATCATGTAACAGACGCTCATTATTTACGCAATCCAGCGTTTATCAAAACATACCGACTAATCATATTAATTGCGCACATCTTAAATGACGTTTATTATTATGTTCCAGTCAAAAAACAAACATTACATGGTATTGTCGTTCGCCCCTATCGCAGAGCAATCCAATATAAATATCTTTGCTATCAAAATCTCGTCTCTGGCACTTGGTCACAGTTTCGAATGTTATGTCAAAGGCACACTTTATTGACTCTCGATTCATTGGAATGACTGACCAAGAGATCAAATCTAGTCTCAGTAGCTTGTGTATTCGCGTGTTTTTCACGCAAAACGTTTGTGCCTCCGATGTCAAACACATGAATCTGGCCGTTATTTCGTAAAAGAACATCACCAGTGTTCTCAGCTACCAGCAAACGACCATTTGATTCGTCCAGTAAAACCCGTCGTGGATGTTTCAATCCGTGTTTTGCTGTGACGAGTTCTCTTTGATATTTTAAAGTGGACGTCAGTAACAAGACACAACTACCTTTTTCGTCAACCACCAACACCGATCCAGCTTTATCTAGTGCCATATAAATTGGAAAAATACACGTAGAACCCAGTTCTTTGTAGTAATTGTCGTGGCATATTACAACTTTTCCTTCAGTATCTACTATGCATAGTCCAACTACGCCTTTGCCGTAGCTGACCACAAAATGACCACTTGTCAGTTTGACGGCATGCCACGGACTCGTAAATACAAGTTTTATATCGCGGATCAATTGTCCATCTGAGGTCATTTCGAGAATTTTGTGTTTATCCAAGACCGCCAAGATGATGTTCGACTCTTTCGTAACAGACAGCCGTCCCCAGTCGTCTCCTTGCCACAATTTCTTTAAGAAATATCCGTTTGCATCGATTCTAAGAATTTTCATTGGCTGGCTATGATGTCCACCGTCTACTATATAAAGACTCTTTTTTATGGGACAGGATACAATATCTCTCGGTTCTTCTAAATTATCGATGACAAAACTGCGCTTGAAATCCAGGCTGGTCACGTTATACACTTCAACGGATGAACTGCATTCGTTAATAACAAAAACTTCGTCGCCTAAAATGGTTATTCCGTATATTCCCTCTTGATTCTTCTCGGCAGCTTTTGTTCTGATCGTCAGAAGTAGTGCAGGATCTCTTTTGTACTCGATGATCGCTAGTTTAAAAATGACAGACGGAGTTAACAAATGTGAGACAAAACAGTTGTATTTGCAAAAGTAATAAGAATCTTATAGGATATATACTTTTACATTTTTTCCTATAGCGTCATAGATGACATCGTGCAAATAAAATATAAACAGCCACATCTTCGCTTAATAATGTTGTAAATGTTGTAAAGAGGTCCGATTGTTATTGTAGTTTTAAACATCTCAAATAGCGAGCAGCATAAGCTGCTGTGCAAAACAACTTTCAACGCCAAAATCACAGGAATGAATCATCAGAGGAGGTTTCATCGGATTTTCGAAATGCAATGCATCGAAATAGAATGTATTTGTTCTAGTTATTCCTTAGACAACGATTGTATACGGATCTTGAACGACTCCTAACAAAGCAATTATTTAAATCAGTCCTCACCCATTGTTTTGATGAAATCATTAGCATGTATTGTAATAGAATGAGGTACTAGAGCTGCTGTTGTTGAAGTCGTAGAAGATCCTGTGGTTGATAGTTGTTTGAAAAGCGTGGCTATTCGTTCTAACAAGACTCCTGAAACATGCATTCCTTGTAATCTGAGCAGACTATTCTGCGATTGGCACCAAAACCAGATGACAATTCCAATTCCATTCTCCTCGCGATGACAATAAGGAGCAATTTCTAATTCGTCACCGAACAATTCCGAAACAGTTTTTAGGCTGCTTCCAGATGACGGTTTGGCTTGCGATTGATTCAGTTTCAAGACCATAGACTCTTCTTTTTCTTTCAAAGTCTGGGCTTTCTCACTCGCTAATTTCTTTGATAAATTAACGGTCAACCTTGAAACCACCTTGCTTGAAATGTTACACTTGACAACAACTGAAAGTAATGATCCAACACACATTAAAAATTGTCATAAGTTCATGTAAGGATGCCTGCATTGTAATTTTAATTGTAATTCTAATGACAATTTATATAGCATCGTAAGTAGCAGGCTACTTCTATGGTGCTTTACAAAGTCAAATGTCAACCCACGTACTAAGAGTTATGCAGTAAATAAAATTTCAGCTGTTTTTTAAAAGAGGCTGACACTTTTGGGCTCCTGAATGGATGCCGGAAGACTGTTCCAAGTGCGCGGGCCAGCGACCGAAAGACCCGATCACCCATCCTAATCTTAGTTGCCGGTACAAATACATTGGAGGACTTTGATGATCGCAGTTGCAGTCGGTTGGGGTCATCAGATAGCGGCCTGATGCTGTCTGCGAGATAGCGTGGTGCACAGTTGTTCGGACAGTTGTACAAATGAAGGCAAAGTCTGAATTTTACGCGCTCGCATATCATTAGCCACTGAAGTTGGTCCTGAAGCATGGGCGTGATATGGTCGGACTATATCAGACGAGCAGCGGCGTTGATGAGTGCCTGAAGCGGAAGAGTTCTGCATTGTGGCAAGCCAGCTAAGGCAACATTACAGTAGTCGATTCGGCTTAGGACCGGACTTTGTACAAGTAGGCGAGGAACGTCCTTTGTGAGGGACCAAGAGACAGACCTCAGCTGTCTCAGGATGGCGAAGCTGGTCCTCACAAATCCTATAATGCGTGATGTCATTGAGAGATCACTGTCAAGTATGAGGCCAAGATCACGAACCTCAGTCGCTGGCTCAACAGCACATTCACCAATGACGAAAGGGCTGGTGTCTTATTTGTCCACCCTACGTGAGGGTGAGCACCAGAGAATTTCTGACTAGAATGAATTCAGCTGGAGCCGACTGCATTACACCCAGTGAGCAACGTCATTAGTGCAGCTCATGGAGACGGTCCTTAGTTGCTGGACATCAGTGTCGTCAGTGCATTATCTATGATGGCACTAAAAACGAACACGATAGCTTTAGTTTGGTTCATTTAAAAGGGTTCTTTGTCTGATGAATAGATCTCAACAGTTTTCGGATATTTTGTCAGACAAAATTCTTCTGGCTTTATATCTTGTTAACTATTGACACATATACCACCAAGAGTGGTGCAAATGACCAACGTATTATCAGAAAGTACTTGCACATTTTTATCAGTGATATGAATGCAACCATGTCCAGAATATGTCATTAAATTTAATTGAATCATTAAAAAATACAATGAATTACATTATACTGATTATATTACGACGGTGACACTAAAAGTATGCTATAGCAATAAAGCTATAAAAGTATACTATGGCTTTCCAAACATTCTGAATACTAATGTCTGCTCTTTTTAGTGCTCGGATAAGCAGTGACAATAATTATATGTAAGCAAAATACAAACATCAATATTTAGTATTAATCATAAGCAAAATGCGAAGATGAAGTGGATGTTTGACCGGCATGGTTGATTTCAAATTTTACACTTATTCTTATAGGGTCTCATCGCTAGTTGATAAAAATCAAGCAAATAGATAGCCTATAACAAAGAACATGGTGAACATTAAATCGTATTATTTTGCACAGAGTTTCAACCTTCAAACGAATGATAACAGTTAGATGCTGATACCCATAAATTGCAATACTTGTCCCTGTTTAGCTTCAGTTCAATCGGTACAACAGTTTATACTTCTATACATCATGGTGTTACATTACGCTAAATTTAGGCCTATCAGTAATTACAAACGGTACCGATATAAATATTTCTGCAAAATTACTACATCGACTTGAGTTATTTGTTTAGTTAATCATTTAAATGAATCAAAAAATATTGGAATAAAATGTAGAAAGAAATCTATAATTATCTTTTTAAAAGGCTAAATCCTAGACTTTGAATTACCTCCTCCTTTCACTAACAGATCAGCAATGAAGTTCTGCTTAATTTTGTGCAAGCATTCCAGAACAATCAGGCCTTTGTCTTGCTTGAACGTAATCGTTCTCATCCAGTGTAGAAGTTCATCGTTCTTATAGAAGGTGCCTGGCTGATTGCTCAAATGATCTCGTTCTTCATCCGTAATACAATTTTTCTCATGCAGAACATCAATTAAACGACTTGAATCCAAATTCTCCAGCAGAAATTGATGATTGTTTCTTACAACAAGCGTTTCTCTTGTCGGAATGTTTTCTTTTTCTACCGCGTTTGGAAAGAAATTATAAAAACAAGTTAATTACGTTGTCCATGGCATGAGGTTCCTTCATATCAATAATAAAACTATCCAAGTGTAGTATATTGCATCATACTAGCTTTCACTTTTTGTCGATTTGGAGTAATTGCTACATTTATTCTGTTATAATTTGTTGCTTTCATTGTTTTTACGATTGTGACAAATTTAGCATTACCAATTTTGAAAACGAATCTATGCTCAATAAGTAGCAATTTAAAAGATGTCTAATCAGAGGCTAGGCTATAATTCATTGTTTTACGGGAGGTAATCAGGAGAGCTGACATTGTTAAAGTTGTAATGTGCTCTTTGGAAAAATACGTGTTCTTTACCTATATTTACTGATAAGAGTAAAATAACTGTATAGTGCTAGTTTTTAGCTAAACTACCAGTCAAAATTTTAAGCGACATGTTGAATTGCATATAATATAATATAACCAAGAATTTCTTTAACGTCCGTACTTGTCAAAGCCGTATCTAGATAGCACACTTGCTCATGTATGTGACAGAGTTATGAAATTCAGCTTACTTAATTTGGCTGCATTGGCTTTGTTACCATTTTGGAAAACTTCCAGCTAATGCATACCTTCCTTTAAGTTATCCAATGCTTCTCTGAGTCCGGTTTCTTTTCCGATCCTAAGGCTTTCCTTGATGTCCACCTGTTCTTGTATCTTCGATTTAAGTATCAGCTCATGTTGCTTCATTTCTTCTAAGGTATGTATACGGATTTCGTTTTCATTTTCAGTTGCACTTGAAATTAAAGCACTCTCTTCCAGCTGCGACTGAACTTTTTTGGCATTTTCTCTTTCCCAAAGTAATTGTTCTTCAATCTCCTTTAAATGATGATTCTCTTTAATCAATTGATCACATGCTTTCTTTAAATCTTCCTTTTCTATTTCGACCAATCTCAATTTCTCATTTGTTTCTTTCAAACTCTCCTCACGAATGACTCTACTTTGTATCTCCTCCTTAGCTAATGACAACTGCTGATCTAATTCATGAAGGCGTTTCTCAAGGCTTTGCTTCTCGCCATCTTCTCTACTTAATTGTGATTCTAACTGCTTTATGCTGGTTCCTTTCAAGCGATTCTCTTCCTTAAATAAGTTGCACTTCTTTTTCAATCCAAAAATCTCGTCCTGTGCTTTAGCCAACTTCTCTTCTATGAGTTCTTGCTGGTTGAACATTAGCTGGTTGAGATTTTTCTGATGTTTCAGTTCTTCTTCCAAGGACCGCAATTCACCTTTTAGGGTATCATTTATCAGCAATGCTGCTGAATATTGACTGGATTTTGTACCCAGCTGTGCTAGTTTCTCAAGATTATCTGATTCTGTTTTAGTCAATTCATTCCTGAGTTGACGATTTTCTGGAGAAGAAGGAAAGAAAATGTGTGACTTCTCGCTTAACAATTGACCTGTAGCCCTACATGACATTGAGAGAAGTTTGCTGTCCATAACAACATTTAATTTATCTGCTTAATGCAGCGTGCAGGAAATTGGGTATATGAAAACTAACTACCAATTTTCTGTATTTAAGTAACCTAAGAAACCTAACGTGGTTAATAAGTTGTTAATAGCAATAGTGGCAGCAAAGAACTGACAAAAGCAGGTTTTTACGCCAAATCAAGTATATCCCAATTATTGGTAGTTTAGAAATAATGTAAAAGTAGACACTAGTTTTCTAGAAACTTTATAGCGTTAGCGTTCAGTGTATGAAAAATTATGTTTAGGCTATATGTACTTCTGAAAGAGGACAGACTGAACATGTTAGTTTCAGAAGTGTTATTTTAACCCTTTATATTTACTAATTTAACCCAAATATTGTTGTCGACAAGCAGGTATGTATATGAATGTTCTTTTTACAGGTTGTACAGTTTCAAAATCAACCTAAATTGCTAAAAAGAAATTCGATGCTTTAAGATACCTTGTAGAATATGAAGAAGGCATGTTTCTAACATATCTTCAGATCTGTGTGAAGTCCACGGACGCAATGCTATGACTTTGGTGGAGATTTCTGTATGCAGTCGACTCTCAATTCTTTTACATTTTTCTTTGAATTGACTGTTTTCCACCTAAGAATATGATACTCTAAAGGCCACACAACATGTCTGTAAATCTGCATTGTACTGGTTACTTAAAAGTGAAGATGAGTACATTTATTTTTATCATATATGTTTCTAAATACAGATAAATATATTGTTGCATGCCGGAACGAGTAGGCTCATAGTCGTACAGGTTAGACTCAGCATACAACGTTCTCTAGTTTAAAATCTTTCTTTTCAATCCAAAAGCGGTAACATCAGATAGCAGTCACGTCAAGACACAAGGCTCCAAAACGGCAACATCAGACGTTCGACATTCGACCCACGATTCACCTTCACTGACTTTTGCCTTCGACTCTCTGTACGATTCACCGGCTCGACCCTCTTAACAGTTTAGGCTATCTCTTTTATATCCTTTCTCCTAACAACGAGTCAACACTCCTCCAGGTAATCCTTCAACATTCTTTCAGCACAGGTGCCTAAGAACTGGCTACTACCAGACTCTTGCATGGACACGTGACTCCACCAGACACAAACACTCTTCCCGCTCCCTCGTGTCCTTGCAACAGTACATATTTATTTTAATTCACGAAAATTATTAAATACACACGTATATACGTTTATTTTTATCACATATATTTATAATTTATCACATATCTTATTTTTATTGCATATTTTGCGCCCACAAGCTAGCAAATCTGAGTCCGTGGCGCAAGATAAATGTATGCAAACAAATTGCCTGCGGTTGTTACATGGGGTCCGCTCAAAAGGTTCGAACCCGAAATTGTTGGTTTACAGACTCGTTCAGAATGAGGCTCTTCGTCAACAAATTATTGCCACTTAAACTAGGAACTGTGACCTCTGTTGGTATGAATGTAGATTGCTATCACGTTTACATTTACTTCTGGGTTTGGGGTTCGAAATTCAGTGCGTCATTTGAAATTGTAATTCGTTGCAAAAGGATGGCACTATTAATGACAGATAATCGAGTTGTTAAATATCTGTAAATTGAAGTTAAATTGAATACTATGATTGAGGAAACAATCTCAAATATCATAATGCAAATTCTGTGTGGAAGCATAACGTCCAGGGATTCCTCAAATGCTTATATACGCCAACACGTTTTCTCAATCAGTATTTATTATTATTTTTACTCAGTTACTGTATATAGAGCAACAGGGTTTTAATAATGTCTCGCGAAGAGAAGGTAGGCATATTACTGCGAAGAGCTACAGATTAACTAAATATGAACTTTTAAAATAAAATATGAAACGTGTTTACCTTGCGAATTTGTTTTATGACATCGGAACCATAAGAACTTTGAGGTGGCGAACTGTTACGATGTTGGACTATGGTTGATTTAATGCAAGGCTTTTCTGGAGGAAATGGCTTTAATGAAGAAGATTCGGAACTGTGCTTTTTCTGTACGGGTTTAGCTGGTATTCCTAAACCTTTGAATAGAACATATACTTTACATAAAAGAAGTTTTCTGAACGATTTAAAATATGTATCAGATCGTGGTGTGCCATATAATAGACGGGGACAGATATAACAAATTTGAAACCTACTACAACCAACTTTAACAGGGAGTTGTTCATTTAGCGTATTAATTTAAAATGATTAAAAATGCAATTATGTTCTCAAAATTTTGAAATGCAGTCTCTTTCCGATAAGAATTTTTAAAGCACTCATTTAGGCTAAATAATCGCTTATCAATTACAGGTTATATTATTTAATACGCGCTCAATTTTCGTTTAAAATGTTGTACATTTTAAATTAAGCTTAATACTTAATTTATTGCAAGAGTTATTTATGTGATATCAAACCTACGCTCATATTTAATTGCCAGTGACTTTGGGGCAACAAATAGCGAGAAACAATTTACTCATTATGTAAAACGAGTTTGTTAGCATTTGTATATTACATAGAATACCTGGATGATGTATAACATAATGATAATACATAAAAACAACAGAAAGACAACATAATGCATAAAACAACTTGAAAACAACATAAAATGATCTAGCACAACCCAGGATAACATGGCAGTGGTTTAAGTGGTTTCACGAGGCTTTTCACCTATGTTAGAATTACAGTGCTTCATAGTACGTACCTTAGCATCCGCATATAACTTAAGATGCATTAATCTACACCAAGACTCCATCTCTTGAACAAATATTTTTCACCTTTTTAGCTCCTGCATGATGTATCTCTTAGTAAAATAACTTATGACATTTTGTTTTAGTCATGGCCTGCTATACTCTTACATTTATACATCTTATGCTAAAAGCTCTCTACTCCACCGATCGAAGTAATGAATATGCGCTTTATTCTATCAAGACCGGTGTCTCATTTTGTTAGATAGCGGAATCATTTGTACATGTCGAGTAAATGTGTAATGATATCGTTATATTACACCTGAAACTTGAACTATAAGATGGGAAGCCTTATATTTGTATACCTTGTCGCTGCTTGAGGTCGCGAACTATATGACGTTGTTCTGTTTCCTCCAGGGCACTCAAGAATTTTTCGAAGTTTCCCTTTGACTTTCTGCTCAAAACCCCCAAAAGTGAAACATTCTTCTGAAATTGATCCCTCTTGCAAGCTATTTGCTCCTTCTCGCTGAAGGTCAACACATTCCGTTCATAGAGCAGATGGATAAGTTCATTTTCGGTGTTTAATTTGTTTAATAGCCAAGTGAAATTTCGACGAATTAAGTCTTTATGATCTGAATCTTCTTGTAGGTCTGTGTTTACAATTTAACAAAATACATCCACTTGAGAGTGAGGTAAACTATAAAGTAAAGTAAGCAACATAATATGCCTTTGACTAAGCGATACCATGTCATGAACAATAATTTAACATTTGGTTTTATTTCAAGTTTAAAATAATTAAGATAATAGTAAGATATATACATCTCTAGTTTTAAAATGCGTATTTTGCAGATGATATTAGGTTAGATAGAAAATCATTTGAAGTCAATGTTTTGTATTGTCTCATTTTTGCTGATTGTCAATGTGTTGATGCGTCAGCTCTTCATTTTTGCGTTAGGGATTCGAACAATAAATATTACTATTCACTCGAAAATGTCTTATGTAACCCAAGATGTTGGTGATTGCTTTATCCAATATCAAAAAGACTCATCAACTACAGAATGAAGTCTCTGAAATCTTTGCTGACAAATCTATTAGATTAGCCTTTTTGTGGATTCGAAAAGATACACGTACATGCAAATGTACAAGAAGCATTAGCGAATAAACGATTACATCATTTTTCAGTAAAGTATAGAGAGCTGCTTTAAAGTGTGCCACATAGCAAAACAAATAAGACTAAAAGTGGCAGATGTACCGTAGCAATTTATGCAACGATAGGCCTACATGTGAACTTACTGTCGTTTGAGGACGCTAGCATTCGATACAAATGCAACTGGCCTGTATTCATTAAGATTGTCAAGAAACATTCATATGCATCCCTGGGTTTCTTGGCTATGACGGTTAGCAGCTTCTCATTGGCTCTGATTGGTGTAGACTGCAAATTGTTGATATCGTCAAACTCCCTTTGAGTTAGCTTGTCCTTTTCACGCATCTGCGCTATAATTTCCCCAAAGCACGACAGGTTACTAACTAATTGCTGGTATTTCATCTTAATCCGATTTCCATGTTCTTCTAAAAGAAAGAAATAGTGCGGATTTGTCTACGAGTTTCGTTTTAACCTTAGATTGATACATGCAATAGCATAATCTCAAATATATTTACATCTGTTGTTCTTGTATTCTGTACAATTGGTGAAGATATTATATTTTTGTCCTACATAAGGATAGACAGAGAACTGCCATACTGATGGTAGGCCTTAAGTGTTTCTCGAAATCTAAGACATCGATAAGTTTTCTGAAAGGAGACTTATTGTTGGCGGATCATGTGATCTTCTTTTGAAGATCCTGCTTTTATCATCTGCGCCCTTTGAAATACCTCTTCAAATTCTAGAGATCTTTAAATCCTTGGATCAAATCTATTGTGTCTGTTGTTGAGCAGGGCATATGTGTCCATTACTCTACATTTGAAATGAAGACGGCGTTAAACCAACAGATGTCTGTATCTGTGAAATTGTGTAATGACTGAATTGCATTGAGAATATAATAAAATACCTTCTTCTCGCGATAATGCGCATGTTTTCGATTCTTCTTCTTCGATTAGATTTACAGCGAAGTACCACAGCTGATCCCTTCGCGATGAAGTTCCATTTATCATTTTTAGATTTTTCTTTACAGTTCAGTCGTTAGAATGTTTCTTAATTAACTGAATCAGTAATAGAGAACACTTATCATTCGAATCCTTAACTATGGTCTCTATTAATATAATTTTATTTTCAACTGTATCATTGATAATCAAATATTGACATTTGCGCAACAAATACACTGCACTATTCGTCTCTGCTTAATACCCTTTCTTCGAGTCCATATCATGCCTGACTATGTTAAAATACACAGTCTTCTGTATCTTGAAAAACCCTTGAAAACCTCGCCCCGTACTAGGACAGCCAGCCATTGCTGTGTAACGGTGTTAGCAAAGGCTTGACAATACTGGGTCTGCATTTCGGGAAGCTTCTCGAACACGATTCGCTGAAGCCATTGCTCATTTACATTGGCTAGGCTTACGTATAGAATTCCTTTGCCATTCATGCTAACCAGTACGCTGAGAACGCAGAACTATATTATAACTTATTCTTTTCTTCTTGTCTGATTTAGCCTGCTATTCCAGTCTCTGTACTTCAGAGTGCATTCATTAACTGTTACATGTAAAAAGTCAATATGTTTTATTGCATCTAAGTCAAAGGCTACGCCTTGTCACCAATGCTATTGGGTCGTATGCTGACTATGCTAACGTGTCGTATTATCTTCAGAGAGGGCACACTGATAACGCTCTAGCTATTCTATTTTCGAAACACTACTGGGGAGAAAAGTGAAACAGCATTTACTCACTCGACAGCAGCCCCGTCACGACATTTTTGTTCCTGCAGTTGATTAATTAGAAAAATTCAGTTTAGAACAATAGAATACACACCATAGCACTGGTTATTTGATATCTGAAAATGACTTGTAAATGCAGAATGTAGGCCGACCTAGAAAACCCATATATTCGTCTAAGTTTAACATGTTGAAAACATTTTAACATATTGTAGGCGGACACGAAACTGCTGGCCTAGCTATTCATGCAGCTAGTGTTCGCTCAACAAAGACAACCTCAGATATAGCAGCTGTAAAATTGTGGCTTTATGTTGAAAAGATTTTAGACAGGGAACGTTAATCCATACTTAAACTCTATGGTTGAGACAAGCTATTTAACACAGGCCACTCAATATGGTCCACTCAACGCTGAGGTTTTGGCATAGAATTGTAAAGCATATCTTGCGCTTTGATTTGTCGGAATTTATGGACGCCGTTTCATTCCATTTTTTTGTTGGAGATATTCAACCTGTAAAAGCTTGTTTCCTGTTCGTTTCTGGTAAAGTCAAGTTTTCGTGAATTAGATTATCTTTGAGAGGAAACATACATGCAAAAATTAGTAATGGACAAGTTTAGAACCATGTAAGCCTATATCAGTTAAGCGTGTACATAGTTCTTCAGCAGGTTTGGATGAAATTCTTTCGGCTGATGAATAGAGGCGAGTCAATGGATTAAACATGGCATGAACAGTTTTCATGACATGCAGAGAAGCATCCCAAATTGACCTATTATCACGACTCATCTATCAAATATCATATGTGACCTCGCATGAGAAAACCGTCAAAAGTCGACAAAAATAAAAATTGAGTCTGTTACTGCACTGGATTGGGTTGGAATTGCTGGATTATAGGGTGATAACTGCACAGTTCTATCACAAATAGTAATAAAGTTACAACTTCTGAAAGATGGAAGTGTCTTAGCAATCTGCTTTTGAGAAATCGAGAAATAAAATTTACCATCATTGTGATTGGATCTAAGTCGATGTGCCATGGGTCGAAAATGTTTATGTAAATAGTAAATCGGAGTGTATTCATACGCCTCTGAGGCTGTTATCAGTGACTATCCATTAAACTGGTTGAAGATGAATACTTACATAGACTTGTATTTCTCTAATTGTATTTGTAATTAGAACTCTTATCGCGCCGGTGTCTAATGCACTAGGGATTCATCGACGGCGCACCAAATCCAAGCCCCAAACAGATCAGTAGCAGCAACCAGCATAGTTATTGATGTACACGACTTCAAATTGGGGCTCCAAAAATATGGTAAATTAATTTTTGTTGCAAGACATCATAATGAAATTGAAAATAAAAAATTTCGACAGCGAAACTGTAAATAAGGATTTATGATTTGATAGCTAACACAACAAGAAATATAGCTATGCAAGGGACTGATCTTGACCCTGTCCTGGAAGAAAGATTTTGTTGTGATCGTCTGTGTCAACAAAAGGATCCGTAGACTACCAAAATCTTTTTGGAGCTTCCGCGGCTGCAAATTTGGACAGTACGCCGTGGGCCTACAACTCAAGTTGCCATAACCCTGTTTCATGCATTGTATGCATCCGGGTTGACTTTGGCAATGCTCTTTATACTGACCTAAATCTTTTCCCCATTAATAACTTGATATGTTTTAAATGCTGCAGCTCGGTTAATTGGTGGTATACCAAAGTTCGGAAATATATCCAGCTTCATAAGTGAGGAACAGCAGTGGAACAAAGTCTGTGGTAGCAATACAGAATCAAATAAACAGAAAGAAAAGTGTCGACGATCTTCCAGTTTGAATCGATCCAGCTTCGAATCGTAGACTTACCCGATTTGCAGAGTAGCGTTGACTAGTGAAAAGACAATCTGTCGATTCTCTTTTGATAAGCAATTAAATCAACATTTTGATCACAACAAAGCTATCGCTAGCATTAAAACTTCTACACGCTATCGTCAGCAATAGCAGCGACATTTTGAAACTCTTACAATCAACGGAATACACAGATATTTCAAACACGGCTCAAACACTCTCCGACCAACGAATGTGCTGTCTGCTTTATTTATCCTGGAACCCGTAGAATCAGGAGAACCTACTTACTAATCATATTCATTCATTCACCAATCTCAGTTATTTATCCTAATTCAAAAAAGATACATGTTACAAACATATACAATTGACAGGGATGCAAAAGGCTCTGAAATGCGTTACATATTAGATGACGTTTATTATGATATTCCAAAGTCAAAAACCAAACATTATAGGGTATTGTAGTTCGCCACTATCGAAGAGCAAACGAATACGAAAAATTCTGCTACCAAAATCTCTCATCCATCAGTTGATCACAACTTCGAATGTTATCTTACTTGCCAAACTTTCTTGCCTGTCGATTCATTGGTATCACTGCCCAGGAAGTCAAACTTTAATCGAAGTATCTTGTGTATTAGCGTGTTTTTCACGCAAAACTTTTGTGCCCCCGATGTCAAACGCACGAATACGGCCGTTAAATTGTAAAGCAATATTACTAGCGTTCTCACCTACCAACAAACGATCATTCGATTCGTCCAGTAAAACCCGTCGTGGATTTTTCAATCCGTGTTTTGCTGACACGAGTTCTCTTTGATATTCTAAAGTGGACGTCAGTAGCAAGACGCGACCACCTTTTCCGTCAACAACCAGCACCGATCCAGTTTTATCTATCGTCAGATTGATTGGAAAAATATATGTAAAACCCGGCTCTTTGCAGTAATTGTCATAGCTTATTAAAACTTTTCCTTTAGTATCTACTATGCATAGTCCACCGGCTTTACCGTAGCTGACCAAAAAATGACCACTTGTCAGTTTAACGGCATGCAACGGACTCGTAAATGCAAGTTTTATATCGCGGATCAATTGTCCATCTGAGGTCATTTCGAGAATTTTGTGTTTATCCAAGACCGCCAAGATGATGTTCGACTCTTTCGTAACAGATAGATGACCCCAGTCGTCTCCTTGCCACAACTTTTTAAAGAAATATCCTTCTGCATCAACTCCCAAGATTTTCATGGGCTGGCCATAACGTCCATCATCCACTATATAGAGACACATTTTTTTAGAGCAGGATACAATATCTCGCGGTTCTTCTAAATTATCGATGACAAAACTGCGCTTGAAATCCAGGCTGGTCACGTTATACACTTCAACGCATGAACTGCATTCGTTAACGACGAAAACTTCGTCGACTAAAATCGTCATTCCGTATATTCCCGCTTTATTCTTCTCTGCAGCTTTTGTACTGATCGTTAGAAGTAAGGCGGGATCTCTTTTGTAGTCGATGATCGCTAGTTTAATATTTAGAGACGAAGTCAATAGGTGTGACACAAAACAAAATTGTTTGCAAAAATAAACATGAATCTTATATACAATCATATTTTTTACAATGGCCTGTAGCATCGTATTTATCTTACTCCGTGCAAAGAAAAGACAAACACTTGCACTTCGGCGTATGGCGGCTTAAAATATTGAAAGTGTAGGTCTAGGTTATTTGACTATTTACTATCGTAGTTCTCATAATATAAATTTAAGCAGCGAGCAAATCTTCGATGCTATACAAACAAATTTTAATGCCAGTATTCCAGGACAGAAGCAACAAAAGAGATTTAATCGCGTTTTCGAAATGCATCGCATCGAAAGCAGGATGCACCTGGTAGAGAAACTCCTTAGGCCACGATTGCACACGATCGTGAACAAGTCATAATAAACAACACTATTTGGCGCTCATCGATGAAGTCTTGTATAACGGAGACAGTAATATTGCTTAGGAAAAAATTAAAGACTGAGAAAGTAAGTCTATGTTCCGCATCATTTGTAGCAATACATGACTGTTTTCGAGGGTGTTGTCGATGCTTCTGGAAAAGATATATGTACAATTTCGAAATTTAACATCATGCTCACCCATTGTTTTGATGAAATCATTAGCATGTATTGCAATAATATGAGGCACTAGAGCTGCGGTTGTTAAAGTTGTAGAAGATCCTGACAGTTTTTTGAAAAGTGTGGCCAGTCGTTCCAGTAAGTCGCCTGAAAGATACATTCCTTGTAATCTGAGTAGACTATACTGCGAGTGGCACCAAAACCAGATAATAATTCCAATTCCATTCTCCTCGCGATGACAATAAGGAGCAATTTCTAATTCGTCACCGAACAACAATTCCGAAATAGTTTTTCGACTGTTTCCTGAAGACGGTTTGACTTGTGGCTGATTCAGTTTCAAGGCCACAGATTCTTCTTTTTCTTTCAAAGTTGGGGCTTGTTCACTCGACAATTTCCTTTGTAAATTAACGGAAAATCTTGAAGACACCTTGCTTGTAATCTTACATTTGACAACAGCTGAAAGTAATGATCCAAGAAACCAAGAAATTTTCATTTTAGCTTTAAACTCTAACCATAAGATTCTAATTGTCATGAATTACAATATTTCTGCTTCCTTAGCTACAGTTGAACGTTAGAAGAGTTTATATTGTTAAAATCAAAACCTCACTTTAGATCATGCTATGCAAAATATAGGTCTACCTACAATAAGAGAAGAATATCAACATAAAAATTTCTAAACATTACTAAACTTCTAATTGAGTCTTTAAATTAAGCATAGTGACTTAAATTACTAATATTGAAGCCGATTTAAACGAAGAGTGAAATCTAGGATCAATCAAACAAGACTAAATCCTAAAAGCTTAACACATTTTTGCCACAATACTTTGAATTACCTCCTCCTTTCAATAAAAGATCTGCAATGAAGTTCTGCTTAGTTTCACGCAAGCATTCCAGAACAATCAGGCCTTTGTCTTGCTTGAACGTAACTGTTCTCATCCAGTGCAGAAGTTCATCGTTCTTGTAGAAACTGCATGGCTGATAGTTCATATGATCTCGTTCTTCGTCCGTTATACAATTTTTCTCATGCAGAAGATCAATTAAACGACTTGAATCCAGATTCTCCACCAGAAACTGATGGTTGTTTCTTACAGCAAGTGTTTCTTCAGTTGGAAATTTTACTTTTTCTTCTGGGTTAGCAAACAAGTTGTACTCATAGCTTTAACGCGCAAATTATAAGGCTCATTTATATGAAAAATAAAACTATCCTAGTATAATAAATCGAGACATGCTCGCTTTTACTTGCTTCTTAAGATGTATTGTTTGTATTTTTTTGTGTTAAACTTAAATTTTATTGCCTTCAGTGTTTTCATGAATATGAAAAGTTTAGCATACCAGTTTGACAACAATTCTAAAACCAGTAAGCATTAATCAGTAGGATATATTAATAGTTGCTTGTCTATAATTTACCATTTTTGTGGTAAATAAGCAGAATAATGGGCATCGTTTTTGTTGATGTATGCACTTTGGAAAAACAGGAGTTCGATAACTGCATTTATTGCTAGTATAGGTTTGTAAGTCATGGAAAAAGAATGAAATGCCTATAAAAAGCTAGTCTTCAATAAAAGTACTGAAATTCTTAAAATGACATATTGAACTACATCTAATATATCTAATCAAAAATTTGTCTAACACATATACTTGTTAATGCCTTATAAAGATACTACTTGCAAAAGTACTTGACAGAGTAACGAAGTTCAACTAACGTAATGTGGTTGCTTTGTCTTTGTTATCATTTTGGAAAATTTCAAACTGACGCTTAGCTTCCTCTAAATTATCCAAAGCTTCTTTAAGCGCAGTGTCTTTTTCTAATCCAATGCGTTTTTCCAAGCCCACCTCTTCTTGCACATCCAAAAGAAATGTCAACTCTTTCTGCTTCATTTTTTTCATGGTATGCTTAAGGATTTCATTTTCATTTTGAGTTGTACTTAAAATCAACATACTCTCTTCTAGCTGCGCCTGAAATTTTATGGCATTTTCTCTACTCTGAAATAACTCTTCTTCAACCTCCTTCAAATGCTGATTATCTTTAATCAATTGATCGCATGCTTTCTTTAAATCTTCCTTTTCTCTTTCGTTCAACCTCAGCTTCTCAATGGTTTCTTTCAAACTCTTCCCTTGAGTAACTTTACTTTGTTTCTCCTGTTTAGCTAATGGTAACTGTTCATCTAATTCATGAAGGCGTTTCTCAAGGCTTTGCTTCTCGCTCTCTGCGCTACTCGGTTGTGATTCTAGCTGCTTTGTGCTGATTCCTTTCAAGCGATGCTCTTCCTTAAGTAAGTTGCTCTTCTTTCTCATTCCAAAAATCTCGTCCTGTGCTTTGTACAGCGTTTCTTTTATGAGCTCTTGCTCTTTGAAGTTTTGCTTGTTGAGATTTTTCTGATATTTCAGTTCTTCTTTCAGAGACTGTAATTCACCTTTTAGGGTATCATTTATCAACATTGCTGCTGAATATTGACTGGATTTTTTATCCATCTGTGCTAGCTTTTCGTGATTATCACATTCTGCTATCGTCAGTTCATTCCTGAGTTTACGATTTTCTGGAGAAGAGAGAAAGAATACTTGTGATTTACGTATAGGCCTACATGACATTGAAGACAGTTTGCTGTCCATAACAATGTTTAGTTGCTTAACAAAACGTGCAAGATATTGGATATATGAAAATGTATTACCCCATTTTATACTTATGTATACTAAGAAGCCCAACGTGGTTTATAGGTTGTGAATATAATAAGGAAAGGCAGCAAAGAACTACGAAAGCTGGCTTTATGCCAAATCAAGTATATCCCTTTCCTGCTAGTCTAACTAAACTCGCTAGAAACTGTGTAACATCAGACACTAGTATTACTAGCACGCTTGTAGCTATACCTTGTAGTGTATTAAAATTATGGTATATGGAGTACTAGGCAGCGTACGCTCGTCCATTCCTTCATCATCACGTGCCTGGACTACTGCAAATCCGTCCTGGTCGGCCTGTCTAAATTCCGCATACGTCAGCTCCATTCTGTCCTCAACTGTACTGCTCGGCCCATCGCTGGTATGTCCAGATTCTCGCATATTGCTACCTACATACGAGACATCTTACATTGGCATCTAGTTGAGAAGAGAGTACAGTTCAAAATATTCCTCATGGACAGGTCCTCGATCGTTGGTTCAGCGCCGGATTATATCAGTGAGCTCATCACGCCGGTTGCTGATCAACCTGGTCGACAGATACTACGATCGGCGACACAGGGTCAACTCTTTGTATCGCGTATGCTCGGGCGGGCCGCGCCTTCTCCACCGTGGGGCCGTCTCTATGGAACACTCTTCCACCATATATCCGATCCCTTGCCTGTTCAACAGTTCAAGAAACATTTTCTGCCCGTCTCAAGACATTCCTATTTAGAGACCGTTAGGTAGCCGTGCTGCAGCGCCTTTATTTGTTACTTAAAAACCGCTTTACAAATTTAATGATACCTACACACATACATGTATGCCTACGAGAGAGTGACAGATTGAACATGGTAGTTTCAAGAGTGTTATATTAACCCTTAAAATTTACTAAATTAACTGAAAATTTGTCGAGAAGCAGCTAAGTACAAGAACACCCTTGTTGCAGGTTATAATATTTCAAAATCAACCTAAATTGTTAAAAAGAAATTCGATGTTTTAAAATACCTTGAAGAATATGGAGAAGGCATATTTCTGACATATCTTCAGAAATGTGTGAAGTCCACGGACGCAATACTATGACTTTGGTGGAGATTTCTGTCTGCAGTCGACTCTCAGTTCTTTTAAATTTCTTTTTGAATTGACTGGTTTTCACCTGAGAATATGACATACTAAAGGCCACATATACATCGATACATAAAATGTCTTTCTATATCTGTTTTGTAGAAATTTACTTAAAAGTGAAGATGAATACATTTATTTTTATTACATATATTTATAAATTTATATATATTTATTAATTTACGCATATACATATTGTTGCCGGTTGGCACATGTGGGCGGAGAGGCTGGAATGCTAAATGCATGTGCCATCTGCAACAAATGTTGTAGAGAAGGAGTGTCCCTTGTCGGGCGGGAACGCCAGCCTAACACTAATAGTGTATCCGGTTTTATATTTTCACCCTGTTGGTCGTTTGATGTTCTTGGGGTTTTTGCCGGACTCAGGACGTCATTTTGAAGTTGATTCTGTCTCCCGCCGTGGATGACCATTTCTTGTGAAGTTTTGTTTTTGGAGATTCTGATGTTCTTTGGACCTCTGTGGTCGTTTTCTTAGTTTTGCTTGTAAATATGTGCCATTTTAAACTACCGCGGGTGTTTATTACTTACCCTAGACAAACCTGCAATAATATGCATTTATTTATTTATATGCATTTATTTTTATCATATACATTTATAAAATGTCACATATATTTTATTGTACTTGGTGCACACAAGGTAGCAAATCGGAACCTGAGCCACAAGATAAATATATGCAAACAATTTGTTTCGGGTAGTTACATGAAGTCTGCTCAACAGAGGCGAACCCACAATCGTTGGTTTACATACCCCCACAGTTTGGGCTCTTCAACAACAAAATTATTACCGCTTAAACTGGGAACTGTGGTCTCTGTTGGTTTGGTGGTGGATTGCTATCACATTTACCTTTTAATTCTGGGTTCGGGGTTGGAAAGTCGGTGGATAACCATGTAACTCTTAATAATAGATAACCCAGTTGTTACAATATACATAACTCGAATCTATGGTAAATAGCCTGATTCAGGAAGCAGTCTAAAATTTCATAATGCAAATTCTGTGTTGAAGCATAGTGTCCAGCAATTCTTTTAATACTTACATAGGCCTATAGTATATGTGTGCTTAGTCAATATTTATTATTATTGTTGTTCCGTTACTCTGTAGAGTAACAGGGTTTTACACTATCTCATGAAGGCAACTTACTATGGTGAGGAGCTAAAGATTAGCTAAATACGAACTCTTAAGATAAAATATGAAACAACATTGTTTACCTTCCGATTTCGATTGATGACATGGGAACAATGAGAAAGTCGATGTGGCGACTTGTGACGAAGTTGGACTAAGGTTGATTTAATGCATGGCTTTGGTGGAGGAAATGGTTTTAATGAAGAAGATGCTGAATTGTGCTTTTTCTCTCTGGGTTTAGGTGGTATTCTTGAACCTTTTAATTGAAGATACACTTCGCATAAAATAAGTTTTCTGAACGATTTGAAACATTTTTGAGATCGTGTTGTACCACATGAGTCGATAATAGACGGGGACCGACATCCTATTTTGAAAGTAACTACAGCCAACTTTAGTTCCGAGTTGTTTATTTAGCATATTTGTTTATCAACAAATTTTGCACTCGATCAGTGGACACTAGACTCTTGTTATTCCTCATAGCAGAACAATAATGGGTTCTAGAGCTTTCTCTTTTGCTGACCCACGGCTTTGAAATTAGCTCTGTGAGTTCTATGATGTCATTCAGGTCTAAATTAAAGACTCCTGTTTTAGCATGCTTACCCACCGTAGTCTAATTTCTGGTTTCTCTGACTTTTGGGAATTCCATCCAACTTCTCCAATGGATTATGATTTTGGATTGCATTTTGACTTGAAGCGACCATAGATTGTTACTTTAGGCATTATGATAACGGCACTATAGAAGTCGTCAGAATAGATTAGATTATCAATTTTAAATGGCTATCAGCGCAATCATTGTGTTCAAAATTTAGAACTGCAGTTTCTTTCCGACAAGAATTTTTAGGCACTCATGTAAATAATCGTCCAACAATTACCGGTTAAAATACTCAATACGATTTCAATGTTTTATATTTTGACTTTAATTCTTAATTCAGTTGTTGAATCTCAAACCTATGCTCAAGTGCAATTATTAGTGAGTTTAAAACATCAAATAGCGAAACAGTCCGTATTAAAACGAGTTTGCTAGCATTTGTATATTACATGAGATACCAGACTTATTTATGAAACTTAAAATATATAGTAGAGCCCCGCATAACATAAGTGGGGCTTAAGTGATTCACAAGGCTTTTCATTTACGTTCGAACCACTGCGCTTCATAGTATTGTACCATCAACAGATTACTTAAGATGTAATTCATCCACAGCAGGACTCTAACTCTAGTGTAGATTTTCTTCACCTTTTCACCTGCTTTATGATGTTTCTTTTAGTAAAATTACCTTTTACACCCTCTTTTCGTCACTGCTTCAAATTTAGTGTTGGGATCTGGAATGTTCTCCCCAGTTCATCAAGTGTAAAACTAAGATGAAACATTTATTTAGACCTCAACTGGTTCTTCCTCCAAAATGACATCTGGTTTTGTCTTTTTTTCAGATGATGCCTTTTGTCTTCTGCTTCAGTCCGACATACTTCTGAAACATCTTCCTATCCTCGTACATTTATATGCCTTGTGCTAAAAGCTCTCTACTGTATTGATCGAAAAAATGAATATGACATTTATTTAATGATCGATGTGTCATTTTCTTAGACACTTGGAACATTTGTAGCTGTCGAGGAAAAGTGTCACGATATCGATATATTACACCTGAAACTTAAACAATGTATATTTGTATACCTTTTCGTGGCTTGAGTTTGAGAACTATATGAAATTGATTTGTTTCCTCCAGGGCAGTCAAGAATTTTTCGAAGCTTCCCGTCGACTTTCTGCTCAAAACACCCAAAAGTGAAACATTCTTCTGAAATTGACCCTTCTTGCAAGCTATCTGCTCCTTCTCGCTGAAGGTCAACACATTCCGTTCATAGAGCAGATGGATAAGTTCATGTTCAGTGTCTAATTTCTCTGATAGCCAAGTGAAATTTCGACAAATTAAGTCTTTGTAAGCTGAATCTTCTTGTAGGTCTGTGTTCAAAATTAACAATTTACATCCATTTGAGAGTAAAGTAAGCAACATAGTACAGTAAACAACATTACACCTTTTACTCAGGTATGCCATGTCATGAACATCAGTTTAGCATTTGGTTTTATGTCAAGTTTAAAATAATTAAGATAGCCCTAATAGTAAGATATGTACAATTGTAAATGTTTAGTCTTAAAACGCATATTTTGCAGCTGTTATTAGGTAAGGTAGAAAATGAATTGAAGTCAGTGTTTTGTATTATATCTCATTTTTGCTGATTTTCAATGTGTTGAAACGTCAGCTCTTCATCTTTTTGGCAATATGCAAAATAGCGAAATAAGAGGAAAGGTTGCAGAAGTAAGGTACTAACTTATTCCACGATACATGTGATCTTACTGTCGTTTGAGGACTCCAGCATTTGATACAAATGCGACTGGTCAGTAGTTATCAAGAGAGTCAAGAAACATTCATATACGTCTCTGGGTTTCTTGGCTATGATGGTTAACAGCTCCTCGTTGGCTCTGATGGGTGTAGACTGCAAATCGTGGATGTATTCGAACTCCTTGTGAGTTAGCTTCTTCTTTTCATACATCTGCGCTATAATTTCTCCAAAGCACGACAGGTTACTAACTAATTGGTGGTATTTCATCTGAATCCGGTTTCCATGTTCTTCTGAAAGATCGAAATGGTGCGGATTTGTTTACGAGTTTCATTTTAACCTTAGATTGATACTGTCAAAACAGTAACCGATCTGCAGTAGACTCTCAACACTTAAGGCTGCATCTGTTATTTTTGTTCAAGTAAGAACTTCATTTCATGTCAATTAATTCGTGAAGATGCAATGTCTTTGTCTTACAGAAAGATTAACTAAGAGAGAATTGCCATACCGATGGTAGGCCTTTGTTTCTCTCAGTCAATCAATCAATCAACTCTTCATTGATCTCAAATGCAACATATCAGGTTTCATAGGTAACGTACGATTTTCCGCGATACGAAAGGCAAACCCAGAACGGATATGGGTTCTGCTTGATTAGGGTGGCCCATTAACTCAGTGTATGAACGCGCTATAGATAGCAGGATATTGCTAAACTGTGGAAATAGTCTGTAGGCTACATACACACACGCACATGCACACACACAGAGTGTATCAATACGGCAGAGCGCTTAAGCAGTAATCCAATGTAATTTACAATAAGGTGCGGTAGAAATCTAAATATAAACGAACACTTCTATGCGTGAACAAACTGAAATAAACAGTACACAAGCCGTACATAGAATGAAACTAAAAATAATAACTATATATAAGTCCAATAAACTGGATAGTTTCATCAGAATCTCAAAAAAACTAAGAATAATATGTATACAAATTAATTAACAGTCAAGTGATGTAACTAAAACATCGGTAGGTCAAATGAACGGAGACTTATTGTTGGAGAATTAAGTAAATTTCCTTTGCATGTCCTGCTTGTATCAGCTGCGCCCTTTGAAATACTGTATTTCTTCTTGGCAACCGAGAGTTCTTTAAATCCTAGAGGCACATCTATTATGGATGCTGTTGAGAAGGGCATATGTGTTCATTACCTTAAAAATGAAGACGGGCGGAAATCCAACAAATATCTAAACTTTTAAAATTGTGCAATGACTGAATTACATTCAGAATTTTTTTAAATACCTTCTTCTGGCGATAATGAGCATGTTTTCAGTTCTTCTTCGATTAGATTTACCGCGAAGTACCACAGCTGATCCCTTCGCGATGAAATCCTATTTACCATTTTGAATTTTGTCTCTACAGTTCAATAGTTCAATACACTTTTGGCAGTTAACTGAATCAGTAACGGAGAACACTGATCATTAGCTTCCTTAACTTTGGTCACGATTACTATAATTCCATTTCAACTGTATCACTGATAACAAAATATGGACATTTGCAAGACAAATACATTGCAATATTAGTCTCTGCTTATTACCCTTCCTTCGAGTCCATATTATGCTTGATTATGTTGAAATACAGAGACCTCTGTGAAAATCCCGCAACTTCCAACGCCTACCAGCGTTGCCGCATTTCCCTGAAACTTCTCGAGCACGCAAGATGCACATGTTCATTTACATTGATTAGGCTTCCGTTTGGAATTCCCCTTGGCCCAAATAGCACGTTCATAACGCAGAATTATTGTAATTATTGTCTGCTTGTTTTCTCTCTTAACCAGCTGTTCCAGTCTGGACTTCAGAATCCATTGCTGAATTACTGTATTATATGTAATAGCCTATATAAAATGTATGTTGTATGATAACTAAGTCTTGCGAAATATATTACTGCTGCACAGCTCCATAGTGAATAATTCATAATACCTACAGATGTTATTATTTCAGCATTTAATAAGCGCCATTTCCATCTATGACTGAGCAATTGTGAGTGAAGGACTTGCTCGAGGTCCCTACACAGTAACCGTCGCAGGGGAGGCTCGAACCCGTACTCTCAACGATACAAGCCGAGCGCTCTACCCAGGCGGCTACCGTGCCTTCCGTAGCATGGTAGAAATGCTGTTACTATCCCACTGTTGAAAAACAACTGGGATGAAAAGCGAAACCGTGTGTACTCACTCGACAGCAGCCCACTGGCGTTACTTATATTCCTGCAGTTGTTTAATCAGAAAATATTAGTTTGGTGCAATAGAACACGCTGTAAAACCTTGACTACTTTAAATCTATCAATACCCTTAGTTTGCAAAGTGTAAACTGACTAACTTAACCCGCATGTTGGACTACGAACAGCATTTTCTAAGCCCCGCTTCTTGCATATTGTAAGCGGACACAAAGCTGCAGCTAGTGTTCGCTAAACAAACACAATAATTGTGTTTTTTTTAATTTCAGGTTTCGCCTGTGGCTGTATAGTTGATGGCTTTGCATGAACACGAGCTATATATAGCAGGATATTGCTAAACTGTCGAAATAGTATGTAGGCCACATACACACACGCACATGCAAACATGCGCACACACAGAGCGCACTATTAAAGCAGAGCGCTTAAGCCGTAATCCATTGTAATTTGCAATAAACCGACTTTATAATTAATATTTTAATTATTTTTTCGTGTGAATTTCTATGAAATGCTGTCGTTGACGAAAATCGCTTCCCAATGAAGAGCAAATCAATCGAATAAGCCTTCTGATAGGTTCCATTAAGATAGGATAGACGAATCGACTGAGGGACAAGACATAGTGGAGAACAGGCTGACTGACTGACTGACTTAGTTACTTACTTACTGACTTACTGGGGGTCGGCCTACCGTGCTTACCACTTTACTAAAACAGTCCTTGCAGATGGTCTGTATGATCGCCTCCCCGCGTTAGACTCTAGAAACGTCTTCTTTCTCATCTGGGTCTGTCTACTGCATTCGACGCAGAGACTACATTTATATTTTGGAACGTCATCCATCTCGCTAAAGGGGATGACGTCCTACCGGACTGACAGACAGCAAAGCATATGCCATGCATGCTCCTCTTCTACAGCGATCTTCCTTTTCTCTGGCGTTACTGAAGGCTCAATCCTAGGACCAAGTCTTTTCCTGCTTTATACTGCCAACATCTTGCCCATAATATCCAAGCATGATCTGCATGATATTCTTTAAGCTGATGACCCACAGATCTGTGGCTTCTATTGTCCTAATATCACCGACGCTCAACATCTGAGGGCCGTCTCAATGAGCTGCAGTAGTGACTGGATGAACTGCAATCGATTGCAGGTCAGTTCGTGGAAGTCAGAATTTCTCTGATGACCGTCCCCACGCAACGCAGCCCTTTTTCATCGGGTACACATGCTGCTAAGCCAAAGAACAAGGTTCGTTATCTCGGTCTTTTCCTTGTTAGATCTCTCTCAATACAGACACGTACAATAGGATTTATGAGGACCAGCTTCGCATTCCTGAAACAGCTGGTTTTAATTTCCCTATCTCTCAAAAAGGATGTGACTGTGATCTGCCAACTCGTGCAATGTTTGATCTTAAGCCGAATCTTTGCGATGTCGCCTTTGTTGGTTTGCCACAGCGCAGTATCATTGTACGCCGCTGCTCGTATGGTCGTTCGAATTTAAAGATATGCATCACTTCACAACCATGCTACAAGAACAGCTTCTGTGGCTCATCGTGTCAAGCTCAAACTTTTTCTTCCCATGTGCAAGCTTTTGCATAACTGCGCACCCCGCGCTGTTTCGCAGAAACACACCAAACCGCTATCTAATGAACCTAATCAACTGCGGATGCGATCATCAGTCTGCCGATGCTTTTGTAGCAGCAACTAAGACTGAAATGGGTGATCGGGACTTTAGGGTCGCTGGATAATATCCCTGGGACAGCCTTCCGGCATTTACTCAGGAGGTTCACAGTGTTCAGATCTACAAATACATGTGAAAATCCACATATTATTTAACTCTTACATGTAGTACTTGCACCGACTATTGACATTGAAAAGCACTCTATAAGTATCTAGTTAATTATGATACTGTATTGTCGCCATTATATTTACAATTACGACTCACTGACTGATTTGCTAACTTCTGAGTGATTGATCGACTGAATGACTGATTGACATGTTTACCAAATGACTGCTTGGCTTAATGACTGACTGACCGACTTACATACTTACTAAATAAAACCGAAGATTGAAATAAAGAGTAGAGACAGAGACGGAATTATAGAAAGACACAAACGTAGAGAGAGAAACACAAAAAAAACACAGATAACTAAATATAAAGGTTTTTCATATCCGAAAATAATTATCCAATAATGTCAAAGCAAGAATTTGTTTACATTAGGCAATACTTTGAATTTGCAGAAATGCAATGAGTTCGATAAAATTCAATACTTGGCCTAAGAATCGTCAGTTTTAACTGAGATTCATAATCTCAGACATTGGCAACTGAGCCATTTAAGACTGCCTCAGCTGCACCATCAGCAACGATGACGTTGTGATTGTTATGCATTTTGATGTCATCGATGTCATCGCATTTTGCGTTCCTCTGAAGGACCTGACCGACGTAGGCAACGATGGCGAAAAGTCCGATCCCTCCAACTATCAGACACATTGACAAAATACCAGTCTCCAGCGTTTGTGGGATAACAATGTAGGCAGTGATCAAGGCAACTGTGTCCAACACGATGACCAACATAGCCAGTACATTATGGTGAAAGTGACTTCCGAGAACTGAGCCTAAAGGAGCTGCGATGACAGTAATAGGCATGCAGACGGCCAGGAACTCCCACGCTTCCATTGATATTTCCTGCATCATGATTCCCCTCCAGATGATGGCCACGAGGCTGTTACTAGCCATGAGAATGACCGACGTAGGTGTCGCCACTTTTTCGCTCACTCGAAACAGAAGAGTTAGCATACTGAACAAACAAATGTCAAGGCCGTTGCCAACGAGTGCCGTAAATACACCACCAATGAACCCTACGGTCACCAGTAAGGTCGCTTTTAACCAGTCAAGGTTCTGGATGCGGTTATGAACCTTTCCCTTGCGGAATATAATGAGGAAAAGGAGAACCGATGCGAAAGAGAACCAGATGCTGACAAATCCCATCTTCTTCTCGACTGGTGTAAACCTGTGGTCGAAGGTTTCAAGACCAGTGATGAGTCCGAGAATCCCTCCTGCAGCGCTCAGAACCAGAGCTCTCCATTCACACTGGATCTTCATGAAGAAAATAGTGAATGAGGCTGCGGACATTCCCGTTGACTGAATGAGAAGGGAAAAGTCACGGGCCGTCACTGGAGAGATTTGGAAGGCCAACGTCATTACGGGAAAAGCCACTGCTCCTCCTCCTTCACTTGTCATCCCTAAACAGTGATACAACGGAAACATACAGTATGCTCTACTCAAAAATAAGGATAACAATCTCAGATTTTAACCGTCTTCCACATAGTTGTTAAATCTATTTGCAAACCCCATTTCAGCGCCCTTGAGAGGTTCCTGAAAGGGACTACATAAATGATCAGATACATATACACATACATGTATACATACAGACATACATGCATCAGGTGGCCTATTGCCACCATCATTATCAAAGTCAACCGCAAAACAAGCTCTCTTCTCCGTCTTGATCCTGATCCTGGATCTGACACCAAAACAAAACAACCTGGTTCTTGAGAACTTGATCCGGTATAGCGCCATTGTTGAAGCTGCTTGTCCTGAAGAAGCTTTTGTGTAGCGCTGAGAAATTTCGAAGATTTACCTTTGCACTTACAGTTGTAAGGCAACTTTCAAGCAAACTTAGGCTATCGATCGACACATCGGACACATAGGATATCGATCTGTTAGGTTCAGTCCAAAAGAATGGTTTTCAACTTTTGCATCAACAGCAAGGAAACAAATTTTAACCTGCACTGAATATTCTTTTTCAAAGATCTTCCAATATTCAAACCACAAGACGTCTTGATATGTGGATGTTGACAGAAAGTTGCATTTGTTAATATATTTGCGTCATCTGCATAGGTACAAGGGCACTAAACTTTGAATGCATTATCCTGTATAAATATTGAATCCTAACGAATCCTGATGCTTCACAAGAGATTCAAAACCTCTAAGGGTTATTTAAAATTCTAATATAATCATGATGCTCACGAAAAATGTTCTTAGAATTCCTGCACTACAGTGTACCTTCATTTGACCGACCCTGGGGTCATTGAATAAGTAATCGGTGTACATTTTATGTATGCACCGAGTACCTTAGTCTTGACAGGTGTGAGTATAATAAATGCTGCAATAACATTATAATTATTTTTGTTCATTCACTCATTTTACTATTTCCTAGGATTTATATAGGGTCTCTCCAAGATACCTCTACTCAAAGGCGCTTGCAGCACAAACCCGGCGAGTAAGAATCGTTTCAAATGCTGAAGTTTCAAGCGGGTGCCAGGTTTAGGACATGCGGATTTTGGAGAAGGTTATTTATTATGTATCGCCCACTGAACACGCGCAACATTGCATCGTGGAAGTGCGTGCAAAAGAAACAACAAAGTGCATTATATTCACAACCAACCAGCGATTGTAGAACCGAAAATCATTGTGAGACTCATGTGGAACTTCTCCGTGAACAGATGCCATGCGTTGTACTTGATCATCGCTGACCACCAGAAGAAGTGAAAGAACACGGCCGGAATCGCGAAGCCAATCAAGCGACGGTGTCTCACGAGGAATCGTTTCGGCCATGGAAGGTCGTCCGCCTTTTCCAGTAGTCGGAGCGCCTCGACCTGCGATTCTTGTAGCTCTTGCCCTGTAAATGTCATACAAGCTTACTTGATTTTAAAATCTTCAGAAATCTCAAGTTAATGTGGTGTATTTTCAACCGCGTTGGCACGGTTTTGAGAGTGAGGGAAGGTATTGGTGGAAAGGAGAGATAAGCAAGAATGGTCTTGACTGCATTGACCGAGCTGTGTCATTGAACGGTTCACCACAGGCAAGTTGAATTTTGCAAGTGAAATTTATGCCGTGTGCTACTGCTGAGATGTCAATTGGACAAACTTAAAAAGTCGTTATCACCGTTTAATTCAGGGTTAACATCGATTATATTACTGACGGCTTGTTTAATTTACAATCTAATGGGGTTTCTTGGTCCCTAAATACGGCCAAGGGCAATCAGTAACATAGTGCTAAAATTATTAACACATTACTCAGCAGGTGATTATGCAAAAGAGTTAAGTGACGTACCAGTTCAAGTTTAAATTGACCATTAATGTTAGAATATGCGTTGCAGTAACAGGAAAAGAGTTTAATAAAAGTAGACCATTGAATATAATTGGGAAACAACGTTAGTGGTAGCTCTACCAGTGGGGTATTTTGGCGAAGATTTTGTGTCATAGTTATGGACAGCATAGCCTTTCAAAATAGTTTTCAAATGCAAGTAGCAACATTTTTGTGACAACGAATCATGAATAGACTAATTTGATGTTTTTTCATGTCAATGTTAGTCAATTCTGGTGAGTCGAGTAACTCAAAGGCAGGTTTAGAACTGCTAGAACAATACCTCAAACAACACATACGAACACAACGCTACTGTAGAATTCCTAATCTTTTTAACGAAGAGGAATAATTTGAACCCCATCAAAAGTTACAATATGACAGATATGAAAAAACTAGGCTATGCTTCAAACATTGAAGTACATGACTAGGTTTTTGATACCAAATGCGAGGTAATATGATGATCAGTTTGAAAGTTTCTTGGATATATGAGTGATGTTTTCGTTCCAGGCTAGGTGTTGATCTATATATATGTCATGCCATGTCATGTCATGTAATCATCTCTGGACTGGATCCAGTCGTTGATTTCTCCATGACACCCCTCCACAAATCTCGTTTCCCGGCCATCTCCTCAAGGGTCATTCTCCGTCTGCCCTCCGTTTTCCCATAGATAGTAACTCCGGCACCTTTCAGATCCTCTTCAAGGCAATCTATCCATCTTCTTTTCGGTCTTCCCACTGCTCTCTTTCCGTCCGGTTTGTATTTAAAGATTTTCTTTGGATTGCGGTTCTCCTCCATCCTCAGGACATGTCCTGCCCACTTCATCCTTCTTTTCTTGATCACATTACTTATCAATGGTTGCTGTGTTCGTTGTCTAATACTTTCATTCGTTACATGGTCCTTATAGCTAACTCTTAGTATTCTTCTGAGCCATTTGTTTTCTGCTGCATTCAGTTTCTTCTCCATTGCTCTTGTAATACTCTATGACTCACATCCATAGATTAGTACTGGGATCACGCATGTGTTGAGGATTTTTAGCTTTATCGCCAGTTTTATATCATGTCGTTTGAAGACCTTTTGTAACCTGTTAAAGGTTGACCCTGCAAGCGCTATTCTCCTTTTGATTTCTGTTTCTGATCCTCCCCCTGCTTTCATTTCACTTCCCAGATAGACAAACTTATTTATTACCTCAATTTCCTGTCCCTTAAGCTTAACTATTGGCCCGTTGTATTCCTTTTTTGTTATTGGCATTATTTTAGTTTTGTTATAGTTAATTTTCAGTCCAAGTTTTCCACTTTCCTCTGCTAATGCTTCCAACAACTCCATTACTCTTGTTAGGCATTCTGCAATCATACATGCATCATCTGCATATTCGACATCCTCTGCATTTCTTGGTTGAGATTGTGCTCCCAAATTATGAGTTCTTTCCAGACATCTCATGATATAGTCCAATACCATATTAAACAAGATTGGTGACAGGATGCACCCCTGTCGGAAACCTGTTTCTATCTTGAACCATTCCGTTTCTTCTCCTTCTAATCGAATGCATGCCATTATTGTGCCATATAGTTTTCTGATGAGTCTGATTAATTTGGCGTGAATGCCATATTTCTCCAAGATCTTCCATGCTCCTGATCTCCAGACTGAGTCGTAGGCCTGGGCAAAGTCAATGAAGCACATAACTGTTTCTTTATTGTATTCAATTCTTTTTCCGATGATTTGTCGGATTACAAAGATCTGATCTGAACATCCTCTCCCTTTTCGAAATCCACTTTGATTTATATATATATATATATATATATATATATATTTATATATTTATATATATATATAGTCAAAGAAATCTACTGAAGGAAATTTAACGATTCCTCTCTGAGTCGATGGACATACGGCGAGTTAACAAAGGCATTACCTACTTCCTTACTTACCTACGTACTTAACCTACTTAGAGGATTTTGTCGGTGTAATCTCCTTATCATATGTAGCAATTCTGATAGCTTGGTTATGGGATAATTTGCTAATGGATAGAAATAATATAAATTTTGTCTTATTTAAGTTCAAAGTAATATATTAGCTTTAAACCATTCTGAGATTATTTCTATTTCATTTTTTGCTTTTATTTCAATAGATTTAATAGACTTATCACTTGCAACAGTGTTGGTATCATCAGAAAATCTTACGAATTTTGAATATTTTGCAAGTGAAGGCAAATCATTGGTATAAGAATAATTACGGACCAAGTATAGAACCCTAAGGAATATCACACCTGTTTAGATGTTTTTTATGTTTATAGAGTTTTCCTTTAGTTTTTTGTGCATTATTTTTTGAAAGTAGGTTGAAAAGTAGATGAGGATTAAAAGTGGTCTATAACTATTGACTTTAATTTTTCACCTGCTTTATAAATCAGTATACCTTTTCCAATTTTACGTCAGCCGGAACAATTCCAGATAAATTGATTATATTAAATATAGGAGCAGCAACTGCTCGAATCGTGGTTCTAGCGATTTTAGGATCAAGGCAATCTATGCCACTACTCGAGGATGACCGCAATTGGCTGGCAACTTTCAATAGTTCCTTTGGAGGGATCTCAATACTGCTAATCCACAAAATAGGCAACCAAACAAAACTAATTGAGAATTTGATGCATTACCTTGACAGAAATAGTGTCGTAGCCAACCACCAACTGTTCTTCGTTTTCTCTTTGAAAGACCATCCTGGAAAGTGCAATATGTTCTTCGTATGTCCATACGTTAATTCACAATTATAACAGAAAAAGCTGACAAAGTTAAACGACTTTATTTTCTCAAATATAAGCTGATCATTAGCAATAAGATGATGGGCATATTATTATTTCTCTCTAAGACTATAAACTAAGACTATCATTAGCTGCTTCAATCATACCTAAGTGTTGGGTCGATTGAAGTTTCTTTCAAATGTCAAATTATGTCTTTTATGTCAAATGTGCTTTTACCACCGGCTTTTGATTTGCACAATACGCCGCTCGCAATAAATATGATCAATGTATTTGCCACTTGTATAAGTTGATTTTAGAAATGTATTCCATACGCTGTTGGTTGCGGCGGAGGTTGTAAGAATGAAACGACGGTGAAGATGATGATTGCAAGAAATTGAAATATTGTGGGCGACAACCACAGCCATATTCAATGTTCCCCCAATCCTACACGACATTTCAAGATAGAACTCACAATATTTCTTCTAGTGCATAAATTTTGTTACCGTTCAGTTTCAAAGTTAAATGTAGCTCATAATTACAGCTGCTGGCATGTTTACTCAACTATGTTTAGGAGGCCAAAGCTTTCCTACCTCTTATTGTGAAACCATCTGGCATGTCAGCTAGCCTAGATTTGTGAAGTGGGCTTCAAGACAGTCAAATTCATCTTGTCCATATAATACATGTGACTATAGCATGGTGCACGCTGTCTCTACTCTGAACTATAACCTGAATATGATGGATGGTTCATGATACAGAGATCTAATACTGTGTGTTACCCCCACAAACTGGCCACAATTATTTTACCATTATCGTTTTGCTCCGGTTGCAGTGTAAGTAGTTCTTCGTTTTCATAGCACAGTAACTGTTAGTCAGTTGGTCTATTTTAGTCTTTTAGCCTTGTGTACTTGACTGGACTACAAATTTTAACTATCTATACTCACCATCTCTGACAATGGGTCGTTCTATATGGTTCTGCTCTCAGTTGGTTTGCATCTTACCTAGATCCCCATACTCAGTGAAATTGTATGAATCGCTTCTGTGCCCACTGTTTTGAGTTGCGGTGTTCATAAAATGTTTTGTACTGTAAGCTCCTACTTACATTATACAGTTCACTCGGTTCACTACATACTGATAGCTCTCTTGACTTCCAAACTCTACTTTTCATTTGATAGTTCTACGTCTTATCCTACCAACCAACTACTTGGTGCTGTTATTGACGATGATCATTCATGGATGGCTAGTAATGAATTTCTTCCGAATTCTTCTAAAAGCGAATTTCTACTCCTAGTTACAAGCCAGCAACTCCGTAAATTTGACTGCCTTACTTCTGATCAGCTGGGTGGCTTAACTATTCAATTGCAACTCTTATTAACTGCTTTGAATGCGTAGGCAGTTTTATGGGTATGGTGTTTGATTCCACTATGTCATTTTCTAACCAGGTTCAGGCCAAATGCAGATCAGCCAATTTCACATACGGAATATTCTTAGAATCAGATCTTTTTGCCTCAAAATGTCTTAATCCAACCAGCTAATGCATTTTTTCCAGCAGATTTGACTACTGTAACTCACTACTTATTAGTATATTTAGAAAGATCTGCACAAACAACAAACGTTCAAATTTCTCTCGCCAGAACCATAGCAAGTACCCCCTAAATATCAGAATATTAGACCAATCTTACATTCACTGCCTTGGCCGCCCACTGAGCAAAGAATTCATTTAAAAATCTGTCGCATAGTCCACAAAGTACTGAATTTAGATCAGCCGACCTATTTACGTTCCATTCGAATAGATATTGCACTCGATCAATGGACACTGTGACTCTTGCTGTGACCCGCATCCCAACAATGTTGAGCGCTCAAGCCTTCTCGGTAACTGGTCCAAAGCTTTGGAATTTACAGCCCAGCGCAATTCATTCTGTCAATTCTTTGGTGTCATTCATTTCTAAACCAAAGACGAATCTCTTTCAACTTGCTTACCCACCGTAGCCTGACTTCTGCTTTTTCTGACCTATTGGAATTCGACCCGGATTCTCCAAAGGTTTATGATTTTGATTGCGATTTTGACTTGAAGTGAATATCGATTGATGCCTTGAGCATTATGATAACGGCGTTGCAGAAGTCTTTAGATTAGCTTATTAGATTAGTTTGCGATTAAGTAAAGTGTAAAACCAAAGCTACCCAACAGTAACTTTTTGCCTAAAAGAGTGGCAACGACCATGATCAAGACACAGTTCTTGAGAGTCATCATTTTCTTGATCATCTTCATGATCATATCCATGCTGCTGCTCATTACGATAGCACAGATGGTGGCACATAAATTAAATTTTCTGCCAATATTATCCTCATTGTCAGTAAGGCCTATCGTGAATACCCTCTAATTTAATATCGTTCCTCATCATAGATATGCAGTCATTTAAAATAAAGATTAAGGGCAAGGTCAGTATAATCTAATCTAATAAATTTTATAACACCGTTATCAAAATGCACATAGCATTAATCGATGGTCTAGGCTGGCATCCATGCGATGTCGCTAGATACTGGCTATTATTAAAGAGACATTTATAACGCGCGTAATTAACAACAGCCTCAAAGGCGCGTGCAACGACCCTAAAAGGTCTTACCGAGTCCTATCGAGTAATATCATGGCTTAAAGATCGATAGGAATGCACAGAAATCTAGGCAGACCTATTAAACATGTCAGTTGTAAGCTTCTTTTTAAAACTTGTTAATGGAAAAGTGTAATCTGTGATGCTAGTTGGTAAGGTATTCGACACTGTGGGGCAAGAGTAAGAAAATAACTACACTATAACCTCTGCTCAGAAATCCTTCAGATCTTACCTCGATGCCTCTGTCCGTCTTCATGGTTGATCGTTTGCAAACTGAACGAAGGCTGACAACTTCAGGAGGGTTAAATACCAGCGCATGAATAATTTCACTCTAGGTCATATATAGATTTGCATATAAATGCATTCTATTTGTGTTTCTGTTTGATATAATCATAGATAGATATACAATATGTATATATGTTTAGCTATAAAGAAACACAGGTACTTAGCATGAAATACTGGTGTGTAGCAAGAGAAGAAACAGAAAGATCACCATATGTTGCACGCTGTTGCCGAGCGTTGGGGGCCTAGGTACGGAGCCTCTAAAGGGCCTGCGTATGTATTGATCTTGCATCGCCATAACACGACTAAATTTGACTGGCAATGCCCAGATAATATGCAGTAAAATAAAAAGAATGCCGCTTGGATAGAGCGCTGGGCCTGTAGCACGAATAACACGGGTTCGAGCATCCCATGAGGCGTGTAGGGGACGGTAGCCAATTGATTAGAGCGCTCAGCTTGTAGCGCCGAGAGTACAGGTTCGAGCTTCATCTGAGACGGTTGCTGTGTAAAGCTTCCAGCAAGTCCTTCACTCACATTTGCTCAGCACCATCGCTCGATGCTTTGCCATTAGATACTGGCGCTAAATAAATGTGGAAGTAATTTGCAGGGACCTTGAGCAAGTCATATACTTGCAATTGCTCAGCGCCCTTGGGTGATGTTTAGTCACTAGACAGTGACGATTAATAAAATGCAGATAAAATTATGATAATAACTCTCAAACACAACCACGTAACCCAAGTGCTCAAGCCAGTTCATTGTCTTAAAATTCCTCAACGCATCCACTAGAAAAATCTACACGTCCTTCAAACTTCCCAACACTCTTCCTTTTGCCAGCTACGCCGTATCCAACCGCGCAGATCTACTCGCTCTTCCTCCTACCTTTCTCTGTCTCGGCCTCAAACCTCCTCCTCTCCGCAATTCTGCAATCGATTCTTAATATACGAGTCGCCAGCTCTTTGGATCGAACTCCCGAAAGAACTCAGCCAGTTGGCACCTCCCGCTAGCTCATCTGTCAGTAAAATCACTCCTCCCCTTCTCCATCTCCTGCAACTTTTCAGTTAATTCTGATGACCGAATTCTTCAAGCTATTCTATCCTAGTTTTGCTCCTCCACCATTACTTAATTACTTACTCATTTACTTACTAAGTAGAACCAAAGATTGAGTAAAGTGTTGAGACAGAGACGAAGGTATGGAAAGACACAAACATACTTGAAAAAACAAAGATAAACAATACAGAATACTAAAATTGGAGATAATTATACCGTAAAAAATATTTATTAATGTCAAGGCAAGAATTTTGTATAGATAAGGAAATATTTCTGAACTTGCAGTGATGCACTGAGTTCGATTTACTTGAAAACTTGAAAAGAATCGAGGAACTAATCAGTTTCAATTAAGATTCCACTGGGTTTTATCATCTCAAACATTGGTAACCGAACCATTTATCACTGTCTCAGTCACGTCATCAGGAACGATGATGTTGTGATTATTGTTCATTTTGGCGTCAACATCGACGTCATCGCATTTTGAGTTCTTCTGAAGGACCTGACCGACGTAAGCAACGATGGAGAAAAGTCCGATCCCTCCAGCTATCAGACTCACTGACAAAATACCAGTCTCCAGAGTTTGTGGGATAACAATGTAGGCAGTGATCAAGGCAACTGTGTCCAACACGATGACCAACATAGCCAGTACATTATGGTGAAAGTGACTTCCGAGAACTGACCCTAAAGGAGCTGCGATGACAGTAATAGGCATGCAGACGGCCAGGAACTCCCACGCATCCATTGATATTTCCTGCATCATGATTCCCCTCCAGATGATGGCCACGAGGCTGTTACTAGCCATGAGAATGACCGAAGTAGGTGTCGCCACTTTCTCGCTCACTAGAAACAGAAGCGTTAGCATACTAAACAAACAAATGTCAAGGCCGTTGCCAACGAGTGCCGTAAACACACCACCAATGAACCCAACGATCACCAGTAAGATAGCTTTTAACAGGTCAAGGTTCTGGATGCGGTTATGAACCTTTCCCTTGCGGAATATAATGAGGAAAAGGAGAACCGATGCGAAAGAGAACCAGATGCTGACGAATCCCATTTTCTTCTCGACTGGAGTGAACCTATTATCGAAGATTTCAAGGCCAATGATGAGTCCGAGAAGCCCTCCTGCAGCGCTCAGAGCCAGAGCTCTCCATTCACACTGGATCTTCATGAAGAAAATAGTGAACGAGGCTGCGGACATTCCGACCGATTGAATGAGAATGGAGAAGTCACGGGCCGTCACTGGAGAGATTTGGAAGGCCAATGTCATCACTGGAAAAGCCACTGCTCCTCCTCCTTCACTTGTCATCCCTGAACAGTCAGACAATGGAAACATACAGTATGCCCCACTCAAAAGTAGAGATAACAATCACAAATTTTAGCAATCTTCCACATAGTTGTTGTTAGATCTATTCGGTAACCCTATTTCAGCGCTTTTGAGAAGTTCCTGAAAGGGGCTACACAAATGATCAAACACATGCATATAAAGGTCATTTGCATAAAATACAAACCTGTTAAGGTTTGAACAATAAATCCTGAATGCTTCACAAGAGAGTCATAAAACTTTAAAGCTTATTTATAATTCAAAATCAGTTATGATGATTAAAAAAATTTTCCATAAAAAACCTTGCACTACCGTTAAACGTTCTTTAAACGAACCTGGTTCAATGAATCAGCAATAGACGTAAATTTTGTATGCACGGAATGTCTTTTCCTTGGCAGATTTGAATATAATAAATGCTGTTAAATATAACCATAAAACTGTTTTTAACAATTAATTCTCTTCTTCTTTCATTCATTCATTGATCTATTCATAGCAGCGGTACAGACCCTTTCTAAAATACCTATTCAAAGGTGCTCATAGCATAGACCCGGCGAAAGAGAACCGTTTTCAATTGTAGGTGAAAGGTTCATGCAGCATCCCTGGATAAGGACACGCAGAACTTGGAAGAGGCTATTTAATTTGTACAGCCCATCCACCGAAAATGTACTGTGGAAGTGCGTGGAAAAGAAACAACAAAGTGAGTTATATTCACAACCAACCAGCGATTGTAGAACCGAAAATCATTGTGAGACTCATGTAGAACTTCTCCGTGAACAGATGCCATGCGTTGTACTTGATCATTGCTGATCACCAGAAGAAGTGAAAGAACGCAGCCGGAATCGCGAAGCCAATTAAGCGACGGTTCCTCACGAGGAATCGTTTTGGCCATGGAAGGTCGTCCACTTTTTCCAGTAGTCGGAGCGCCTCGACTTGCGATTCTTGTAACTGTTGCCCTATAGATTTCAGATACTTCCATTCAAAAACCTCACAAATCTCAAGCAAACGTGAGCTGATAAAAAGAGCGTCGGACCGGTCTTGAGCGCGAGGGAAGGCATGAGTGGAATGGGATAAGCATGCAAGATCCTACTGGATTGATTGAGACATGTTTTTAAATCATCAGAAACCGTTCATCACAGGCAATCAGAATTTTGCAAATAACACTTATACTGTTAGCTACAGCTGAAATGTCAATAGGATAAACTGACGGATTTCGCCGGGTAATCACTGGAGTCTAATACCGGATTTCATCGGATTGACGCTATAGTCGATAAAAAAACCGAAAACACCCCATTGTCTAAAAGTATTTGTTCAGTATATTATTATGTTTTTTAGATGTATTTCTGCAGGTGTGCTGTCAGAAAACATCTTAATCTGTTCAAATATCTTAAAATTTGCAGTTTTAAACAACTTTAAGCCGTAAAAATAAATTTTGAAATAAAGGCGGTTCTTTAGGTAAACACCGTTACGGGTCCTCACGTTTTCCGCGGTTACGCGTCATAAATGAGGCCTTATTTTCGGCTACTCTGTTATGAATATTCACACCAGCAATATACGCTCCTAAAGCATTGGACTTTTCTAAACATTCACTTTCTTAAGGGATGGAATCTTTTTACGCGACGACTCGACTATTGAACACGTGCATGCGGGCAGCAACCTAAATCCTATCCAGCGGTTTAAAAGTCGTCAGCCTAACACGATAATGACCTACTGACCTTATCTGACATCGGCTGGCAAACTAGACCATCATCGATCTACTGCACAGAAATAAGGCCTATTCAACCGTCGTTAAGATAGACAGATAAATTCAAGGTATTTGTACTTTAAAGATAGGTTATTGCGCTAGCAAAACAAAGTCAACTCCCCCGAGCTCTTGCTTATAAGTATTAATTGACTTATTACTCAAAGTTTAGGCCAGTTAAAATGGCTATTTCTCACTACAGGTGTGAATCGAGTTTATGAGTTTTAATATTTTACGCGTAAAATAATATTATAATAGTTTATATATAATATAAATATTTAGCCCTCATTAAAAAGAATATACATAGATATATTTTTATATACACGCTTATGCATTTGAAGACTTTTGTTCTGGTTTCTTCATGAGACAGACCAGCTTTTTCATTGTCGCATGATCGCATTCTGAATACTGCACCTCACCTGTTAGCTTAGTCCTTTATATTGCTTCAATCTGAACTACACCCAGTTATCTACCACTGGGACTAAGGACAAGACCGACTAAACTTCAGGAATTGACCTGGCTTTTGGCCTGGTATTGTTTACGGTGCTGGTTGACTACGACGTTATAGTTAGGCTCGATATTATTATTTACTGGCACGCGTAGGCAACTCCATATTTAAATACATGCGGCTTTAAACAAGTTACCGGATCTTTTGTTGCTATGAAAGAGTTATTAGTCTTTCCAGTTCTACCCAGCGGAAACAATTCTGTGGAGGGGCTGTTCCGATCTGCAACAGAGGCCCTGCTCAGGGCCTAGTCGACCTTTATTAGAGCTGCAACTGGTTCAGCTTTTGTTTGCCTCCCATTTTCTCGGAAACATTAATAAAGTTGATTTATGTAAAAGTTTATTTATCTACATGCAATATAGTACATGTTATATATGTATAAATTGTGTATATAATATAGCATTGCATCCTTTGTTGTGAGCCAGGTATTACTTCTTGGAAAGCGACCGTAGAGGCAATAGACCCGGAACCGACTTTATTACATCTCCCACCCACATCTGAGTAACTAGAATTCCTAGGTTTTCAGTATTAAACGATCCTCCCTCCGCAACTAACTCCAAGTGAGCAAGAGCTATAGTTGTGAGAAAAAGATAGTTGTAAAGCCTAAGACTAAACTGCTGGCTTTTGAAATAGACATACTGTGTTCAGTTAGTAAAATATAATGGAAATGTTAATGTTGCACACGTCTAATTTCACATCTTGCCAGCTTGCTTAGAAAAAATTGGTGATATATCATATCAAAAGCCCTGGATAGAGCAAAACAGATTCGTAGTGAAAAAATATTTCTCAGAATAGATTCAGATAATTTGCCCTGCATATCGAGCAATGCTATAAAAGTAAAATGTTCCTTACGAACGTCAAACGGTTAGATGCTCTTGATTTTTGTGAAGTATTTCGACTAGTCCTACAATAATTTTTTCAAAGTACTTTGAAAATTAGGCGAGGATTGAAAATGGCCTTTACCTTATTATTCTTAAGCGCATGTAGAACGTTATAAGCAATTCCAGTGGTACCGTCTGCACAACAGCCTTAATCGAGTTTATAAGAACTTTGCAATGTAATCGAACAAACCTGAAGCACTTCTCGAGCGCCTTACAAAAGGCACCGCTTAAAGAAGAAGGCAAGCTAACGAATGCATTACGGACATCCAAAAATATCTTGGGTTTCACATCAGTTAATAGATAAACAGGCAAAGCCGATTAAGAATTTGGTGCCTTACCTTCACATAAATAATGTCGTAGCCAACCACCAACAGTTCTCCGTTTTCTCTTTGAAAGTCCAACCTGGAAGGTGCAACATGTTCTTAATAGGTCCATATGATAAATAAATATTATAACAGAAACACGCAGACAAAGTTAAAAGACTGTTTTCTCAATCAGATTACCTGTAGACAATTTAATAATATACCTTTATTATAACATTACAGTCATACTGCATCATTTTTAGTAGGACTATTCTGTTCTTCACATTCACCCTCGCGGAACCTCAAGTCGTTCCAGAGGCAGAAATAGCCTCGTTGTCATCTACAAGTTCTCGGTAGACGTCAACTTCTATCCTCAGGCAGAAAAGCTCTGCATATCTTGGTGTGAGGTTAAAGTGGTAGTAATCTGCTGATTGTGATCACCAATCACTGTCGCCAACATCTACTGCATTCCTGGTGCAGTCGCCGAATCTGATATCATCTATCTACTTCGAGGTTGATTAATACTTCTGCTTTGTGGCGATCTGAACTGTCCTCGGTTTAATAATCACATCAATAACGACCTGGTTTCATCAGTATGTCGCTGTAGTAACTCGGGGAAATCTCCTTCATATCTGAGCTTCTTGTGATCGGGCAACTGTCTACGATGTCCAGGGAAGCTATGTTGGTCTCAAGACAAATCATAAACTAATAATGTGTAAATTCGTGACCTCCTGTCACCAACGATCAGTGAGGCAGATGTAGCGCAGCATCAAGACTGTAGATTTTGTACAGTTCAGTCAGTTGTTTGTTGATTGAATCTGTTCATTGCTCCTGCAAGCACTGCAGAAGATTTCACTGCACGGCTCAAGAGAACTGTGGCATCTACATTGAATAAAGTCGCATTGATTCAGACTTGCTATCGACGACCGTTTAAACCTATCATAAATTGGCTTCATACAGAGGCAATAAAAGCTAAAAGAGAACGTCATCGACTAGAGCGCCATTGGGAAAGCTTAGGCCTTGAGGTGCACTGACAGCGATAATCATCATTAGTCCCGCCTTACAAATAAAATCTCGTATTATTGAAGCCATCTTGAAAGTGCTTAGAACTCTCAAGACGGATGGGGCGTCTCCTGCTGTTTTCCTCATTCAAAGGATGCTGTCTAGTGTGAGCGCTCGAAATAAGGGAACCATAAAGTATGTTCTGATTTTGCTTCAGTTTTGTTTTAAAAAGTAACAATCTGAAGCATAAAATTACTTTCAGTGTACGGTTCTTCTGTGAACAAAATGAGCTGCTGCCTAACTCTGGTACTGTTTTTAAAGACATACCACCTGCGACATACTTTGAGGTCCTGACTCTCTTTAATAACTTTGTCCATCAACTTCTACGAAGGACTTCACACCCACTGCACTCACTGCCTCTTGTTCATTTTTTTTCGAAATGCACATGGCATCAATCTATGGTCGGGCCTGACAGTACACAGGCGATGTCGCTAAACACTGGATACTATAACCTCTGCTCAGAAATCATTCAAGTCCTACCTCAGTGCCTTTGTCCGTCTTCATAGTTGACTGCTGGCAAACTGAGCGACGGCTTACAGCAGGACGATGGTTAAATACCAGTCCATGAAAAGATCGGCGCACGTTGCAGCCTTTTGCTCAGTGCTTCGAGGGCTATGTACGGAGCCCGTAAAGGACCTGCGTGTGCTCTGATCTCGCAACGCCATAACACGTCTGGGTCACAACTGACGTGGCTATTGTGAAGGCAGATATCACGGAGGAAAATAAACAGAAACCGGTTCAAACAGCAAATTTCCACAGCTCGTATCACAATGTGTCAAGCAAGTAAGGTGGCGGGCAAATGATCTTTATTTACCTCGAGACACGCGCCAATACACTGTACTGTAGCAAACGGAATTTATCCAGAGTTCACCTCATCCATGGTCGTTGATTTGCAAGGAGATTTGCAAGGTTCAAATTTGTCGTTGGTCCAATGGTCAAAGTTCACAGGGAACGTCTTCCAGTTGTTGGATGCATATTTATATTCCTCGTAACACAAGTGCAAAAGGCCTATACATAGAGCTCAACTATGCACTGAATTCTTCAAGCTATTCTATCCTACAGTACTTTCGTCCTCCACCATTTAATGGCTGCTAGTACTTGCGTCGACAATAAGGCACTCAAGAGTAGCTCGTCACTTACGATGCTGCATAAAGTCATTACGTTTACAATTTCGGCTCACTGACTTACTTATTTACTTACTCATTTGCTTATTAATACATCCACAGACTGAGTAAAGAGATGAGATAGAGAAAGAGACGGAGGTACGGAAAGACATAAACGTACTGGGAGAAACACAAGTAAGCAATACAGAGTACTAAAATGGAGATATTTATACCGTAACAAAATTATTTATTCATGTCTAGGCAAGGATTTTGTACAGAAAAGGGCATACAACTAAACTTACAGGGATGCACTGAGTTCGACTCAACTGAACATTTAAAAAAGAATCGAGGGACTCATCAGTTTCAATTAAGATTCCACTGAGTTTTATCATCTCAAACATTGGTAACCGAGCCATTTATCACTGTCTCAGTCACGTCGTTAGGAACGATGACGTTGTGATCATTGTTCATTTTGGGGTCAATATCGACGTCATCGCTTTTTGCGCGCTTCTGAAGGACCTGACCGACGTAGGCAACGATGGAGAAAAGTCCGATCCCTCCAACTATCAGACTCACTGACAAAATACCAGTCGCCAAAGTTTGTGGGATAACAATGTAGGCAGTGATCAAGGCAACTGTGTCCAGCACTACGACCAATATAGCTAGTACATTGTGGTGAAAGTGACTTCCGAGGACTGAGCCAAAAGGGGCCCCGATGACTACCACAGGTACACAGACTGCCATGAACTCCCATGCATCGATTGATATTCCCTGCATCATGATTCCTCTCCAAATGACGGCGACGATGCTGTTACTGGCCATCAGAATGACCGATGTAGGTGTGGCCACTTTCTCGCTCACTCGAAACAGAAGAGTTAGTATACTGAACAAGCAAATGTCAAGGCCGTTGCCAACGAGTGCCGTAAATACACCACCAATGAACCCCACGATCACCAGTAAGGTCGCTTTTAACCAGTCAAGGTTCTGGATGCGGTTATGAACTTTTCCCTTGCGGAATATAATTAGGAAAAGGAGAACCGATGCGAAAGAGAACCAGATGCTCACGAATCCCATCTTCTTCTCGACTGGTGTTAACCTGTGGTCGAAGATTTCAAAGCCAATGATGAGTCCAAGAACTCCACCTGCAGCGCTCAGAGCCAGGGCTCTCCATTCACACTGGATCTTCATGAAGAAAATGGTGAATGAGGCTGCGGACATTCCGACCGATTGAATGAGAATGGAGAAGTCACGGGCCGTCACTGGAGAGATTTGGAAGGCCAATGTCATTACGGGAAAAGCCACTGCTCCTCCTCCTTCACTTGTCATCCCTAAACAGTGATACAATGGAAACATTCAGTACTCTAAAGTACCTACTAAGAATCACAGATTTTAACAATCTTCCACTCAAACTCAAAAATCTTTTGCCAAAGGAAGCTCAACTCGCAGTGTAGTTATTATTATTAGACCTTTAGGATAATCCCTATTCAGTTCCTATGTGAGTTTCCGTAAACCTTTCTAAACGTATCTGGAGTTATTGAATCGGAAATCAGCACGATATTTTTATGTATAAGGAACATCTTTTCTTTGATATTTTTCAGTAAAAATAAATTTAGCAAAAATATATATCATCATAAAACTTTTTATTCAAGTCATTCAATCATTCACCTATTCAGAACATTTATATAACGTCCTTCCAATATACCTACTGAAACTGCCAACGCAGACCTGGCGAAAGACAGCCGTTTTCAAGTGTTGGTGAAAGGTACATGAGGCGGCTCATTGATTTTGGGAGAAGCTATTTCATATGTATCGCCCACCCAATAAACAACAAAGTGCGTTATATTCACAACCAACCACTGATCATGGAACCAGCAATCATTGTGAGACTCATGAAGTACTTCTCCGTGAACAGATGCCATGCGTTGAACTTGATCATCGCTGACCACCAGAAGAAGTGAAAGAACGCGGCTGGAATCGCGAACCCAATCAAGCGACGGTGCCTCACGAGGAATCGTTTCGGCCATGGCAGGTCGTCGGCGTTTTCGAGTAGTCGAAGCGCCTCGATTTGCGATTCTCGTAACTCTTGCCCTATAAATGGCATTTACTTTAACATAAAATCTTCAGAAATCTCAAGTAAATCTATCAACAAGATCGTCGGCCCAGTTTTGAGAGTGAGGGAAGGTGTTGGTGGAAGGGAAAAAGGTAAACAAGCGAGATCTTATTAGATTGATAATTGAGCCGTGATATTGAATCATCAGCAAGAGTTAATTACAGGCAACGTGAATTTACATACGAGACTCATATTGTGTGCTATTGCTGAGATGTCAATAGGATAAACTTACATCTTGCTACAACGTTAGGCCAGTTCATTTGGCTTTATGACTGCATGTCTGATTCGAAAGCTTCGTCTTTCTAGGTTTTAGCATATTTTAGTATATGATGTACAACATATTATAATATATATAACCCTCGATAAAATGTATATATACAGTATATATATACAAAACTTCTGATCTGGTTCCACCAGAAGGCAAACGAGCTTTTTCAGTTGCCACATGATTCCATTCTCAGAAGCTGTTTTTAGCTTACCACTTTATGCTGTTTTGTTCTGAACTACATCTGATTTCCTACAACTGGGACTAAACTTCAAGAATTGACCTGGCTTTTGGCTAGGCCTGGCATGATTTGCAATATTGGTTGACTAAGAAAACGTCATAGTTATTATTTACTGGCACGGGTAAACAACTACATATTTAAAGACAGGCGGGTTAATACAAGTCACTGGATCTTTTGTTGCTATGAAGGTGTTATTAGTCTTTCCAGTTCTACCCAGCGGTAACAATTCTGTGGAGGAGCTGTTCCGATCTGCAACGGAGGCCCTGCTCAGGGCCTAGTCGGCCTTTATTAGAGCTGCACCTGGTTGAGCTTTTGTATGCCTGCCATTGTCTTATGTTATATATAAAGACAGAAACACTAGTAAAGCTTATTTACGTGTCTATTTATGTAGCTTATAAGTTGTTATATATATATTTATGTAGCGTATATGTGTTTTTAATATAAGAATATATTATGTATACAAATTAGCTATGCATCCCTAATTATCAGTCAGGTATTACTTCTTGGAAACCGACCGTATAGACAGATCCGGAGCCGATTTTATTACATCTCCCAACCACAGTTGAATAACCAGAATCCCGTTACAAGCAATTCCCCTGGCATCATCAGCACGACAATCGAAGTCGAGTGATTTTGAGAACTTTGTAATGTAATCGAACAAATGTAAAGCGCTTCTCTCAGAGGCTTACGAAAGGCATCGCTTAAAACATCCAAGTTGAGAAGGGCTAGCTAACGAACGCATTACGGACATCCGAAAATATTATGGGTGTCACACCACTAAATAGCCAAATAAGAATTTGATGCATTACCTTGACAGAAATGATGTCGTAGCCAACCACCAACCGTTCTTCTTTTTCTTGTTGAAGGTCCATCCTGGAAAGTACAATATGGAATTCATAGATCTATATGTGAATTCAACATTATAACAGAAACACGCTCACAAAAGGTAAACGACTTCACTTTCAGAATCGCACTAGCTGTCGACAACTTAATAATATACCTTCATATAAAACTACAGTTACACGGCGTTATTATTTTTAGGCCTACCCTGTCCTTTACATTCATCGCCAGTGAACCTCAAGTCGCTCCATAAATAGTGGTTGCCTCGGTGTCATCTATACACAAGTTCTCGGTAGACAGCAACGTCTATCCTCAGGCAAAAAGTCCCGCTTATCCTGGTGTGAGGTTCAGCTGGTACGAATCTGCAGATCATCATCTTCAATCACTGTCGCCAACATCAATTGCCTTCCTGGAGCAGTCGCCAAATTCTACGACAACCTGGCAAATCTGATATCGTTTATCCACGTCGAGGCTGGTGAAATACTTCTGTTCGGTGGCGATCTGAACTGCCCTGGGTTTAATAGTCACATCAGTGACGACCTCAGTTCATCAGTATGTCGCCGTAGCAACTCGTGTGGAACCTCCTAGATGTCTGAGCTTCTGGTGATCTGACCACTGTCTACCAGGTAAGCAATGCTGGTTTTGTATCATATCACAAGCTTATATTTAGTAAATTGATGACTTGCTGCCAGCAGAGGCACATATCGTAACATCAGGGCTGTAGATTCTGTGCAGTTCAGTCAGTTGTTTTTTTGATTTGGATCTGTTCGCTGCATCTGCAAGCATTGCAGAAATGTAAATGGACACGGTTTTCTATAGCGACCGTATGGCCTCGACCCTTCTCGTGTAAGATCCTTCGCTGCCCCTTTGATTGGACGCCAAGGAAGATTTTACTGAACAACTCAAGAGTACTGTGACACCTACATTGGATGAAGTTACACCGATTCACAGCTGCTGTAGACGACCGTCTAAACCTATCACAAAATGGGATTCTTCGTGGGCAATAATGGCTAAACGTTTACCACTAGAGCACAAAGAAAAGAGCTTAGGCCTTGAGGTGGACGGATAGCGGTACAGTCATTAGTACCGCCTCACAAATAAGCTCATGAAAGGCCATAGAATCTTGTACTATTGCAGCCACCTTGAAGATGCTCAAAACTCTCCAGATGGATTGCTCCTTTTCTAGCGTCTTCTGCATTCAAAGGATGCTGTCAAAGGAACTCTTGGAACAAGGGAACCAGAAACTATGTTCTGATTTTGCTTCTTTATCGTTTTTAAAAAATCAACAAAAATCTCAAATGTAAAATTGCTCTCATTGTACTGTTATTCTATTATCAGAATGACCTGCTGCTTGACTATGGCATTGCTTTAAATGATATACTACTGTACCTGTGACATACTTTGATTGAGATCCTGTCTCTCTTTAATTATATTTTCTATATACTTCTCCGAAGGACTTCATACCCACTTACTGCCTTTTGCTCGTTATCAAAAAGCGCATGGCATCATTCTATGGTTGGACCTGACACCAATGTGATGTCGCTAAACACTGGATACTATAACCTCTGCTCAGAAATCCTTCAGGTCTTACCTCGGCGCCTATGTCCGTCTTCATAGTTGACTGTTGGCAAACTGAGAGGAGGCTTAGAACAGGACGAAGGTTAAATACCAGGGAATGAATTATTTCACTCTAGGTCATATATAGACTTACATATACACGCATTATAACCGTGCTTCTGTTTGATATAATCATAGGTAGGTATACAATAGGCATATATATTTAGTTAAAGAGAAGCACAGACACATAGCATAAAAACAGATGAGCAGCAAGAGACGAACCAAAAAGGTTGGCGCGTGTTGCAACCTGTTGCCCAGAGTTTCGAGGCTCAGTACGGATCTCGTAAAGGGCCTGCGTATGAAGTGTCCTCGCATCGCCATAACACTACTAGGTCACAATGGATGTGGCTATTGTGAAGGCAGATTACACGCAAGAAAATAAGCAGAACCCGGTTCGAGCCATGGTACATCAAATTTTCACAGATCGCATCACGATGTGCAATGTAAGTAAGGTGGTTAGTAAGTGATCTTTATTTAGCGAGAGGCAAACGCCCACACTCTGTACTGTACATACTGAATTTATCCAGAGAGTTCACCCAGCCATGGTCATCGAGTCACAAGCAGCCTTGCAAGATTCACACTTTGTCTCTGGTCCAAAGGTGAAAGTTCGCCAGGATCGCCCTTAAGTTTCTGCATGTATATTTATATCACTCGTTAACCGGTGTAAAGGCCTATACATAGAACTCAATTATGCATCGATATATACCACATATTTATGTCAATATATACTAGAGGATAGATATGTTGATATATGTTTATACACCACCAGCCCGTTATAGCGAGGACTGTGGAGTTCATATCCGCTGCCGCGTTATATCGAGTACCGTGTTGTTAATATTTCGCACATAACATGAGATACAGTTGTGTTTTAGTGCATACTTCCAGGTTTTTGGACATGAGTTCGCAAGTGGTCGTTCTTATGTGCAGTGAAATCGTCTTGGAGCGGTCGAATTGTTTGTTCAACCATTTCTTTCATTGGTTACTAAGAATGCGTGGCATCTTCTAAGGTAATGAGTTTGCTCTTGGCTGTCAGAAAGAGTTGCTCCGATGGGGTAAAATCGCGTCTGAATTATTCTTAACAGAACGAGCTTTACGTATACGAGTATTATGAGAGATCCAATTAGTGTCTTATATCTGTCCCATTTTGCCTGCGGGATACTATCTCGGAATCATCCTTGGACAAAATATTTCGTGAACAACTAACCAAATAACCTATCATCCGAAACTTTCTCCAAATGATCTCACGTCACCTGCACTTTATTCTTCTCCAGTCTGCAATATTGGAAGCATCTTCTACAAAAACCTTGCCTTTACCGAGAGCATCATTCAAACTTGTAGCATGCATATTTGTGATCTCCGCCAACTTAGCCTCATACCTGATCGCGGGACTGCTTGAACAATAGCTACATAAATTGTTCACTCCAAACTCGACTACTCCAACTTCCTCCTCTAAAAAATCGACTCGTCTCAAATAAAACGTGGACAAAGCATTCAGAATGTTCTTGACCCGTGATGTTACCTAAAACCCCTATAAAACTCGTAGACTGAAAACCGAACTCTTCAGGCTCTCCATTCCTACTTCTGCTCCTACACGATTTCATGACCACTATGACCAACGGTGTTCACAGTACCACCATGCTCTCGCCCCGGCTTCACCCCTGACTCTAACCTGGCATCGAAACTGACCAAGGAACCTGGCTTTTGCGGATTGATATAGGGCCGATGAAGAAGCTGATCTCAGTGAAACGGCTTTTGTGTGGCTTTGAGAAATTTTGAAGATATACATTTACATTACATTTACAACGTTACTGTATGTGTCTGAATAGATGACACGGAGAAATTGAAGGAGACAGAAGTAAGGCAAAAATACAGCAACATGCTGAATGATATACCACCGCGGTGAGGTGCAGGTAGGACTTTGGGGGGGATATTCGTTGTATATGAACAGCTAAAAACTTAAAATTGTAGTCTAACTGCTCGCCTTCAACGACTCCGTACTCAGTGAGGGTCTACGTGCCGTAAAATTCAAAACTATTCGTACTTGCATACTCTGATAGATTGGCGTACACTGGGCTGAAGTTTGCACAACGCAAATTCTTTAAGCAAACACTTTAAATACCAAATTGAGCACTGATATTCTGATTGCATACAAACTTGACTTTATAATAGAGGGCTTTAATTTATGGCTAATTTAAAATCACTTTAATGACCCTAGGCAGTATCAAACTCGATTTATTAGAATATATCAAGACAAGCAAATGTTAGCGGTTGATTACAATACCTTTCAACTGTAGTTGTTGGTGAATTTAGTATCAGTATCATTTCAAACTTCACAATGTTTCCTACTGGAGATTTGCCATCTGCCGAGACAGATGCCCTGCTGAAAAAACCGGATTCATTCTCTTTGGCACAAGTGAACTACTCCATAACTTTAGCTGGCTCATGCTAGTCCACTTGGGTTCGTTTATCGTTGTAAATGTTCAGACTATTTGGACATCTTTTTACTTTCACGTACGGTATATTTGTAGAAACCAATCTTACATACCTCAAACTGTCTTAGTTTCACCAGCAAACGGCCTGATTTTCAGCCGACTGGATTATTGTAACTCACTCGTGTGCCCAGCTAGCTCAGTCGGTAGAGCATGAGACTCTTTATCTCAGGGTCGTGGGTTCGAGCCCAACGTTGGGCGCAAATGTTTTTCTCCCGTATACGATTCCTCACTCAGTCGATGGACATATGGCGTGTTAACAAATGCATTACTTACTTGCTCACTTCCCTTTGGTATCTCTAGGAGTGATTTACGCAAACTACATCATAATTATCTGGAGAGCCAAAGCAGACACCACATTAGCGTTTCACACCTACATTGCATTTATTACACTGGCTGTCCGTTGAGCAAAGAATCCAGTTTAAAATGTGTCCTATTGCTCACAAGGCTTTACATTAAAATCATGCAACATATCTATGCTCTTTGCTCACCTCTCTCGTTAGCAAATATTGCATCACTGGGTCAACGAATACCTTGACTCTTGCTGTGCCTTCCATCAGAGGAGTATCGGGCGTCTCCGGTGGCTGGGGTTCGAAGTTTGGAATCCACTTTGCGATTCTGTGCATTTTATCGGTTCTTTCTGTTTTTCAAGTGTAAACTAAAGATTCCACTCTTTCGTTTTGCTTACTCACTGTAACATGATGCTCTGATTTACCTGACCTAGTGGATTTTTGCTGTGCTTTCTCCTACAAATAATGACGCTTGACTACGATTTCACTTGAAGCGATTGTATCGATATATGTCTCGTGCATTATGATAACAGTGCTATAGAAGTCATTAATTTAGAGTCGATAGATTTTGACGTATCTTTTGAAAGAACCAGCTAAAGCCGCTATATAAATTCACACATAGTTTCTGTCGGTAGATGGCTATGACTGTGCTTGGACCTTAGCCGAGTGATCCGTCGACCCAGGGACGACGCTTCTGAGGAGTCTCTATAGAGTAGTAATAAACAAGGCTGTTACCTTTGCCTTTACATATTGTTAGAAATAATGAAAAATGAGAGTCACAATTTGTGAATGCGATTCATCATTTAGGGTGAAGCACGCCACGGAACTATTAAGTTCTGTCCTCGTAAAAGGCTTCGACTCATTATCCGGCAGATGCCTGGTCGATCCAGACCACTTAACCGGTTTACTTCAGACGTCTTGGCATCTTTATGACTTATTTAGAATTTTTATTATTACCTCGCCTTTGTTTGCCATCATTTTCGGTTGTAATTCCGGGCCGAAGTCCGTTTTAAAGAAGAAGCCGCTGCCTTTGTAAATTTGTCCGTGAACTTCCAACAATTAATTATAAACGGCCATTGTACTATCAAGAACGATAAAATCGATGAATGTATGCCTTAATGCAAGAAGTAAATGGTTGACGAACTGAACAAAATATAGTCGCGCTAAACATGTCACCAGAAGCCTAGACTATAGCTATTGTTTCATAATTACGAATATATCATCCAATGATTCATTTGACTCTGTCAGCATTCAGTGTCCGCCGTATACCCGAAACGCACTTGCTGATGTCAGTAAAATACCCATTTATTCTGTGCTTTTGAGAGGCATTACAGGCGCTATATTAAGTGTTTGACACATACATACAGTGCATACATATATACACGCATGTATGAATACATGCATGCATATATACACGCACACACAGATGAGAGAGCGCGTGGAAGATGCACCCTATATAAGTCCACTGCGTACATTTTTAAAATGACTTTTTGAGTTTCATACTTCAGTCCGGAAATAAGAGTCTGTGTCGGATCCCCCCAAAACCCTAAGTTTCCAGCAATAAGCAGTCAGCATTCGTTGGACCAATCTATATTAATAAAACCTGTCTTGATAGAGTCGAGTCTGCTGCAAACAGGACGACTATAATTCTACTGATAGTTTGGGAATACATCACACAGATAAGTCAGTTAAATGCATTGAACGCGCATATTGACTACATACATGGATATGCGTATGCTTGCTGTACTGAAAGAAGAGTTTGCTTGTGAGTCCTGCGCATCAAGGGTCGCTGGCGAACACAAGTCTCCTTTCAGGATATGGTGGCGAGCGGTGCTATTGATCAGAGACTTTATCTTCGGGGGACTTCATGCCTTTAACAGCACGCTGGTTCTTGAACGGATCAGTCCGACCGTACAGAGACGTAACACCAATTCTTTCTTTCACACGTGTATTACAACTATATACACCGTTATATACAGAAAATTCAGCAAAATCAGAGTCTATGATTCGCATCGGCCTATTAATCTAGCGAGGTCCGTTTAAGAGATACAGGTTTATTATTTTTCTTCTGTTCTCCGGAACCTAACGCCTCTTTCGACCGTTGTTTAGCGAATGCCTTCTTCGCTTCGCACCCTTCCTTAACTTTCCCCTTCATCTGTCAATCACCCAACTTCTCCCTTTCGCCATCCGTTCAGCATCCCTCTGCTCCGCCTCTCTCTCTCTCTCTCTCTCTCTCTCTCTCATTCTCTCACTCTCCCTCTCTCTCGTTTACTTCTAACTGCCAACTACGGGCGTCCTATCCGCCTCTCGTTAATTACATCCAACTGTTCCCCAGTGTTCCGTAGGAATTAACTACACAAATACATAAGCTAAATTATCCGACAAAATACAGTCCACAATATGCACAAAGTTAAACCCTCATTGTTTTTACAACTTTTCACTACACTGCCTAGATCTTGCACACGCATATACAAATATATATATATATATATATAGTTACATGTCACGTTCGAGCAGAGTATGAGAGTCAGAGGTGTGTCAGCTTAACGCGGGAACAAGACGACCTCTAACGGCGTAGAGACAGAGTTAGGCAGAACGTTGCTGTCTTTATAGGACGTTTTGGTTTTGGTTCATGGGAACCGTTGTCTTATGTTGGGTCTGTGAGACCTTTTGAGTCGTTCTATTGTGGCACATACTCATTAGTTGAAGTCTTCTTTTGTTGTTTGACGTCGTTTGACACCTGTTGGAGGTTTGAATTGTTTGAATTGTGTTTGACTGTAAATAGCATCTGTAAACAGTGTCTATAGAAACAAATACTTTTAACCAAATTCTGATGCTAACGTTCTTTTAAAAGTTCCCTAGGCTTTTAAATGTAACAATATACTGCATATATATATATATATAATTCATAGCTGAATATTTGGCTCATGCAAAACTCTGAACTCCTCAGCTTTTCCACAGATCCATGAATATGTATGTATATTTGTATATGCAAGTGAAACTTTATCTATGCAAGCATATGCGTATTCATTTAAATAGGCCTAGTCGTATGTGCACGCTCAGTGCATTTAACTGACTTCAACGTGTCGTGACTATGATGCTCCGTTGACAGATAGCTATGCAAGTATTATACCGCAATACAAGAGAAGAGCTACATACATATTCATGGAACATAAATGTACGGTCACTATAGTTATACTACATTATAATATGGATTTGTGCGACACTGAGGCCGATTGGTCGAGAGTTCGACTTGTGATACAGGGATTTCTGGCTCAAGCCATCACAAAGACAACTTTTGTGTTGGGACGCTGATCAAGTCCTTCACGACAATTGCTGAGCGCTGTGGGCTGATGTTCACTCTGTATACAGTGGCGCTATATAAGTAGTTACACCACACCAGTAATAATGTAGACCTATGCTCAAATCTTCATGTAATCGGTTACATCATACAGCCATACTTGACTTCAACACTTGCTTTTTGGGTGATCCGCCTTGATTCTGCACCCCATGCATATATACTAAGTTACAATGTTCCACTTGAAGAGATCGGTATCGCATATTGTAATTGTAATTTGACATTTATATAGTGCTACTTAAAGAATAAACTTATCAAGGGCGCTCTCGACCTAGATCAGTGAAACCTCCGTCAAATAAGACAGACTTCATGCGCCTGCGAAACTGTGGAAGGGTCAAATTGAGGAACTCAGGTCGCAACTCACGAGAAGACGTGCGCAGAAAAAATTCCCAATAACTTTTCCACTTGTAAAAAAATCTTTATTTGCTGCACAATGTAGGTCTACTTCAGAACCGAAATAGAAACTCAGTATCACAGTCCATACTTAGATCCATACAGATTGACAAATAAATACTGAAAAGGTAACTGTACAGTAAACAGAAAATAAAATACTATTAATTCCTTCTACGGATAAAGTGAACAAGACGGAAGACCTTCTCATACAGTGTAGCCTCCCCTGCGCATGGCCAAGATCTCGAAACGAGGGTTCAATATAGTCATTGATGGTTTCTTAAGAATATCCTGTATGTTTTTTGGACAAATTTCAGGCCTAAACCTCGCGGCTTGAACTGAATTGAATTAAATTTTGTATTGGACTGAGTTTTAGCCTTTAATGGACAATGCACACCAATCGATATTACTAGGCATCCAAAGTTTTGACCAAACGGACAAAACGTCCCGCTAATAGGTACCCTAATTTCGAATAACTTATTTAAAAACGGTATTTTTAAAATTATATGTTATATCAGTTTTCATTAACTCTCAAAATGCAGTTCTCTGTATTTTTTCTCCAAAAGACAGTGAGTTGTGGACAACAAGAAAATTCTTTACATCACTGTTCAACTTGGTGCATAGTACTAAAGTCAGGTAGATCATCATGCATGAAATTCTATACAGTTGGTCCAGCGATCATAATGGCTTTAACTCAGCACGCTTCTTCAACTGTGATCCGGGTTCTATCGCAGCGGTAATGGTAAGCCGACCATCGTAAATAGAGAGAGAAAGAGGCAGAGATAAGAGAAAGAGAAAAATAGAGAATGAGAGAAAGAGAGAGAGAGAAAAAAAAAAGAGAGCAATAGAGAGAAAAAGTGAGACAAAGAGAGAACGATAGAGAAAGAGAGAGACAGAGAGACAGAGAGAAAGAGAGAGAGAGTGAGAGAGAAACAAATGACAAGAGAGAGAATGCGCTAGAAATAAAGAGAAAGATACAAAGAGAGACAAAGAGACAGCGATGACCCTCCAAACAGTGGCAGAAAGGTCACGAAAGCTTAGATGAAAGCCGTATACAGAATAATGTACATAGAAGTTTGGTCGAGCGTTGCAATGGCATCCAGTGGGGCGTTTAAGAATCAGCCGAAAGAAAGAGCGTTCGTCTGCTTCATTGCGCTCTCTACGAGATTAACTTCGGATACGAGATCCCAACGGAGGACTTCGTATCCGACACAGACTGCTGTGCAATTGGAGTGCATTCTTAATAGTAATGTTCGAATAGTAATAGAAGCACTAATGTGGCAGAAGACTGCGGATATACTCTTTGGCAATGAAGCACTACCCACTGTGGTATACAGCAGAAGAAAAATACTCGGCTACAGGTCACAACGCTTTTGTGAGGTAAATGAAAGGTGCCATATCAAGTGTCTTGGTACTTACATGCATACTATATACATACAAACATAGATACATACATTTGGCAAACGGACTTTGTTCATCGCACGGTATCTATGGAAACCTCTGTGACTTGACGCCGCACTCGTGGATAAGCTGGTGCCCTATACTTAGGCTTTAAATTAGCGCTTGAGAAATTCTCAATCTTACGATTGTGATTATGAAACGTACGTACGTACATACATACATGCTTACAGAAATACATACATACAAGTCATACATACATACATACATACATATATTCATACACAAACATACATGCATACATACATACATACATTTGCATTTGCTTCATTCGCATGCAATATGCTTGACCATTATAAAGGGCCATACTGAATGCCTGACTGCAAGCCACGTGCTATAAAAGTCTGATAGAATATATCTGTTTGGCTTCATTGGTGTGTGTTGTTTCTAGACACTGCCTTGTCTCAGAGGATGTCTGGTCGTATATGGCAGATAATAGACTGAGTGGGGTTTGCATGGGGCGGTGCATCTATCCAAAGACACCCTCGCCCCAACGAACACCGCCTCCATTACCAGCAGCGACGGCGGCCATCAACACCAGAGATGGATTATGGCCGAGTCATTGTCTGCGTCAGGCGTTGTATCTGGCCACTGTCTGTGCGCCGAGGGTCAATGTCTCTACCAGGGTGAACAGTCAGGCCACGACCGACCAGACAAATGCAGGCCAACAACCCTCGCTCGCAACCACCAACACTGACCCTTGACTACTTCTTTTCACCATGCACACTCCAAAGACATATGACATCAACTGAGCCACAAAATTACACGAAACGAGATTTTCATTCGGAAACTCAACGCATGAAATGCTATTGTTTAAGAGAAGATACATAAATGAATACAATGGTTATATATCAACCTTATTTGTAAATTAAGTTTAAATTAAAATTTTAATTTTTAAAGGTATTACATCGAAAATAAGATTTACAAGTTGAAAACGGCTATAGAATCTCGTACTATTGCAGCCATCTTGAAAATGCTCAAAACTCTCGAGATGGATCTCCTGCCGTCTTCTGCATTCAAAGGATGCTGTCAACTGCGAACACTTGGAACAAGGGAACCAGAAACTATGTTCTGATTTTGCTTCAGTTTCGTTTTAAAAAAGCATCAATCTGAAGTGTAAAATTACTTTCAGTGTACTGTTATTCTATGACCAGAATGACCTGCTGCTTAACCATGAATCCCCTGGCACTGTCTTTAATCATATACCGCCTGCGACATGCTTTGAGGTCCTGTCTCTCTTTAATAACACTGTCCATAAACTTCTCCGAAGGACTTTATACCCATTTCACTCTTGTTCGTTTTTCCAAATGTACATGGCATCAATCGATAATCAGGCCTGACAGTACACATGCGATGTAGCTAAACACTGGATACTATAACCTCGGCTCAGAAATCCATCAAGTCTTACCTCGGTGCCTTTGTCCGTCTCCACTGTTGACAGTTGGCAAATTGAACGAAGGGTTACAGCAGGACGAAGGTTAAATACCAGGGAATAAATTATTTCAGTCTGCGTCATATGTGGAATTACATATAAACGCATTATAACCGTGCTTCTGTTTGATATAATCATAGGTAGTTATACAATATGTAAATATAATTAGCTAAAGAGAAACACAGACACATAGCATGAAACACAGATGAACAACAAAAGAAAAACCAGGAAGGTGGGCGCGTGCTGTAGGCCCAGTGTTTCGAGGGCTAAGTACAGAGCCCGTAAAAGACCTGCGTGTGATCTTAACTCGCATCGCTATAACACGACTGGGTCACAATTGTTGTGGCTATTGTGAAGGCAGATTACAAGCAAGAAAATAAACAGAAACCGGTTCAAACCATGGTACAGCAAATTTCCGCAGATCGTATCACAATATGTAATGTAAGTAAGGTGGTTAGTAAGTGATCTTTTTTTATTGCGAGACAAACGCCGACACTCTGTACTTTAGCAAACGGAATTTATCCAGAGAGTTCACCTCAACAACGGTTGTCGATTCACAAGGAGCTTTGCGAGGTTCAAATTTTGTCGGTGGTCCAATGGTCAAAGTTCATCAGGATCGTCCTTAAGTTGTTGGATGTATATTTATATTCCTTGTAAAATGAGTGCAAAAGGCTTTTACATGGAACTCAATTATGCATCGAATTCTTCAAGCTATTCTATCCTGCTTTCCTCCCCCATCATTCAATGGCTGTTAGTACTTGTGCCGACAATTGGCATTGTAAAGCACCCGAAAAGTAGCTCGTAACCTACATTTATAATTACGGCTTACTGACTTACTTATTTACATATTAGGTTACTATTTACCTAATCATTTACTTACTAAGTAGGACAACAGAGTAAAGAGTAGGTCAGAGGCACAGATTCATAATCTCAGACATTGGCAACTGAGCCATTTAAGACTGCCTCAGCTGCACCATCAGCAACGATGACGTTGTGATTGTTATGCATTTTGACGTCATCATCGATGTCATCGCATTTTGCGTGCTTTTGAAGGACCTGACCGACGTAGGCAACGATGGAGAAAACTCCGATCCCTCCAACTATCAGACTCACTGACAAAATACCAGTCGCCAAAGTTTGTGGGATAACAATGTAGGCTGTTATCAATGCAACTGTGTCCAGCACTATGACCAACATGGCCAGTACATTTCGATGAAAGTGACTTCCGAGAACTGAACCTAGAGGAGCCCCGAAGACGATTATAGGTATACAGACGGCTAGGAACTCCCATGCATCGATTGATATTCCCTGCATCATGATTCCTCTCCAAATTACGGCGACGATGCTGTTACTGGCCATAAGAACGACCGACGTAGGAGTGGCCACTTTCTCGCTCACTCGAAACAGAAGCGTTAGCATACTGAACATACAAATGTCAAGGCCGTTGCCAACGAGTGCCGTAAACAACCCTCCAATGAAGCCCACGATCACCAGTAAGGTCGCTTTTAACCAGTCAAGGTTCTGGATGCGTTTATGAACCTTTCCCTTGCGGAATATAATGAGGAAAAGGAGAACCGACGCGAAAGAGAACCAGATGCTGACGAATCCCATCTTCTTCTCGACTGGTGTTAGCCTATGGTCGAAGATTTCAAGGCCAATGATGAGTCCAAGAACTCCACCTGCAGCGCTCAGAGCCAGGGCTCTCCATTCACACTGGATCTTCATGAACAAAATGGTGAACGAGGCTGCGGACATTCCCGTTGACTGAATGAGAAGGGAGAAGTCACGGGCCGTCACTGGAGAGATTTGGAAGGCCAATGTCATCACTGGAAAAGCCACTGCTCCTCCTCCTTCACTTGTCATCCCTAAACAGTGATCCAACGGAAACATACAGTATGCCCTATTCTAGAGTAGCGATAACAATGAATAATTTTAAAGTATTCCAAACTTAGAAACCTTTCACCAGAAACTTCCTGAAGGTGGCTACAGAAATTGTCAGACACATGGATATATCCATACATACAAAAGCCGTTTGCATAAAAGTACAAGTCTATTAAGGTTTGAACAGTAAATACTGAACAATAAATTCTTCACAAGAGATTCATGAAACTCTAAAGGTTATTTACAATTCACATTCAGTTATAAAGATCATTAATTGTTTCCACAAAAAACCTTGCACTACCGTTAAACGTTCTTTAAGCGAATCTGGGTCATTGATTCAGCAATATCCGTAAATTTTATATGCATGGAATGTCTTTTCCTTGGCAGGCTTGAGTTTAATAAATGCTGTTAAATATCACCATCAAACTGTTTTCAATAATTCCTTTCTTCCTTCTTCCTTCATTCATTAATTGATCTATTCATGGCACTAGTATTGCGCCTTTCCAAGATACCTACTCAAAGAAGCTCACAGGACAGACCCGGCGAAAAAGACCCGGTTTCAAGCGTTGGTGAAAGGTAACTGCAGCATCCCAGGTTATGGATACTCAGAACATGAAGGAGGTCATTTATTATGAATAACCCACCCATTGAAAAGGCATTGTGGAAGTGCGGGCAAAATAAACAACAAAGTGCAATATATTCACAACCAACCAGCGATCATGGAACCGGCAATCATTGTGAGACTCATGAAGTACTTCTCCGTGAACAGATGCCATGCGTTGAACTTGAACATCGCTGGCCACCAGAAGAAGTGAAAGAACGCAGCCGGAATCGCGAAGCCAATCAAGCGACGGTGCCTCACGAGGAATCGTTTTGGCCACGGCAGGTCGTCGGCGTTTTCGAGTAGTCGAAGCGCCTCGACTTGCGATTCTTGTAACTCTTGCCCTACAGATTTCAGATACTCCCATTCAAAAACTTCACAAAACTCAAGTAAATGTGAGCTATTATCAAGAGCGTCGGCACGGTTTTAAGAGCGAGGGAAGGCACGAGTGGAAGGGGGTAAGTAAACAAGATCCTACTGGACTGATTTAGTCATGTTATCGAATCATCAGAAACGGTTGATCACAGGCAATTTGAATTTTGCAAATGAAACTTATACTGTCAGCTACAGCTGAAATGTTAATACGTTGAACTTAATTGAAACCTGTAAAGTCCATTAACGGATTTTACCGGGTAATCACTGGAGTCTAATACCATATTTTTCATCGGATTGACGCTAGAGTCGATAACAAAAAACTCCGGAAACACCCCATTGTTTTAAAGTATTTGTTCAGTATATTAAAATGCTTCGCAGAGTATTCCTGTTGGTGTGCACTCAGAAAACATGTTAATCTGTTTAAATATCTTAAAATTTGCATTTTTTATCTTTTAGCCTTAAAGATGAACTTTGGAAGGGGACAATTCTTAAGGTAAACACCGTAAGGACTAGCCTACTTACGTTTCTCGCGGTTATGCGTCATAAATGAGGCCTTGTTTCTATTATTAATATTAAAATCGGCAATATACACTCCTAAAGCATTGCAATTACCAAACGTTATCCACTTTTTTAATGGATGGAGTCGATTTATGCAACGAATCGACTACTGAACACGTGCACGCGGGCAGTTAACTTAGATCCTAGTCAGCGGCTAAAAAGTCGTCAGCCTCCTGCGATAAATGCTCTACTGATCTTATCTGACATCGGCTGACAAACTAGACCAATATCAATCTATTGCTCAAAAAATAATCTGCCTAAGGCTTTTAAACCGTCGGTAAGATTGACAGATTAAATTCAAAGCATTTGTACCTCAAAAATAGTTTATTAGCGGTAGGAAAACAAAGTCAACTCCCCAAGCTCTTGCCTAGAAGTATTGATTAATTACTCTAAGTTTAGGCCAGTTCAAATGGCTATTTCTGACTACAGTTGTGATTCGAAAGCTGCGTCTTTCTAGGTTTTAATACCTTACATGAAAATAATATATAACATTTTACATATATAGCACATTTTTAGCCCTCACTAAACAGTTCATACATTGATATATATATATATATATATATATATATATGTACATATATGAAATTGAAAACTTTTGATCTGGTTTCACCAGAAGGCAGACGAGCTTTTTCATTGTCATATGATTTCATTCTCAGGAACTGTGCCTCACCTGTTAGCTTACTCCTTTATGTTGTTTTAATCTGAACTACAGCTGATTACCTGCCACTAGGGCTAAACTTCAGAAATTTACCTGACTTTTGGCTAGGCCTGGCATTATTTGCAATATTGGTTGACTAAGAATACGTCATAGTTAAGCCCACTATTATTATTTACTGGCACGCTAAACAACTACATAATTAAAAACAGGCGGGTTAATACAAGTTACTGGATCCTTCGTTGCAATGGAGGAGTTATTAGCCTTTCCAGTTCTACCCAGGGGTAACAGAGGTAACCACAACAAAGAACTTAAATAAATGAAAAAAGATTCCTATAGAAAAATCATTTCGGTTATTAGATTCACATATTTTGCTCTGATTTTCGAGCAATGGTCTAAAAGTAAAATGTTCCTAACAAAAGTCAAGTGTTTTTTGCATTTATGGACTATTCTGCTAGTCTATTATACATTATTTTTTCAAAGTACTTTGAAAATTAGATGAGGGTTGACGTTGTTCTATTACCTTATAATTCTTATGAAGCAAGCGCATATAAACCGTTATAAGCAATGCCCGTGACATTATCAACATGACAGCCATAGTCGAGTAGTTTTAGGAACTCGGTAATGTAATCGAACAAACATGAAGCGCTTTTCGAGAGCTTTACAAAAGCCATCGCTTAAAATACCCAAGTTGAGAAGGGCTTGCTAACGAACGCATTACGTACTTCCAAAAATATCTTGGGTTTCACGCCAGTTAATAGGCAAATAGGCAAATCTAAACAAGAATTTAGTGCATTACCTTGACAGAAATAATGTCGTAGACAACCGCCAACCGTTCTCCGTTTTCTCTTGGAAAGTCCATCCTAAAAAGTGCAATATATTCTTCATAGGTCTTTATATTAATTCAATATTATAACAGAAACACGCTCAAAAAATTTAAACGACTTTACTTTCTCAAACAGATTATCTGTAGAAGATTTAATAATATACCTTCATTATAACACTGCAGTCACACTACACCATTTATATTAGGCCTATTCTGTTTCTTCAAGTTCACCGCCGCCAAACCTTAGGCCACTCCATAAGCAGTGGTTGCCTCGATGTCATCTATACACAAGTTCTCGATAGACAGCAACGTCTATCCTCAGGCAAAAAAGCCCTGCATATCCTGGTGTGAGGTTCAGCTGGTACGAATCTGCAGATCGTCATCTTCAATGATGGTCGCCAACATCTTCCGCCTTTCTGGTGCAGTCGCCGAATTCTACGACAATGGACTTCCTGTTAATCTACGTCTTCTGCCCCGGGATTTTACTTCTATCTTCTATTCTTCTCTTAAAACTTTTCTCTTTCGCCGAGGTTGGTTTGGGAGCGCTTCTGAGTAGTTTTCTTGAAGGGGCGCTATATAAGTGTTCTGTATAAATAAATAAATAATTAATAAACCTGGCAAATCTGCTATCGTTTATCAACGTCAAGGCTGGTGAAATACTTCTACTCTGTGGCGATCTGAACTGTCCTGGGTTAAATAGTCACATCAGTGACGACCTCAGTTCATCAGTATGTCGCTGTAGCAACTCGATGAGAAAATCTAGATATCTGAGCTTCTGGTGATCGGACCACTGTCTACCAGAGGAGCGATGCTGGTCTGATATGAGATCGCAAGCTTATGCTGGGTAAATTCGTGACTTCCTGCCATCGCGACACCGCGACCTGTGAGGCACACATATCGTAACATCAAGGCTGTAGATTATGTACAATTCACTCAGTTGTTTGTTGATTGGATCTGTTCACTGCTCCTGCAAGCACTTCAGAAGATTTCACTGAACAGCTCGAGATCTGTCACACCTACGTTGAATAAAGTCGCATTGATTCAGACCTGCTATCGACGACCGTGTAAACCTATCACAAAATGGGTTTCTTCATGCTCAATAATGGCCAAAAGAGAACGTCATCGACCACAGCACAAATGAAAGAGCTTAGGCCTTGAGGTGGACTGACAGCGGTAATCGTCATTAGTACCGCCTTACAAATAAGCTCTTGAATGGCCATAGAAGCTCGTACTTTCTACAGCCATCTTGAAAATGCTCAAAACTCTCGAGATGGATGGGGCGTCTCCTGACGTCTTCTGCATTCAAACAATGCTGTCTACTGCGAACGCCCGAAACAAGGAACCAGAAACTATGTTCTGATTTTGCTTCATTTTTTAAAATAAAAATAATAATCTGAAGTGTAAAATTACTTTGTGAACTGTTATTCTATGACCAGAATGACCTGCTGCTTAACCGTGAATTCCCTAGCACTGTCTTTAACGATATACCACCTGTGACATGCTTTGAGGTCCTATCTCTCTTTAATAACACTGTCCATAAATTTCTCCGAAGGACTTCATGCCCGTTTCACTCTTGTTCGTTTCTCCAAATGCACATAACATCAATCGATAATCGTGCCTGACAGAACACATGCGATGTAGCTAAACACTGGATACTATAACCTCAGCTCAGAAATCCTTCAAGTCCTACCTCGGTGCATTTGTCCGTCTTCATAGTAGACCGTTGCTAACTGAGCGAAGGATTACAGCAGTATGAAGCTTAAATACCATCGCATGAATTATTTCAGTCATATATATACATATATATCGATTTACATATGAAAGCATTATAACCATGCTTCTGTTTGATATAATCATAGGTAGGTATACAATATGCATATATATTTAGTTAAAGAGAAACATACACATAGCATAAAAAACAGACGAACAGCAAGAGACGAACCAGAAAGGTGGGCGCGTGTTGTAAACGCCGTTGTTCGAGGGTTAAGTACGGAGCCATTAAAGGGCCTCAGTCTGAACTGACCTTGCAACGCTATAACATCATTGGGTCACAATTGATGTGGCTATTGTGAAGGCAGATAATACGGAAGAAATTGAACAGAAACCGGTTCAAAACATGGTACAGCAAATTTGCACAGACCGTACCGCAATGTGTTACGCAAGTAAGGTGGTGGGCAAGTGATGGTTATTTATTGCGAGACAAACGCCGACACTGTACCCTAGCAAATGCAATTTATCCAGAGAGCACTTCAGCCATGGTAATCGATTTACAAGGAACTTTGCAAGGTTCAAATTTTGTCGGCTATCTCACAGACCTTAAGTAAATACCATTTTCTGAGCAATTTCTTCGGAAAATTTCGCAATGTGAGCGGAAGACTTTTCCAGAGAGAAAATATGCAACAAATGCACTGGGCCCGATTCGCAATAGCCTACGATAGCTTGGAAGTAACAGCCCCTCGAGGGCTGCACAGTACACCGCTAATTATCGATCCAGCCGGCTCCAGGCAGGAACATTATATGCCTGCTGTATTCCTTGGCAGCTGCGATGAAGAAAGCTTGCCCAAATAGGAGGATCTTAAATATAATTCTGCGCTATTCGGATAAATGCAATGTCTCTTTAAGATATTAATTAACAACAATAATAATACTAAGTAATGATGATAATGATGATGATGGTGATGATGTTGATGATGGTGATGGTGATAATAATAATAATAATAATAATAATAATAATAATAATAATAATGATGATGATGATGATGTTCATGATGATGATGATGATACTGGCCGATTCATTGGGATTGTCTCTGACATTTATGAGAATTAGGTCTGATTTTCCAGACATTTTCTATTTGCTCCTAGCTCAATTTTTTAAATATTGAGGGATCACACCTACCACGGCGAAAATTAGGCCTAATAATGACAAAAGACACGTGACAAGCGTCAAACTTGATTGGAAGCCATATCTAGCTCACATATTTTACAGCTAACTTAAAATTTTAGTCAAACAGCTCGTCTTCAACGACTCCGTACTTGGCAGTCAGGATCGATGTGCCGTAAAATCCAAGACTATTAGTACCTGCATACTTTAATGGATTGCCATACCCTGGGCTAAAATATGCATAATGCAAATTTGTTAAGCAAATACATGAGATACTACTATGTGGTGCAATGATATTCTGAATGCAAACAAAAATGGCTTTATAATGGAGACCTTTAAGGTGTGGTTAATTTAAAATCGCCTGATTGGCCCTATTCTGTAGAGCCTATCATACTCAGATAGTAGAATATATCAAGACAAGTAAACGTTAACAGTTGATTTTTACTTTTGCCTGTAGTTGTTGGTGAATTTAGCATTAATTTCAAATCGAACTTCACAATGTTCCCTATTGGAGATCTGCCATCTGCAGAAGCAGATGTCCTGCTAAAAAACCGGATTCCTTCTTTAGGCTCAAGTCACCTTTGATTGTGCCTTCCATCAGAACAGTATCCGGCGTCCTCGGTTGCTGGTTCGAAGCTTTGGAATCCACTTTTCGATTCTGTGTGTTTGTCGGTTCTGTCTTGTTTTTCAGGTCTAACCTCAAGGCTCGATTCTTTCAACTCGCTTTCCGCCCGTAGCCTGATTCTATGATTTTTCCTGACTAAGTGGATTTTGGCTGTGCTGGAATATGACTCTTGACTACGATTTCAGTTGAAGCGACCATCGATATATATCTTGTGCATTATGGTAACGTCGCTATCGAAGTCGTTAGATTAAATTCGATGAATTTTGACGTATCTTTTGAAAGATATAAATTCTCACATATTTTCTGTCGGTAGATTGCTATGACTGTGCTTGGACAGTCAAAGCATACCCCCTCTCTAGAGATTCTGAGGAATCTCTATAGAGGGGGTAATAAACAGTTATGATAACATCATTGTTTATTAGCACATCACATCTACATTGAATTTATTACACTTGCTCTACATTGAGAAAAGAATCCAGTTTAAAATCTGTCTTGTTGTTCACAAGGCATTACATTTAGATCATGCGACCTATCTTTGCTGTTTGCTCACCCCTCAAAGTAGCAAATATTGCACTACTTGATCCACGCATGCCTTGACTCTTGCTGTGCCTTCCATCAGAACAGTATCGGGCCTTTACGTATTGTTAGAAATAATGAGAAATGACAGTCACGGTTTGAGAATGCCATACATCATTTAGGCTGAGGCAGGCCACGAAACTACTAGGTTTTTGTTCCCGTAAAAGGCTTCGACTCAACCGGCTGAGTCTGGTGCCAGGCGACCGAGACCACTTAATCAGTTTACTTCAGACGTCTTTTGTGACTATGCTTAGAATTTGTATTCTTACCTCGCCGTTGTCTGTCATCGTTTTCGGTTGTACTCTTGGCTAAATTCTGCTGTAACAAGAAGCGGCTGCCTTGTAAATCTGTCCGTGAACTTCTAACAATTTTAGAAGGTTATTGTACTATCAAGGACGCTAAAATCGATGAATGTAGGCTTTAGTGCAAGAAGTAAATGGCTGATGAACTGAACAAAATATAGTCGCGCTAATGTGTCACCAGAAGCCTAGACTATAACTATTGTTTCATAATTACGAATATATCATCTAATGATTCATTTGTCTCCGTCAGCATACAGTGTCTGCCTACCTAAAAACCCCACTTGCTTATGTCAGTAAAATACGCATTTATTCGGTGCTTTTGACAGGCACTTAAAAGGCGCTGTATTAAGTGTTTGATACATACATACGTACACACATACATACACGTGTGTATACATACACACAGATGAGGGAGTTCCATAAAGATGCACCCTATAAATGTCCCTTGTGTCAAGTTTTCAGAAATTTTTGATCTTATACTTCAGCCCTGAAGCTTGTGTCTGTGCAGGAAGCCTCAAAACCTACCCCTGACTTTTTCTCTACACCTGCTGCGGTCAAAGAGCCCTTAGTTTTCAACAATACGCAGCCAGCATTCGTTGGACCCATACTGACTGCAAGTCGAGCCTATTGCACACAGGACGACTAAGAATAGTTTCGGAATACGTCACACTGAGGAACGGCGTAGCTGAATAACTGGTTCATACGTCACTCTGAACTCCTCCGGTTTTCCACACATGAATGACTTTGCATATATACATATTTTTTATATTTGCGTGTAACTCAATCTCAGCAAGTTTATGCATGTCCATATATATATGTATATATTTATATTTATGTATACATGCACAATACATTTACCAGACAGTAGTGTCGTGACTATAACGCCCTTTTGATATGTGAGTGGGCCAGTTTTCAGCAGTTTATACCGCAATACACGAGAACAGCTAAATCAATATTCATGCAACATAAATATATGGTTGTCATAGCTATATTATGTTATCAAAACATTTCTTGTACATCTTGCAGGAACATTGACATGACTATAAATGGCGCAGATAGTCGTGTCACAGAACATGATGTCGATGTCAGTTGGGTTTGAAAGAAAGTAAAACAGAGGCATCTCAAATAAACTTCCACAAAGTAGATGCCTAACAGGTTCGTTATATGAGAAAAGTACTTTTCGGAACTCCAAATAACTTTGCAGGCCTTCGGAGGTCATTGTTTTTGCACAGAAAATTTCCTTCATACAGTATTGCTTACAATGTGCGTTAAATCAGTTGAAAGGGTTTAGTAACATAGAGTAAAAGAAAACTGCATCTTTGTGGTAGGGCTCCAATCCGGAACAGCATCTGCTAAAAGACGTCACAGGAGTGTTTCGTAAGTTTATTTTTATAATACATGTTCTGTTAATAAAGGACAGTAATTGTAAGAGAAATATGTGTATCAATAAAAATAATATGATAAATGAGCATCCGGCTGTACACGTGTAATGAAGTGGAAATTTAAATTTACCTGGAATTCAAAGATCAGTTTACTGTTATAGTAATATTAGCACATAACTCGCTGATAGACTTGATAGACCTAATATACTGTTAGAAACGTTCTAAATAAAGAATGCATCCGGGCATTCGAAGCGTAAGTTGTTTTAACTAACTGACGGTTATGTAGTTATCGCGATGAAGCTAGGCACTCAACTAGTTTCCTGGTGTCTTTTCACGACGAGGCGCAACACGTGATTCTCAACATGTCAATGAGTAAACAATATGACTTGTCATAAAACTATTATTGATATTGCATGCAATTTAGAGGCGATGACTATAGGCAGGTCCTGTACACCCCCCAAGTCATATCCTGAACCTGTTTGCGTATTCTGTTGTTCCGATCATCGTGTAGGATTTTACATGGGCCTATCTAAATGCGAGTTGCGTCCATTTTCTACCAAAACCTATTTGGATAGCTCTCTTATCTCTGTAGGCCTGTAGCTTAGGTTAACGAGAAAGTATGTGTCATTGTTTATTCGAGCTCGATTGTATTGAAACAGTCCAGGCCGATATTAAGTGGCACATGGAAATGAGCAAAATAGATGCAATTGTACATTGTTTTCTATAGAGACCGTGAGATCCCGAACCCTGCTCATTTTTTACTAAATTTATCTGGTGAGATTTAGCACCTTACTCAAATTCAGTCTCCTTAACTTTCATCCGCAACATTGTAAACCTGTTTACAGTGTTGCCGATTTTTACCAAGAAAACATCTGGAAAAGGTCTGGTTACCAGCGGTGCTCTACAACAAGAATATACAAACCTTATGAAATGCAGAAATGTCTACTCATTAACTCTATTTTATCATAATTGTGACCTTTTAGAAAGTGCGTGTTCGCAAATATTTTGGTCCCTCTGGACAGTGAATTGTTTGAATATCTTTGAATATTCGGTTAATATGCCCTACGTAACAACGAGAGACCAATATAGCACGATCTCAAAGTATACGTTTTAAAATAGAGAATACAACATTAATTTAAAGAATATCAAGAAGGCTATGACCTACAATTACACTTGCTAATTAGAGATCAGTCAGCATAAATTGAACAAAGTCCCGTGATTTGGGGCGTGCATATTCAGTTACTGATGCATCTCTGTTATTAGATCTAAATAAGTGAGTGATACAGTTTCATATGATAGTTTCAAAACCCTCAGATTGAATACATAGGCACGGCTTGGACGAGCGCATTTCATAATATTGTCTCTTTCTTCTGATAACTCCATATAAGACTCATCATCTACGTATTTCAGAAATTAGTTGGAAAATCAGTTGTCAGCTCGTCCAAAGCATCCACAGCGCGCTCAACCTTTTAACGACCCTGGACAAGCTGTTGGCCCCACACTTGTCTCGCGCCTTATATTCAGATTTACTTACGTTGAACGAGTAATAAATTCAATAAATAAATAATGAATCTTAATGCCCGAGTGGCCATAGACAAGGACGGTTTTTGGTGCATTCAATATAGAACTATTTACGGTTTAATTTCATTCCAAATAATCAATGTTCGCCTAGCGACAGTGACTAAACTTTTGCTTTTTCCTGACAGAAGCACGAAATCGAAGACAGCGATGGCCAGAGCTGAAGCAAACAATTCTTCAGATTTTAACGTTCAATCGTTTCTATTCATCTACACAATTACATGTAGCTCCATTTCGATGCATCGACTGGCAAAGGAATATTTAGACTTCATAATTTGCTTTCTGTTAAGAATCATGTGTTATCATTTAAAATTTATGCGAATGAGACATTAAACAAGAGAAATTTCTAAATTTAATACGAATCTTTTATTCTTCAAGAACACAATAGTGAAAGAAGAGATAGAAACAAAAATCGAACTTATCAACAGGTTTAAAAAAACATGTCTTGCACATTCTATGAAGCAATTGGTTTTTACATTATGTATATATCTAACTAGGTAAAATTGTAGCATCTTCTAAGAACCTAAATCGCTAAACATCTTGACTTTCAATTAGATCTAGAAAGGTGCGACCTAAGATCCAAGACCTAAAATGAAGAATTATGCACAAAAAAGGTCTTTCGCGTGTGCCCCAAAACATGCGATAATTTGGCGGACTAGAGACCATCGTGGAGGGCGCATTTGAGGACGGACACAAACTGTCCTATTCGGAACTCCGGAGGGCTCTCAAGGACAGCGTCCAATAGTCCAGGCACTTCAGGATAAAGAAGAGCAGAGTTATGCCTAAGGTAAATGATGCTTCTAGAATGACAGGCTATAAGTCACCCTAAAGAAATGAATATTCGCCATTCTCTGAAGCTAAGTGATAGCCTACAAAATAAAGACCAAATATCATTCCATTTATTATCAATTACGGCAAGGTAATAGAATGAAAGTATCATTGCGAGGTGGTTAAAAGCGTTACGTAAATGAGCCATATACATATTCAGTGCGATTGCTATGTAAATGCATCGGATTTTGCTTACTAATATACAAAGCAGTTCGCAGAATTGCTTTCGAGACATTCGCCTGATATCTTAAAATGTCAACGTCTTTTCTCGAAAACCGTTTATAAGAGTAACCGAACTTTGTAACGGGTCTATTGAGATTCCTACAGCACCGAGTGTAGATGTATCTAAGGTACTGAACACAACAGATGTAAACAGGGGTAGTCCCATATCTGGCTGTTGGCGTTGGTATTAGAGTTTTCTTGAGAGTGATAAAACTAAGAAGAATCTGGATGTGCATAACATATAATCCAGACCATTCTTTTCTCAGTGGGAAAGGAAGAAACTCACAAAACAGGAAATAAATATGTAAATTTGGTGACCACCTCAGTAATGTGTCAACTTCTGTACTCAGATCGAGAGCCTTTCCGTAATTACAAAGAGAAGTGAAGTAAAAGTTAGCCCTGTTAGCGGAACAGACAAAATACGTCGCGTTATTCTTCATTGTTATTCCGCTCAAAAGAAGTTCTTGCTGCTGAATCAGTTCAAATAATGACCAACCAAGCTGAAGTTGAATAATCCGTTTTTTAACTGACATATCAAAGAAAATGTCTGCCAATGCGATAACTTTAAGTCCATTGCTTCGATTCTCGTGGTTACCTAACTTCAGCAGTTCCATATGCATCATGATGCCCTTTGTGCAGATGTTCAAGTTCTGGAAAAAAGTAATTCGAATTGTAAATGCAATTTATCCTAGACTTCCTCAATAGTCTTTCTTCGATAATATTCAAAGAAATATATGGAGCTTTGATCACCAGTGGATACACAGTCTGATTGGAAAATACCACGAAGCCTGAGTGTTATCGTTCGGCTTCTTCGCATGAGGCTTTGAAACTAGTTGACATCCAGCTTTGACAATTTCGTTTACAATATTTTCTGATGGCCAGCAGTTCAAACGTTTACGATTAACCCACTCACATGCATCTGGTGGCCATTGTGGACAGGAAACGGCGTAGACGTTGTCTTTAGTAATCACATCAATATCTTGCCATCTTCCGTGAATCTTTCTCAAGATGGCACCTAAGCCATAGGCCAGAATTCTTAGTTTCTTGACGCAAGAAGGTCCTCTGTCGAAGTCATACGGCTTAATAAAATATTCTACGCCCTTTCTTAGTCTTACAAATCCAACATGACAGTCCCTCGTGTCAATTATCAGAACATTTCTTGTACATCTTGCAGGAACATTGACATGACTATAAATGGCGCAGAGAGTCGTGTCACAGAACATGATGTCGATGTCAGTTGGGTTTGAAAGAAAGTAAAACAGAGGCATCTCAAATAAACTTCCACTATTTCTGATGCTAGAAACTCTGATGATAGCAAAGTTGGCCGCTGCATGCTTCCCATTCCCTGGATTATAAACTTATTACTTTCGCGGTTCAATGAGTTGTAGTCCCTGTCTTGACAACGAGCCAGTGGAAGTATTGATGGATCGTCCCTGGAGCCATGACATATGTGCTATCCACACAACTGAAGATGTGGGTACTATAGCGATCCCTCTTTAAGTTCACATCGGTAGTCGAATGATTACATGCATAGTCTAGAGAGTTTAGATTGTGCGTGGAGTTGTGCATTTAGTCTTCAGGCGATGTCTACATGTATCGATAAATGGACGTGTTTAAGAAAAAAATAGATGTACCGAGTGGCCAGCATGTAACAATTAGATATATATATATATAAAAAAACGTCTAAGCACGGTCAGCATTGTTATAAGAGTATGTATCTGTGGGGGAAAGGAAGATGACATCGGGCATATGGAAGAGAAAACGTTGAAATGCTGCACTGAGTCAGCGGTAAAGTTTTGAAATAGACTGTCGAGATTCGCCCACCTACCCCTGCAGGCCACAAAAATTCTGAGGACGATAGTTTTCGCGCCTGAAAAGAAGATTAGTTCTGCGTTTCAAGGTGAAGTGTAAGAATCTCTCTCGTCGTGAAGATACTCGCAAACTCCGAGTCTCATATCGAAATGAAGGGCAGGTCAACGGTTGATTTAATTGAACAGAGATTCGTTAAAGTTAATGATGCAGAGAGTCGTTTCCTGCAAGTTAAATCTTAGAAATCGAGCAACGAGTCGGCTTTTGCGAGATGCGGTTGTGAATAGAGCCTGCAAAAAATCTGGAATAGCGTACATCGAGCTGCTTGGAGCTTGAGTTTATGAACTTAGGTCGTCATTATTGTCTTCAACTCATTAAAGAAGATCAATGGAATGTTTGGGTCGAAGTTGGTGTCAAATTTCGTGAGAAACAGTAACTGAAACTCCTCAAAAAATCTTCCGTCCAACGCCTAGAGTTAGGTTAGTTAGGCTGTAGAAATCATTAGATTAGCAGTTAAGCAGTCTAAAACTGAAGGCAATGACGGGCAAAATGCTCAGTGTAACAATATTTAGAACATAATTTTAGTTTGATTATTCTATTCTTCTAACCAGAATCTGCGAGAAAGCTTCGTTCAAAATACATCCACATTTCCAATGGATTGATACGCACTGGAATGATTGTGGCAGAGTTATTTCAAAGCGAAGTATTAACTGAGAAAGAAAGGGATGACATTCAGCATCTGTTATCAACTCCCGTTAGAGCCAATGAACAGCTACTCAACACACTGATGTTGAAAGATGGCCGAGCCTATGATTGCTTTTTAACGGCTCTTTGCAACACAGACCAAAAACATATAACAGAAATCTTGAATCGTGATGGTAATGATAAACTGTCTACTAGAAAATATATAACTTGTGAATTAAAATGCACTTTAAAAAATATACTCTGTGACTGCATTATTATTGCTTGTATTTCTTCTCTATAGGTTGTAGTCCTTTTTGTACTATGATTAATTTTAAGTTCAAAGGCCTCTCTTAAATAATCAGTCTTTTATCTGAAAATTTTATGTCTTACCTTTAACGAAGCTCTAATTTTATACATAAGGTTTGTGAAAATAAATGTTGGCGAAAATATAAAGAATGAGTTAAGGCATCAATAAATTTATATCAAACTTTCAGGTAAGAAAATCAGGTTAAATTGTTTTAAGGCTAGTATTCGGATAAAGTGGAAGACTTGTGAGAAAATGATTAAATCGCCCTACCGCGGTCCTACTAAAGGACCAAGAAATTGGTCATTTTGAGCACTATTGCTGAAAGGCATGAAGCTATACCAGTGACTTAACTAACTTGTAATATCTGTCCACATACTTGGTTTGCATTGCTAATGATTGCACAGAAAATGTTTAATCGTGCGTCTTCATAAATTTATATGATATATTGTCACGTGCTACTCCTAAGAAAAGGAAATAAACTCGCTTGGGTTTAGATAAAATGTATATTTACACTTGCAAAAGGTTATAACCCGTAGAGCAGAACACCTGACATCAGACAGAACGTCGACGGCTGTTTTGAAGCCAAAAGTCGAAGTCTTTTCATTAGCGAACCACTCGAACAAAAAACCTCTCATGTTCCTCCAACAGAGGGAGGACCTTTACTTAAGCTCGTAAAACGGAGTCTTGGCGACTAACAGGAAACAGAGGCATGTAGGACTCAGCCTATCTTAACTAGCCAAGCTCAGCCAACTGAAGGAAACTTCCCCTTTTATAAAGTTTCTGGGGCTACGCCCCCCAAAGAGACGGTTCATCCTTCAACCACTCCTTACATCCGGGTCTTCCACATGGGCCGACTCTAACAATATATATTTATATATTATATATAAATATATAGATTTATTATATCAGAGCATAAAAATTTGTTCCAAAATGAATCTCAGAGACCCTGTTTGAAGGTCTAATAGGCCCTAACGGTTGTTTGTAATACATAGCAATAGTATTGGGAAATGGTATCTTATTGGTTAGAGCTTTCGGCTTGCCTAGGGGAAGTAGGCCTACGGGTTTGAGCCTCTCCTGAGATGGTAATTGTGTAGAGACCTTGAGGAATCCTTCACTCACAGCTTCTCGGCGCTACAAATTGATGTTAGTCATTGGATAGTGGTTCTTAATAAATGCAGAAATAATTAGTACAACATAGTGAATCGTTGGTGACTGAGTGAATGAATGAAAACTTTATTGATTCCAAAAGAACAAAAGAAAGGAACAAATACACTGACCATTGTATAGATTGTTGGGATACAAAATGGTAGACCTAAAAGGGACCTTAGTCCCTCTAAATTAGGGCCGCCTATTACAGAACGAAGCATATGGCGACAAAATTGTTTAAACGATATTAGGTACAATTGAACTGTGAAATGTATGCTGTTCATTAGTCAAATTAAGGTCGCTATACAATAATTTATTAGATTTAAGTTGATTTGAACCGAATAATTTGTAATTAATTATATGAATAGCCAAAGGTTTTAAATTTCTGGAAGCCACTTAAGACTAAAGGACGATCGTAACTTCAAAGGCTTAAATAGGCCTACTGGGGCAAATCATCTATTCTGCGGCAGGTCGGTCTATTCGGAAGGGCGTTTGGTCTGTAATCCAACTCTTGAAGGTTATAATCTTCAGAGCGGATTCCGCGTAACGACCCTGGACAAGTTATTGGACCCACACGTGAATGGCACCTAATAATCAGATTTACTTACTTTCAATGAACAGTTAATTCAATAAATAAATAAGTAATAAATCTAAATACCTAAGTGGAAATAGACAAGGACTGTTTTTGATGGACGTATCCATTCCGTTTCATTCACTATGGAACTCTTTTCAGCTTATCTGTCATTCCAAATAATCAATATTCGCCTAATGATCGTGACTAAACGTTTGCTTTTGTCTGACGGAAGCAGGAAAACAAAGACAGATAGCGATGCTTGGAGCTGAGACAACAACGACTACAAATTTTAACATTCATTCAATTCCATTTATCTAAACAATAACATGTAGCTCCATTTCGATGCATCGACTGGAAAGGAATATTTAGACTTTTTAATCTGTTTTCTGTTAAGAACCATGTGTTATCATTTAAGATTTATACGAATGAGACAATAAACAGGAGAAATTTCAAAATTCTACATGGATCTTTCCAACAATCGAACGTACTCATTCTATGAAGCTATTCATGTACATTGTAAGAACCTAATCCGACTTTCTAGTAGATGTAGAAAGGTGCGACCTAAGACCCAAGACCTAAAATGCAGAAAAATGCACGAAAAATGCTCCTTCGCATGTGGCCTTAAACATGCGTTAATTTGGCGGGCTAGAGACCATTCGGGGGGGGCATATTTGAGGATGGATTCAAATGTCCTATTCGGAACTCCGGCAGCCTCTCAAGGACAGCATGGCAATAGTCAGGCACTTCAGAATAAAAAAGAGTAGAGTTATGCCTAACGTAGATGATACTTCCAGAATGGCAGGCTATCAGTTACCCAAAAGAAATTAATGTTCGCCATTCTCTGGAGCTACGTAATAGGCTGCAATATAAAGTGTAAATATCCTTCCATTTATGATCTATTACAGCTACATGATAGGCAGTCAAAATATACATCCATTTATAATCAATTACGGCAGGGTAGTAGAATGAAAATAAAATTGTGAGGTCGGTAAAGGCGCTACATAAATGAGCCATATACATATTCAGTGCTATTGCTATGTAAATGCATCGGATTTTCCTTACTAATGTACAAAGCAGTTCGCAGAATTGCTTTCGAGACATTCGCCTGATATCTTAAAATGTCAACGTTTTTTTCCGAAATCCTCTCATTACAGTAACCGAACTCTGTAACTGGTTTTATTGAGAATTCTACAGCATCGAGTGTAGATGTATCTCAAATATCTTACAGGACAGATGTAAATAGGGATGGTCCCATTTCTGGCTGTTGTTGGCGTTGTTATTATAGTTTTCTGTAGCGTGAGAAAACCAAGAAGAATCTGCATGTGCACATCATATAATCCGGACCATTCGTTTCTCAGAGGGAAAGGAAGAAGGTCACAAAACAACATATCAGTATGCACATTTGATGAGCATCTCAGTAATGTGTCAACTTCTGAACAAAGTTCGAGAGCTTTTCTATAGTTACAAAGAGCATTGAAGTAAAAGTTAGCCCTGTAAGCGGAACAGACAAAATAAGTTGCGTTAATCGGCATTGCTATCTCGCTCAACAAAAACTCTTGCAAAATGGTAACATTTCTTGTGTCCGTTCTGTTTGGTGTAAATGAACACTGATTTCTTATGTATTCTTCTCTATCTCTAATGTAGCAAAATGCAGATGACCCAGTTAACAGCATCAAATGTTTACAGTGTTTATCTTCACCCGATAACCAACGCTGCTGAATCAGTTCAAATAACGACCAGCCAAGCTGAAGTTGAATCCGTGTAAAACCATAATCCGTTTTTTTGACTGACATATCAAAGAAACTGTCGGCCGATGCAATAATTTTAAGTCTGCTGTTTGGATTCTCGTGGTTGTCTAACTTCAACAGTTGCGTATGCATCATGATGCCCTTGTGCAGATGTTCAAGTTCTGGAAAAAAGTAATTCGAACTGCAAATGCAATTTATTCGAGACTTCCTCAATAGTCTTTCTTCGATTATATTCAAAGAAAGATATGGAAGTTTGATCACCAGTGGGTACACAGTCTGATTGGAAAATACCACGAAGCCTGGATTCATGTGATATACCTTTGCTTCTCTTCTTATTATGTCTAAAATCTCTTCTTCTCCATAGCTAAGAAATAAAAGGATTTCATTGTTAAAGACGGCGTTACACGACAAGTGATCCATCATATTATATGTAGGAAGGAAATAGTTTGGAAAGTTCCTTTCTATGAGTTTTGTAATGAAATCGAGAAGCAATTCTCTCACAGCTTTCACAATGTTGCTATCTTCCCAAAACTCCGAAGGTTTTTTTCGCATGCCCACAACATCAACGACCTTGAAATAATAAGTACAAATGATTGTTTGATTTTCGCCACCGCATCGTCTTATTACATCTCTCTTTATGACTCTCAGCAAATGATAAATGTACTTCTGTGGTCACGTATCAAAAAAGCTTCGGCTTGTGAAAATGAATATCTCCATTGAGTGTTATCGTTCGGCTTCTTCGCATGAGGCTTTGAAACCAGGTGACATCCAGCTTTGACAATTTCGTTTACAATATTCTCTAATGGCCAGCAGTTCAAACGTTTACGAGTTATCCACTCATATGCATCTGGTGGCCATTGTGGACAGGTTATGGCGTAAACGTTGTCTTTAGTAATCACATCAATATCTTGCCATCTTCCGTGGATCTTTCTCAAGATGACACCTAAGCCATGAGCCAGAATTCTTAGTTTCTTGACGCAAGAAGGTCCTCTGTCGAAGTCATACGGCTTAATAAAATATTCTACGCCCTTTCTTAGTCTTACAAATCCAACTTGACAGTCTGTCGTGTCAATTATCAGAACATTTCTTGTACATCTTGCAGGAACATTGACATGACTATAAATGGCGCAGAGAGTCGTGTCACAGTACATGATGTCGATGTCAGTTGGATTTGAAAGAGTGTAAAAAAGAGGCATCTCAAATAAACTTCCACAAGTAGATGCCTGACAGGTTCGTTGTATGAGAAGAGTACTTTTCGGAATTCCAAATAACTTTGCAGGTCTTCGGAGATCATTGCTTTTGCAAAGAAAATTTCCCGTTCCTCAGTATTGCTCAGAATGTGTGCTTAAGTCTGACAGCAAACTGCGTCTTTGGGGTAGGGTCTCGTTTCACAACAGCATCTGCTAAAAGACGACACAGGAATGTTTCATAAGTTCACTTTCATTATATAATCATGTTCTGATAATAAAGAATAGTCACTGTAAGAGAGGTGTCAGACCCATTTAAAATTGTCTGATAAATGAGCATCCGACTGTAAATATGTAATGAAGTGGAAGTTTAATTTACCTGCAAAGGCTGCAAACAGAAGATCCGTTTTTTATATTAGTAATTGCACAAATCTTCTGAATGCTAGACCTAATATACTGTTAGAAACGTCACCGATGAACAAAAAATGCATCCGGGAATTCGAAGCGTTAGCTGTTTCAACTAACTGACGATTATGTAGTTATCGGCGTTACACGACAAGTGATCCATCATATCACAAAAGGGCTACAACATGGTTATCTAGAATTTAATAAGCTAGGATAGCAGTACCGTGCGCACTTACATGTCGAGACGCAACACGTGATTCTCCATATGTCATTGAGTAAATAAAATGACTTGTCCTAAGGCAGTCATTCATAGTGCATGCAATTTAGAGGCGATGAGTATAGGTCCTGTACACACCCCTAGTCAGATCATGAACCTGTTTGCGTATCCTGCTGTTCCGATCATTAAATAGGATTTTACATGGGCCTACTTAATCGAGGGTGGTGTACATTTTCTACCTACACATATTGGGATATCTCACTTATCTCGATGGGTGTATAGCTTAGCTCTATCAGAATGTATGTGTCATTGTCTGCATACAAGAGCTCAATTATATTAAAACAGTCGAGGCCGATATTAAGTGGATAATGAGCAAAAATAAATGCAAATATGCACGGTTTTCTCTAGAGACCGTGAGATTCCGACTCTGCTCATTTTTCAATGAATTTATCTGATGAGATTTAGTACCTTGCTCAAATTCAAACTCTTTATCTTTAATCTGCAACATTATAAACAGATTTACAACTTTGCAGATTTTTATCAAGAAAATGCCTTGAAGCGGCCTGGTTACCAGCAGTGCTCTAAGAACAAGCATGTACCAACCTTAAGAAAGGCAGAAATGTCTACTCTTTAACCCTATTTTATCGTAATAATGACCTATTAGAAAGTCCATGAAAGCAAATATTTCAGTCACTCTGGACAGTTAATTGTTTGAAGCTCTTCAAATATTCGGTTAATGTGCACAACGTAACAACGAGAGGCCTATATAGTACGATGTCAAAGTACAGTTTTATAAATAGAGAATGCAACACGAATTCAAAGAATATCAAGAAGTTTATGATCTTTAATTACACTTACTAATTAGTGATTAGCCAGCATAAATCCAACATCGAAGTCCCGTGATTTGGGGCGTGGGTGGACATATTCAGTTACTGATGCATCACTGTTATTAGGCCTAAATAAGTGAGTAATCCAGTTTCATGTGATAATTTTTAAACACAGATTCATTACATAAGCATGGTTTGGACGAACACATTTTACAATATATTTCCTTTCTTCTGATAACTCGAAATAAGCCTCATTTTCTACGTACTTCAGATATGTGTTGGCAAAGTCAGTTATTATCTCGTCCAACGCGTCCACTTCACGCCCATTACATATATACATACATACGCTTAACCTCATCCGCAAATCACAGATCATAAACTTCTTGATATTCTTTGAATTCATGCTGTATTCTCTATTTATAATGCTATATTTTGACAATATACTATTGAGGCCTCTCGTTGATAAGCTTCAAACAATTCACTGTCCATCATGACTGAAATATTTGAGTACATGGACATTCTAATAGGTCACTTCTATGATAAAATAGGGTTAATGAGTAGACCTTTCTGCATTTCATAAGGTTTGTATATGCTTGTTATTAGAGCGCCGTGGGTAACCAGGCCGCTTCCAGACGTTTTCTTGATAAATATCTGCAACATTGTAAACAGATCTATACATCAGTGTCATTATCAATGCCATCCGGGGGAAAATAAATCTAGTACCTAATTGGTGCTATATCCTCAGTGTGGCATACAGTTGCATGTAATTTACTCCATAGACGGGCTTCCTTAGCCGTCAGTGCTGTGAGTCATAATGCAAATTCATGCAAGAGGCTGGTATTAAATGTCGCATTAATTCAGTACGTATTTGGCATCCTCACAATATACTGGTAAACAACCTTGCGGTGTGCGGACCCTTAGGCCCGAAGATCACGTATTGGGCGATGGTTGGCGAGCCCTTCGACCCAGAAGTGTCACGTTTTGAAAAGATTTACGAGTTTAACTATTTGATATATAGTATAGGGGTAGTCATCAGCACGCTGCAATTATGGCAGCTGTGGACGAGATGTGTTAGCAAATCCTGATTAGGCTTATTTAGATCTAAGTATTCAGAGTGTAAGTACAAGTGCAGGTACTTGAGTTCAGAGTTCGACTACCTCTGTCGTGCTGATGACCTCTTGAGGTTATATTACTAGACGGTCAGCGCCATTAAAAAATCGTCAGAAGACGTGCTAGTTGAGTCACCGTTCTAAAGAAACTCATCCTGGATATCTTTTGTGAGTAACATGTATAACGAGGAATTAATGGACTGCAACCGGAAAGTCATCGACATGCCATATTTCTACAGCGACTGAAGAAGGCCAATGCATGCACATATGACAATGTAACTTTTTGGCCTGTCACAAACTTCAAGTATAGGGATGATGAAAAGCAGGTGTACGGTAGATGGCTGCATTCCTGGTGAAACACACATTTATAAAAAAGGCAACAGTTATTCTATCATCGCTGTTCAACATCGGCTCAGACATTCTGATCTTAACAGAATAATAACAGAATAGTTTACATTTCTCGGCCGTCTTTATGTAGTGAGAATGAACTCGACGGAGACAGAATCAAGTCAGAAAAAGTTACATGAATATTGGTGTTGTGGTTGATCTTGAGCATGCATTCAATTATACAAACATTTCATAATGCATAACTGTCTTGCATTGCATGTTCTGCTCCGTCTGATCTTAGAGAGCTGTGTCTCGGTATTATCCGTTCCTGAAGACTGCAGATCTATCTCTCTGCTGTGTAAGGTGATCTGATTTTCCGTCAGATCTTCAACAGTGCAGCATAGAAGTTGCGCCAGGATCGTTCCATCTTTCTGGAACAGGTTGATTAGCAACCTAATACATGAGCACACTGTCCTTTCTTAGCCTCTGTTCCGTAACTCCGTGAAAACCATTCTGTCTGATGTTGCTTTGGTTGTCAAGTCGGAAACGATTCTGAGAAATTTCCCTTGAAGAGACGCCATACAAATTCGCGATTGCTAATTTATTCTATGCATTTATGACTCACATATAACTGCCTGAATTCTTCTGCAGTGGAATTGAGGCCTAGGTATTGATGAAGAGATTTGGTTGTTACAGAAATTGCGAGACAGAATAAACATATTGCCCATCAGACCGACAACCAAATAAACACATTGCTCGTCACAACGTGACCTAGAAGACTATTGCATTCGGAAAACATATGTGATAGATACTTGTTATACAATGTTCAAACCTTTTTATAGAGACCATTAGGCCTACATACTTTGTGTTCATATTATTTGAAAAACATGTTTTGCAAAAGAAATATCCTTAGGAATACAATCTAGATCGTTTTATATGTAGGATGTTCGTAAAAAGTGTTGAAAATGCACGGATTTACACAATAAATGACATGACAAGACTATTACATATGAAACATTGTGGCTTAATTAAGTTTCAAATAGATAACAGATAGTAATTTTTGAAATCAGAAATTTGTTTATCGCATCTTAAAAAAAACTAATCAGTGTCTGCGCTAGTCTTTCAGATGTTAATGTCACTAAGAACAGAACATTCATCCATTAGTTAACATTGCTCAGATAGCTAGAAGAGTCACCAGTGGCAAGGAAACATTGTTGAGAGAACTATGGCGTCACCAGTGGCTAGCTCAAGTACACACGCATAACCCTACCAACAGATTCCCAGCTAGAGTTGAAAGATCACAGCATGATCAGAGTTCCTGAAGCACATAGCCTCAAGGATAAGGCACGACGACAGGCGATGTGATCTACCGCCGATGGCTCACGGTTGTCTTATCTTCAAGCAGTCCTTCGTAAATGGAAGACGCCGACGTCCGAATATCCCTCGAATCGCCCCATATGCACAGGACAGGCATTCATCGTCCGTAGTTGAGTCTTTCCGCATTAGACGGTCGATGCCGCTCCAAAGAATCTCTTAGCACTTCCTCCACCAAATACAAGCTTTTCCGGCTCTTCTGCCCTAACACTACTCCGCCCTTCCGTTACCTCATCCTTAAAATTTGGAAATCGCTCCGTTGCCATAGATGCTCATCCCGTATGGATTAAACTCCCGCCAGAATACGACAATTTGGCCTATCTGACCCATCATACGAACTCATCAACATTTCACCTCCTGTAATATCTGCGCAGGTCTTTTTCATAAAACTAAAAACATTCTCTTTCACAGATCCTATCTTGATTGTCCTCTTCTTCCCCTTATCTATCTTGTGGCTCCAATTCCAAACACCACCCACCGTAGCCGTCTGACTGTCTTACTCTTGGCTCCTGACCTGGAACCGGTTATAACCCTTCTGCCTATCGATTTTGTTTTGACTGGGCACCTGTGAATAAGCTGGTTTCTGCGACTTACTTTTCGATGGGCGCTGTAGAAATCTCGAGTCTGCGATTACTATTAAGATTAGGTCTACGATTAGACGGATTACATTGGTCTTTAGGTGAGCCTCGACTGGCCATCCTGTCGCCCCTCTGCAAGTGGACCATTCCAGGCACAGAGAGGATGCCATGTAAACTAGGAACAAAAATCGTCCGAAAAAGTTTTTCGTTTTAAAATCGAAAATTAATTTCGACACACAGACTCGTGTCGGATAATTATATTACATTTGTGTGACGTGTGGCCGACTGGTCTAGTGTTCAACTTGTAATACGGACATTTCGAGTTCAAGCCTTCCCAACGACGACTTTTGTGTAAGAGGCTGATCAAGTCCTTCACGTACAATTGTTGAGCTCACTCGATAAACAGTGGCGCTATATAATTAGTAATAAGTCATGCTCAAATCTTTATGTCATCGGTTACATCATACTGCCCTACCTGATTTCAGCAGTTGTTCTTTGCGTGATTCGCTTTGAATCTACACCCCAAATGTTGAGTTACAATGTTTCACTTGAAGGGATCGGCATAGTATTAGAGTGAGCAGAAAATGAGCAGAAAAATTCCGACTAACTTTCTCACCTGTCAAAATTCTTTATTTGCTGTACAAAGTAGGGCTACTTCAGAACCGAAATAGGAACTCAAGATCACATTCCATAAGTAGATCCATACAGAAGTACAAATATTTACTGATGAGGTGACTGTAGGCCTACGGCAAACATAACATAAGAAACTATTAAATGCACGAACTACAGGTAATGTCACATGTGCACTTAAAAACAGATTTTTATAGCCGCGTATAATAATCATTTACAGTCAATTTCCAAGGATATTTTGATTGGATGTTTGAATAATACTGAACTGAGGTTCTATGGTCTCTTGAATAACTTAAGACTATACTAATCTACTTGAAATTCAAAGAGCAAATTGCCTTAAATATGTCCATCGCAAGAGCTATAAATGATATCGCAAATTAATAATCGGAAATTGTACTGCTTATATCCGGTGCAATAGAAACAAATTTCTGACAAAAGCGAACAACTTGTCCAAGCAGAAAAATTAAAATTATAATCTATACATGTGAGGTAGGATGTATAGTTCTGCGAACATAACTAAGACAATGGTATATTAATATTACATTCAGATAATCATTATTTATACACATAGAACAATTAGCATCTATATGTATAGACATAATCTTAGCGCCGTTATTTTAGTGCTCCAATTCGGGCCAGTTGGCCTGGATGATCGCTAAAATATGAGCCAAATATTACAAACAGCCTCCTTTAAAGACCAGTATATCTTGAGCCTGCTTATTATGCGAACCACTACCTCCAAGTCATGCGTTTCAAGTATTTCCACAGGCCAAGAATAACCGGTCAACAATTCACAAAGAATCCTGTTATCATTGCTAATCAAGACAACTGGGATTGAAATAACAGCCCAGAGAATGACAACTTTCATTGTCAAGAGTTAAACATTGGCTGCTCCGAGTTTACAACAGTGGTCGTTACTTCTTCTGGGTTATCCCAACAGAATTAACAGACCTTTGCTGTAAACACAGCAACAAAAATTTTGCGCAAAACAGAAGACGAAAGTAGTATACACACATTTTACTCAAAAAGACAGGCATTTACACCTTTATAAGCTATGCATTTTAATTGATAACGTGTGAATCTAATTGTTTCCTAATAGGTCTCAAGTAATACTTTTATCCGAAGCTCAGTAACAAAGAATGAAAAACTAGGCAACAAATTTAATCATAAGAAACACAAATAACTATAACTCAGGTCGTGCAATAGAAAACCCAAACAATAAAAGCAACCATATTTCAGTAACTCCACGGAAAAAGGAAAAACTGTTTATCAGTTAACAATCAACTGTCCACCTAGAACTTCACAATCAAGAGGGTTATTTACAGTTTAGTTGGTCTGCATGTCGTTAGGCTTAAATTGCACTGTTTCCCGGTAACGTCTGTAAGTTCATTTGTGGCGCATGAACAGATGACTATTAAGTTTCTATACACAAAGGTTGTTGTGGTCATGCACAGCTGAACATGAATCGACTTTCAATTCGGAACCAGTTAGCCAAGGATTCACTGGGGTTCAAACACTTGCCCACAATTCCATCCGACATGTATTGGACTGAATTTAAGCCTTTAATGGACATTGCACCCGAATCTCTAATAGAGATCATTCAAAACATTGTATTAACAGGCATCCAAAGTTTCGACCAAACAGACAAAACGTCCCGCTAACAGGGTACCCTAATTTCTAAAAACTTATTAAAAACGGCATTTTTACAATTATATTTTACATCAGTTTTCATTAACTGTGCGAGTGCAGTACTCTGTATTTTTCTCCAAATGACAGTGAGATGTGGACAACAAGAAAATTCTTTACATCACTGTTCAACTTGGTGCATAGTACTAAAGTCAGGTAGATCATCATGCATGAAATTCTATACAGTTGGTCCAGCGATCATAATGGCTTTAACTCAGCACGCTTCTTCAACTGTGATCCGGGTTCTATCGCAACGGTAATGGTAAGCCGACCATCGTAAATAGAAAGACAGACAGAGAGAAAGAGAGAGAGAGAACGAGAGAGAGAAAGAGAAAGAGAAAAAGATATAAAAAGAGAGAGAAAGAGAGAGAGAAATAGAGAAAGAGATTAAAAGAGAGGCAAAGAGAGAACGAGAGAGAAAGAGAGAGAGAGACAAGGAGAGATAAAGAGACAGCGATGAACCTCCAAACAGAGGCAGAAAGGTCACGAAAGCTTAGATGAAAGCCGTATACAGAATACTGCACATAGAAGATTGGTCGAGCGTTGCAATGGCATCCAGTGGGGCGTTTAAGAATCAGCGGAAAGAAAGAGCGTTCGTCTGCTTCATTGCGCTCTCTACGAGATTAACTTCGGATACGAGATCCCAACGGAGGACTTCGTATCCGACACAGACTGCTGTGCAATTGGAGTGCATTCTTAATAGTAATGTTCGAATAGCAATAGAAGCACTAATGTGGCAGAAGACTGCGGATATACTCTCTGGCAATGAAGCACTACCCACTGTGGTATACAGCAGAAGAAAAACTGCTCAGCTACAGGTCACAGCGCTTTTGTGAGGTAAAAAAGGTGCCATATCAAGTGTCTTTGTACTTACATGCATACTATATTCATACAAACATACATACATACATTTGGCAAACAGACTTTGTTCATCGCACGGTATCTATGGAAACCCCTCTGACTTGACGCCGCACTGGTGGATAAGCTGGTGCCCTGCACTTAGGCTTTAAATTAGCGCTTGAGAAATTCTCAATCTTACGTTGTGATTATGAAACATACGTACGTACATACATACATGCTTACAGAAATACATACATACAAGTCATACATACATACATACATATATTCATACACAAACACACATGCATACATACATACATACATTTGCATTTGCTTCATTCGCATGCAATATGCTTGACCATTATAAAGGGTCATACTGAATGCCTGACTGCAAGCCACGTGCTATTAAAGTCTGATAGAATATATCTGTTTGGCTTCATTGGTGTGTGTTGTTTCTAGACACTGCCTTGTCTCAGAGGATGTCTGGTCGTATATGGCAGATAATAGACTGAGTGGGGTTTGCATGGGGCGGTGCATCTATCCAAAGGCACCCTCGCCCCAACGAACCCCGCCTCCATCAGCAGCAACAGCAGCGGCCATCAACACCAGAGATGGATTATGGCCGAGTCATTGTCTGCGTCAGGCGCTGTATCTGGCCATTGTCTGTGCGCCGAGGGTCAATGTCTCTACCGGGGTGAACGAACACTCAGGCCACGACCGACCATACACAAATGCAGGCCAACAACCCTCGCTCGCAACCACCAACGCTGACCCTTGACTACTTCTTTTCCTCATGCACATTCCAAAGACATATGACATCAACTGAGCCACAAAATTACACGAAACGAGATTTTCATTCGGAAAGTCAACGCATGAAATGCTATTGTTTAAGAAAAGATACATAAATGAATACAATGGTAATATATCAGCCTTATTTGTAAATTAAGTTTAAATTTAAATTTAAATTTTTGAAGGTATTACATCGAAAATAAGATTTACAAGTTGAAAACGGCTATAGAATCTCGTACTATTGCAGCCATCTTGAAAATGCTCAAAACTCTCGAGATGGATCTCCTGTCGTCTTCTGCATTGAAAGGATGCTGTCTACTGCGAACGCCCGAAACAAGGAACCAGAAACTATGTTCTGATTTTGCTTCAGTTTTGTTTTAAAAAAGCAACAATCTGAAGTGTAAAATTACTTTCAGTGTACTGTTATTCTATGACCAGAATGACCTGCTGCTTAACCATGAATTTCCTGGCACTGTCTTTAATGATATACCGCCTGCGACATGCTTTGAGGTCCTGTCTCTCTTTAATAACACTGTCCATAAACCTCTCCGAAGGTCTTTATACCCGTTTCACTCTTGTTCGTTTTTCAAAATGCACATGACATCAATCGATGATTGGGCCTGACAGTAGACATGCGATGTAGCTAAACACTGGATACTATAACCTCGGCTCAGAAATCCATCAAGTCTTACCTCGGTGCCTGTGTCCGTCTCTACTGTTGACAGTTGGCAAACTGAACGAAGGCTTACAGCAGGACAAAGGTTAAATACCAGGGAATAAATTATTTGAGTCTGCGTCATATGTGGAATTACATATAAACGCATTATAGCCGTGCTTCTGTTTGATATAATCATAGGTAGTTATACAATATGTAAATATAATTAGCTAAAGAGAAACACAGACACATAGCATGAAATACAGATGAACAGCAAAAGACAAACCAGGAAGGTGGGCGCGTGCTGTAGGCCCAGTGTTTCGAGGGCTAAGTACGGAGCCCGTAAAAGACCTGCGTGTGATCTGACCTCGCATCGCTATAACACGACTGGGTCACAATTGATGTGGCTATTGTGAAGGCAGATTACACTCAAGAAAATAAACAGAAACCGGTTCAAACCATGGTACAGCAAATTTCCACAGATCGTATCACAATATGTAATGTAAGTAAGGTGGTTAGTAAGTGATCTTTATTTATTGCGAGACAAACGCCGACACTCTGTACTTTAGCAAACGGAATTTATCCAGAGAGTTCACCTCAACAACGGTTGTCGATTCACAAGGAGCTTTGCAAGGTTCAAATTTTGTCGGTGGTCCAATGGTCATAGTTCATCAGGATCGTCCATAAGTTGTTGGATGTATATTTATATTCCTTGTAAAATGAGTGCAAAAGGCCTTTACATGGAACTCAATTATGCATCGAATTCTTCAAGGTATTTTATCGTGCTTTCCTCCTCCATCATTCAATGGCTGTTAGTGCTTGTGCCGACAATTGGCATTGTAAAGCACCCGAAAAGTAGCTCGTAACTTACATTTACAATTACGGCTCACTGACTTACTTATTTACTTACTAGGTTACTATTTACCTAATCATTTACTTACTAAGTAGAACAACAGAGTAAAGAGTAACTCAGAGGCACAGACAGAGACTGAGGTATCGAAAGACATAAACGTACTGGAGGAACCACAAGTAAACAATATAGGACACTAAAAATTGAGATTTTTATACTATAACAAAATTATTGATTAATGTCAAGGCAAGAATTTGTTTAAATTAGGCAAAACTTCTGAACTGCAGAGATGCATTGAGTTCGATTCAACTGAAAACGTGCAAAGATTCGAGGGATTTATCAGTTTCAATTAAGATGCCACTGAGTTTTATCATCTCAAACATTGGTAACCGAGCCATTTATCACTGTCTTAGCCACGTTGTTAGGAACGATGACGTTGTGATCATTGTTCATTTTGGCGTCACCATCGACGCCATCGCTTTCTGCGTGCTTCTGAAGGACCTGACCGACGTAGGCAACGATGGAGAAAACTCCGATCCCTCCAACTATCAGACTCACTGACAAAATACCAGTCGCCAAAGTTTGTGGGATAACAATGTAGGCTGTTATCAAAGCAACTGTGTCCAACACTATGACCAACATGGCCAGTACATTTCGATGAAAGTGACTTCCGAGAACTGAACCTAGAGGAGCCCCGAAGACGATTATAGGTATACAGACGGCCAGGAACTCCCAGGCATCGATTGATATTCCCTGCATCATGATTCCTCTCCAAATGACGGCGACGATGCTGTTACTGGCCATAAGAACGACCGACGTAGGAGTGGCCACTTTCTCGCTCACTCGAAACAGAAGCGTTAGCATACTGAACATACAAATGTCAAGGCCGTTGCCAACGAGTGCCGTAAATACACCACCAATGAACCCAACGATCACCAGTAAGGTCGCTTTTAACCAGTCAAGTTGCTGGATGCGTTTATGAACCTTTCCCTTGCGGAATATAATGAGGAAAAGGAGAACCGACGCGAAGGAGAACCAGATGCTGACGAATCCCATCTTCTTCTCGACTGGTGTTAGCCTATGGTCGAAGATTTCAAGGCCAATGATGAGTCCAAGAACTCCACCTGCAGCGCTCAGAGCCAGGGCTCTCCATTCACACTGGATCTTCATGAACAAAATGGTGAACGAGGCTGCGGACATTCCGACCGATTGAATGAGAAGGGAGAAGTCACGGGCCGTCACTGGAGAGATTTGGAAGGCCAATGTCATCACTGGAAAAGCCACTGCTCCTCCTCCTTCACTTGTCATCCCTAAACAGTGATACAACGGAAACATACAGTATGCCCTATTCTAGAGTAGCGATAGCAATGAATAATTGTAAAGTATTCCAAACCTAGAAACCTTCCACCAGAAACTTCCTGAAGGTGGCTACAGAAATTGTCAGACACATGGATATATCCATACATACAAACGCCGTTTGCATAAAAGTACAAGTCTATTAAGGTTTGAACAATAAATACTGAACAATAAATTCTTCACAAGAGATTCATAAAACTCTAAAGGTTATTTACAATTCACATTCAGTTATAAAGATCACTAATTGTTTCCACAAAAAACCTTGCACGACCGTTAAACGTTCTTTAAATTAACCTGGGTCATTGATTCAGCAATATCTGTATATTTTATGTGCACGGAATGTCTTTTCCTTGGCAGGCTTGAGTTTAATAAATGCTGTTAAATATCACCATCAAACTGTTTTAAATAATTCCTTTCTTCCTTCTTCCTTCATTCATTAATTGATCTATTCATGGCACTGGTATTGCGCCTTTTCAAGATACCTACTCAAAGAGGCTCACAGGACAGACCGGCGAAAAAGACCCGGTTTCAAGCGTTGGTGAAAGGTAACTGCAGCATCCCAGGTTATGGATACTCAGAACACGAAGGAGGTCATTTATTATGAATAGCCCACCCATTGAAAAGGCATTGTGGAAGTGCGGGCAAAATAAACAACAAAGTGCGATATATTCACAACCAACCAGCGATTATGGAACCGACAATCATTGTGAGACTCATGAAGTACTTCTCCGTGAACAGATGCCATGCGTTGAACTTGAACATCGCTGGCCACCAGAAGAAGTGAAAGAACGCAGCCGGAATCGCGAAGCCAATCAAGCGACGGTGCCTCACGAGGAATCGTTTTGGCCATGGCAGGTCGTCGGCGTTTTCGAGTAGTCGAAGCGCCTCGACTTGCGATTCTTGTAACTCTTGCCCTACAGATTTCAGATACTCCCATTCAAAAACTTCACAAAACTCAAGTAAATGTGAGCTATTATCAAGAGCGTCGGCACGGTTTTAAGAGCGAGGGAAGGCATGAATGGATGCGGGTAAGTAAACAAGATCCTACTGGACTGATTTAGTCATGTTATCGAATCATCAGAAACGGTTGATCACAGGCAATTTGAATTTTGCAAATGAAACTTATACTGTCAGCTACAGCTGAAATGTTAATACCTTGAACTTAATTGAAACCTGTAAAGTCCATTAACGGATTTTACCGGGTAATCACTTGAGTCTAATACCATGTTTTTCATCGGATTGACGCTAGAGTCGATAACAAAAAACTCCGGAAACACCCCATTGTTTAAAAGTATTTGTTCAGTATATTAAACTGCTTCGCAGAGTATTCCTGGTGGTGTGCTCTCAGAAAACATGTTAATCTGTTTAAATATCTTAAAATTTGCATTTTTTATCCTTTAGCCTTAAAAATGAACTTTGGAAGGGGACAATTCTTAAGGTAAACACCGTAAGGACTAGCCTACTTACATTTCTCGCGGTTATGCGTCATAAATGAGGCCTTGTTTCTATTATTAATATTAAAATCGGCAATATACACTCCTAAAGCAATGCAATTACCAAACGTTATTCACTTTTTAATGGATGGAGTCGATTTATGCAACGAGTCGACTAATGAACACGTGCATGCGGGCAGTTAACTTAGATCCTAGTCAGCGGCTAAAAAGTCGTCAGCCTCCTGCGATAAATGCTCTACCGATCTTTTCTGACATCGGCTGACAAACTAGACCAATATCAATCTATTGCTCAAAAAATAATCTGCCTAAGGCTTTTCAACCGTCTTTAAGATTGACAGATTAAATTCAAAGCATTTGTACCTCAAAAATAGTTTATCAGCGGTAGGAAAACAAAGTCAACTCCCCAAACTCTTGCCTAGAAGTATTGATTAATTACACTAAGTTTAGGCCAGTTCAAATGGCTATTTCTGACTACAGTTGTGATTCGAAAGCTGCGTCTTTCTAGGTTTTAATACCTTACATGAAAATAATATATAACATTTTACATATATAGCACATTTTTAGCCCTCACTAAACAGTACATACATTGATATACATTTATGTACATATATGAAATTGAAAACTTTTGATCTGGTTTCACCAGAAGTCAGAAGAGCTTCTTTTATTGTCATATGATTTCATTCTCAGGAACTGTGCCCCACCTGTTAGCTTACTCCTTTATGTTGTTTTAATCTGAACTACAGCTGATTACCTGCCACTGGGCTAAACTTCAGAAATTTACCTGACTTTTGGCTAGGCCTGGCATTATTTGCAATATTGGTTGACTAAGAATACGTCATAGTTAGGCCCCCTATTATTATTTACTGGCAAGCTAAACAACTACATAATTAAATACAGGCGGGTTAATACAAGTTACTGGATCTTTCGTTGCAATGGAGGAGTTATTAGCCTTTCAGTTCTACCCAGGGGTAACAGAGGTAACCACAACAAAGAACTTAAATAAGTGAAAAAAGATTCCTATAGAAAAATCATTTTGGTTATTAGATTCACATATGTTGCTCTGATTTTCTAGCAATGCTCAAAAAGTAAAATGTTCCTAACGAAAGTCAAGTGTTTTTTGCATTTATAGATTTATCTGCTAGTCTATTATATGTTATTTTTTCAAAGTACTTTGAAAATTAGATGAGGGTTGACGTTGTCCTATTACCTTATAATTCTTATGAAGCAAGCGCATATATACCGTTATAAGCAATGCCCGTGACATTATCAACATGACAGCCATAGTCGAGTAGTTTTAGGAACTTGGTAATGTAATCGAACAAACATGAGGCGCTTTTCGAGGGCTTTACAAAAGACATCGCTTAAAATACCCAAGTTGAGAAGGGCTAGCTAACGAACGCATTACGTACTTCCAAAAATATCTTGGGTTTCACGCCAGTTAATAGGCAAATAGGCAAAGCTAAACAAGAATTTAGTGCATTACCTTGACAGAAATAATGTCGTAGACAACCGCCAACCGTTCTCCGTTTTCTCTTGGAAAGTCCATCCTAAAAAGTGCAATATATTCTTCATAGGTCTGTATATTAATTCAATATTATAACAGAAACACGCTCAAAAAATTTAAACGACTTTACTTTTTCAAACAGATTATCTGTAGACGATTTAATAGTATACCCTCATTATAACACTGCAGTCACACTGCACCATTTATTTTAGGCCTATTCTGTTCTTCACGTTCACCGCCGCCGAACCTTAGGCCGCTCCACAAGCAGTGGTTGCCTCGGTGTCATCTATACACTTTTTCTCGGTAGACAGCAACGTCTATCCTCAGGCAAAAAAGCCCTGCTTATCCTGGTGTGAGGTTCAGCTGGTACGAATCTGCAGATCATCATCTTTAATCATGGTCGCCAACATCTTCTGCCTTTCTGGTGCAGTCGCCGAATTCTACGACAACCTGGCAAATCTGCTATCGTTTCTCAACGTCAAGTCTGGCGAAATACTTTTACTCTGTGGCGATCTGAACTGTCCTGGGTTTAATAGTCACATCAGTGACGACCTCAGTTCATCAGTATGTCGCTGTAGAAACTCGATGGGAAAATCTAGATATCCGAGCTTCTGGTGATCGGACCACTGTCTACCAGAGGAGCGATGCTGGTCTGATATGAGATCACAAGCTTATGCTGGGTAAATTAGTGACTTCCTGCCATTGCGACACCGCGACCTGTGAGGCAGACATATCGTAACATCAAGGCTGTAGATTCTGTACAATTCACTCAGTTGTTTCTTGATTGGATCTGTTCACTGCTCCTGCAAGCACTTCAGAAGATTTCACTGAACAGCTCAAGAGATCTGTCACACCTATGTTGAATAAAGTCGCATTGATTCAGACTTGATATCGACGACCGTGAAAACCAATCACAAAATGGGTTTCTTCGTGGGCAATAATGGCTAAAAGAGAACGTCATCGACTACAGCACAAATGAAAGAGCTTAGGCCTTGAGGTGGACTGACAGCGGTAATCGTCATTAGTGCCGCCTAACAAATAAGCTCATGAACGGCCATAGATGCTCGTACTAATGCAGCCATCTTGAAAATGCTCAAAACTCTCGAGATGGATGGGGCGTCTCCTGGCGACTTCTGCATTCAAACGATGCTGTCAACTGCGAACGCTCGAAACAAGGGAACCAGAAACTATATTCTAATTTTGCTTCATTTTTTTAAAATAAAAATAATAACCTGAAGTGTAAAATAACTTTGTGAACTGTTATTCTATGACCAGAATGACCTGCTGCTTAACCGTGAATTCCCTGGCACTGTCTTTAACGATATACCACCTGTGACATGCTTTGAGGTCCTGTCTCTCTTTAATAACACTGTCCACAAATTTCTCCGAAGGACTTCATGCCCGTTTCACTCTTGCTTGTTTTTACAAATGCATATGGCATCAATCGATGATCGGGCCTGACAGTAGACATGCGATGTAGCTAAACACAGGATGCTATAACCTCAGCTCAGAAATCATTCAAGTCCTACCTCGGTGCCTTTGTCCGTCTTCATAGCAAACCGTTGGCAAACTGAGCGAATGCTTACAGCAGTATGAAGCTTAAATACCATCGCATGAATTATTTCAGTCATATATATACATATATATCGATTTACATATGAAAGCATTATAACCGTGCTTCTGTTTGATATAATCATAGATAGGTATACAATATGCATATATATTTAGTTAAAGAGAAACATACACATAGCATAAAAAACAGACGAACAGCAAGAGACGAACCAGGAAGTTGGGCGCGTGTTGTAAACCCTCTTTGTTCGAGGGTTAAGTACGGAGCCAATAAAGGGCCTCAGTCTGAACTGACTTTGCAACGCTATTACATCATTGGGTAACAATTGATGTGGCTATTGTGAAGGCAGATAATACGGAAGAAATTGAACAGAAACCGGTTCAAAACATGGTACAGCAAATCTGCACAGACCGTACCGCAATGTGTTATGCAAGTAAGGTGGTGGCCAAGTGATCGTTATTTATTGCGAGACAAACGCCGAGAACATGGTGCTACGGTGAATATCGTTGATCACAGGATGATGCAGGAGTAGAAGCAGGAAAGGACAGCTTGAAGAGCCAATAAAGGGCCTCAGTCTGAACTGACTTTGCAACGCTATTACATCATTGGGTAACAATTGATGTGGCTATTGTGAAGGCAGATAATACGGAAGTAATTGAACAGAAACCGGTTCAAAACATGGTACAGCAAATCTGCACAGACCGTACCGCAATGTGTTATGCAAGTAAGGTGGTGGCCAAGTGATCGTTATTTATTGCGAGACAAACGCCGACACTGTACTCTAGTAAATGGAATTTATCCAGAGAGCACTTCAGCCATGGTAATCGATTCACAAGGAGCTTTGCAAGGTTCAAATTTTGTCGGTGGTCCAATAATGAAAGTTCACAAGGGTGTCCTTAAGTTGTTGGATGTATATTTATATTCCTCGTTAAACGGGTGCGAAGGGTCTATATAAAGAACTCAAATAAGCTACGTATGTCAATTTTGACTAGCGGAAAGTTATTGCTGCAGGGTGGCACGCGGTGGCACGAGTGGGCGGGTAGGCTAGAATGCCCAGTATGAATAGAGAGATCCCTGGCTCTTAGCGCTGCGGGAGGGGCTCTCGTACTCATAATAGGTCTCGAATACTTCGACCATAGGCTTACACCAGTGGAGGAGAAAATGGGATTGTCGGCATCTGGTTCTCCTTTTTTACAAATCTCCAAACAATTCAGAATAATCTTGCCCTGATTTCACCAAAAACTCCGATAAACCTAGCAGACTGAAAACCGAACTCTTCAAGCTGTCCTTTCCTGCTTCTACTCCTGCATCATCCTGTGATCAACGATATTCACCGTAGCACCATGTTCTCGACCCGGGCTCTCCCCTCCCGGAATCTGACCTGACAAAGAAACTGACCAAGAAACCTGGCTCTTGCGGATTGATATAGCGCCGGCGAATAAGCTGATCTCTGTGACACGACTTTTGTGTGGCTTAGAGAAATTTTGTAGATGCATATTTACACATGTTACTGTGTCTGAATATATTCCTTGTATCTGGAGCTATATAGCACCTTTTAAGAAACGCTTAATGAACATTGCTATAATATGGCTATTATATGCTATAATATGATGAGACGCGGTGGTGTATTGGTATGGTCAGTGCCTCGTAACCGGAGGGTCGGGAGTTCGAATCTGCCTCAAGCCATTTAGTAGCGACCTTGGGCAAGTTGCTCACCCACAATTGTCTGTGAGGAAGGCAACGGGAAACCACCTCACTCATATCTCATCCCCAGGTGGCATAAGCCAATGGACCTGCCTTCGAGCAGAGAAGTCATCATCATCATCATCATATAGCTATCTCACAGACCTTAAGTTGAAACCATATTCTGAGCAATTTCTGCGGAAAATTTCGCAATGTGAGTGGAAGACTTTTCCAGAGAGAAAATATGCAGCAAATGCACTGGGCCCTATTCACAATAGCCTACGATAACTTGGAAGTAACAGCCACTCGAGGGCTGCACAGTACACCGCTTATCGATCCAGCCGGCTCCAGGCAGGAACATTATATGCCTGCTGTATTCCTTGGCAGCTGCGATGAAGAATGCTTGCCCAAATAGGAGGATCTTAAATATAATTCTGCGTATTCGGATAAATGCAATGTCTCTTTAAGATATTAATTAACAACAATAATAATACTAAGTAATGATGATAATGATGATGATGATGATGGTGATGATGGTGATGGTGATAATAATAATAATAATGATGATGATGATGATGATACTGGCCGATTCATTGGGATTGTCTCTAACATTTCTGAGAATTAGGTCTGATTTTCCAGACATTTTCTATTTGCTCCTAGCTTAATTTTTTAAATATTGAGGGATCACACCTACCACGGCGAAAATTAGGCCTAATAATGACAAAAGACACGTGACAAGCGTCAAACTTGATTGGAAGCCATTTCTAGCTCACATATTTTACAGCTAACTTAAAATTTTAGTCAAACAGCACGCCTTCAACGACTCCGTACTTGGCAGTGAGGATCGATGTGCCGTAAAATCCAAGACTAATAGTACCTGCATACTTTAATGGATTGCCATACCCTGGGCTAAAGTATGCATAATGCAAATTTGTTAAGCAAACAGACGAGGTACTACTATGTGGTGCAATGATATTCTGAATGCAAACAAAAGTGGCTTTATAATGGAGACCTTTAAGTTGTGGTTAATTTAAAATCGCCTGATTGACCCTATGCTGTAGGACCTATCATACTCAAATAGTAGAATATATCAAGACAAGTAAACGTTAACAGTTGATTACATTTACTTTTACCTGTAGTTGTTGGTGAGTTTAGCATTAATTTCAAGTCGAACTTCACAATGTTCCCTAATGGAGATCTGCCATCTGCCGAAACAGATGTCCTGCTAAAAAAACCGGATTCCTTCTTTAGGCTCAAGTCACCTTTGATTGTGCCTTCCATCAGAACAGTATCCGGCGTCCTCGGTTGCTGGTTGGAAGCTTTGGAATCCAATTTTCGATTCTGTCTTGTTTTTCAGGTCTAACCTCAAGTCTCGATTCTTTCAACTCGCTTACCCACCGTAGTCTGATTCTATGATTTTTCCTGACTAAGTGGATTTTGGCTGTGCTGGAATATGACTCTTGACTACGATTTCAGTTGAAGCGACCATCGATATATATCTTGTGCATTATGGTAACGTCGCTATAGAAGTCGTTAGATTAGATTCGATGAATTTTGACGAATCTTTTGAAAGATGCACCAAACCGCTATATCAATTCTCACATATTTTCTGTCGGTAGATTGCTATGACTGTGCTTGGACCTTAGCCTAGTGATCTTTCGACCCAGGAACGACGCTTCTGAGGAATCTCTATAGAGGGGTAATAAACAGTTATGGTAACATCATTGTTTATTAGCACATCACACCTACAATGAATTTAGTACACTTGCTGTTCATTGGGAAAAGAATCCAGTTTAAAATCTGTCTTGTTGTTCACAAGGCATTACATTTAGATCATGCGACCTATCTCTGCTGTTTGCTCACCCCTCAAAGTAGCAAATATTGCACTACCTGATCCACGCATGCCTTGACTCTTGCTGTGCCTTTCATCAGAACAGTATCGGGCCTTTACGTATTGTTAGAAATAAAGAGAAATGACAGTCACGGTTTGAGAATGCCATACATCATTTAGGCTGAAGCAGGCCACGAAACTACTAAGTTTTTGTTCTCGTAAAAGGCATCGACTCAACCGGCTGAGTCTGGTGCCAGTCGACCGAGACCGCTTAGTCAGTTTACTTCAGACGTCTTTTGTGACTATGCTTAGAATTTTTATTCTTACCTCGCCGTTGTCTGTCATCGTTTTCGGTTGTAATATTGGCTAAAATCTGCTGTAACAAGAAGCCGCTGCCTTGTAAATTTGTCCGTGAACTTCTAACAAGTTAAAAAGGTTATTGTACTACCAAGAACGCTAAAATCGATGAATGTAGGCTTTAGTGCAAGAAGTAAATGGCTGATGAACTGAACAAAATATTGTCGCGCTAATGTGTCACCAGAAGCCTAGACTATAACTATTGTTTCTTAAATACGAATATATCATCTAATGATTCATTTGTCTCCGTCAGCATACAGTGTCTGCCTACCTAAAAACCCACTTGCTTATGTCAGTAAAATACGCATTTATTCGGTACTTTTGACAGGCACTTAAAAGGCGCTGTATTAAGTGTTTGATACACACATACGTACACACATACATACACGTTTGTATGCATACTTGCATGTATAAATACATACACACAGATGAGGGAGTTCCAAAAAGATGCACCCTATAAATGTCCCTTGTGTCAAGTTTTCAGAAATTTTTGATCTCATACTTCACCCCTGAAGCTTGTGTCTGTGCAGGAAGCCTCAAAACCTACCCCTGACTTTTTCTCTACACCTGCTGCGGTCAAAGAGCCCTTAGTTTTCAACAATACGCAGCCAGCATGCGTTGGACCCATATTGACTGCAAGTTGAGCCTATTGCACACAGGACGACTAAGAATAGTTTCGGAATAGGTCACACTGAGGAACGGCGTAGCTGAATAACTGGTTCATACGTCACTCTGAACTCCTCCGGTTTTCCACACATGAATGACTTTGCATATATACATATTTTTTATATTTGCGTGAAACTCAATCTCAGCAAGTTTATGCATATTCATATATATATATTTTTTTTATATGAATGCACAATACATTTACCAGACAGTAGTGTTGTGACTAAAACGCCCTTTTGATATGTGGGTGGGCCAGTTTTTAGCAGTTTATACCGCAATACACGAGGACAGCTAAATAAATATTCATGCAACATAAATATATGGTTGCCATAGCTATATTATATTACATTTGTGTGACGTGTGGCCGACTGGTCTAATGTTCAACTTGTAATACGGACATGTCGGGTTCAAGCCTTCCCAACGACGACTTTTGTATAAGAGGCTGATCAAGTCCTTCACGTACAATTGCTGAGCTCACTCGATAAACAGTGGCGCAATATATAAAGTGGTAATAATTCATGCTCAAATCTTTATGTAATCTGTTACATCATACTGCCCTACCTGATTTCAGCAGTTGTTCTTTGCGTGATTCGCTTTGAATCTACACCCCAAATGTTGAGTTACAATGTTTCACTTGAAGAGATCGGTCTAGTATTAGAGTGAGCAGAAAATGAGCAGAAAAATTCCGACTAACTTTCTCACCTGTCCAAATTCTTTATTTGCTGTACAAAGCAGGGCTACTTCAGAACCGAAATAGGAACTCAAGATCACATTCCATAAATAGATTCATACAGAAGAACAAATATACACTGATAAAGTGACTGTAGGCCTACGACAAACATAACATAAGAAACTATTAAATGCACGAACTACAGGTAATGTCACATGTGCACTTAAACAGATTTTTATAGCCGCGTATAATAATCATTTACAGTCAATTTCCAAGGATATTTTGATTGGATGTTTGAATAATACTGAACTGAGGTTCTATGTTCTCTTTAATAACTTAAGACTATACTAATCTACTTGAAATTCAAAGAGCAAATTGCCTTAAATATGTCCATCGCCAGAGCTATGGATGATATCGCAAATTAATAATCGGAAATTGTACTGCAATGGAAACAAATTTCTGACAAAAGCGAACAACTTGTCCAAGCAGAAAAATTAAAATTATAATCTATACATGTGAGGTAGGATGTATAGTTCTGCGAACATAACTAAGACAATGGTATATTAATATTACATTCAGATAATCATTATTAATTCACATAGAACAATTAGCATCTATATGTATAGACATAATCTTAGCGCCGTTATTTTAGTGCTCCAATTCGGGCCAGTTGGCCTGGATGATAGCTAAAATATGAGCCAATTAGGCCTATTACAAACAGCCTCCTTTGAAGACCAGTATATCTTATGAGCCTGCTTATTATACGAACCACTACCTCCAAGTCATGCGTTTCAAGTATTTCCACAGGCCAGAATAACCGGTCAACAATTCACAAAGAATCCTGTTATCATTGCTAATCAAGACAACTGGGATTGAAATAACAGCCCAGAGAATGACAACTTTTATCGTCAAGAGCACGGGCTGCTCCGTGTTTACAACAGTGGTCGTTACTTCTTCTGGGTTTTCCCAACAGAATTAACAGACCATTGCTGTAAACACAACAAAATAATTTTGCACAAAACAGAGGACGAAAGTAGTATACACACATTATACTCAAAAAGACAGGCATTTACAGCTTTATAAGCTATGCATTTTAATTGATAACGTGTGAATCTAATTGTTTCCTAATAGGTCTCAAGTAATACTTTTATCCGAAGCTCAGTAACAAAGAATGAAAAACTAGGCAACAAATTTAAGCATAAGAAACACAAACAACTATAACTCAGGTCGTGCAATAGAAAACCCAAACAATAAAAACAACCATATTTCAGTAACTCCACGGAAAAAGAACTTCACAATCAAGAGGGTTATTTACAGTTTAGTTGGTCTGCATGTCGTTAGGCTTAAATTGCACTGTTTCCCGGTAACGTCTTTAAGTTCATTCGTGGCGCATGAACAGATGACTATTAAGTTTCTATACACAAAGGTTGTTGTGGTCATGCACAGCTGAACATGAATCGACTTTCAATTCGGAACCAGTTAGCCAAGGATTCACTGGGGTTCAAACACTTGCTCACAATTCCATCCGCTATGTATTGGACTGAATTTAAGCCTTTAATGGACATTGCACCCGAATCTCTAATAGAGATCATTCAAAACATTGTATTAACAGGCATCCAAAGTTTTGACCAAACAGACAAAACATCCCGCTAACAGGGTACCCTAATTTCGAAAAACTTATTAAAAACGGCATTTTTACAATTATATTTTACATTAGTTTTCATTAACTGTGCGAGTGCAGTACTCTGTATTTTTCTCCAAATGACAGTGAGATGTGGACAACAAGAAAATTCTTTACATCACTGTTCAACTTGGTGCATAGTACTAAAGTCAGGTAGATCATCATGCATGAAATTCTATACAGTTGGTCCAGCGATCATAATGGCTTTAACTCAGCACGCTTCTTCAACTGTGATCCGGGTTCTATCGCAACGATAATGGTAAGCCGACCATCGTAAATAGAGAGAGAAAGAGGCAGAGATAAGAGAAAGAGAAAAATAGAGAATGAGAGAAAGAGAGAGAGAGAGAGAAAAAGAGAGCAATAGAGAGAAAAAGTGAGACAAAGAGAGAACGATAGAGAAAGAGAGAGAAAGAGAGACAGAGAGAAAGAGAGAGAGAGTGAGAGAGAAACAAATGACAAGAGAGAGAATGCGCTAGAAATAAAGAGAAAGATACAAAGAGAGACAAAGAGACAGCGATGACCCTCCAAACAGTGGCAGAAAGGTCACGATAGCTTAGATGAAAGCCGTATACAGAATACTGCACATAGAAGATTGGTCGAGCGTTGCAATGGCATCCAGTGGGGCGTTTAAGAATCAGCCGAAAGAAAGAGCGTTCGTCTGCTTCATTGCGCTCTCTACGAGATTAACTTCGGATACGAGATCCCAACGGAGGACTTCGTATCCGACACAGACTGCTGTGCAATTGGAGTGCATTCTTAATAGTAATGTTCGAATAGTAATAGAAGCACTAATGTGGCAGAAGACTGCGGATATACTCTTTGGCAATGAAGCACTACCCACTGTGGTATACAGCAGAAGAAAAACTGCTCAGCCACAGGTCACAGCGCTTTTGTGAGGTAAATGAAAGGCGCTATATCAAATGTCTTGGTACTTACATGCGTACTACATACATCCACACATACACACATGCATACATACATACATACATACACATATACATACATAAATACACACATACATACTTACATACAATATGCTTGACCTTTATAAAGGGCCATACAGACTGCAAGCCACGTGCTATTAAAGTCTGATAGAATATGTCTGTTTGGCTTCATTGGTGTGTTTGGTTTCTAGACACTGCCTTGTCTCAGAGGATGTCTGGTCGTATATGGCAGCGCATAGACAGTGGCGCTTGCATGGGGAGGTGCATCTATCCAAAGACACTCTCGCTCCAACGAACACCGCCTCCATCAGCAGCAGCAACAGCAGCGGCCATCAACACCAGAGATGGATTATGGCCGAGTCATTGTCTGCGTCAGGCGCTGTATCTGGCCACTGTCTGTGCGCCGAGGGTCAATGTCTCTACCGGGGTGAACGAACACTCAGGCCACGACCGACCATACACAAATGCAGAGCAACAACCCTCGCTCGCAACCACCAACGCTGACCCTTGACTACTTCTTTTCCCCATGCACACTCCAAAGACATATGACATCAACTGAGCCACAAAATTACACGAAACGAGACTTTCATTCGGAAACTCAACGCAGGAAATGCTATTGTTTAAGAAAAGATACCTAAATGAATACCCTATTTGTAAATTTAATTTAAATTTAATTTTTAATTTTAAAGATATTACATGGAAAACAAGATTTACAAGTTGATAATAATAACAATAGTAAGACGATTTATAGGGCGCAACAGTACGGCCGAGGCTGTACATGAACAGAAAAATAGTCAGTTACGAGTCAGAAACTACCATAGATCTGTCTACATGAGAATTGCTAATAATCCATGTGTTGATTTCTCGACCACTTTAAATAATCCTTTTCAAATAAATATTTAAAGAAAATTTCATAAAATAACAAATTATATTAGTGAGAGACAGAAACAGTAGTAGAAATAAAGATCAAGAGACAAAGAGAGAGAAACAGACATACAGACACAGAGAAAAAGAACAGGCATCGATCTGGCGTATTCTTCTTAAACCGTCAGCTAATAATATTGAAAGTGCTGCATATTAGGTACATGGCTTGTATATATATATATATGCAACATCTACAAAACAGTATATATACGGCACAGTATACTGCACATAATTGGTAAAATATTGAAACGTCAACGTCGTTTTTCTGATCCTAGAAACACGATTAATATTTCAGGCGGATCAACGTCATCGCTTTACAAACAGGTTGATGCAAAAATAATCGCGATGTTTACGGAAACCCTTTAAATTGGGAAAATGTAGCAGAAATGCAGCAATGCTTTTGCATAAGTAAGCCGATGGAGCTTATGCACTGTTTGCTACATATTGTACAACGAAACTTTTCAAGCATTTACTTAATTGTTTACAAGCTGTTAATCTGTTAAATCTTAATTCCGGCATAGTTTTGTATTACAAAAATTACCGTGATGTGCGTTGCACTATGAATAATGCGACCTATGTATTGTTAATTCATTAAGAGAACTTTAATTAACTACAACAATTGCAGATAAAGTGTTTTAAAGTAATAACGAAATGGTGATTAGAATAACATATATATTTTCGTGTAAACATAAGCAGTGGCGGCTACAGGTTCTTCCAAGGGGCAAAGGGCCATAAGACCTGAAGGGGCCAGATGGATGCTAACATATTCCAACTGTAAATTTCTATTCGCATTGAGAAGATCTCTGAATTGTAGCTTCCAGATTCACTTTAAATATTTAAAATATATGAAATATAAGCAATGCATATACTTAATGAAGTGCAAGTTTGCGATTGTAGGTCAAACTCATATATTTTACTAAGAAATTCACCTAAGTAGTACATGTTTGTCGAGTTTCAAATAGGCCGTTACACCCTAATAAATGTGACGCTATAAATCTTTATGTGTTGCTTGTGCAATAGAAAAGCTGTATCACCTAGTAAAGTTTTTACAGCACTACAGTCTGAACAATGATTCGTTTGAATAGCTTGTTGAGAACTCCGCTTTTAACGGTAACTCACACTACACTGTAAAACACAATCTGCAGCAAAAGTAAAAACAAGAGATGTCATTGTAAGAAATTAACAAAATCTCAAAACAAAACAATCAATGTAAATTAAGCCTATCATAAAAGGCAAGTAGGTCGAAATTTTGAGCTTTTAACGGTAATTTCCCGCTTTTCATTGGTAACACACTACACCATAAAACAAAATCTGCAGCAAAAGTAAAAACAAGAGATGTTATTGTAAGAAAATAACAAAATCTCAAAACAAAACAGTCGACATAAAGTAAGCCTGTCGTAAAAGGCAAGTAGGTCGAAATACAGCCGGGTTAAAAACAGCTTCAAAGACGACACACAAACACTTGTATATACCAAACCTGAACGCCACAAACAATAACAAATCGACACAACAGTTGAACAATAGATTATGCTATGCAAACGAAACCTATTTGCCAGGCTTAACAAAATATCTTGCATCTGCTTTTCATAACACGGTATGTGCTATTTATACACAAGTACGGAGACAGTCAAGAATGATTCACAGGTTTCTTAACAAAATAATCCTTCATAACACTTCAGAAAACAAATTCAAAAATGCTAACGAACACAAGCAAAACAAACGAACTCAGCACTTAAATCCAACCGAATCTTAGTTCAAAACAGTTCAACAACCATACAGAGAAACAATTCATTCTTCTCAATACTCAAGTTACAGTTTTATTAATACTGGAGGATTCTCCTTAGACATAATAAATAGTAGTATTTTTAGAACATGACTTTTATAATATGCAATCAAATTCTTTAAGATACAGCTTGCATAACCCTCCAGAATATGTCCTACATAAGGATCTTTAGTCTTGCAATGATCTGTTAAATGTCATAATAAAAGCTAAGCAGCATGCAAAATTTTCCATAAAATAATATTAGCCCTAAATCAGTGAATACTATTACTCAGATCCTCACGAAACGATTTCACATTATTGAGTACATGACTGTCATTGATTATAGAAATTGTTCATCTTGAGCTGACAGAGAATTGCATTTGGCTAAATTAACTACCATTAATCTCTGCTTTGAGCAGAAAATATCTAATGTCAGTTTTCTGGATTTACCACGCATAGCAATCATGGAAAATTGTCACAGGCTGCTGGTCCCATCACCAGAGACTCTTCATCGTCTTAAAGGCATTATATAAATATTAAGTTACTTTACATGACTAGATATGTATTCTGGAATATAACAGAATATGGCGGAATACAACCGAATGTAACGGAATTTAACAAAATACTACTGAACATAATGGAATTTAGCGAAATACGACAGAATGTAACGGAATATAACGTTGCGAAGAAGAAAGGCTGTGATAAAAACAACACTGTCAGGCAATCAGCATAGCAGAGTACAATAGCTTCGTAGAATTCTGACGCCCCAAAACAACTAAATGGCTTAAATATGCTTAGAAACTGTTCTTTAGGCGCATAATACTGTCGAACTTTAACATACAGCAAGGGCAACATGCTGTTTTCTCATTTTATTCACAAATGTTATACCAAAAATAACAGGAAAGAAAACCCGTTCTGGCGTCATCAATTTCTGTGCTCACTCGGAACAATGCGCACAGATTCGTGACCATTTGACACAGTCAGTATCCGTCTTTTCTCGATTTCATTTCCATAAAATATATACACACATCCTGGCCGATGTTGCTGCGATACCCGCGGAATTACCAACAAGGTATTAACAGTAAATGGAATTCGCCAACGTTTCGGTTATCTGGTGAGACTTACCATCATACCCAACTGGCAAACTCTCTCCTGGTTTTGTCTCCCTGTCCTCCGCTGGTTACGATCGGATAGTCTTGAGCAGATCTAACGCTTGCGACGCGTGTCGAGGAACACCTGACGTTCCCGATCCACTTCGTCTGTCTTTTAACCCAAGGCTGGATCGGTGGGGGCTTCAGCATTGGGTCGACGATTGTCTTAGGCTCAACGCCTGGGGTCTGAATCTGAGTCTTCTCCTTTGGAGCTTGAGTGCTGTTGCATAATTTTATTAGGATAGCCTACAAGAAGTAACATGCAGTTCCAGAATAAGCAGTTGTTATAACTAAAATTCTTATAAGAAATTTGTGTAGCACCTCTTTAAGAGGAACTAAACAGAAGCACAGTTTCGTCATGTAATTGCGCACTAGGCCTGTACTGAATGTATTTTCACACGAGCCAGTGCAATAGGAACGCAGGACATGCTCTCATCTATGAGCTGTAGCTGGGAATCTGTAGGTAGGGTTATGCGTGTGTGTACGAGCTAACCACTGGTGACTCTTCTGATTATCTGAGCAGTGTTTACTAACGGGTGAGTGTTCTGTTCTTAACATCGTTCAGGGTAGCGCAGAGATTAGTTTTACTTGAAACGGTGCTATGAAAATTTCTGAATACAATTACAATAGCATTTGGTGAAATTATTTTTTTTTAAAGTCTATGCAAGACGAATAGCAGCAGAAAGATAAAAGTGTGATGTTGGGATTGAAAGAGAGAACTAAAACAGAACAAACAGCTTGCTGAAAATGGCTTATTATGACCTGGTGCCGGACAATCGTTCCCAGGTTGGCTCTCTCGGCACGGAACAAAACAACAAAGAGATTGTGGGAATAATGATGATGAAGACTATGATGATGACAGTGGTGGTGGTGAAGATGATGGTGTTAGCGTAATTATAATTGTGATGGTGATTACGTTAAAGCTGACTACGACACGACAATAAAGACGACTATTATGATGATGAGAATGATGAGAATGAATAGAGTGATGACGCTGAAGAAGAATAAGATGATGGTGGTGGTAGGTGATGGTGGTGGTTCTGCTGATAGTGATGACGACGATTATGATGGTGATGCACGTAATACAAAGGCATTACAAAGGTATTATTGGTAGCTTACAAGGAATGCGAAGAACCCGGTTCCAATCACCGACGGTATGTACCAGTAGATGGTAAACCAATGTTTTATATTTCGTATTCCTTCCGCTGAGAATAGTAGATGCTTGAGGTTTGCAAGAGGACCTGTAGGATCGACCTACAACAAAGTTCCATTCAAGCTCATTATACTTATGTACAACTAAGCTACCGTATCAGCGAGCCAAAGAACACGCGTTAGAATTATCATAGAACTCGGCTTCATTTTAATACAAAAAAGTTAAAAGTTTATTGTTTAGCTTCACAATATTAGCTTGTTGTTGACTAATCTAAGATGGCATTTTACTTTTAAAAGATTGCCATATAATTAAAAGATATGATTACTACTTAAATTCATAATTCGTTGTCATCATGTTCAGTCAGCATTCTTAAATGTAATGCCTAATAGAATCCAGACACTAGAGTGGTCTGAATACTCTCACGCATAACTTATCTAAGAGTTATAATCAAGTGAAGCTGTTGTCACCATCCGGAAAGGAATTTCGGACGGGGTGTTGCAAAATGTACCTAGCTGCTTTTATTAAGCACAAAACATTTTGATGACCCTTTCTCGAACCCTTGTTCTTCAATGAGTTTTATATCATCTCACATTTTATGAACTTTTTCCTACTTTCCCTTTTAATTCTTTCACTAAGTCAGGGTATAACAGAAGAATTTCCGGGCCAAGGTTTAGTTGAACCCGTAAAATCCACCCACCCATCCACCCACCCAACACAGCCCTGTCACCCCTTTCTAGACATTATTGTCGCCCTTACTGGCAATCATACAGACGCGTCTTTTTCACGCTACAGTGAATATCTGTCATTACTAGACCCACATACCATATTTTCTAGATGATTCTGAACCACACTATAGATTGTCTAGTATTAACATAAATGTGCTGCCAGTTTAGGGTCTACCGTTAGCATGAGTGCCTGCAACCAGTCAGAAATTCGAGACATTGTTTAGATAATAATTGATTTCGACTTACCTCTCTGCATTTGAGAAAGACATCACAGTAACCTCTGTAGTCGTAACAGGCTGCGCCGGGCTTGAGATTGAGATCAGGCACATTGTACGGTACCTTATTCCATTGAAACGAAGACCTATGAAGCATTTAATCAACGCCCATGGTAAAACTATAGTTTTCTGTCTACGCTAAACTCTTCTCCATAAATAACATTAACGCGATTGCAGTAGATTCAGACAAACTAAAATCTGATTCTGTCAGTTCCTTAAAGAACGATCAGTTCTCTACAGTTTCATTTCTGCCTTCTCGGTGGTTGGTCTCACGTTCGAAAATTCACTGCCTGCGTCTGTTCATGCTAGGTCTTATTGAGGCCCGGATTCACTTTTGCTCATAGATCTAGACATATGTTAAGAGATTTTGATTAGGGACGACAGTTTCACTTTGTGGAGATCACTGATCGATTACATTCGCTTCTGCAACTGAATTGCTGAGAAAGGACTTTCAAGTAAATATTGACAACTTTCTGTCTGTTGATTTCGTTCTCTCAGGATGTTGTTGACTTTCCTTCACTGTTATTGGTAGATAATAACATGGGCAGGGGTATGCTGGTTAGTATATATTGGTATACTATCTGACCGGTAGTCAATTGGTTTGATCTCTCACCATGTAACCCGATATGTGATGGTTCGAACCTTCCATGAGGCGTTTTCCTGTGCATACTGAACCTTGAGCAAGTCCTTCACGCACAACTGCTCAACGCCATCGATTGATGCTTCGCCATTGGATAGTGACAATAAATACAGAAAAAATAATATTGCTTTCAGAAAAACCCATGACAAATCAGCCGGGCTTTACGTTTCAGCCATAATAGTTTCAGGATGACCTTGAGATTCAGAGAAATAGCATGTTCAGTCGATAGAAATTGGACAACACTTTAGTCAGCTGGCAAACTATTTATCTCACTTATTTCATGTAAACCCGCTAAGAGGCATACACTGACAATATAATTGCCAGCTTATAAAATATATATATGCATGATGAGTTACAAGTTTGAAGCCGCTTGGAGGCATGCATGGCAACATAAAGGCCAGCTTATAAAACATGATGATGAGTTAGATGTTCGAACCTGCATGGCTTCCCTTCACCAGGTTCTTTGCAACAGAGTCGACAAAGAGTTGGATCCCGGAAGTCTCCTTCTCTGAACGGCGGACACTGGCAAGCTTCAAGATCATAAGCGAGGCACATGGAACCAGTACATTCCTGAACACAGTACAAACACAAGGCGAGCGTTAGAACTTCCACCTGGTTCTTCTGTTCATTGGCCAACATTAGTTAAGTTTGTGCTCGAATTTAATCTGACTTCAGTGGAGAATGTATACTGAAAATTCTGTTTAAGACTCTAAATTTAAAAGCCAGTTCAGTGAAGAGTTTATGTTGAATGTGTTGGACCTCCATAGGCGATCCTACTGTAACTGAGACCTAGGTACCACTTAGTAGGCGTGTGCCCTTTGTATTCCAGAGGTACTTTTGTAACTACGTCTTATGATGATGCTGTTGTTGGAAACAAGAAACAAAAAACTAATGGATGAAATTAATGTTTGGGATATATCGAAAAGAACATTAACTAACTCCAAGAAAGCAGACGGCGTCTTCATCGCACTTCGTCTTATTCGGAAGGTTGGCCGAGGGTGGACATACAGCTGATGTCCCAGTAAACGACGAAGTCAAGGATTACAAGCATATTTTTCCAAAACGTGAATGCAACGGATAAGCATAAATTGGGGTTCAGAGTAAAACCATTTTTAGGCTTTAAGACTTTTGAAATTTATAACATGATTTTGCTGATTAATAGGAATTGAAGGAGATTAAAACCAGAAAACCTCTCAAATAATGGCAGCTGTAGTAGCTTTTTACTAGTCGCACTTTGTATCATCGTTATAGTGTTCTTTCAATTGACACATCGATCTTAAGTTACAAGCACAAATAATCATGCATTCAGTCTTCTGGTGTCTTTTCCCTCATAGTTCACCTTTCCAATACACGGCACTCGATTATGATTTTCTTTAATTTTTAGGTTTCTTCGCAGCAGCTCCTCTTTTCTACGGTCTCTTTGCTCACTGCTGTTATTTGTTATGTCCCTCTTCAATATCCTGCGTGACTCTACTCACCAAACAGCAGATTTCTTTGACCTGTTCTAGCGTGTTGCCATCGAAGGTTATTCTGGCATCAGTTTTTCTTCTCTGCCTATTTTCATGATCTGTGTGTCTCCAATATTTATTCTCATTATATGACATTTCAAGGCCATAATATTTAGATGGTCCATCACTCTTAGTAGAGGCTCTTGATTTTTGTATTTTAGTAGGCAAAAACAAAACTTTAAACCTCATTAATTCTTATTTTTAAGAGAATGAGAAAACTCGTAAGTATAATAAGGACAGATTTATGCCTACTTCATCGATTTCTTTACTAATCAGACCCTAATCCTGGCTTTGGAAAATGACCTCAGACGAACATTTACGACATTAGTTTTTGTTACCATATCTGCATTTATTAAGCGTCTCTATCCAATGACTAAGCATTAATCGATGGCGCTGAGCAATTGTGAGTGAAGGATTTGCTCATCGTCCCCACAAGTAACCGTCCAGGGGAGGCTCAAACCCGTACTCTCTGCGTTACAAGCCGAGCTCTCTAACCGATACGCTACCGTGCTTCACGTGTAGTTTGTATCTGTTTGTTAGGAGAATTTACACGAGAAATATAAGCATATTTGGAAAAATATGTACCTGCAAAAATTATCGAAAATGAAAAGGATATTTGCAGAAAGAGGCGTTCTTGCACCGTGTGGGTTCTCTGCAGATCTGTTTATCTGCGCGAAACCGACCAATCAATCGACACTCATCCGTACAACACGGACCTTCACTGGGGCTGAAAATAAAAACAGTCAATTCCATAAATTGGGTTTGTAAACAGATAAATACTATTCAGTACAATCCCTCTGAGTTGTCACTTTGACCCATGCAGTGTGCATTTATATGATATTATTCGTCCGACAGTGATGAACTTAATAACTATAAGGGCTTTGTTAAAGATGAACTTTTCGTTCTTTGTGAACTTCACCATCACTTTGGCTAGCATCAGCAATGCTTTTTCGTGGTACATAAAGGCCTATATGAAGTGAATATATATATACATATATGCAGCTTTATCTATGATTTTTTATCAGTGACCAATAAAGTTTTGTTAATTTCAGCAGAACATATCACGAAAAACAAATTATCTAAAATATTTCTATATATTATTGACAATTCAATTAAGGAGACCATAGCTACTACTAGCCACGAGTTTCTTTAGTTGTGGACCGTCGTCTGCCTCTGTTGTTGCATCAGCAAATGTTGCAGCAACAGAACGTATTACTATATGCATACATACAGACATACAGACACATACATACATACATACATACATGTACATACATACATACATGTACATACATACATACATGTACATACATACATACATGCATGCATACATTCATACATGCATTCATGCATGCATGCATACTTGCATACATACATACAAACATACATTCATACATGCATGCATACATAAATACATACATGCATGCATAGTTACCATGCTTTAACCACCTTCGTCAGCTTCGTACCATCCGCCGCTCCCTCTCCTTTCATGCCGTTACTACTCTAATTCATGCCCTTATCTGCACCAGGGTGGACTTTGGTAACGCTATCTTTGCTGGACTCTCACTTGCCAATATTTCCAAGCTTCAATCTGTTCTCAGTGCTTCTGCCCGTCTTATTGGAGGCGTCCCCAGGTATGGCCATATAACTTCCTTTATACGGGACACTCTACACTGGCTTTCCATTCAGCAGCGTATCCAGTTCAAGACCCTAACGCTTATGCGTAATTGTCTCGTTGGCTCTGCTCCATCATATCTTAGGGACTTCTGCATTTCGGTCTCCCTAGTTCCAGGCCGTAGGACTCTCCGGTCAGCCTCCCTTGGACTTCTGACTGTCCCTCGTATGCGCACTGCTACAGCGCAGTCTAGAAGCTTTGCCTATGTTGGACCCAATAGCTGGAATCGCCTTTCCCGAGAGCTCCGGCTAGTATTCCTCAGTTTGTCTCTTCCGTAGTTTCGCAAGCGCCTGAAGTCTGTATTATTTGCAAGTGGTCTCACTGGTTCGGGTCGTGAGCGCTTCTGATGAGTCTATTCTTGAAGTGGCGCTTTATAAATGTCAGATTACAATTACAATTACAATATTGATTTTTGCTTAAACCAGTGCAGTTAAGAACCTTAGGCGCTTTTGAAAGGTTATCATTCCTTACGTGGATGTTTCTAATTAAGATGAGGATGATCTTACCTGCACTCGGCGCCTGGTTTCCGAGTGCACGGAATGCCAAGGCCCTCCGTTGATACCTGAGGGTAGCAGCACTGTTCCTCGCACTCATCTTCCCAGCCGCAATCGCATTCCTCTCCTCCCTCCACCACCCCATTTCCACAAATGGCACTCGTTGCAGCTGAACATACAATACGCATCTAAACATCAACAGGTCCGTTATACATGGATGAAGGTTAGCGCCAAGTGATGATGCGCATTTGTAATCAGCTATCTCTGTATAGTTCGGTATGCATACACTTGTATCACCATCATCATCAACAACAACATCATCAACAACAACATCATCATCATCGCCATCATCATCATCGTCATCATCAACAACATCATCATCATCATCATCGTCGTCATCATCATCATCATCACCATCACCATCACTATCATCATCATCATCACCATCATCATCATCATCATCTGTGGTATGCTCCTCCCTGGAGCGTTGCCGTTTCCATAACACAAAACCAGCCATCTCTATTCTGGGCTCGTCTCCAGGCCGTATGTAGCCCGAGGTTCAGTGGGCGAAGATCAATTATTCACTTGGCGCTGGTTCTGGAATCCAAAGATTGCTGGCTACAGTCTGTTTACGGGACTCCATAGAACTACCCTGGACAAGGTGTTCCCACACATTTCTTCCGTCACCAAGCAGTAGAATTTGGTACCGGCGTAAGCTGGGAAGTGAACGGCTAGTCCTGCAATGCCCTGGCCTCATGTCCAGGGCTTTGGCATTCGTCCATTACCGCCTGAAGAACCGAATTGCAGGAAATGAGCGCCTTTGGTGTTTACCACTGGAGACATGCGAAGTCTATGTATGGGTCGCAGCAGTTTAATGTATATTGCAACATATGTTAGGTGTATTCATACGAAATGACCGATTATACTGCATGCATATCTGACAGTCCGGATATTTAGCTTAAGAGGTTGAATTATTAGCTATCTGGTAACGCGTGGGCCTTACAATATGCCTCCGGATGCATTGTTAGAGACAATTAGCTGACTATCCATGAAGCACGTAAAAGGAAATGTGGGTTCAGAAAAAGTACTCAGCCGAGTTCGTTCACTTCAAGATCCGTGGTCCAGACGAATAAGGTAGACGCAAATGCTTTTAAAATGGAATATTACTTTCGCATTTTGCTAAAGTAGTAACCGATTAATCAGAGCATTCAGCTGAGGGAATTATTAGGAAGCTATAGAATAACCATACAAACACGTTCCACGAATAGAAAACAAGATTCTACGACGGAACTTGATATCCTCAAGTTGCCGTATATTATTCGATTATGAGTTATTACGTTATTGTTTCTTGAAGCATATCAGTTTAACATGCAAAGCTAAAACGCACAGATAAAAGTACCAGTGCATCGTTCCATAACCACATTTGTTTGATCTCTTACATGACTGTGTTTGTTTAATTCTTTTACACAAATCCACTCTGTCAACACATAGAGATGATTGCTTATTTTGACTACTATGGTCTGATCATCTCTCGATCCAAATGTTCCCTATAAACGTATCGCCAGTGAAAACAAGCTCTCAATAGATATTTATTTTCCCATCACACTATCTGGGCTTTTCGTTTTCAACACAAAGCGGCAACGCACTTAGACTTTAGCTTCACTTTTGATTCTGGTAAAGCAAAATAAGGTATTACGGTATTCGCTCAACCAATCAGCTAATCTAGCAGTATTTTTCGGTGTGATCAGTTGATGCTTTTAAGAATAAGGAGGTGTAGCAACTGAACAATCTAATGCTGATATACATACATAGCTACATACGTAAGTACATACATGCATGTATGTATGTGTGTATATATATACACACAACCATACATGCACAAAAACATACACACATACATACATTCATACATAAATACAGACGTACGTACAAACAAACACAGATTTGTACATGCATAAGGAAAGATATCATATGTACATATGTACATATATACAAGGAAATACATACAACAATTCATACAACAGTTAAAGACTTCGTATGTATATGTATACATATATATGCACGAACGTCCTCTTTCCTTGTGTCTGTATGAATTTGTGCATCTATGTCCGTATGTACGCGTGTATGTATGTATGCATGAATGAATGTATGTATGTATGTACGTACGTACGTATGTATGAATGCATGTATGTGTATATATGAATGTATGTATGTATGAATTTATGTATGCGTGTATGTATGTATGAATGTTTGTGTGTATGTATGTATGAATGTATGTATGTATGTGTAAATATATGTATGTATGTATGTTTTGTGGATATGTGTAAATCCACAGTTTTCAGCGGACACATGGCATTTTGCTAGGAACAAAGGGAGGGAAGTGCTTACGAATGAAGCACCCGTGCTCGCCCTGTGCCTTTGCCGAGATAACCTGAGCCATCGACTGAGTGCTGCACTTGGAGAACTTGTTGTTATTCGGTCGGTCACCAGACGTCGCTCTGGCGTACATGATGTAGTTTCCATCTGCGCCGCCAGGGGAACATTCGGGGGTTTCTGGATCATGCTGCACAAAAGCATATTAATCAAAGCAAGGTAAGGTAAGAATAGATGAGGTATGGTAAGGTAATGAAAGGTAGTAGAGTAAGATGTAGTTTAACAAGGTAAGGTAACGCATAGTAAGATAAAGTAGGGTAAGGTACATTAGGATGATGATTACCATACAAACAATGAGTTTACAATTAGCCATGACAAACAAAATTTGAAGTTAAACGAAGATTCTAACAGACTGTTCTGAAGCTAATGTTATACAAAATCTTAAGTAGGCTATATATCTTCAATTATGTGTTATGATGTGACGGCCGAGAGCACATATGATATGAACTTGAAGTTTGAATAGCAAAGTACCTGTGACCCAATGTTGTGCCCCACTTCGTGAGCCATTGTGACGTGTGACACACTCGGAGGAACATCTTTGCCGTAGTTGAGAATCGTCACAATGCCGCTATTCAGGCTTTTCGAACTGCCTCTGTATTGCTACAAGCCAACATAGCGCTCAGCTTAGCAGAGTTGACAATTTACACAGCATTTCATAGATTAGCATACCTACTCTTTAACAAAACAATACAATACAATACAACTAAAATTTGTTAATTCCCTCCTTATTAAGTTCAGAAGTGCACTTGAAGCCGGGTTATGTGAAGTATTAAGAACTATAATCAGATAGAAGAGGTAAGTTTTAAAGTTAGAGAGAAAGACATGGTAAACTGTTGTGCTGTTGAATAAATTGTTGGATAGCAACGACTGTTCTATCAACAGTGTCACATTTTGGATTATCAAAATAATCGTAATCGTAAATTCTAGATTTCTATAGCGCCCAACGAAAGCTAAGTCGCGGGAACCAGCTTATTCACAGGCACTCAGTCAAAACAAAATTGATAGCAGAGAAAGGGTTCGGTTCCAGGTCAAGATCCAAGAGTCAGGCAGGCAGACAGTTAAACGGCTATGGTCGATGGTGTTTGGAATTGTACCGGAAAGTGAGATAAAGGGAAAAAGGAAGAATCAGGATAGGATGTATGGAAGAGGAGTGTTCTCAGTTTTGAGTGAAAGATCTGCACAGAAATTTCAAGAGATGAAGTGCTGGTGAGTTCGTATGATGGGTCAGATAATTGTCGTAATTCTGATGGGAGTTTATTCCAGAGAGGTGGGGCAGCTAAAGTAGACATAAACCTGTCTTTGGGAGCCATATCAAGAACCGCCTTACAACAAAACCATGTTCTGATGAGTTTATTTCTATAGCTAAATTAATTTTGAATCCATGTCCTGACCGAGTTACATCAGAATTCGCATCATAATGACGCATGCTATAGTGAGTCTCCAGTGTAGTTGCTACGCGCAATTATCTCACCCCGTGTTTTTCGCAAACCCCGCCTGCGTTCTGAAGGTCCCCGGTCCAGGCCAGTCCCAAGGTCCCTCCATCGAAGTCGCGGTAGGTGAACATGTAGGCGAGGCAGAAGGCGTCGAAGTTCTCCTCCGACAGCAGCTCAAGGAATGTCTCGACGCCATAGTTACCAGCGAATTTGTAGCCAGGGGTCTTTGGATTCGTCCAGACCTTGATTCGTTTGATGATGAAATTTATGTTGTCTGGTATGCTGTTGCCATCGAAGTCTAACACGAAACATATTTTACGTTTTTGCTGTTATTGCTTCTACGTGTTATTGTTACTGTTATTATTATAAAGTGTTCACGTTTAGGTCAGTAGTATGGTATTGTCGGTGTTATGGTCATTGTCAGTGTTCTGGTTACTGTCAGTTTTATGGTTGTTGTCAGTGTTAGTGTACTTGCACATATGTTTGTGCAAGATTTGGTGTTACTGTACATAAAATGTTTATAGTTTTCAATCTTCGTAGAAACATTTTGTATGTATGCACGTATGTGTGTATGAAGGCCATTGTCTGTCTGTATGGATACATCAACAAGACGCTTAATATAGCGCCTTTTCAGTGCCTAAAAAATGCAGTTTTAGTTATAATAATAATAATAAGGATAATAATAATTAAAATACTAATATTAATACTACTAATAATAATGATAATAATAATGATAATGATAATGATGATGATGATGATGATGATGATGATAATGATAATAATAATAATAATAATAATAATAATAATAATACAAAACCTCATCTAACAGGATATTTACCACAGCTGTTTCGCCTATAAAGAAGCTGGATAAGCATGCATACAGTATATCTGGCCATTTATAAAGTACATTTAAGAAAACCCGTCAGGATTTAATATGACTTGGCCGTAAAGGAAAATGGAATTCAAGCGATTGTGCATACGAATGAGTTTTGTTTTGGTCAGCGATGTGCGAACGATTGGGCTGAGAAAAGCCAAAACAAATTTACTGAAGTTGCTTTGTTAAAAATCACAGCAACGGGTTTCCTAGAAGAAAAGAGCAGATTCATTTTCATTTAGGCAGTTTCTTGGCTTCATAATATGAAAGATCTACTTCGCCCGACTCAGGTCTTCACTCATCCGTACAATACACGAACATTCATCTTCATTTACATCCGGTATTCGTCAAAATTTAATCCAATCGGCGAAGTTACTTCTCAGAAACAGACATTTACCTAAGCATAAACACCTGAGCATAAACACACAACGCAGGCTACATAACACACATACAATGATACATAGAGGCCATACAATGGATTACAGACACATTATATAAACCATTCCGCAGTAGATTATACATATACATACACAAATACATATACATACACACATCCATATACATATACAAATACATATACAATTATAATATACATATACAAATACATATACATATACAAATACATATACACACACATATATATAAAGTTACAAACACATATACAAATACATATACAAATACATGTACATATACAAATACATATACATATGTAAATACATATACATATGTAAATACATATATATATACAGATATACAAATACAAATGCATACACATATATAAATACATGCATATACAGTATACAAACACTAATACGAATACATATGCATATATAAATATATATATATACATACATATATATTATAGGTATGTTTGTTAATGTCTTTATGCACGGATGTTATTCCGACAGATTTGGTCAGCCATAGTTATTGCATGAAGCGAAGTGGCAGAGAATTCAGGAATGTCCGCGTCACGGAAGCAATCGATACTAGCCACACATCATCTTCATTCTCAAGAAAAGGGAAACATGTTTACGAATTGAAGATAATTCCGACAGATTCTTTGCCAAAACTCGAGCGAAAAATAAGTATTTAACCTAAATATGAGCTGCCTTATTCGGCTGGAAGCTGTTTTTGCAAGCTATAGATTTTAATATGACAAATAAATCTGCGTGATTCATCAAATCTATTCGAGAATGAACCCTTTATTGACTTGATATTAATTAAACCGTCTGTTTCCCATGCGAACATAAGAAAACCTTGGTCCACTTATGACACATCTGGCCACGGTTTATTTAGATGTAACTCCTCAAATGTCCTGAGGTTATTCGAGCTGTGAGTGAAGCCCTGGAACGACCACCAGGCGTTCAGAGTCAACTGAACAACTTTCGTGATGCGTGGAAAGACTAATCCATGAATTGTCAATTAAAAGCATCTGTGACTCGAACACAGATGCTGAGTAGAAAGACGACGAACGCTAATTGAATCATGCAGATAGCCAACCAACCAATCAACAAAAATAAAATGAATTGCTAGCTGGCTGGCTGATTTACTTACTTATTAACTGACATACTGACTGATTGATTGACCGACTGACTTACTAAATGACTTACTGACTGATTGATTGACTGACTGACTTACTAACTGACTTACTGATTGATTGATTGACTGACTGACTTACTAACTGACTGACTGACTGACTTACTAGCTGACTGATTGACTGACTGACGTACTAACTGAATTACTGACTGACTGACTGACTGCTTCATTCACTTATTCTTTCATTCATTCATTTGTACAGGTGTACATTATTCGTTTATTCTTTTGTTCACTCATTCACTCATTCACCAGTCTTTCCTTGATCGTCCGACTAACTGATCTATTGACAGAATCGCTCAGCAGCACCTCACCTATCTTCCGGTAGATTTCGTTGACGCCCTGGACATGCTGAGTCAGCTGTTCGATGACCATATCCTCATTGCTATCGAACTTCTCATAGAATAGATGATCGGCCTGAATGTACATCGTACACGTCGTCTTCATCGGGTCAATCGGCCGATGGATCGGTGTGTGGTAGGCGTATCTTTCCCTGAACGGGTCGGCCCCTGCGTCGTATCGGCCGCCGGGGTCCGTGTAGATCTCGGCCGAGCGCCAGCTGCGCCTGAAGCGAGGACGGGTGAGCAGGGTCTCCTGGCGCTGCGAGTGACGCAGGCGCTGGTGTAGCTGGCGTGACCGGCAAAGACTGGCGTTGAGGCGGTCCATGTGGACCGAGGACAGGCGGTAGATGATCGAGTGGAAAGAAGGTGGCTGTGAGGCGTCCTTGAAGTACCGTCTCGATCGCTCGATGATGTACTGGTCGGAGGTCGTCTGAATCTTTCCTTCGAATAATCCGTCGGTTGTTATCATTCCGTAGACACTGGAATCGTCCTCCTCACCTGCAAAACCATCCTAGCTCTTCTTACGTCAGACATCTCTGTTGTAATCTTGATAAATAAGCAGTTGTCTCTTCTTAAAAGAAATGCTATGTGTTCCTGTATGTTGCATAGTTTTAACTAGAATTATTGTTGCACAAAACTGTCCACACTTCGTTGCAAAAGCATCCACAGTAGTGTAGCGATATCAGCTCAACATTAGATGTAGACTAAGTGGTCTACACTTTTCTTACAGTATATGTACGTACGTATGTATGTACTTATGTGTGTATGTGTGTATGTATGTGTGTATGTACGTATGTATGTATGAATGTGTGTATGTATGGATGTATGTATGTATGTATGTATGAATGTATGTATGTATGTATGTATGTATGTATGTGTGCGTGCGTGCGTGTTCTGTATGTAGGCATATTTGTGTATGTATGTGTATATGTATGGGTATATGTATATTTACACAGACCTTGCAAATAATAAATTTTTTATGAATTTGCCAAAATTTGTTCAGAAAGTCTCAAGTTCTGTATAACCGAGCGGCTGTATTTGCTAAATTTAGACTCCATACTGAAAGGAAAGAGATCTTCGTAACTCAAGTAAAGAAGTAGGCTATAAACTATCTTCAGAAGTGTGTCTCCAGTGAATGTATTTCGGTCATTTTGTAAATGGACGCAATTCTGTGATGGAGGGAAAGGGTAGCAGCTGCGTCTCAACGACAAAAGATTCGTTGATAACAAACACCAATGAAAAAAGATGGCCCTTAAAGATAGATCGGCCTATGCCATGCAACAATACAACCACCTATGATGCATTGCCCAAACCACCATCACAACAGAAGACCACTTTCTCACATATGCACATATATACATAAAACAGGTCCTGGTATAGAATAGATTTGTGCACATTACATACACAAGAAAAATACAGCCTAATACCATACCATAAGACCGCTTTCTCGATCATATACAGTGACACCTATATACACATATAGAATATTAAATGGATAGTCAGTCTGTGAATATATTTATATAGATGTATGTATTATTTGTAATATCTACGCAACAGTATTTGACCGTGCATGAAGAAATCCTCATGAAATCGGGAGAATTCAGAATTCAGTTTGATATTGCAGTGACCTATGCAGGAATTGCTGAATAATTAGGTGAAAAAACCTAATTTTTCGATCACAAATAGTAGACAAATTTAGACTACGTACCGAAAAAGAAAGAGATCTTCAAATTCACAAAGACTAGAAAAATTTACAATTTTTAAAGATGTTGGTGTCTTCGCGGCTACTTTTAACAAAAAAAGCGAGTTAAATTTTACCATAACTATGACTCGATCTAAGTCTTTATGCCCCTAGGAGTGGTGAGTATTTATTAGAGTAGACTGAGTAGTAATTTGAATCACATTCATAAACTTCTGAGGCTCCCATGTATGAAATCTCCATAAAACTGGTTAAGAAGATTTTTTACATGACTTGTTCATCTGCATAATTATCGATGTACACGCCTTCAAATTAATAGCAATCGCAATCGTAATCCCAAGATTTCTACAGCACACAACGAAAGCCACGTCACGGGGATCAGCTTATTCACAGACGCTCAGTCAAAACAAAATCGATAGGCAAAAGTGTTCGATTATTAAGGTAAAGTAATCGAGGAACCAAGGAAGATGTTCAATTAAGTTGTTGTTGCAGGGCACCATAATAAAATTTAAATAAAAATACTTAGACAACCTAATTTCTACATAAAGACTAGTTTGATAGATAAGACAACAAGGAATATGAATTTGCAGAGAACTCATTTTGACTAATTTTATGTCATTTTACCTTCTCAACAAGTTTCTTTACTTTCCCGAATATGTGTGGGTTTTCTATGTTCGCCCATGCTCACCCCAAACAGCCCTTATATTCATATACATAAATGTAGACACAGATCCATTTTCATACATAAATACATACATACATACATACATGCATACATACACACACATATATACCTGCATACAAACATACATACATACATGCATACATACATACATGCATACATACATACATACATACATAAATACATACATACATACGCACATTCATGCATACATACATACCATATGTGTAGCGTATAGGCCTACACACATACATTGATGCACATATTATATTCATAAATTTATATAGCGCTCTTTGAAAATCGCTAAAGGAAGCCCCTCGTTAGCCTAGGCATGATGCATGTATGAAACAATCTTATTATAAGACCCAGTCTTTATTTATAGGCTACTCTAGACGCACTTACATCTATACGTACATGTGTGTTCGTATATATGTGCATGGGCATATATACATACATACATGGGTGTATATATATACACATATATATAGAATGATTGATGGATTGCATGATGACCCAAAATAAATAACCACATTAAAATTTACTCCGATTTATGATCTTTAGCATCGCACTCGCCGCTTCCATTCTTTTTCTTCTGCTCAAAAACGCACCGTGTCTCTATCCGTACCTCTGCCTATGCCTGCCTGCCTCTCTGCATCTGTTTCCCTTGCTCAATCGACCCACTGCATGCCTGTCCGTTGACAAAGTTTGCCTGCGTGGTGCACCATAAATATTTCATTTAATCCATGACTTATTTATTGGTCCCTTCGGCAGCGATTCGTCATAACGTGGGGAGCTGTGACTGCAGGAAGACGCCATCGTTCATCGCTGGCTCTAATTTCGTTAGCACTTCCAGCTCTTCCAAGAACACCCCTCGTACACCAGTCAGGTCGGTGTGGTCCCCGGTCAGTCCCGGGGTAAAAGGTTCCGACTCAGCCGACTGCTGTTGGTTTCCTTAATGTTAGAAGACAATCCTACTGAAGACTCCTACTTCCCTTATCAATATGGGTTGATTCCCAGGGGTGGGCATCTTACACTAGAGAAATTCCACCTTTACGGTTGTACTGATAAATAATAACTTTTACCTCACATGTTTTGAATTTAAGATTTTTAGCATCAGACACTCACCCTGTTTTAAACCACCTAATTTAATTGCCTATTTATTACTTTTATTACTCCTACCTCCCTTTTTACTGGATTATATGTGACGAATTTAAAGTAACCTATAGTCTTTTAGCAATTGCAGTTTTTCAAGGCCGCCCGGCCATTCGACGAAGTACAATTGCTAGACAAAATTTTGTAAAAAATGTACATTGTACACGTTTTTCTAAGCGACCGTATGGCCTCGACCCTATCGGGTGAGATCCTTCACCACCGCTACACGCCATTTAAGGTCCCCGTGCACGGACCGTACTAGCCCGAGATTCAAATCTTTGAAATAACCCACGATCCGGACGCGAACCGGGGATCCTCACGCACAGAGGCTCCTTGGCGTAGGCACTTACCGATGTAACTAACTAAGCCATGTGCGACTCTATGCAATAGTTTCCGCCAGGCGGTGTATTGCCACTTTGGTTGTCAAGGCCAGATTTGGCACAAGATATATGCGAGATCTGGTTCGTGCAAAATGTGTTCCGGATACAAACAGGCGGATAGTAAAATGTAAATGTAAATGTACACGGTTTTATATAGCGACCGTATGGCCTCGAACCTGCTCATACTGCAATTAATTGATCAGGTGAGATTCTTTACCATTGCTGCCCGTTTGAATGGGTACCACTCCATTTAAGGCCCCAAAAGGACCGTGCTAGCTCGAGACTGAAATCTCAGAAATGTAACCATTATCGGTATGCGAACCGGCATCCTCACGTATAGAGGTGCCTTGATGTATGCCTTAACCAATGAATTAACCAGTTTAGTAAGGCGAATTTTAAAGTATCCTGTTGTCTTGATGGCTGAGTATGATACGAAACAATTTATTGGTAATTGGAAAAATCAAAGCGCAAGTAATCGCCCAATAAGTCTGTATTTATGCAGTCGTAATTAAGATAAGAAATGATTTTGACGAAGTGGCAGCAAACGGCTATCTGACGTCATCGGTCACGAGAACCAATCACAATATTTTTTTGGGAATTGCTTTCTTCCCGGAACCGATCTCGCGCCACACCGGCCGTTCTACGAAAGCACGGTTGCTAGAAGTGAGGTTGTGCGACTCCAGACGATAGTTTACCAGCGGGTGCAATTTCTGGGTCGATGCCTCAGCAACGAACAATGGACTATTGACAAGAGTTCGGAAACATGGACTCAGCGATCTGATACAATTTTATGATAACGAAATGGTGAGGTTAGCTCAGTGGTCTTTCAAGACTTCAGCATGGAGTGATTGGCGATCGAATATCGATCTCAATTTATTCAAACGATCTTCTTTCCTTTCATCCAACTCTTTCATTTCATCTGGAAGCTACCATTGAATGGATTCCTACCAGCAAATGCATAGCTGGGTGAAGTTCAAGATCTTACTGTGTAACAGTAGGACACTGTAGGCCCGTAGTGGGCTGCATATGTATATATGTATGTATGCATGCATGCATGTATGTATGTATGTATGTATGCATGAACGTATGTATGTATGTTTGAATGTATGTATGTATATATGTATGCATGTATGCATGTATGTATGTTTGTATGTATGTATGTATGCTTGCATGTACGTATGTATGCATGTATGTATGTTCGGATGTATGTATGTTCGTATGTATGTATGTATGTATGTATGTTTATATGTATGTATCAAGACATTTTATATAGCGCCTTTTAAGTACTTCATAAAGCGCGGAAAGAACAAAAACAATAACGTGTAGTCACTGTGTATTATAGACAAAAGGTCGTCTTTTGCTGCTGTTCTGTCAAAGGCTGAACATATTTCAGAGTGGTTCAGCGCCATCAGAGGATTTTTCTTTTACTTGTGCTTTGTGGAATTTGGATAAAATACTTCGTAACATTTCACATCACTTAGTGCATTATGAAATCTTTGGAATGAAGATGAGAAGATGACCTTTGAAGTGTCTTCGGTATGCTCTTTCATCAGATAGCGGCTCTACATAAATAAATAAACAAATATAATTAGAAAAATAAGCGAGTCTGACCTTCGAGGTATCCTCTATATGCTCTGCTGGAGTCGAAGTAGATGGAGCTGTTGCTATTCTCGACAACTAAGTCCGGACTATAGATTCCGGTGTCTCTCTTTAGCCGAATCTTGAACATTCTACAAAAACACAGCAGAAACCAATCCCTCTAAAGCAAAACGTCTGAGAGGCTTCAATAATGAGCTTGGCAGATTTAATTTCGTGTTGATATCAAAATATCAAAAATACCTCGCAACTTTATTTTCATTAGATCCTTTCGTCAAGTGTTGCTGGACATGATCTCCTTGAACTTACCTAATGGATAACTACCATCACAATTGTATTTGCATTTGTATTAATCCGTATTTGTAACAAAACACTAGGCCGTCTGCCTGCTGTATCATGATTTCAATGACTTTGGTACAGTTACCTGAATTTTATGGACTATACCGAGCAGGACATCTCACGAGCAACCGTGACATCTCTCGTATCTGGTCAGTATTCGTAACATTAATGTTAACATTATATTGGTAACATTATTGGTAACATTTATCGCGTTGACGGAAGACATTGGCCGTGACAACAACCTACTGCAGTTCTCATTTGATTGTATTTCAATCCGTTAGATTGATTAGATTCAATCTAACTAGATTCGCAGATTAGATTCGTTAGATTCGCAAGCTCTGTAATCATAATCAGGCTGTACAGTAGGGGTCAGGGTATCGTTGACCTTTGCGTTCGTGGTTCTTTGAAGGAACTTGGCAGTCCAGAAGAATTGTTTTCTTTAAGAAAACTTGATACTCAGAGGTCCGTTACGGTTGTATACCACGCGGGGCCGTTGCCGGCTGTTCATCTCTCATCTTAAAAAACACTAATCTAATCTAAAGACTTCTATAGCGCCGTTATCATAATGCCCAGGGCATCAAACGATGGTCGTTCAAGTCAAAATCGTAGTCAAAAATTATGAACCGTCGGAGAAGCCGGTTCGAATTCCAACAGGTCAGAGAAACCAGAAGTTAGGCTAAGGTGGGTAAGTAAGTTTGAACAGTCTTCCGGCATCCATTCAGGAGTCCAAAAGTGTGAACCTCTTTAAAAACAGCTGATATTCTATATACTAGATAACGCTTAGTACTTAACTTTTGACTTTGTAAAGCACCCCAAAAGCAGCCCGCTACATACGATGCTATATAAATTGTCGTCATTACAATTACAATTACAATTCCAAAAGATTTGTCTCAAGTTTAGACCTGAATGACATCAAATAATTGGCAAAACGAACTGAACTGGGGAGTGAATTCTGTATTGATCTCGGAGAACTCCAATTAAAATCAAATTAAGTATTCGTATTCAGACCATGTCAAAGCATAGTTTATGACGATTAGTCTTTTAAACCCTTTTTAAAAGCCGTATTCACCACAGTGCGTCGCTGTAGTTGGACGAGTCCTCGGCTGAAGCGCAGCATACGAGATAACAAAAGCCAACAATCGGACAACCTCTGCTCTCGGGTTACGTGGCCCGAATCGACTGTTCTGTTTGGCCAGCATAAATAATCGATGCGAATCAGCGACGAGAGAATTAGATCAACGTCTCCATTTCATTATTAAAATATCTCCTATTACAACCTTTAGGTCATGGCTGGTAACCGCAGCTACTTCGCTCTGAACGGGAATGAAGGTTCAGGACTGGTCTGAAGCTATTCAGGGGCTTAACGTGAGCCACTGTGTGACAGTTTATGTTAACAAAACAAATGTTACTCTGTCGTGCGGACTGACCTTCCGGATATTGACCTGATTGCGGCTTGGTTTTTGTGCACCATCGGTTGATGCCTTGTGAATTATACACCAGCGCAATAGAAGTAAATAATTATTATAATTAAATGTTGGCCATTGTGGTTGTGCCTTTTCACCAGACAAGACATGAGTGTTTCGTCAGTGCTTGCGATTGCGAGATTTATAAGTGAGTGAGAGTTTTGTGAGTGTGTCTTTGTCACAATAAATGTAAATGTACACAGTTTTCTATAACGACCGAATGCCCTCGACCGTATACTCATTTTTCAATGAATTTATCGGGTGAGGTCCTTCACCACCACAATAGTTTCTGTATTAACTAGACATCACTTTTAAGAGTGGCATACGTCTGCATATGTACACTGTTCCATTCAGATGAATTGCCCAGAACCGGGACTTAATGCGCTGGAATATAGCTGCCGTTAGCCCTTAATTCCTTGCATAAGCCTATGTAGGCATATCGGCTTCCAAAGGGACCAATCGGCGCAAACAGGATAAAGCCGAATGAAACCGGTTCCATATCAGAACAAACCTAATCCATGCCAAAACCATCATCTCACCGATCTAAACTACTGCCGAACAAGCACAAAGTCGGGCCAAATCGGTTTGAAATTAGCACCAAACCCAACCAAAACGCTGGTGAACAAACATACAGCTGGATTAGCAATCAGTATCAACAAACGTTAGAAAATAAAGTCAAAATCAAAGCCGTCCCCTTCACCAGCGAATCACCAGCTCGTGCTTTACAATGGTGATCTTGCTGTAGACAAGCCCTATCGTTGTAGCTAAGCACTACCGATGTAGCCAAGCATTACCGTTGTAGCCAAGCATTACCGTTGTAGCCAAGCATTACCGTTGTAGACAAGCCCTATCGTTGTAGACAAGCCCTATCGTTGTAGCTAAGCACTACCGATGTAGCCAAGCATTACCGTTGTAGCCAAGCATTACCGTTGTAGCTAAGGATTACAGTTGTAGCCAAGCACCACCGATGTAGCCAAAAATTACCTTTGTAGCTAAACATTACCGCCAAGGAACTATGAAGTCTGAACATGGTATCAGTTACAATATCTGGATGGGAATCCGTTGGTTGAGCTCTGCTTGTGTATGGGAGCCAACCATTAATGACTTTTCAAGTTAGGTGAGCACTGGTTGCTAATAGTAGTAGTTTCTCAGTTTAACGACATCTTATGGCATCAAAGGCCGTTGACGTCGCCCTCCTCCTTTATCCAGGCTTGGGACTAGCAATACCCCCCAAACAAGGCAGTGGCGGAGTTAATATAAATGCTTGCTGATTGATGAACTTCCAGTTTTTAATGACTATTTAGCAACGTTTAGGCTAACGTAGGAAACGCCTCTGTTTAAGTATCTCTTGAAGTGACGCTATATCAATTTCTGATTGCAGTTATAACTACAATTATAATTACAATTATAATTGCAATTATAATTACACTTGTAATTACAATTATAATTACAATTATAATTATAATTAAAATTATAATTAAAATTTCGAACACAGAGCAAAAAACCTGCGTTTTTAAGTCGTATACTGAATTGTTGAGAGATTCGCCAGGACGATAAAGTACCGTTTCTGAAGACCAGATCCTCAACTTACAAGTTAGATATTACCAAAAACAGACTCAGAGGGTCAGTTTCTAATGACTAAAGCGCCAACGACTGATACGTGTACTTTGACTGAGCGTCATCGCAATATTAGAGTGGATTGGAAGGATGAAAGAGAAGATGGGAGCTTAATGAAGAGAGCATGCATCAATTTCCATGGCTATTTGTCGTCCTGTCATTTCCGTTTCCATAACAAAGAGACCAATAAACCAAACTGAACGGCCACCACACTAACACACACGCTCACAAATATATACTGTATATATACTGTACCTAAAGTCACTACAAGGTTGGGTCTTTCGCTTAGAAAGCTTAGAAACGTAGGATCATTTACCTATATGCTTCTAAGCGAAAGACCCAACCTTGTAGTGATTTTAAGTATATATATATATACATATATATATCTTTTCAATCAATCAGTCAATCATTTTTTATTGCTACCAATAGTAACAATCAAATTTAGCGATAAGAATACCTACTTCTTAGATACAGGAAGCAAAAGTAGCTGCGAAGGAATAAAATCCCGCTAAATGATACAAGATATGATATAAGATATAATGATATAAGATAATGATGAACGAGTAATCTGTTACAAGAATTAGAACAATAGAACAAAAAATGTTGACAAACAGAAAAATTAACTTTTATTAGTAGATATTGTGTTCTCTCTCTCTTCTGATCACCATCTCTCTTTGTCTGTCCTTCTCGATCCTTTCTGCGGTCCAAATAGAATAAATCCTGCGGGATGAGACATCCAAGGCTGTCGTCCTATCTAATCATCCAAGGTGAGACGACAGATATCCAAGCATACAGGTTCAAGCAACGCTTCTTTCGAGTTGCATGGCGCTACAGAAGTTCTTTGCAGGTTGGATTAGAAGGTTATCTTAAAGCTAAATCGTTTGTCTATTGCAGTACACTATATGATGATGATGATGATGATATATATAACTAGTAGTTATAACTACAATTATAATTACAATTATAATTGCAATTATAATTACAATTATAATTACATTTATAATTACAATTATAATTACAATTATAATTACAATTATAATTACAATTATAATTACAATTACAATTAAAATTATAATTACAATTATAATTAAAATTTCGAACACAGTCTCGCAATAAACAAAGGATTTCTTTATCACATATATTTCTTTGCCTTAAATCTATGTACATATATAGTGTTGTGGGACGCGGTGGTGTGGTGGTATGGTCGGTGCCTCGTAACCGGAGGGTCGCGGGTTCGAATCTGCCTCAAGCCACTGCGTATCGACCTTGGAAAAGTTGCTCACTCACAATTGTCTGTGAGGAAGGCAACGGGAAGCCACCTTACTCATCTCATCCCCGGGTGGCATAAAGCCAATGGACCTGCCTTCGGGCAGAGAACTCATCATCATCATCATCATCATCATCATATAGTGTACTGCAATAGACAAACGATTTAGCTTTAAGATAACCTTCTAATCCAATCTGCGAAGAACTTCTGTAGCGCCATGCAACTCGAAAGAAGCGTTGCTTGAACCTGTATGCTTGGATATCTGTCGTCTCACCTTGGATGATTAGATAGGACGACAGCCTTGGATGTCTCATCCCGCAGGATTTATTCTATTTGGACCGCAGAAAGGATCGAGAAGGACAGACAAAGAGAGATGGTGATCAGAAGAGAGAGAGAGAACACAATATCTACTAATTAAAGTTAATTTTTCTGTTTGTCAACATTTTTTGTTCTATTGTTCTAATTCTTGTAACCGATTACTCATTCATCATTATCTTATATCATTATATCTTATATCATATCTTGTATCATTTAGCGGGATTTTATTCCTTCGCAGCTGACTTTTGCTTCCTGTATCTTAGAAGTAGGTATTCTTATCGCTAAATTTGATTGTTACTATTGGTAGCAATAAAAAATGATTGACTGATTGATTGAAAAGATGACGAGGCAGAGAGAAAGAGACAGGCAGAGGAAGAGAGACAGAAGGTGAACCTAGAGTTGAAGAGAAAACTGGGCAAATAAATGCAATAATAATAAATGATCGCAAAAGTACTATAAGGAGAGACAGAGAGCAATAGGCAGACTGACATGGAGGGACACACAGATCGGCAAACCTAAACAGGGAAACAAACAGACACACACAGAAGAGAGGAAAACAGACAGAGAAAGAGAGAAGAGGCCGAAATCAGTTGAAGACGCTATGAGATCAAATAAGGAAGTGCTATATCGAATAAAAAATATCGCAGACAAATGAGACAGCACAGCAGCCTCGCATCAACCGGCATCGTCCTTTGGGCTTCGACAGAAGATAAGGCAAATAGCAGGATTAGTTTTGCTGAGATCTGAACCCAAAGACTCCGTGAAAGCAAATGAAGTCATCCAGAAGACTGTGGCGTTGTTCTGATGAAGAGGAGTTACGAAATCACCAGCGGAATCTTATTCACCTCTCTCCATTCTACATTGTGTCCCGAAAAAGGAAAACTCAGGCAACGTCAGGAAACATTATTGAAACTGAAGAAGTAAGTAAGTAATAAGTAAGTAAGTAAGTAAGACATTTGTTAACACGCCATATGTCCATCGGCTGAGCGAGGAATCGTAGACGTAAATTAAATTAAACTAAACGTTTCTTTTCTTACTTATTTACTATTAGTAATTTCTATAGTCTATGAACGATATCTTTAAAATGACATCATATTGTTACGTAGGCTCATTATTTTGACTAACTCTTACCTATGACGGATCTCAGTGAAGAATACAGAATCGTTATTAAATATTTGCCTCAAAATAAGAATTATGATGTAAAACGTTAGCATGAAGAATTTCCGTGTAAAGAATGGATACTAAGCAGACTAAACAAACTCCTGCACAAGAATGACCAGAGTCGACATTATTATAATTTATCTCGCGAATCGTTTTTCCTGGACACCATGTAGATTCAAAAAGCAGAGATTCGAATCTCCGAAGGTCAGACTCAAGTGTAGGATAAATATACCAGACCCGGTTAACGGAAACGGATATATATATATAATATATATAATATATATATATATTGCGCTGTTCAAAGAGATCTTCTCAGCAGTGCTTTAAGTTCAATGTTAAGACTGGATCAATGAGAAATGCATTCAATGATGCATGAGAATTCAATCATGCATGAGAAATTAAGGCCATTACACACACACTTGCAAGCACGAACACACACAAATAACTTATGTATGTATGTATGTATATATGTATGTGCGTATGTATGTATGCATGTATGTGTATATGTATGTGTGTATGTATTTATGTATGTATGTATGTATTTTCAAAAGATCGCCATGCCAGCAAAACTTACCTCGCCATACCATAACTCACCCATCTTAGTCTAAACAGTTATAGGACTATGAATCACATGCTGCTCCGTGGTGCAATTTGGTGTTAACGGCTATATGGCTTAAGCATAGGAAATGGTTTTACCCTCTGTCCCTCCATCTGGAACTCTACCTCCTTATGTTCGCGACTCCCCTACTGAGGCTGTCTTTCGCTCTAACCTTAAAACTTACATCTTCCAGTCTGCTTATGGTTCTTAATACTTCGCATAACCCGGATTCAAGTGCACTTCTGAACTTTTAAGGAGGGCATTAACAATTTTAGTTGTATTGTATTGTAAATCCGAAACCTCTGAACTAATTGATTTGAAATACACAAATCAGCCAATTATGCTCTCAGCAGCTATGCTCATGGTGACTATTGAAGTGATTAGATTACCTTTGGTGCTCCCGCCGACATCCACAATATACACACTTTGTTTCTGTTTAGTTTGTTTGATACTAAGTCTTCTCAGGCTAGCCAGACACCATCGATTTTGCGACTTCGCTTGATATATGGACTTACCTTTCCAAACTATATGTTTTTAAACTGTCGAAAAACTTTTCTTTTTGGCAAAAACTGTATAATGCTCTTTGCCTAAAGTAGGGCCTACTGAATCGATTTTCAAAAACTATTGCACCGAACGATACAGAAATCCGGGCCACAATAGCGCTATAAAATCACTGCAGTAAAAGCCATAAAAGGTAAAGACGGTCAGCTTTAATTTAGCAGCGATTATACGACGACGGAGGCCATATAGAGGCGTATTAATATTAGATTGGATGCTGGGCCAAGGTTCGAGTAGACGAGAGATTTTCGTAAAGACTGTGAAGAGTAATTTGATAATAATCCACGAGGAATGTTGTTCGAGCCATTTGTCTTTAGAAGTATTGACTTGTTTCAGAGAAACGCTGACGTTATTATGACGTCATAACTGCCAAAGAGATTATGTATGGCTATATAGAGGATAGATGCACAGAAATACTGTATAGCGCCATCTTAGCGAGATAATTAACATTGTTCATCGGTTTAATCACAATGCCACGTGGAAATAGTGCAATAAGAAACTATTGCTACACAGGCTATGTGTGCAGTGGAGTTATGCGCAACCCTGTTGTGTTAATAAACCAGCAACTATTAATGTAAAAAGACTGAGATACGTGACCAATGTTAGGTTTGAAATTTAGTGGCGTTTAATATTTACTGTTTTCCTTGTGTGGTTTGTATTGTGTTGGCATCAACACTCATTCTTACCGGTGCAATTTGTACATTAATAGCCAATTCATTAAGGCTTGTATGTGTTTACGGATGCAGGTATGCCGTATATATGATTGTATGTATATATGTGTGTACGTATTTAAGTAGATAGGTATGTAAGTATGTATGTGTGTATGTAACATGATTGTCTTAAGTATGTATGTATGTATATATGTATTTAAGAATGTATGTATGTATTTAAGTAGGTATGCATGTATGTTTGTATCATGATTGTCTTAAGTATGCATGTACGTAGTATTTAAGTATGTATGCATGCACGTATGTATGTATGAATCATGATTGCCTTAAGTATGTATGCATGCACATATCAATACGCCGAATATAGCGTCTTTTAGGTACCTTTTAAAAGCGGTACATACGGTAGCAAAACGGTGTTAACGTCCATTCAGAATAAAAGCATTCTTCCATAATCAAACAATGCTCAGATAACTGGAAAAGCCACCATCATTGAGCAACTAATGGTTGCTTTCGTAAACAGTTTAGGTTTTTTTCAACCTACCTGCCGTATGCGTGCATATTGAGGGTCAGCTGTCGGTCGGTGGCTCTCTTCGTCCGGTGATGGTCCGTCTGAAGCAGAGTGCTGTCATAAAACAGTGGCTCGTAATGCGTTATGTATTCCGTCAGTTGCGTGCTATGGCTGTTCTCGTCTGAAGAGAAACAACAAATTTCACGTGTAGTTTTCGTTCTTAAAAATATAAATGGCTTCATTTGTGTTTTAGAATAAAAAGCATGTTCATGTATAATTTCGTGTATAGTTTTTTCAGTTTTGCACAGTAGACTCTGCTTCTCCAACGGATTATCGTTTTGGTTTGCGATTTTGACTTGAAGCGACCATCGACTGATACCTTGGGTATTATGATAGCAGCGCTATTGAAGTATTTAGATTAGATTAGTAGAAGTTTGCAGTTACTTCTTTAAACAGTTATTTCTTTAAACATTTACTTCTTTGAATAGTGCCTGTTTAATATTTGTTTATAACTATTTTGAACAGCATAGGCATACTTTTGAATGTGCCTGTTTAGGTACATGCTTTTAAACAATACGTTCTCATTATTTCAATAAGACGAAATTACATTTATTTCTGTAAAAATTATTCGTCTAAAGCTGTGTTTAATTTCTTACAGCTACACAAATTTAGAAGACTAAATTATGTCATCGTATTTTTACTAGTCAAAATCTGCTTCTTACAGTCTAAATTGCACCAGCATTAATGAAGATCATGTGGCCAACGGTTCATTTAATATACTGTGAAGAAAAACGAGGAAACTGATAGTGGTCAAATATCAGACAGAAATTAATTTAATTATCGTGTAATTATCCTCAAAAGTCCTCTAGCTGTCTGTCTGTAGGCTGGAGTGTATGCGCCTTAATTAATTACTAATAATTTATTTAATGATGCATAATTTATGCCGTATAAACTCACTGCCATAGCACATCAGAGTCAAACAAAATTGAGGCTGTAATATGAAATTGAGGCTGAATATGAAGTAAACGATTCAGAAAAGCACAGTTTCAGAAACTAATAAGATTCGCTCTTTAATTAGTTTCGTCAATAATTAATTAACCCGTACAGACTCGGATAATTGCATATACCCAACTAATCTCCTAATTATATCCTGGTAATCTTCCATAAGCCAACTATTCACACATTTAGCGTAACACCCATCGCAAAAGGTAAACGACAATATTTTGCAATACTGGAAGAGTGCGTTTTTTAGCTACCAACCATTCCGTTTTGCAATAAAGAATTCCTAATGAGTGCCTCTGCGCCGACAGGCAATAGATTTCCTGACTTGGGGTCTGCAGACCCAACGTGGAAGCATCGTCGGGCTTCTTCTGGGAGTCCGCAGTTGTGCGGAGGACGTGAACAGCAGTGGAAGAACCGCAGACCAGGTTATCTGATGTGTATAATATAGACACATTAAGCGAACTTATGGATCATTTGTAGGCGATATCTCAGAGCAAGAGATTCGTATTTCTGCGCTGTCTTGCGGGAAAAATGGATGCGTCAGATGACCGGTAAATTACTGGACAATAGAAAACAACACATTACGGTACAATACGCCACAGAACAATGGTTTATAATAGGCCTACAAGGCAATACCATATATAATACAACATTTCCCAACACAAAACAACATAATGCTGAGTAATGTTATCTGTAATATGCTACGATACGCTATCCACAACGTCTAGTAAGTAAGTAAGTAAGTAAGTAAGTAAGTAAGTATATTCTTTATTAACCAATAGCTAATCGCACATCGGTTTACAAGTATTTAAGAACACAAGAAAAATTTAATGAGCATACAACATCCTAATAATAAAACATGGTAGCCAATTTTGGGGCATGGTAGCCGATTGGTTAGAGCGATCGACTTGTAACGCGGAGTGTACGGGTTCATCAGGCCACTATCTGATGACCCCAACCGACAGCGACTGCGATCATCAAAGTCCACCAATGTATTTGTACCGGCAACTAAGACTAGAACGGGTGATCGGGCCTTTCGGGTTGCTGGTCCGCGCGCCTGGAACAGTCTTCCGGCATCCATTCGGGAGTCCAAAAGTGTCAACCTCTTTAAAAAAACAGCTGAAATTGTATTTGCTGCATAACTCTTAGTTCTTGACCGACTTTTGACTTTGTACAGCACCCTAGAAGTAGCCTGCTACTTATGATGCTATATAAATTGTCGTCATTACATTACGTTAAATTACTTGTCTAAGACGGTTTGCTGTGTAGGGACCTTGAGCAAATTCTTCACTCGCAATCGCTTAGCGCCATCAATTGATGCATAGTCATTAGATAATGGCGCTTAATAAATGCAGAAATATTAACAACGAAATATAAGTCAATACACTATGATTGAGAACAACATAACACAATACAGAAGAAATCATTGAGCTGCAATAAAAACAGCAATATCAATAAATAAGAGGAATGTAATGTTTTTGTAATGTAATAAAGAGAGCTGAAGTTCTACTATCTCAAAATGAAGAGAACATTATTAATACAATATCACAAAGCCTATCAATAATTTGACCAAAATTTAACAGATTATCAACCGAAAAGGGAGAAAAATGTATTGGATTTAACAGTTTTCCTGTGTAAGAAGCACAATCTACTTTGCTAAGTGGAATTTGTAAGGATTTACTGCTGTGCTTTCTCTGTTTGCTTTAGCCGCCATCTTAACTGGACATTTTTCTTTCAAACAGTAAGCTGCGGTGCGTTGTTTAAAGTCGAACGAATCAGCTTTTCCACGGAAATACTTAACCGGGCTCGACAGAGTTTATGCTCTGCGCTATATAAATGGACTAGTCGCTTGGCTGGTTGGCTGATTGATGTATAAGGGCGAAATACTGGAAATCTACGAGTAGAAAGACCGACGGACGGACTGGACCATCTTTAGATTCAATCGATTTCCTGCCTTTCCACGTGTAGAAGTTCTGCAACGAAGGGGGACACACACACACGCCTAGCTGCGATGGGAGAGGACAGGAGAGGAGAGGTGAGGAAAGGAGAGGAGAGGGTAGGAGAGGATTGATAGAGTACGATAGGATAGGAGTGGAGAGAAGAGGATATGAGTGATAGAATAGGATAGGAGAGGCTAGGAGTGGAAACAAGAGGATGGAATAGAATAGGATATTATAAGATGGGAGAGGATATGATAGGTGAGGATAGGAGAGGAGAGGATATGATAGGATAGGAGAAGAGAGGAGAGGATATGAGAGGATAGGTTAGGATTGGAGAGAAGAGTAGAGGATATGATAGGATATAATAGGAGAGGAGAGGCGAGGAGAGGAGAGAAGGGGAGAGAAGAGGATAGAATTGATAGGATAGGAGAGGAGAGGAGATGAGAGGATAAAATATGATAGGAGAGGAGAGGATATGATAGGTGAGGAGAGGAGAAGAGAGGATAGGATAGGAGAGAAGAGTAGGGGATATGATAGGATAGAATAGGAGAGGAGAGGCGAGGAGAGAAGAGGAGTGGAGAGAAGAGGATAGGATTGATAGCATAGGAGAGGAGAGAATATTAAAGGATAGATGAAGAGAGCAGAGCAGAGTAGAGGTATACTGTTTGCTACATGTGTGACAAATTCATTACGTAAGGGACCAGCGCCTGTGGGTGATTGAACACATCTATAATTCAGTTTCTCAGCTGCCTAAGTTCTCGTCTGGGATCCGATGACGTATACACAAACGAAGACTAAATGAATGTCACTGAGAACGATCGATTATTGGGCATCCTGGTAGTGAAACAAGTCTTCCGAAGTGAGACTCAGATTCCAGTTTCGATTATAAATACCTTAGGTATAATCTTCCTGCACAACGTTCATATAAATATTAGTATACCTCATGACTATCAGATAGCCTTAACCCTTAACCATATACTTCATTTAATAATAAAAATACTAATACTAATAACAGAAATAATAATAGCAACAACAATAACACTAATAATTAGAGTTAGGACGAAGGTTGACCATGGCAACCCAAGATCCGTTGGAGACCAGCTACCTGCTCCAAAGACTGTTCAATACAGGAACGCCATTTGCTTCTCCGGAACTCTACCACGAACATAATAATAATAATAATAATAATAATAATAATAATAATAATTACCGGTGACACGAGAGAAACCAGTTATCTTTTCCAGCGCATTGCTGTCACAATTCAACGCTCAATTCTATATTGCCGTCCACGGTACTTTTGCTCCGCGAGATCTTTCTTGATTTCTAACCGTCCCAGAATTTTGTATTCTCTGGAGAATTTTTTAAATCCTGAGGGATCAAATATACCTCGGATAAAAAATAATAATAAGACGATTTATAGAGAGCCAGAGAACGGCCGAAGACGAGAAACTTTGAATGTATAACCGTTTAAAAGACCTGCAAAACTGATTCCCGATTTCCATTGCAATGTAGGCCAATTCAGTTATGTCTGTCATAACATTAAGTATCTTTCCCCATAAGACTCACATATATTCTCCTATTTTTCACACAGTCCATTCTCTGCCCTTAGAAAACGCATATTACTTGCACATAACTGGGTCTCTTTGCATTTTATGTACACCGAAGAAATGCACAACTGGAGACTGAATCTTTTTCTTGAAGAAAAATTGCTTCATTACGAAAACAATTCTACGTTCAGTCCGAAAGCCACACATTACGACCCATCTTATTGCCGAGAGTGATTTGACGCAAGTGTGCAATATAAGCTGCAGCCAAGACTCCGTCTGTCTCTACTTCTTCCCATCGCAGAGGATCAAATTCAGAGACGTTTCCTGCTTTCAGTCTGATGAACGAAGCATCAGATATATTAGAACGAACGTCCCAGACTGTAGCAGCCAAGAAATGGCGGATTCCGAGAATCCAGGCGATGAAAACAATCCCATTTCCAGCGGACACTTAAGAGCAGTTCGTGCGAAGACTAGGCACAGCGCCCGCAAGGCACAGATTGCCCGGTAATAATTTCCAATACCTGGAACTTCCAACTAGGTAAGGTAAAGTAATAAAAAGCAATGCCACAAAACTCATGGCGAGGCAAAGTCAGATAACAACGTAAAGTAAAATAAGGGCAAATCAGGAAGGTCATCACCATCATCATCATCATCATCACCATCATCATCATCTTCTTCTTCTTCATCGTCGTCGTCGTCATCGCCATCATCATCATCATTATCATTGTCTTCATCATCATTTCCAATGCAATGTAGTCCTATACGGTTATGTTTGTCATAACATTAAACATCTTTCCCTATAATACTCACGTATCTTCTCAGCATCTTCATCATCATCTTCTTCTTCTTCTTCACTAATATTATCCGTTCCTGACGCCACCCAGTTGGCAGCGATGGGTGCAAATAAATTAACTCCATTCTTTTAGGTCAGTTAAGGTCGGGTCAGATGAGGTCAGAGGTCAGAGGTAGATGAGTTCAGCAAGCGCTCATTTTTATGCACTCGTAATCAACATTAAAGGAATTTTGACCTGAACACAACAGCGATCAACTTCTTTGGTTTCCCTTGTCTAACAATTGTGAATTTGACACAAGGCATCGGGATTCGGACCCCAGACTCAAAGTTGAGAAGCAAACCCATTATCAACCTGCCATCGTGTCACTTTGGTTGCAAGTCGCGACTTTATATTATATATAAAGTGTCTGGTTGTAGGCCACAGGAAACGTGTTCCCACCACAGCCAGGCAATTTATCTAATAGCGTTTATGACGTATGTTCGAGAATTCTGCTCCACTTGTGAGAATTCTGCTTCTCGCGAACTCATCTAAAATGAGTGCACTGACCGTACACTATCGATCCAAAGATCAGGCGGTGACGTAAATGACAGGCCATTTGCCATCATATGCCGAGGCTAAGAAATGAAGTCTGTAGCATTTCATACATATGACCGCTTGTCGAAATTGGCTTAATAAGCAACTGCGCTTCTTTTCCTGCATCTACGATTAATCTCAGATGTATACAGTTCTACTGTTTAACGTATTTTGACTAAAGCATAAATTTATAAGCATCCGACAAGCACACCTAATCATCTTTACATGTAAGTTTTAACCACCAAAACACTTTGTGGTAGACTGTATTTGTCAGTGGCCAACGCACCTAACGATTGAGAAACAACCCCTTGGTCCTAAGCAGAATTATATCACTTGGGGCTATATGTTCCTTGGTCTCGTCTCCGAGTGGAAACACAATCGTTATCGATCTTCTGTTTATTTGTATAATTATTTAATTTTTGTCTATATAGCTGTTCATGTTTCCGGAGCTGAGAGAGCGTGAGAGAAAGAAACAGAGAGTAAGAGAGAGAGAGAGAGAGAGAGAGAGAGAGAGAGAGAGAGAGAGAGAGAGAGAAAGAGAGAGAGAGATGGATAGATATATATATATATATATATATATATATAGATAGATAGATAGAAAGAAAGAAAGATAGATAGATAGATAGAAAGATAGAAAGATAGAAAGATAGAAAGATAGATGGATAGATGGATGGATGGATGGATGGATGGATGGACGGACGGACGGACGGACGGACGGACGGACGAATGGATGGATGGATGGATAGGCAGATAGACAGACAGACAGGTAGATGGATAGAGAGAGAGAAAGGGAGAAAAAGAAAGTATCCTTACTAAGCTACCCATGAACCAGTCACGGACATGAAGTGTCAGCGACATCATTTTTCTTAGCCTCGACATATATGAGGACGGGTGACTAGTCCTCTCCCTCGCTGCCTGATCCTCCCACTGACAATGCACAGTTAGTGCACTCATTATAGCCGAGTTGGTTAGGGGCGCAAGCAATCGACTATTAAAAACAACTATCTTCAGAACAACAAAGCTATTTATATGAGCAACAAAAAGGATGACGTGATGCGCTGTGAATTCTCAATAAGCCTAGAAATGCATCGCATAACTGGATTGAAAACATCTTATACAAAAGGTATATAGACCACGTGTTGTTATTACTACACGATTTATCAGTGATAACACTGGACATTTATAGCCAACAGAAAAAGCCATATATCAAGATTACTACAATATAACAGCCTTATATAACGTGAATCGTAATCATAATCGTAATTCCGAGACTTCTACAGCGCCCAACGAAACCCGCGCCGCGGGGACCAGTTTATTCACAGGCGCTCAGTCAAAACAAAATCGATAGGCAAAAGGGTCCGGTTCCAGGTCAAGGGTTGGAGAGGAGAGAGAGATAAGAGGAAGAAGGGGTGTCAGGATAGAATCTGTGAAAGAGGAATGTTTTGAGTTTTGAGTGAAAGGCCGAAACAGAAATTGCAAGCGGTGGAGCATCGATGAGTTTGTATGATGGGTCAGAAAACTGTCGCAATTCTGGGGGGAGTTTATTCCAGAGTTTATTCTAGAGGAGAGGATATGAGAGGATAGGTTAGGAGAGAAGAGTAGAGGATATGATAGGATATAATAGGAGAGGAGAGGTGAGGAGAGGAGAGAAGGGGAGAGAAAAGGATAGGATTGATAGGAGAGGAGAGGAGAGGATATTATAGGTGAGAAGAGGAGAAGAGAGGATAGGATAGAAGAGAGGAGAGGATATGATAGGATAGAGTAGGAGAGGAAAGGCGAGGAGAGGAGTGGAGAGAAGAGGATAGGATTGATAGCATAGGAGAGAATATGAAAGGAGAGATGAAGATGATGTTGGGGCAGTTACGGCTATGGAGCGATTACCGAATTTTAAGGATGAGGTGACGGGAAGGCGGAGAAGTGTTAGGGCAGAAGAGGAGCGGGTTGAGCGAATATTAATAACATACAGTTTTTGGTTCTGTTTAAGATGACTTCAATTCACTAGTGACATATATGTAGGCCTATACTTTATATTCCCACTAGTACTGCTAGGGTCGACTTAGGATGCATAGTTAATAATTTAATCTTTGTAAATATGTTTGTGTGCACAGAATATATGAGTTGTGTCTAATTGATAATATGTATTGTGTTTCTTTGTTTCAGCTGGCTGTCCAATCGATCATTTGCTGCTTCTGGTGCTGACGTATATACAAAGACCTCGCATCAACTGCTCCTCATCCTCCTTCGGCTGCTGCTGCTGCTGCTTTTCTCCATCTGCCTCTTGGCTAATGATGCGCAGCCATATGCCTTCACGTGTGTGTGTGTGTGTGTGTGTGTGTGTGGTATGTATGTCACTAAGCACATAACCATGTGAATACTCACGCGTGTGTATATAGGAATATTGTTGTGTATACATACATATGTTGTATATATCTTGATGTTTGGCTATATGTTTATATATGAGCCTACATGCTCATAATACCAGGTGAATGCATAATAATGCATGTGTGTTATGTAAGCATAGTTATATGTATTTGGCCATTTAAATGTAGCAAAGTGAAGACGCATTAATGTATCTATATATAAGTTCGAAGTACTTAGCTATTTAGCTATAATTATGGTCTACATAATTATGTTGACCTATGTATTAATATATATGAACATATGTCATTTATATTAATATAGCTCTATCCACGTATACAAGGTGTTGTGTGTGGTCTTACATCTATCGGTTCAATGATGTTTCGGTGGAATGGCCAGAGACAGAGACAGAGACAGAGAGACAGACACAGAGTCAGAGGCAGAGAGACAGAGAAAGAGACAGAGAGAGGGTCAGTAGCCTTTTCCCTCCATCTGTCAATCATCTGATATCTTGTCGTCGTCGTACGATGTGATTTGACTTGATGCGATGAGGTGTAACGCGTTGTGATTTGAAGCGAATGACACGAGTCTGCGATTTCTCGTTGTCAACTGTTTCGAAGAAAATACCATGAACAGCAGCGATATATATATATATACATGAAATAGTGTATATATATGTGTGTGTGTGTGAAAATGTATGTGTATGTATGTATATGAAAATGTATCTCCTATTCATCCATGGGAGACCATAGCAATTTGTGCAGAAGGTGACATGTCATGAAAACCGGTATATGTAGCTTTATGTGGACCAAGTATGTTTAGGTGTGAATTCCAGGAGACGGCAAGTTCCCCACCTTCCCAATTATGTCCCTGCATCCATGATTATATATATCTTCCTACGTCCTGGTAAGAAACAACCAAAATACCGACCAAAATATTTCTTAAAACTTCTTGCGGCAACATTCCGTCGCTCTGTGTGTGTTTATTTGAGAAATTCTCAAGTATTCGGGTGGTTATGCTGAAAATGTATTCAGCTGATACTTGGATTTACAAATACAGGCACAACGTACTGCTTGCATGCAATGTGAACTTGGCCCCTGTTTGCTTTTGTATAAGCAACAAAATATGAACTGAATAAGCAATGACATCATGAAAAACGCCAGTCTGAAGTATTGGAGGATTGTTCACCCTTTCTTTCAACAGATCTCAAGGATATGTTAATGGAAATCGTAATCTTTGGATACCTTTAACGTCCAATAAGCTAAGTCGTGAGAATGAGCTTTCTCACGGCCGCTTAATCAAAAAACAAACAAAAAATTGGCGATACAGGTAGTGTCAGGTTCGGTTACGAGTCAATATCCAAAGCATACGAGGCAGACAGACAGACGGACGGCCACGGAGGATGGTGTTTGGAATTGGACCTACAGTGTGACATATAAAATTATAATATTATTGTTATTCATTGTGGAGTCACAGAGTATCGCCTTATCTAGGCCTTAGAACTCAGTTGGAGTGTTTACATCCGCAAATAGGAGTGGGGAAGGTAATGCTAAATGTGGACTGAAGGCGACAAGGAGAAGAAAGGATGGTCCAAAGTAGATAATATTTTGGACGATCCAAGTAGTAGTTGTCCAATATTTTAAAGGATGTTGTGTTTGCTTCAGCCAAATTAGCCATCAACACTAGTATTAAACATACTTAATATAGCATCTCAAAACGATTAGAAAAACATCACAAAGATACTCACAAAGGCGCTACCTACACTAGACTAATAGGTGTTAAACGTCATTAAGAACAAAAATTCCGTCAATCAGCGAGCAGTGTTCAGATAACTAGAAATGTCACCAGTTGCAGACTCGCTCACACGCACTCACCCCCACCAACAGGTTTCTTTGCCCTACTTCGCCTCATCTAGAATCAATGTTGGGCTTACATGCATCCTTATTGCATTAACCGCCTGTATATCAATTATGTGAGAGGGTAATCCATACTATAGCGGAACATTTGTCCCTTCTGGATTGCCCTTTGATGCCAGCACATGTAATATTTTAGGTGAAACTGTTGTAACTGCTTATATTGTTGGTTAATGATTCAATAAATTCAATAAATTCAAAAAATTCAATTTCAAATCAATCTTGTCTCCACCTTTGTCTTTTTTAAACGTGCCTCCGTCTCGAAAACAATTCCCAAAAGCTGAACGAGGAGAGCAAAGAAGTCATCAGTCAACGGGTCCAATAAAGCGCCTGTGTTCTGACTCACGAAACTCGGTCAGGTGGCCAATCTAGAATGTGGCCATCATCCGGATTCCAGGAACACCGGAAGTAAGTCCGGAAAAGAGGCAGCGAGGAACGGATAGGGAGAAATGAAGAGAAAGAGAAAGAGAGAGAGAGAGAGAGAGAGAGAGAGAGAGAGACACGGAGATTGGAGTCAGGAAAAGAAGGATGCTGGGACGGATGCTCAGATGAATCTGCAGACACGACCCAACAGCCGCCAGAAACGACACACATGCACACATACATATAGATATACAGATACATACAAACATAAATACATACATACATACATACAGATACATACATACATATAGATATATAGATACATACATACATATAGATATATATAGATACATACATTCATATAGATATATAGATACATACATACATAAAGATATATAGATACATACATACATATAGATACTATATAATGAATATACGCATGACTTTATATCTAGTATATGCTCACTATACTATGTATATATATATATATATGTAAATACAAATCCATATCGTGCTTAGCATAGCCTTGCATAATGCATATGCACACATAAACATACACGTCTATGCTAAGCACAATATATATACATATATGTATATACAACTACACATATATATATATATATCTTCATGCATAGTATATATATAAATGTATATATAAAGAGCGGGTGCTGGAATGACGAAGAGACATATAAGTACTTGGCGCTGACTATCTTCCAATTCACGCCGAGCAACGGAAATTGACGCCTGCTATGAAATCCCAGAGAACAGTACAGCACCATCCAGGGTGAGTAAATGCGCTATATATTTATACATACCATCATGCGTTAGCGGATCTCATATGCACGTATATGTGTATAATATTATGTAGGCTTATATATATGAATATATATATGTATATGTATATACATATAGACAAAGCAACACGAATAAAATTCTGCGCTTTACTCACGTTGTACATAATTATATATGTATATGTAGGCCTATACGTATATGTATATTTATATATTTATATATATATATTTACATGTATATATATAGACCAAGTATCGCGAATAAAATTCTGAGCTATACTCACGCTGACTGGCTCCACACACGGTCACAAGCATACAGACAAACACATAGACAGCCAAGCAAACACACACACACACATGCAAACACACATCCACAACACACACATACACACACGTGGGCACACGGTAAGTCACGAGACGTCGTTGCATTGCGAAGGTCGTTCGTTATATAGGCTGGTCTTCGTGTGGGTGTCCGTTCCCACCCCAGGGTGGATGGGTGGATGGGTGGGTGGGTGCTATCGTCGCCTGTGCCTCTAATCCGCCAGGGTGCCGTTAAGCTGTCGCAATTTCTGGCTGCGATCTAAAATACGTCCATATGCATTCAGCACCACGATGGATCTAGCTTCCTTCTACAGCGTCGACAGACTTAGGCGCATTCTGTTGGACAAAAGACAGGGCGCTAGATAAATTAGGAATCGCAGACGATACAGTGGAACCAAGTAACTCTGCAAAGATGCGCTGCCCTTCGATCGGATCCATGTTGTCCATGGAGAAGAAACAAGACCCTGTAGTGTATTGCTTTGAAATGATATATGCCTGGTAACAATATGATGCAATTCAAATCATATACCATACTATATGCATCAGTGAATGTTGTCGGGTATGCGTAGCCCTATATACACCAGTTAGGGTACGAATCGCATACGATTCCTCGCTCAGTCGATGGACATATGGCGTGTTAACAAATGCATTACTTACTTACTTACTTAGGGCGAAGTAGGTGCTGTCATAGACATATGACAGCACTTATAATTCACGTTGGATCCTCGGTCAACACACACATACACACACGCGAGCACGCACGCACATGCCACCAGAGAAACACAGAGATATGCAAAGAAATACACATACAAGAAAACACCAACACTGTACTGCATTGGTATGCAACATACGTATTCCAAAGATGAGCAATACGAAAAGAAAGGATTTAAGGTGATACGATTTTTGTAATCCCGTGTATACTGCAAGGACGATTGTAATAAGAAATGAAATATCTTCATTGATCACCAACAGTTCAGCAATTACACAGAAATTCAAGCATGGGTCAAACTGGTTCCCTAAAGACCTTACATGACGCAACATAACCTCACTTCAAAAACTAATCGTGCGGCCAAAAAGACACTGTGTTTTAATTATTTGAGCTTCAAACACTCGTTACATGTGGCTGACATGTAGCGACACAGGTAGTACATCTTATATGTAAAATATTTCGAAAAGGTTCATTGTGCCTCAGTTAAAACAACAACAACAACAACGACAAAAACAACAATTGTGACTGACATGTTGCTATACAGATACAGCTTATATTCTTCTGCTGTTGAGCGCTGAGAGATATGATTATTGGCTGGCTTCGTTGACCGTATTGTTTTTTCTTTTTCTTCTTTGCTTCTCCTCCGTCAGGCCAGCGCCGACGATGAGTCCTCAACCTGTCGTCTCCACAGTTCTCTGTCGCTGATCTTGTCCTTTGCTTCTCTCATGCTTATTTTCATTCCTTCCAGATCTTCTTTTATGTTGTCCATCCATTTCTTCTGTTGTCTTCCTCTGCTCCTCGTTCCTTCTATATATCCATACGGTCATCCTTTAAATGGATGATCGTATTGTAAATGCCAATAACTTCAAGGCGACTAGACTCACCCAATCCTAAAACGTTAGATATGCCTTGGTTTGAGCCATCCATATATTTTCAACATTTAACTCCATGAACGATGTTACTGTTCCTCTTGTTCCAGATCTTATCATCCACTCGTACTCGTTTGGAAGGGAGAGTAGGAGTACGAGGACGGAAAGACCATTTGAACAATCCTGATATAGGCTTAGCTTACGCTAAAACAATAGTATTTGTAATCCCGAGATTTCTACAGCGCCCAACGAAAGCCACGTTACGGGGACCAGCTTTTTTATAGGCGCTCAGTCAAACCAAAATCGATAGGCAAAATGGTTCGGTTCCAGGTCAAGATCCAAGAGTCAGGCAGAGTCAGCGTGGCAACTACGGTGGGTGATGTTTGAGATTGGAACGACAATATACTTGCTGATAACCGTACAATAAAGTTGTATAGAGCTCCATTGTCGTTGGTTTGATAAATAGTTCTGAATGAATTTCATGGAAGAAGTCTTTTTTTCTTCACTCTACAACTCCCGAAGGATTTGCCAAAACCCATTCGATCATTCAACGTTGATTAAAACTGTGTTCACATAATTTCGGATTATTCTGTCGCCTTTTAAAAATATTTTTGCTTCGGATGGCTGAATACATGACCCTGTTGTATTCTTTATTCATTTAAACGGTCTTGTAAATGTTGTCTTGAATTCTAAACCCAGAAGTCAGAGACTCCAAGCTCAGTTAAAGAAGTAAGATATTGCAAGAGGGTTCATTTCTGCCTCGATTGTAACAACAACAACAACAACAACAACAACAACAACAACAAGAAACGCAACAACAACAATTACAACACAACAACAACAATATTAATAATTAGACTGACTGGTATTTCCGGTTGGGGCTGAGTAGCAGACGATGAGAATTTCGACGACCGTTAGCGCAGAGACGAGCAGAGCGTTGTCATCCATTCTGACCAATTACGGAACAATCCCTGATGAAAGACGAAACGGTCCCTGCCATATGAACGTCGAATCCGCCGAGCACGCAGTTTGACTGCCTTAGTGTTCGTCGGTGTCGTCGCAGCAACACAGCCAGTGGCATCGGTGAATCACCCCTCTGCCCTGCGACACCCTAAAGCCTCGCTTGCCCCGCATTACGACCGTCTTAGCGAACGTCATCACATCAAAGACCCTTCACCGGCCGGCGACCATCCCGCCCGTAATTCTCCGGACCGTTTTAAACATCAGCGCCACACTAGCATGGTTGGCGCGATTTCATGGCACAGGGCAATTGTGTGCGTATTCGCTGCCTCGCTTATGTTAATCAGCGCCAGGAAGAGCCAGCTGTGCCACCGATATAAGCCAGTATTAGCATAGCCATAGCCACGGTCGTTGACGTGGCACCATTAAGGCATTCCTGGGACTGCGCATGCTCGCTGCCGCTGTGCCGTGCTGCTCCCTCTGGTCTATCAACAGCTGTTGAATCGGGCGCCCGCCGACCGATGGAAAAATGAACGTCGACCCATTTTGCGATCAGGCATTGGGATAACCAGGGCAGGTTATTGAAAAGGCGAGGGAAGGGTTTAGGGTTGGGGTACGTTTCTGGGTAAGGTTAAGGTCAAGGTTTAGAAGTCACTAAAACTATAGGTTGATGTGGAGCATCAGAAACTCGATCTATCTCTAGTTGCAATTGGAAATAAAAAAATTAAAATTAAAGATTTAGGTTAGAATTTGTAGGTAATGGTACGATTTAGTGTAAGTTCAATTTCAGATGACCATTATGGTCAGTTAGAACTGAGGTGAATGTTAGAGTAATGCTTAGCATTTGAATTCAGACGAATTACTTGTAAAGCGAATGTTACTGAAAGGATATAGTTGCTGTTGGTTAAGACTAATATTATGAAAAATGTTTCAATTAGGACTAATATTATAAAAACTGTTTTAATTAGGACTAATAATATGAAAATTGTTTAATTAGGACTAATATTATGAAAACTGTTTTAGTTGTTTTGAAAGTCATGGTTGCGGTTACTATGCGTTTAAGGTTGTTTAACCCAAAACTAAATGCGACACGTAAATAGCTGGTCTGTGAATCGCATTCATCGAATCAAGACTTGTGCGATAGTGATTCGTATCTCACCCTGTGCGATTTGCTCATTGCCGCTAGCATTTCGACCCCTCCCCTTCAGCAAACACTGGCCCCGAGGGAGTTCGATGCTTGGACGCTGGAGTGGGATGTAGGGTCAAGGTCAGTGAACTGGATCGGGACCAAACGGTGTTCGATGAATCCACGGGCGCCGCTTCAATTTGCGCAAATTGTTCCAAATTGAAAGCTCCTGTTGTTGACGAATTCGGTCAGAGCTCGCGACTCCAATATCGAGGTCACCTAGAGGCCGCCCAACTGTCATTCAAAGCACACGATTAAGAATTCAGTCAAAGAGGTCATCAGGTCATCCACCTCGGGTTCAACGGTGCTGCCAAAGATCAGGGATTCTCCCCGAATAAATGATGCGAATCTGTCTTTGCTTTGGATTTTTAAGACCAACGCTTGTCACCGACAAGGCTTTGTACGTCAGTGGCGGATTCAGCTATAAACGTGGGAAAGCGGTTCGTAATTGTAATCGTAATCTCAAGATTTCTATAGCGCCCAACGAAAGCTAAGTCGCGGGAACCAGCTTATTGACAGGCACTCAGTCAAAACAAAATCGATAGGCAGAAGGACTCGGTTCCAGGTCGAGATCCAGGAGTCAGGCAGCCAGACAGTCAGACGGTTACGGTGGATGGTACTTGAATTTGAAGCGAGAAGAAAGATAACGGGAAAAGGAAGACTCAGGATAAGATTTTTGTGAAAGAAGTGTTTTCAGTTTTGAGTAAAAGACCAGCGCAGAAACTGAAAGAGGTGAAGTGTTGGTGAGTTCAAAAGGCTCGCCTCCCCATCGTGCCCCTCTTAGATAAATTGCCGGCGCCCCTCAGATCTGACCCGTGCATGGCGGACAGCCAGAATCTGACGCCCCTCTGGGAATACTCTTGCCCCTCCCACGCAAGCAATTCTGGAACCGCCTTCTGGCAAATAGTGGGTCATTTTGTCTTGTAGGTTAATTTATCTAGCGTCTCTGAAATATTCATAGTCTGTTGCATAACACTGCATCATCTGAGGCTTTGTGATGACGAAAACAGACCTGCAGAGAACATTGGCCGGTTAATACTACTGTCTTGAGATTGATCTCATTTTGGCTACGCTTTGGTGCGCCATCGGTTGATGCCTTGTGCTTTAGACACCGGCGCATTGGAAGTTGCTAATTATTATTACGCGTGTACACTGGACACAGTCAAATATAGCCTAACGCATTGTAAAGTAAGAATCCAGTATGATCAATATAGGGCTGTCTATCCCGCCAAAACCCAGTTAGCATATTACCCTTGGTATTAGCATACCAGCTTCTCATTTATGTGTAATTTATTTCCCCTTTCTTGTGCTCTGAATGGTTAAGATATCTCCTCCACTTTTCATAAAACGACAAACTTCTGCACCCACTTCATGGATAAGATAACCGAGCCTACATTTACCGTTAATCTGCGCTCAACTCATTAAAGGGTAGAGGTGCCTGTTGGTCTGTTTCGTTTTCTGTGTACAATTGCCCAGGCTACTCCTGGTAAATAACAAATATTAAAAATACTGAGTCGTACACAAGCATGTATGCTGCTTGGTCAAGGGTCACTCTGAACGTCGTGTCATCCGTCCACTCTGGATGGGAATCCGTTGGCAGGTCTCTGCGTGTGTGTGCGAGCTTGTCACCAGTAACTTTTCTAGTACGTAATCGTAGTCGTAATCGTAATTCCGAGAATTCTACAGCGCCCAACGAAAGCTTATTCACAGGCTGTCGGTCAAAACAAAATCGATAGGCAAAATGGTTCGGTTTCAGGTCAAGATCCAAGAGTCAGGCAGCTACGGTTGATAGTGTTTGGGATTGGAACAGAAAGTGAGAGAGGTAAGAGGAAGAAGGATAGGAATAATGACTGCTAATTGATAAACTTTGTGATCTTAATGACATTCTTATCATAATTGCCGTTTGCGTAGAGAGCGTCACTGAGTTGTCTTCTTGAAGAGGAGCTATGTAAATGATCGGTTACAATTACAATTACAATAACTCCACCACTGCCGAACTCTAGGATAATGCCAGTCCCAACCCTGGATAAAGGAGGAGGGCGACCTCAACGGCCTTTGATGCCATAAGATGTCGTTAAACTGATGAACTACTACTAATACAATTACAATGTAAATCGGTACAGGTATAACGTTGAATGAGTTTCAGGTGAAACTGACTATGAAAGAGAATTGATTGCTGACGCACGATTCTGAGAAAACTTCCCAGCCACATTCTCTGAATTCATTTCTGATATCTGAATTATTAATACTAAAGCGATAAACTTTTATATTAAACACAAATTGTGACCGATTGTCGTTTGCTTTTGTTTTTCTTGCTTTCATGTGTTCTGTTCAAACACGATGTTATTTGTTAGGAGTTGATTTTAATGGTCGAAGAAGAAAACATTCTGATGCATTATTTAGCATGTTGCTCTACGTTATACTATAACATGCTGATGCAGGATAAATTGGAGGAATAAAGAGGATTGAATTAGGACGAAAAGGTCATTATTCAGATAGAGAGACAGAGAGAGAGACAGAGAGACAGAGACAGAGAGAGGCAGACAAACAGACAGAGGCAGACAGACAGACACATAAACTGACAGACAGACAGACAGACACACAGATAGACACATAGACAGACAGAAATAGAGACAGACAGACAGAGACAGACAGACAGACAGCCAGATGGATTGGACGCATACAGGACAGGCGAAACAGTAGGTAAATATATAAGAATAATCAGAAAGAATTTGACAGACTGAAAAAAGAAGCATTGCCGGCTAAAGCCAGAGAAATTTTGTCAAAGAGCTAGGAGTGAGAAGTAACCCAAGCCGGTAAATTGGCATTTACCATGGAGGAATCGGATTATTTCGACATAGCTGGAAATTTAGATTCAGGCGAAGAACAACATAAACTTGACAAGAGATTTATAATCTTCCTAAATGAAATGGTATCTTGTATCGGATGCCGTTATGCAGAAGAGCCTTTGTAAAGTTTTCAAAGGTGATATAAAAGTATCTAGCTACATATAGGCATAGAAATGGAAACAGAAGCTGAAACAGAGAAAGACGCTATATAAATAGATAATACAAATAAATAATAAACAAATAAATAATATACATAAATAAACAATAAAAATAAATAATAAACAAATAAATAATAAACATAAATAAATAATAAAAATAAATAATGAAAATAAATAATAAAAATAAATAATAAAAATAAATATACCAACCGAAGTACTTAGTGAATTGCACAGGAGCTAGCTAAGTTTATTTGGTGCATTCTCCTCCATGTAGCTAAATGCTAATGACATTAGATTTACAGAACTCTAAATGCGAACTATCAGAGCGATAGCCGAAGGCAACCGAGGTCATCTAACGTCGAGGAGGAAGCGGAAGGTTGAGTGATTGATTCCATTACCCTTCTGCATGAGCGACCTGGCCATAAAGACTTAATGATTAAGCACAGTCCGTTTCAACTTTGACTGTATCGCCATATTATGTTAATTTGGGAAATACATACAACTTCAAGCATACGACAGTATACGGGGTGTTAGTAAATAGGTTAAATGCCACTAGTTGCTTGGCTATTTGATGAGACCGGACATCACATACAGTCTGAGTAGTAAGATAAGGGTGGGTTTCAAGCCACTTCGCAAAAACACAAGGGTGGGTTTCAAGCCACTTCGGAAAAACACAAGGGTGGGTTTCAAGCCACTTCACAAAAACACAAGGGTGGGTTTCAAGCCAGTTCGCAAAAATTCAAGGGCGAATTTCAATAATAAAAAAATATAATAATAATACGATGACAATTTATATAGTGCCCTACAACAAACGAGGCAGCTGTACATGAGTTCAAAAAAAAAGAATCGGATAAGTCATAAGATATCTTAAAATGATGTATCTTGAATCGTGACTTGAATGTGCCCAAGGATGGGGCATGGTCAGGAAGACTATTCCAAGCAGTGGGTCCGGCAACATTGAAGGAAAGTTCGCCGAACTTCGTGGAAGACTGTGGGACATATAGTTCATAATCATAATCAAAAACTTATATAGCGCCACTTCAAGATAAAACTCATCAGAGGTGTGCCCGGCCCAATTTCCCATGACTAATGGGGAATAACACGATCTTCAAACGCTTGTGAAAAAGAGAGGGAGGAAGAGAAAGGAATTCACACCTAAAGTCACCAGATAGTTTGTTCCATGAGGCAGGGCCAGCAACGGCGAAGCTGCGGCGCTGTGCAGTAGTGGTGCGAGCCATAGGAACTACCAGATCTCTCTGGACTGCCGATCGCAGCAGTCGGCGGCCAGGGACAGAAGAAACAGGGACACAAAGTTTCCTTATATAAATAGATGCACTGACAACAAGGCAGCTGCGCACAAGGGCCAGAATTTTAAACTGGCTGCGTTCTCGGATTGGAAGCCAGTGGAATTTTTCCAGCATGAATAAGGAGATATGACCAAACTTTGCAATGCTGACAATCAAGCGAGCTGCAGCTGATTCCTCATTGCAGATCAGTGACACGATTGAATGGCGTCCGACCGTAGATAACGCAGGCGGCAGAGTTTAGCACTGACTGTATCCGCTCTACCTGACAAGTCGGCAGATCTGCCAGCAATTCACATCCAAACAAGAACTGATTTCATCTCACCTCCAAACAAGGACTGAGTTCATCTCAACTTTAAACGACCTTCCTCCTTCATTTATAATAATAATTATAATATAATAATAATAAATATATTTTAATAAAATATTTAATAACCTGAAAGATTGTGTGTCATATAAGTCATTGCTTAAATCTAGTAAGTCTCATTATAGCTCAATAAAAGCAAAAAAAAAACGACATATGCTATAGAAGTATTTAAATTTAAATTTGGAAGAAGAACTGAACTCCTATAGATTGCTACTATTTGAAGCGATTGCTCCGTCAGCGGATAGCAATTGTATTCCATTAGAAGTGAGTTTTTAGATTTTAGCTTAAAAAAATTCTATACTCTCTAGATTTTGATCAGTTTTGATCCTGTTTCTAAGAAGAAGAAGAAGAAGAAGAAAGAAGAAGAAGAAGAAGAAGAAGAGGAAGAAGAGGAAGAAGAGGAAGAAGAGGAAGAAGAGGAAGAAGAGGATGAAGAGGAAGAAGAAGACGAAGAAGATGAAGAGGAGGAGGAAGAGGAAGAACAGGAAGAACAGGAAGAAGAGGAAGAAGAAGAATATAGTTTTCAGGAATTTAAAACGTACTCTGAACTCTACACGATTTGAGATACTCTCAGTATCCATTCTATCGAATTATCTTCACATTACGACTTTTTTCAATCATATGATTTCAATATTCTTAATCTTTATAATAGTTCATACAATATACGAGTCAAAGTTTTACAATCTGCCGAATCCATTCCTTGAATTGTTCTCTGCAAGATTTACTACTTTTTGCTCCTTTCTGCTTCGTATATCTTTATCATGCTGACTGTATGCATCATTCATTCTTATCCGACTTAATTGCGGTCTTGGACATTATGATAACAATGCTTTAGAAGTGTTTTTGATTAGCTTAGATTATATTCAAGTCTGGATCAAGTGTTGACAGTGCTAAAAAGATGGCTAATGGAAACTTTTAAGTACTCAAAAATCGACAACCAGAACGTGTTGAAACTGAGATTTTATTAGCAATAGAAATGTAAAATAAGAATTTATTAATCTAGAATCAATAACGATGACCAAATCAACGTTGACAAACTAACATGCATACAAATTAACTACAAATTAACTACAAACAAACGCGAATACTAAAGATTAAGCATCGAAAACGGGTATACGCACGTGTCCATAGGCTAAAGAGTCTATGCTATTAAGCAGAAAACGCTTATCGTCGAAAGGTGAAAGAGCCGTTTTACGGATCTCTATAGTATGCAAATCGTGGTTACGACTGCGAATAGCGAAAAACCTAGACGATGTAGGTCGTTCGTCGAACAGACAACTCTTATAATGTTCGTGACGTATATTTTTCTTCACAAACGATTTCTTAACGCCTTTTGCAGTTTTCTTTTCCTTATTGTCGGGAAGCAACAGGCTATACATTTTTGAGCGCAAACCTACAAATTCTATTGGAGGTATGGAATTGGTTTCGTCTTTAAATTTACCGATTACTTTAGCATTATCGCGGCTGTGAAGAATGTGATCGGGAGGATAATCGGACGTGTCGTAATGGTGAATATGATTTCTCATATCGAAATATACATCGTCCGTGCGAATGTGGTAGCACAAACTATCGGTATCCGTAAACAACAATTTTGCTCTTTCGCCATACACGTTCAAGATATGTTCGTAATGGAAACTGTACATTTGCAATTTTGATATATCCAAAATAGACATGCCAACGTATACGGGCTTATTCTGCAAGATGGAAGACTTGGCTAACCGAATAACCGTTACATCTTCGTTTATAATGTGAAACGACATAAAAGTCGGACGCGCGATATATCGTTTTGCCGACCTTGCATTGGTAACGATGCGCACGTTCAGATGATGGCGCATCTGTTCGAGAGTTTTCCCATAGACCGAATTATTGAACAGCTTAAACAGATCTTTCTCGAAAGAAGACGTGGCAGCCTGACGCTTGCTAGTATTGAAATCGATGTAGGTCTTAAGCCACTTAGATTGTTCGAATTGCAAAATTTTGTGAATTTTTGTCAATTTCATTCCCATTTTCAGATAAAATTGTAAATTCCGATAGTGGACGACGTAGTTTGTCTTGCCGTTAAAGTTTGGCACTAACTTTTTAACGTCTTTAACGTGTGTGAGACCTAACTTTTCAGACAATTCGCGTGCATACGGTGACAACGTGTTTGAGTTAATAATCTGCTTTTCCGGAGCCAAAGGATAGTCGTTATGATTAACGTGTAGTTCTTGCGGGTATTCTAAATCTACTTCCAAAATAAAGCCCTCCAAGGCTTCAGTCGATATCGAATCCAAGTCAAAATATTCAATTTCGTCGGGATCCAAAAACCTAAATTTCCCCGTGGGCAAAGGTTCGCTCATGGCAAAACCGTACAAATTATTACAATCGAGATATAAAATGTAACTGTTTTCCACATTTTTATCATAATACTCGCTAAGATACGGATTATTAGCTCTGGCATAGCGATTGCTAATCATGGAAACACCGCCGCGCAAGCCCTTTTCGATGAACAGAAATTGATCGGGATCGATTAAGAATTCCAATGATACCTTTGTCATTTTGAGGCAGGCGTCAAAGCTCAGACCAGGGCTAGAAAAGTAATGCAGTGGGTCTAACTCATAGTTAGACAACGTCATCTTTCTAAATTCCTCAAAAACATCGGCGAGCAATATAACATCAGTTTTAACGTATAAATCGTGATAATCGCGAAGAGATCGCATTTCAAATTTGTGCCACACAGACTGAGCATGAGCGTAATCGTCTTCGCCGATATTTTCGTCAGTGAGATTGCTAAAGAATGCGTCTTTTGCGGGTAAAGAAGTTTCCAGCATTTTGGTATCGGAATCCATATATTCGTACGGATATACGCCTTTGCGTAAAAGTAGCTTAAATTGCTTATCGTCGTTGTAATGACGGCGCAGGTGCTTAAAATTTGATTCTCCATCTTTTGACAAATTTTTTCACCAAAACGTCTAGACTGCAGTTTAGAAATTGCAACGAATCCAAAAAACGAAGACCGTCAATTTCAAATGCCAAATACTTTTCCATATTTGTAGCAATAACGAATATCTCGTGTGGCGCATATTCGCGTGTTAAATGTTTCAATATCAAATGGGAATCGTATCCTTTCAAGTTATGGAAAACTATGGGTATCAGGAAGTTTTTAGATTTTGTGGGTTTCCTAAATTTCAGTTGTAGGTTACAGTTTGAACAAACGGCCTCTAAAAAGTTACCCGTCACATGACAGTGATGTCTGACTTTATTTTTACTATTCAAGTCAGTATCGCAAGAAGGACATTTTTTACTCGATTTGTAAGTTTTTTGTTCCAGCGTCGTAAGGGACTTCATTTTCACATTCAACGATAAAATGCCGTTAATTCTATCCTGCTCGTTCTTTATATGATTAAAAAATGCGTCCATCACGTTATCTCCGCTATACACGAAAGCTTCTTCGTTGTTATAGCGTTCAAAACTTGAAACCGTCAGGCAGCAAAATCCGCTCGGTGTGTGATTATCGCAAATTTTTGTCGAATTTCCGATGGATACGTCCGTTTTCTCTAAGAAACATTCGAAATCTGCATAAATTACAAATGGCATGGCCATTTGGTTTTGAATATTGGTAAATTTCAAAATCCGATTATCCGAAGATGGATACTTAACCGCTTGAAGTCCGTGTCGTCCGCATTCGAGCATATGTGTCATTTTTACGCGTTCGTATTTAAAACAGTGCAGACAATACGGACAGGGAAAGATCTTATCTTTGCGTGAATTTCGGCTGGCTAAAAGAGCTGAAAGATTGCGAATTACAACGTAATGACGCTTTTCCTCTTTGCTCAGCAGCAACAAATTAACTATATGTGGCCTATCTCTGTGCGGAGAGGCATACAACGGTACAAAATTTTTATCATCGTCGTTTCCATATATTACGTTTATGCTGAAATCTACGTTATTAGTTTCAAACAGTGGAATCTGACTGATATCTAAAGGAAATTTCAGATTATCTACATTTAGCTCGTTTAGAAAGGGAAGGTAATGACTCACACGATATGGATGATCGCTATGAAAGTGAGAAACGGCGAGAACGCTATACAGAAAGCAGTAATCATCCTTATCGTTTACAATGTTTAAAGTCGCTCTCTTCTTGACTATCCAAGGAGGTGTGGGTATAAAGGACGATCCTCCGATAGGATCGTACGCTGCTGTGCATAATTGTAGATTGGCTACTTCATCGATTTGCCATCCCGAACCCTCTGTAACGAACGAGTCTATTAACGTGCCAAACCTTGTATTCGCAGCTTCGAGCTGCTCTGAAATCTGAAAAGAATTTGTCAGGATGGCATTTTCCGATTTGAAGTAACCCGTGGTGGATGCGTCTCCTTCGGGACTCGGGCGCAGGAAATTGACGTCCATCGTTAAGTACCATTTGAAGGGTCTAAAAAATCAATCACGAGCAGAAATTGTTTGATTAGTAATCGGTCTGTACCGACCCAATGAATGATAATGACGTGCGTGAACGCGCGTATTTGAATTATACGTGTATGAAAGTGACGATTTCCTAAAGCAGAACTTGTATAACAACTAAAAGCACACCTACCTCTGATCGCTCAGGCAATTTTCCAGAGTCTCTCTAAATGTGTGATCCAAACTTTGCAACATTGGATGAGGATCGATCACGTTCGGGTCGATTGGAATGTCTTGCTTTACGAAGGTGTTTTGGATTGACGAACTAAGATGTTGCTTCGAATGCTTCCTATCACACGTCTTGCACCAGTCTTTGCCCGACGCGAAAAAGCGAGCCTGTAGTCGACCGTGACATCTCGAACATTCTTTTTATTTCGTACACGTGTCACACATTCCATCGCTGGACAGCGACTTTTCCTTGTACGCCGAACAAGTTCTACACTTGTCACCCGTACCGATATCTAAACAACTTTAAATTCCTTAAGCCTACTCGTTAATATGCAAAGTGAGCTATTGGAGAATATACGTATGCACGTATGTATGTATGAATGATTATTTGCATCGGGTTGTTAATATAGCGAAGTAATTGACTCACAAAGACGCCGCAAGCACAAATATCTAATCGATCTAAAGAAGTGCAGTTTAACACAATTTTTGATACGATTGTATGCGTGATCGTTGGATTTGTACTCTACAATGAAGATAGATGAACAAATCTGAAAACGAGTTATGAATTTCTTACTTGTTTTCTTGTGTCGATTTTCTGTGGTTGACATTCCTTCCGATTCCAACAGTTTTTCTTTTCTTTACTAAACAAGAAGATGAGCGTATAAGTTATTCGCGTATATACATTTCTATGTCTTTGCTTCCGAATATAATTCGGAATTTGTTAAATCGGCGGGCTCTAAGTCGCGTACTCTAAGAAAAACCATGTGATCATGTAAGGCTTGTAAACATAATATATATATATATATATATTTATTTATATATATATATATATAGTTAATATTTCGCAACGCATAAGCATTGCATATTTGATTATGGGTTCAAGTTAAACGATCGTGTTTTAAGACGTTTCTAATTGTTTATATAAAACCTAAATATAATGGAGAATGATGTAGAAAGATGTCAAACTATAGAAACTCCTGAATGATAATGTAGAGTTAAATAAGAATGCACCATTTTAATTAATATTCTGATGCAGTATCAGTTAATATTTAGTCAAAAGTAATCGATCTAAGCCTTATCATAACTCACAATGTAGCATTCGATGACTTTCTAAGCAAACATTTCTATACATATTAAAAGAGATTAGAAACGTACGATTAAAAATGCTAAATCAAATGATAAGTTCGAGTAGAAACATGTATATTATACGACAAAAATTTAAAAATGTAAAGTAATAAATTCGTTATACCAAAATAAATATAGAGCTATAATAAAATCGAATGTCGAACTTACACCCCGTATCCGCAGCCATGACTTCCCAATGGAACGATGTCGATACACGAATCAAGGAACGATTGATAGTCAGTGTGGAAATTTATTCCATCCGAAATGTCAATCAAATGGATTGAAGAGTCGATGCATTGTACGCTACATCGACTGAGGGGACTGGCTCCCTGAACCTGGGCCTTTAGAGGTGTGTCTTATCTCTAACCCGATGAAAAGGATAGCGAATCGCGTGCTTTCGAAATGTGACTGTGTGTGTGTAGGCGTGTATGTATGACCATATGCTTATTCAGGTGCGTATGTGTTCGCATGACATGCTAATGGTGGGTCGCTATACAGGTATACGTTTACGTATATAATCGGACAATGGTAATTGATGCAGTGACTGTTGAATGGCGTCAATGTCGATGGAGAATTAAAGAGAGCGAGAGAGAAAGAGAGAGACATACAGACTGCTAGAAAGACAGACAGAGACAGAGAGATGCAGAGAGAGAGAGAGAGACCAATCGAATGCGAGTCATTCCTAACGATGGAAACATTGGCTTGACCTTATCCTTCTTCTCCGTTCATCCTACGATATCCATTTTTTTTACCTCTTGATTAATACGGTTAAGAATTAAAATGAATAATTCGAGAGACATACAGAGGGAGGTAGAGATGGAGAGATTGACGCATGCCTAATCATAGTCTATTCGCATATTTTAGGAGATTGTGCGTATGTGTGT